>JAUMJJ010000005.1:12080000-13280000 GCA_033556795.1 Tapera naevia
AGACAAAGCAAAAAAAAAAAGAATAGCATCCTGAAACACAAAGCAACCTAGATAGTTTACTGGCAACTTGACCTTGAGCTGATTCCAAAAACCAGTTTCACAGCCACAAGCGTGGTTAACAATAGTGTCAGTCAGCCAGCTCCAAAGCTGTCCAAAGAACCGTCCAGATACTGCTGCTGCCCAAGAAAAAAATATATTCTAGACCTGGCTTCTGGATAATATAGCTGTAAGGCATAGGCTCACCACAGCTGTTGACTACGCTGAAGATAAGGAGGGAGATAGAAGGAAGCCGCGGTCCTGACACCGGCAGCCCAGGCTCTCACTACCTTGTGGCCCAACACCTTTTGTCTCCCCTCTCTTCTGTACATGTGCTCTGACATAAAGAAATTGTGCATTTTATGCCTCAAACAGTTTACAGCCAGACAAGCAGAAATCTGTGTTATTATCCAATGTTAGAAAACTTGTATGGTTAAATTAAATACATACGCAGGGACAGTAACATACAATTATATACGTGCCCTAGACTGCTATTAAAATCAAACATAGTATATACGTCCAGACACTAATGTATGTAATATATAAATGTCATCCCTTTAATATATTTTGCATATCCATATTATTTTATTCCTCTAAAAGGAAAATCATGTTTCCCAGAACCCAAGTGTTAGTGTCCTGACACAATAAGAAATATTATGGTAAAAAGACTGAAATCAAATTCATGCCAGAATGAGATTTAATATGAGAAGTGAAAATTTCATTCTGTTACAAGAGATTAAATCAACTATTGAAACCCTTTTTTTTGCCTGTACTTTTTTAGCTCAACCTTTTTCCTTTTCTATTAATAAATTCAAATGTTTCCCTCTTACAAACCTCAGTCTTTTATATCTTCAAAGCCGTGTAAAATGCTAACTAATTAATACATGTGACTTTCTTTTCACATGTGGCAACAAAGCGTGTGCTGCTTTTTCGATTGCTAAGAGTTAATTTGCAGTGACACAACATATGTGTTTACAGGGTTTCTAATGTTTGTTGTTTGGTTCACTGTGTAATTAGTCCTATTGACAAGGAAGCTTATGTGCTGAAAAAGGAGAGGTGAAATAGTGGCTGGGAGATGCCAATCCTACCCCATTCTGAGCACCTGTCGTGTTGAAATTGGGTATGACTTGGAAAAAATCTCATGTAGAGAAGCTCTCAGGCCATGGTAACTGCGATTAAAAAGGCAGAGCTTGTCAAGATCCACCCCAAAGGACTACCTGCACTAAGGTAGTATCAAGTACTACAGCAATGGGAAATTTCATGAGACTTTTTATGATCTGATTTAGAGACCTGATGCTTCTGGGCAGAGCTGATTCTCATCTTGGAGCAGCCCCACAAACCTGAAATAACGTTGGTGTTAGAGGTGCACTAGGTAAGGCAGCAGCAAAAAAATCACATTCAAGGTGAACAATGGGCCAGTGGAGAAGGAAAATTATTTTAAGAAAAAAAACCTTTAGTGTTTAAGACTCACTCTGAAAACACCAAAGATAGCTGTTATTATACAGAACTTATCTACCCAGGTAAAATTTTACAATGCTGCGTTTAGTTAAAGTGGCTAATGAAAGAAAATAAACTTGACAAAAATAAACCCATGAGGACAGTTTAAGCCAATAGATTAAACCACCTGCATTATTTCCTGTGCAATTAAACTCTGCAATTAGTATACAGCAGGAAAAATACCAAAATGGTGATAGCATCGCTTATCTGACTCTCTAGTGAATCAAATTTACAGCCACCCCTGCCATGCATCTTCACACCATGGGTATGTACAACTCTGAAATATAAAAATAGTTGCTTTTGAAGGACACTGAGCTCCCTCTGGTGAAGGCATAACAAGTTTATTAAGTAAGCACCACCTCTGGAAGTATAATCCCCTCTGGCTTCTTCTATGGAGTTTATTGGTTCAGTTTTCCTAAGCATGAGCATCATTAGGGCAATGCAGTAATTAAGAGTTGTTAGAAAGTGAATTCTCAAACTGCAGATTAGAAAATTAAACTATTTCCTGATTACATATTAATGGAGCACAACAATAGCAGTTGCCATAAGCTTGGAAGGCAACCAAGGGATAAATCTGTGTACTTAATTACCATAAACAATGGCTGCATAGAAATGAAGTTTTATGCACATTCCCTTCTGTAATATGTCTGATATCAGTACACACTTGACAATTCTTGTTCAATTATCTCTATTATTTAATGCGCTGTGAACGGCTCTGTGTAAATAAAATTAACCACCCCAATTACTTTGAATTCATCTAGGGACAACGTAATAAAAAATGTGAAGAATTCTGTATGCCTATTAATCTAAAACATTACAGAAGCTTTCACCAGATTTTCTTGTCTATATTTATTTTGTCTACATTTATTTTAGTGCACTGCTAATTCAATTACATTTACCATCAGTGGTCAATCAGCAGCAGACCTTTTTTTATTTCATTAACTCTTACGCAGTACCACAAACATGTGCATCCTTTGGTAAAGTAGAGGATCTCACATGGAAAATACAAATATGCTTCTGCTTGAATTTGGGAGCTTGCAGTTAATCAGAAAAACAATTAAAAACACTTCATACCCTGTGGTCAGATATCTGATATCTGCAATTTTTTTTCAAATAATTGTTTTTGCATTTAGGGAAGAAATAGTGACCAAAAAAATAGCTATATTTAGATTAGAGATTTGTAAACAAGGCTTCTTTGTTTTTTATTTTAATTGTATTATGTGATAATTCTGCATTTTAATTGGCACTTGGATATCAAGATGACAGACACCTTAAAATACAATTACAAGAATTTGCAACGGAGAAAGACACTGACAGAAGCAGACACAAAACTATTTTACCCGTAACAGGTTAGGCATAAAATGGGTAAGTACAATCCTGAAGAAAGCAAGATAATCCTACCCCATCAACACTTAACATCAAGCCATTATACCAGAGGAAGAAGGGAAATCAGTGACATTATACATTTTTTATACTCCATCATACAACTCATTCCTCTTACGTGGACCTCTGCACCGTGTTTTCTCTGAACGCTTGCATCCACCCAATCTGCTTGTGTATTTCATATGATCTATGTTGCAAAACCCCTTCTAAAGAGGTAACTCTTACATATATCCAAGCAGTGACAGCAAACGTGCCATCAGCTTATTCCATGGAGTTCAAGGCACGGAGGCACTGATTCCCCTCACAGTTTTGCCATGTACCAGTAAACTACATTTCACTGGAACAAGGTGAGATTACATTTTCATTTTAAGTGCAAAGACCAAGGACTGAGGTTATGCCACCAGTGACATAAATTACTGGATATTAATAAAAGTGTGACTATTCAGATTCAAATTGAAACCAGCAACCCAGGAATTTTAATAACTTTTATTTTTTCACACATCTTAGAGAAGTGTTTCTAGTCAAATTATGAACAGCTGGCACTGGAAATGCAAAGCTTCAGACAGTTCCAAACTCTCTGCCTGGCTGACGAAATTTGAAAATATCAGCTTCCTTTTGGTCAAGAGCCAGTAACTCAGCTTCCCCAGCCAAAAATGTTGTCTTGCAGGGCCAGAAAACAGTGACACATGTGCAGATCAGGACATGGGCTCTCTTCCTACAGCCCAATTTCCATTAGATGCCTTTTTTCTAACGCAGGGCAGAAAATGCAAGGACTGCAGCGGAAGGAATCCTTCCACAACCTGGGTTGCACCCTAGAGACTGGACTAGTCATGTCGGGCACTCCTTTCCTGGTCCATGGCAGAAAGGGAGTGGGGCATGGAGAACATCCAACATCCACTCCTTGCAGCTACTCACAGCCACTGTTGCCCTAGCAAAGCTAGGGTGGCATTTGCAAACTTTAATTTGCAATTTTAAGTGCCAGAACTTTCAGTAAAAAAGTCCAAGAGTGCCATGAGCTGGAATCTACACAAGAACATACGTTGTCTATACTTACACCTACTTCCCTTTCAGTGAAAGCTATAAATTCTTCCACATTTACCAAAGCCTGCATTGTCCAGGGGTTAGTCACTGTATCTTTCTGGTCTTACCACTAGTCTGTAAGTAAGGAAATTCCCACTTGTTTCAATCCCTTACAGATGAGAGCAGGAGACAAAGTATTTTCCTGTGAAATTAATGTAGCCAGAACAGATATTCAAGCTGCAGCCTGAAACAATCCCTCCTGGCTGAACAACAAAAATGAATCTCAAACTCAGAGGATGAAGAGCTGCCAGGTGGCAAAGAGTCTCCCTACTGGAAAAAGAAAAAACCCTCAGTTTTGTGCTGGAGAGGGATGCACGCAGAGAGCTTTCTTCCTAGTAAAAGTCTAATAAAGAGCAGGGCCAAGCACAGTGGAGAAGGAAAAGATGATCCAGTTCCCAGCAGACAAAATGGGGATGAGCAGACCATGCTCTACCTTCTTCTTGAATTCAATTTCAAGGCAATGATTGAATCATGATGTGAGTCTCCCAGTCATTTCATTTATCTTGTTTGGGTTTGGCACACATGGAAACAAAGCTGGAAATCCCAATAAAAATGTGCTCCTACACTTACGGGGACAATCATTTGGCAAACATTTGTTAGGACAATTCAGTGTAAGCCCTTCCCCATAAGTTGTACAAACATTCTCCTTCAGATGTCAAGGAGTAGGATCAGCAGATACTCTTACTTGCCTGAAGCTCTTCAGTATTATAACCCCAAGCAGTACAAAACTAAGGGAGAGATGTGCTTAAAGACAATGTTAACTATTAATTAATTTGTAGTTCTTGTTCTTCATGTTGTGTTTTCAGGATCTTTCAGCTATGCTTGCCCATGTGATCTGGTTCCCAAAGCCTGCATTTTCAGAAAAAAAAAAATATCAAAAGACTTTTCAGCACACCTCTGAGAGCTGGCAGCATTTCACATTTCTCATCTTTCTGGTATGTACTAAAGCCCACGGGAGTATTTGCAGAACCCAGAGATCACCATCAACGGCCCTTCAGGGGTTTTTCAGCTATCAGACCGCAGTTACTTTCTTCCTTCAAACTTGGCTTTACAGACCACTTGGTGGTCTGCAGCAAGCCGGCAGGTCTATATGGTATTGACTCATCTTTTTTGTTTCCTATTTCTCTCCCAGACAGTCAGAAACTCATCGGAAGCAGCCCAGACCCTTACAAGAGAAGCTGGGACTAAGACACAGGCACAAGCTGCTTATTTGTCTGTATTAGGAATTATTTCCTGAAGACAGGTAGGGAAGACAAACAAGTGCCATCCCGACAAAGAAAGCCACTCTTGAAATGTGGTACAGCAGATCCTCTGGAGCTACTGTAGAAGGTACCAGAGAAGGAGAGAGAAAGAGCAGGTGGGAAAAGTGCCTGCAGGAAAGAGAGGCAGATGAGGCACCAGTGGAAGGAGACCACTCGTGGGGCACAGAAACAGAGCTGTCACAACAGTGTTTTAAAGGCATAGCAAAAGGAGATGTTCAAATTTTTTTTCCCACTACCATATCACATTAAGGACTGCTAAAAACAACACAAACAAAACCCACCAAACCCTCCTAATACTACTTTTCCATGTAAGTAACTGCAGCCGCTGCCACAGGGATGTTGTGTGATGACAAATGGGATATTGATTGGCAGGGGAGGTGGTACATGAGATAGGCCCTCTGTTAAGATGTGAACCATAGAGAAGTTTGAGAATCCCTGCTTTGAAGGCTATGAAGTTAAGTACAGCTAAGAAACTCCACTCCTCATATTTCCCCCTAAATCGTGCTTTTAAGCTGAGAACATAAATTGGATTTTATTAAGGACTTGTCAAATCATTTGTTTTAAGTTAAATCCTGAATGCTCAGGAAATGACCAAGAATATAAAAGCAACTTTTTTATTATGGCTGCTCCTTATCCGCAGTAAAAGCAGTAAGTAGTATTCATTAGTATTCCTGTTGCAACTCTTATAGCTACACTGTATAAACCACTCTAGCTGTGTGCTAGACTCCCTGTTTTATGCCGGGTATTTAAAAGAAACATCATCTCGTGTGTATGACATGGAGAATGCAGTAACTTTTGTCATAGGTCAAAATACAAGAAATCAAACCCCTTAAGAAAAATAAGAAATCTCTTCTAGAAGTCAACAAACGACATAAATCCAATAATAACATGGTTAAAAGAGTTTTAAAAATCTTCAAGCACTATGCTGATAGCTCCATATGTATCTAGAGGTGGTATTCGGAGTTCAGTAAGCCTTGTGAAACATTGTACTTTCTCTTTAGTGTGGAACATACATTTCACAAATGCAACAAAGAACACAGAAAGCGCGGGATAATATACATAAATTTTCTCTAGTTAAATAACTAAAGACTATGTAATGCATTTGAAAAAGTACTTCAAAAGACTGTAGCAGGTAAAAGTCCTACTAAACAAGCACTCATCCAGGATAGAAATAGTTTCTGAGTTACATGTTTTTGCAAAACCATTCTAAAAGGTGAAACTCTCTGAGCACATGAGAAAGTAAATAAATTTAAAAAAACCTTTATATTTGGACACACGCGGCAAGATCACTTCGAAGTACTGAACTTTAACTAGATTCTATTAAACTGTACTTCAAAACAAAACACTGGATTCAAATCTACTTTAAAATCTGTTATTTCAATTAAAGACGGGCGTGAAGTTTATAACTTAAGATATAGATACAACTTATAAAGGTAATTTATCCACAAGGTAATTTGGAGCAACTAACATTTTTCCACAAGGGATAGGAAGAATATTTTTTGGACCTACAATATTATTTATTTTTGAAATACCAAAGCACCATTCGTTTCTAACTAATGTAGTTAAACCTCTCCATCTCTGATGATTATCAGCACTTAATATCCATCAGACACTCATTGCGGAAGTCAAAACAATCATGCTTTTAACAAAAAATTGCCCATATACCTCAAGCCTTTCAACTGCATCTAAAACATCAAGTATGACAGACTTAAAAAAAACACTCTCCTGAAAATAAATAAATAAATAAAATAATTGCGGAGCATCAGTAACCAGATAGTATTCTCAAATTTCAGTGATGTAGTCAATGGTGCCTTCCCCCATGTACTGTGCTCTGTTTCGTGCAGTACATGGCTTTAGCTGGCCAAATCTTTTTTTTCCCACTGAATCAGTAGAACACTGAAGATCTTACTTTTTTTTTTTTTTTAAGCAGTGGCATATCAATGAGGCACAGATGTGTATTCCAACTCTGCATGGATGAGCACACTGTTCAATAGTGCTGGCTCACACGGTATCAGGGCAAGTTATCACTTCCCATGAAGGCACTCTTATCACCAGGGCCCAGAGAGGTGGCTGCAAATCGCAGCCTTTTTATTTTCAAGGCAGTTTTGCTGAACATTCAGGCTTCAAAGATTCACACTTTCAAAACTCTATAAGAGTTTGTGAACGCTCAATTTGCCAAAACTGTTTACAGTGTAATTGGGCACCGTACCTGTGTCCATGAGATAGCGAAGGCGCTTCTCCACCAGCGCGGCACGGGTGTCAATTTGCTTTTGCTCATTCTCTAGTGCTGCCAATTCTCCTACAACATACTGACTGGTGTCTTTGAACCCCTTCTGTTAAAGAGAACAAACAAGAAGAAAAAACATCACTTGTAAGTTGCATTTTTCCTTTCCACAAACACTTAGTAAGGCACTTACCTAAACAACCAAATCTCACACTGACTACCAAAAAGCTAACACTTAAATTTCATAAACTTTAAAATTTTGCCAAATGTCTTTATTTGTTTATTAAAATACCCTGTTTCTTCTTTAGGGAACATTTGAATTTGTACTTTTTCACTACCTGACTGGCTTTTTCAAATTCTTCTGATTTATTTGTAAGCACATAAAAGCTGCTGTAACAGAGCATAATGAAAGGAAACGTAATGCAAATAAAGCACTATTTAACAAGCCATTTCTACTCCATTCAGGTCTTATTCAACTTTAAAACGCTAACTTTACGGGCTGGAAGAACTGAGAGTCTCGAATGACAATTAAAAAGTGAGCTTTGAGATTAAAACCAAACCCAAACCAAGCTCCCTAGCTTGTTTAGTGCCTCCAGGTCAACTATAATGCTGAGGCTCACCAGCCTGGGCTATCATGCCTCTCTGTTTCTCTGACTGCAGGCAATTGCCCTGCTACACGATGAGCTGTAAAAATACCACTAATTAGTTTAACTCTGATTCTTATCCTGAGAAGTGGTGACAAACAGCGCTACTCAGGTGAATGGGGACTAACTCAAGCTGTCCTGTCTCTGCGCAGCGGGATGTGGCCCTGGGATTCCAAGGGGATAAATAGGATTGAACCTTACCAAGAAAGCTGTGGAAACACTAAGGAGACAAGTTTGCCTCTTGTAGCCCATAACTTCTCAGCATTGCCCTGCAGATGATCACACAAGTCTCCAAACAACCAAAGTGGTTTGGCTGTCTCATTACGAACCCAAGAACAGCTGTTTAGTTCCTTCAATAATCTTCATGCAGCTTAACAACTTTTGCACAGTGTTTTGGCTGTACCAAGTTACTATGGGCTGTATACAATGCTGAAATGTCATTCCTGAAGTATGTTTTTGCATGAGGTAGAAAAAAAATATTACTCCTTCCAAGCAGCCCCATCCACTTCTTCCTTCCTCCTATGCCTGCCCCAGTGTCTTGGAGACTGCTTTAAACTGGGGGAAAAAAACCCTGGCAAAAGATTTCGTGTTTCATCTGCACTCTGCAAAGAACGCAACTAAAATCACTGTCCTTTGGGAAAAGAAAAATACACAGGCTTATAAAATGAGGCTTATTTTCCTAGTAACTTCTGGCTGCATAAGGGTCTCAAGATACTACCACTGAACATTTTTAATTGTTTTTTTCTGAAACCATCAATTCAGCTTCATATTCAGGCAACAGGTGTAACAGTCACATCAGCATATTATTTCAAATAAAGACAGGTCTGAAGTGAAGGCTAATGGCATAGCTGAGCTCCCAGGACCTGTAAAAATCACAGAACTTTGAAATTTGGGGTATCTTAATTTACCCACTTTGTGTCTCCATTAATTTAGTCTTTCTCTTCCTAAACAACAGCCAACAGTACCAGCTGTAATGGAAACCCCTTTTCTACCTGTTGTAAGACAAGAACAAGTACAACAACAAAACTCCCTGAGAGCAGTCCTTGAAGGGAAAAAAAAATAAATCAATCAGTCTGGGGAGTTGAGTTGATGTGCAATATATTGCCTTTCATCAACTATAATTAATTGAAAATAGTATGAAAACTTTCCTAATGTCAGCATGCATAATTGTTAACAGTTATTATTAGAAGATGAAAAGAAATGCTGTGTCAGGCTGAAATATCCCAAGAGCTCACATGTATCATCTGCATATATAATGTGAACTTACTACACCAGACGTATTCAGCTCTGCAAAAGTACAATTGGGCTAAAAATAACCCTGGCTTGTAAAAAGTTCGATGTTTTGGTGTAGATATGACAGCAGTACAAAATCGCTACTCAGCTCTAGATTGCTTCAGCAATAGGGAAAAATGTGTTTGGATAAATTGTGGAGAGCGATAAACAACCACCATCAAAGGCTGTGTTGTGTTTTCAGACAAAAAAAATACAGGTTAAAACTTGTTCTTCCTGCTTCTGTCCTGCAGCTGTCCATCAAAACCAGCTTTCTCCCTGCGGTCTATCAAATATTTCCCTCACAAATCAATTTTACACATGATCAGCCCATACCCCTACTGAGCTGAACCTCCCCGTTAATTAAGTGAAGAAATTACCATATATATTATATTAATGCAAACATCATTCAGCTAGTAATTCACGGCTGATCTGGATAATGGAAAGGTTGAACACCCATTAACCCAAGCCAACAAAATGGGTTGGCTGAGAAATTCTAGCAGGTCTCATGTGACTCTTCCCTCTAACTGCAGCTCTGCGGTATCTGCTATTGTAATAATTAAAATCCTCCCGGTAGATCAATACTGGAATCTCTTTATGGGAAGTGCCCTGATGGAAATGTCTCAAGGAAGCTGGGGCTGTGGAACTCTGAAAAATTCATTTTTTTTATCTGACAATTATCACCACACTGCAGACTAATTCAACAGTGCACCCCTCTCACTCTGCTTTGAATGCACTGGAGATTGACATCTAAAAAAACCTAACATCTCATTTTAACAAATAAAGGCACTATTTCCACATACAGTTTGGAATTATCAGCAATCATGAAACCAGACAAAAAATTAATATACATTAAGCACTTCATCTTCTGATGGCTTCCTCTGAGTCTCAGTTATCGCAGCCTTCTCCTCATTTCCTCTCTTTGTATCTTCCTGTATTGATCTCTGCCTTTTCATCTCTTGAAAAAAGGGGAAAGACATGTAAAATTATTATAAAGCTTGATATTTATGTATTGAAATGTGGACTTACATTATCGAGTTTTCATATATTTATTGTTAAATATTATTAAATCATAAGATGGGAAAACAGGTTTTGTATTTTCTCCTACCTGGTCTGCTCTCCACGTATTGACTGAAAGACTGGAGTTGAGTTTTTCTGACAGTAGAGTCCTTGCTGAACACAACAGGATTTCTAAACCGTTCAGCTGCTTTTTGTAATCGCTCAGCACGATGTTCCTCTGTTCCATTCTGCTGGGGAAAAAAACCAGACACACAACAGTTTCTTTTGTTTACAAAGGAAAAGACACGAATTCGAAAGGTATGTTTCAGTGAGGGGACAGGACGCAGCTTTTGCAAAGAGGATTTCACAACTCGGGCTGTGGTTTATAAAGGATGAAAGTATCGGCTGCGGAAAAAAAGGAGAAGAGTGATTAACTTTTCCTGCTTTTTTTGTTTAATGTGTGATGGTACTGACTAGCTTTTTGCTACGCGGGCACCCTCCTGCAAGACTCTCTACTTACTCAACAGCCAGACCTATTAATTGCAACCAGTATTTGCCAGTGATTCTGATTTTGAACAAAAAATCACTCCTTTGCAAGTTTGATTCGCCAAGTGCTGCTGCCAAGTAGCAGCATCTATACCCCTGAATATGATCTATATCCTTTTAAAAACGTGTTGCCTTCAGCCTGTCTCCCTGCCCAGCAAAGAAATCTGTCGTTTTCTGTAGTCTCACAGACTTGTATGACAAGAAGAACTAGTTTCTAATTTTATGCCCATTGAGATAAACCACTAATGCTGGATGAAGGCTAAAAGGTAGGATTATAATACTACCCCACTGAACTGCATTTCATCAACTATAACTTTCCAAAGCCAGATTTGTAAGTAAGCCCTTTACAGCTAAGGAAACTACAATTATCTTTTCCAGGGCTTCCTATGTTAATACTGGTAACAAATTCAAATGGTTCTATCAACACGAAATATCCCAGAAGACTGAACCACTGCAGTGTGTGGAAACTGCAGATACCGAGGTGCTGTGTACCAAACAAATATTTCATTTTATACCTAATCTTTTATTATTTTTATTAAGTGTTTTGAAAGTAAATAGGGAAAGGCTAAGATGCATGACTAATAGCTAAGCCTGCTGAATGCTGAAACTGGTTATCAAAAGCTACCAAGACTTTGCCCTTCCTCTGCATTGAGACAATTGGTAATGAGGGAGTTCTCCAACGGCCTATTCTCTAGCCTCAAGGAGGCCGGGGATACACAATCCCCAAGGGAAGGTAACAGTTTATCCTTTTCCACAAACACAGAATGCCTCATTTAGAAACGTGTAAACCGCATTTTATTAAAAAAAAAAATCCACCTCAATGCCAAGAGCTCCGTGAGAACAGATGGACACCATATATTCCTTATAATGCTGCTTTTCCAACTCGTCCTTAAAAAGACGCAAACAGAGATAAACTGTTAAGTTGCACCTTTTGTGGGAGTATCCTCAAAAAAATCAAATCCTTCACTGAAGCTTTTTATAAAGACAAATACCATTTTTGTTAGGTTAGGTGATACCAAATTACCTTAAGAGGTGGCCTGAGTGTCATTTGTCAAATTAAACTTAAAAAGTATTGCTCATACTCCCTGGATGACTTTTCAGCTGCACTAGTTCGGTAGTTATGATTCTGGTTAAATAGAAGGTGGTTTCCTGTTATTAACACAATAACTATCTGACAGCCTAAACCAGAGCCTTTACCAAAATAAACAAACATGACTAATTTTTTAGGCCTGGCAACATGCTAAAATATCAGTGTGATTAGCCAGTAAATCCGATTTTAAGAAACCTTTTTATGACTGGGGACTTCTGTCACTTTACAAATGTATTCCTCTAAGCCCACTAATTCAGTTAGCCTTTTCAATCCATTGTATTACACTTGGGCCAGCTTCATTTTGCATTAAATCCACTGCAGAAAGCTAAATTGAACGCAAAAATCAGACTTGATCCAGGCTTCCTTTTGTTCAAAGATAGAGACCGAAAGTCCTCTGCTCCTGCCACACACTTTCATCACCAATTTATAGGAACCGACAGTGTAAGAAAAAAGCAATGAAAGTCATTGTTTTGGGACTTCAAAGCATCTCTGTATCTGGGGAAGGAAATCCTTTCAGTCAGCAGTGCTTTCCCCCCAGACTGCAGGTGGGTGAAAAGTTATACCCAACTGGAAGTGCCCCAGAGCCATAGAGATATTAATGACATACAGGGACTATTTAAAAAAAATATAATAGTAAGAACACAAGGGGTCTAATTAAAAAAATGAAATGGAAAATTGTTTGGTGTGTGCTTTATGTTGCAGTGGTGAACATTACAAATAGGTAAAACGACCACATACACCACATGCCCCTGTCTATCTTTTTCAGAAGCACTTGTCGCCAAGCACCCAAGTCTGTATGCTTTTAAAGTGTAACATGGCTTAATTTTAATGGAGAAAAAACAGAGGGTCAGGCTTGGGAGGCATGCAAATCACTGAGCACGCAATCTTGCTCCCGTGGTAAAGTCAGGGAGAGTCTCGCTGCTGAGCTCCATATTGCACCAGCAGTAGGGTGGAGCCTGTGCTGCATTTCTGATTTAAGTGACAACCTTAATAGTCAGAATTGAGAGATGCTTCTTAAATCTGTTAGTGTTATGACAATGACAAATATCCAGATAAAAAAAAACAAACAACCCAAAATGTGCAGATTAATCAACAGGAAAAAAACAGTGCATCACAAACCATGCAACTGCACTGCCATGAAGATTTTCTGCATCTCTTACTGTGAGGGATTTCATAGGAAATAATTTTCCTCCTCATAAAGTACAAACCCAAAATCGGAAGACACAGGTACTGAGACAAAAGCATTAATCAAAACTTACCTTAATGTCTTGCTCTGAGCTATCAGTTACAGCTTTCTGAGCAGCACTGGAGAGTGAATTTGCCACCTGTGGCTGAGCTTCTAGGAGCTTCTTCAGCTTCCAATCCACCAACTTACTGTTTTGTTCTGCTAAATATGCAAATACCACATACAACAGAGTGAGATGCATTTAAATGCAGAGTTGATACAACAATGTAGCAATTTAAAAGGTAGATGTCATTCACTCTGCTATCATTTCAAACAAAAAAAATAAATACTAGATTTTTTTTTTTTGCAATTCAGACTGGTGTAATTTATTTGACGTTCACAGATAATTCCTAAGTTTTCTGTTTTCTCAAAAAATATAAGTAGCATTCAGCAAAACAAGTAAATGTGCTTGAAGACAGCAGATGAAAAGCACAGAAAGCAGATGATGTTTACTTTAAGTTACTCCCAACCTGTACGTACCTATACTTTGCTATAAAAAAACACACTTAAAGGGCCATATATTTTAAGATGACATATAACAATTTATCACATATTCTAAGTACTGATAACCCCTAAAGTTTACGAATTACTAATTCATCCTAAGGTTCCTTTGGCACAGTTTCTCAATGTCAAAATTTCAGGATCAAAAGAGATAGCTTTCTAGTAATATTTTACTATGATTTATAGAATGCATTGAAGCTGGGAGAGCTGTAAAACGCTTCATAACTTTATCAAAGGGACAAAGTCTGCCAAAGTCCCAAAATATTTTCTAGCATTTTTAGCAACTTGGATCAGTTCAAAGAAATAATAGTTGAGAATTTTACCTCTCAATAACGCTCATTCTGTATGTGATCATTGATTATATGAATTTGTAACACACCTACACACACATTTACTTACACAAACACACATAATAAAAAGAAAGGTGTTAATAACAAACCACAGCACAGATCTACAGAGCTAACCCTGGGCAGGAAAGCAGAATAACCCTGGTGCAGAAAACCCCAGACATACACTACATGCAGCGCCACGCGAGAAATTGCCCTTGAACTGAAGCAAATGCATCATCAACTGAGGATGTTATGCATGTACATCTGGGCCTTGGGTCAAATACAGAAAAAATAGCTTTTCTACCAGCACACAGCCTGAGTGTTTTTACTGTTGGATGGTAGCTTCCAGCTAGCGTGGGAAGTGGAGCCATGACTGCTTTGCTGTACAGCTCTTTCCAAGTTTGGAGAGCTCTGATTCGTGTTAGCCAAAACATTTTTGGCATGCTAGCAATCAAATGATACCTGCCTCCAGCAGCAATGGGCTGGGCTATCATGAAGGACAACTTCTCTTTCCTCTGGCACACCCAGTCAGGGTGTCCTTAATTGAGGCTCACATGTAGGTACATGCACATTCTCATGGGTTTATACATAAACATCATGTAATAACTACGATATAAGAGGTTCACATTTTATCAGATACATTCACAACAGCATATGGTAGCAGTACAAATACAGAGAGAAGCAATATTTAAAACCAAAAACTGGCAATAAAAATAAAACTTCTAACTTCTTGAGAGAGATGCAGGGGACAAATTAATTAAGATGATCAATAACGATCCCAAATGCGAAACGTCTCTTAAAATTTTGCATTTAGGTGCTTCTATGAGATCCAGCCTTCATTAGAATTTGATATAAATTGGCAGAATTCCACTGAGATCTGTGTTCCTAATTTCTATCACCCCATCTTCGAAGATCTAGCACCTTTTAAAATATGTATCTCCCTTGTAAGATCCTGACATACTTATCATCTGTAGAAGATGGGACAATCTTCTTTGCTGGGACAATCCAGGTCAGGTGATTTCAGGTGAGTCTGCTTTACAAATCTGGCCTGAGGTCCCCTTCCCCATTAAAAAGCAAGAGACATTTAAATCTGCTACTGTTGGAAGTAATGATTTTGTTGCTGATTTTAAATTTCAACTAAACATGAATGCAAAATATTAAAACAAACAAAGAAAAAAAATTAGGGTTTAAAAGACCTGAAAAGGTACAAAAGAACAAAGCTATGACAGAGAGAACCAGCACATCAGTACTCATATGATGATGGAGTGTTAGTCATGCAAAATACACAAAATAGCCATTATTTAAATTACCCGTTGAATCAAGGTCATTTTCTAGGTTAGTAAGCTCATCTCCACCTCCAGTAACAGAGCACTCGGGAACCTCCTCGTTAGTATCTATCTCAATATTATCATCCTCCTCATCCTCATCTGTAGGAATATACAGCATTAAGGTTAGTATTTTCTTATGTACATGCACCACAACACTAAAAAAAAAATACCGAATGCTTTTTAGAACAAGCTGAGTTATGATAAAAATGCAAATCATTAAATAAGTCTGGAGGCAGATTTCACTCTGTCCACTCACAGATTTATCTTCAAACTGATGCAATTCAATATGCATATAGGAGGCTCTGCTGGAAACTCCTGCTACAATAAAGGTAGAATCTGGCCTCAGCAGTGGCTGTTCTCTGCACTGAACCTCTGGTTAATTCTGAAATGCACATGTGCTTTTCCTTATAACTCAAGACAACTAATTTCTCCTAAGCTCCCAGTTCTCTATATGGTAGAATGGGCGCCAAAGCCAGCAGTGCGTTTGGATGGGTCTGGCCAGCAGAAGCACCTTGGGAGCTGCACTCTCTTGAGAAAGTTCCCCAGGGCAGTGCAACTTGCTGCTCCTTACTTTGCACAATATAACACACACTGCTGATCACTAAACTTTGCTTAGGTGTCCATGTCTCCTACCACTTCTGATACGACAGGGAAAACTGCGACCCAGAACAACGCACTTAGCAAGCACTGACCTTGGGTACAGCAAGAGCACACTCACAGGTTGCTGCTTTATTGTGCCACTTTGAATCAGCATTGTTTGTAAACTACATACTCTTCAAATAAAATAATAATTGTAATTATACTTTATATCTTTATGGGATTTTTCTACTGAGTTTCTCAGAGTAGCTTATGAATATCACTTGTAAATGAGCCCCATATTGTTTTATGAAGTAGGCGATTATTATAATTATTTATGATGATGACACATGTAAATTATGGCAGAGAAAGAGTAAGTGATCTGAAATAGCAAGTGCCAAATTGTGAAGCAGAAAAATCCTGACTCACATTTTCAATACAAATATATAATGAAATTAAAGTCCATAAAAGCTAGATTAGTACTTTCAAAGCATGTAGTTGCATTGTATTTACTCACTTCTAAGTCTCATATCAAATGCTATCTATACTTGTTCACACTTACACATTTTTTTCCTATGTATGTATTTATATGTGTAAAAAATGAAAAAAAAGAGAAGGCTTGAGTGCGTTTAGAGAAAGACACATATAGTCACTAAAGGGACTTAAAAACACTGCACAACAGGAAAAAATACTAATCACTATTACAGGTGCATTCAAACACCATATAAACAAAAAGGATCTCAAACATAGTAAAAAGATGCCATAATCTTGAATACCAGAAGTTTGGACCAGGATTAGAGCTGAGGACTCCCTAAGTCTGAACTTCCGGCCCACACTGTCGACACACAGGTCATATAGTTGTTTCTTTACCACTTTTACCTCCATAGTCCCTATAATTCCCATTTTGGGTTTAGGAGGTTGTTGAGTTTTTTATATGTCTGCTACTCTTTTCTACCCGGCTGCTCCCCCTCAATTCCTGTGTAATTAATCAATGTCTTTTGTGGAGATCTGCTGATTCAGGGCAAGGCTCTTGCTGTGACAGACAGCAGCAAAGAAGTTTCCATTTCAGTGTCTTATTCAACATCTGTTGCGTGTATGATGGAGCAGCAGTCTGTGAAGTAGGAACCCTCGATTTCAGCTGACCGCCATGACTTCTCTGGGCTCCTCTCCACCAATTCTCAAAGGTTGCCGGAAAACTCAGCTTTCTTCCAAATTGAGCCAGCTGGATAGAGAAGAACAACTCTCTTCGGCCAAACCAGGATCTGTGACCAGACCTGGGACCTGACAGATGGTGCTTCAGGTGTACAACTGGGTTGGCAGAAACACTCAGGACTCTGCAACATCTTTTCTGTTCCCACTTAAATGCACACAGATAGTTCTGTGACCTGTACTCTATTAATTTCAGGTAGCAGGGAGGTAGGTGAACAAAGTAGAAGGGCACAGTGTGATCACAGTGGAGAAAAGGATGGGGTGAAAAAAAGACTGGTAAAAAAAAAGAAAGCAGCAATAGCAACAATTCTGAAGTAATTCTGCCTCAAAGTCCAGTGAAAATGTGTCTCGGGTTTACTTCAAAGCATCTCTACTTTTTCTAATGAGGAGCTAGACTTCTCATAAGATTTTAAATACTTCATGAATATGTCGGAGAAACTCAGTGGCACTCAGAGGCCACTGCACTCCCAAACACATCCTGGCTCATACACTGAAAGCACAATGGTGCTAACATCAGCAAAGGGCCGTGGACCTTTGGAAAAGGTGGAAGAGAAAGAAAGAGCGAGCCTGAAGCAACAAAAGCAAATCAAACCCACCTCAAGTTTAGATGCAGGCAATGACTTTCCAAAGCACCCAAAGAAAGCAAGGTCAGCTTGCAACTACCAGTCAACCAGCAGGATGCTGGATGTGTCAAAACAATCTAAACAAGATGACAGGGTTTAAGACTGCTGGATACTAAGGGAATGCTTATATTAGATTATTTCATTTTCTTTAATTTAATATAGCAAGATGAGATCAGAGGCGCTGTCTTTGACACCACCATTTTAAGTAAACAAAAGAGATGGGAATGTCAAAGACAACAGTTCCTAGTGTCAGATAACGACTTGACCTAGTATTTAATTTAAAGTTGGCAGGCTTTGACTGAATACGTTTATCAGGACATTCACACTTTACTAAAAATATTCAATTAAAAGCATTCATTTGAAGCAATTTCAGAAATATTCTCATATCTTTCAAAATCTACAGATCCCTTGTTTTAAACTACTCTAGGGTTGGCTTTTTTTTTCCAGTCTCACGTTCTTCCAGTGTATTAGAAAGGGGAATGTGTTTAGGGAGCATGTTACAACAAGATTTTGCAATTATAAATGATAAAAGGAACAACATGACAAAGCGATAACAGATATCTTTTATGAAAAGAACAAATTACTAGTATGAGAAACTTAAAGCACTTGGTATAGAACCAGGGCACATATTTAGAAGAGTACTAAAGAATTGCTTCCTTGAAAAGTACTTAAACGTGGATCCTAGAAAGACAGTAAAGCTTTACTACTCTGTGAAGAAACAAACAAAATTAAAGATAAAGGATTAATTCAAGCAGTCTGGACTGAAGAGAGCAAAATAAGAAACCTCTGGAACCAAACGGAAATGCCAGAATACTGATAGAAAAAAGATCCAGAGATATGTCATAGCTTATATGTCTTACTACTTTTCTGTCCTTAGTTTTCTGTCCTTAGAATTTGTGGTCCACCTTACGGTCTCTTGACTTGTTTAAAGCTTGTCCACATGTGAAGGAGTTGCAGCAGACTGCATCAACTTCCAGATGAAATTAAAAAAGAATAATTTTCATAGAGAGTTAAAAGCATTGATGGGGGTAGGATAAAATTAGTGGGAGAAGCATATGTAACCTGCCACCAGAGTTGCATGAAGAGAACTTGCTCTTTAGCGAGGATACCTCCAGGGTTGTCCCTGGGAAATCCTTCAATCTTGTGGATATTCAGATATTTAATTTACTTTCAAGTACAGAGTTCACTTTAAGGCTATAGGATGTGACAGGAGCATCTGAACAGGAATAAAGGAAGAAGAGGCGGGGAATGAAATAAATGCAGAGTTGAAATACTGGTTCAGTGTACACGTAAGCAGATGTCAGGACAAGAAATTACAGTGGTAACTGCCAACAGATACAAACACTGCCTGTTAAAAATATAAAATCAAGGATTTAACGCTGTTTTACAAGTCAGAGACTAAGCACGATGAGTAAGCCTGAACTACTACATACAACTCCTCCAAACCTTTGCCTCAGAAGTAAAATCGATAATGTACCCTGAACGCTTTAAGCATACAAGTGCAATGCAAAGCCAGCTGGCTCTCTTGGTAAGTTTTTAAACTGCAGTGCTTCTTCCCAGCTTTTGTTATTAATTCCAAAATTTCTATAAACCTTTTTCCATCTCACAAAATAATTTGATGCTGTATCTCCGATATTTTTCCCTCCTTGTTCCTCTAACACCTTTTCTGTACCATTCTTGTGTTCATTCTCTTCTCCCCTCCCAGTTTTACCTATTTTTTGGTACTTTTTTCACCAAAGCCTACCCTTGTCTTACCCCTGTCCTCTCCAAAGTTTCCTCCCTCTGCTGACTACTTACCACCTCCAGATCTGAGCCACATCCTTACAAAGATGCCATCTCAAATAAAGGATGAAGATGTGCCAGAGAGTAAAGAAAACACACTACCCAAATCCCAGAAGAGCAGACGGATGTCCCACTGCACGGGGACAATACCTAGATAAGATGTCAATTCCTTTGTCCCATCGCTGCTGGGAAAAGGGAGGATATTTGGATTCCTATCTCAATACTGTCCCTGGACTTCAAGGTACCGCTTATCAGCCTGGAGCTAGCAGGACATCTAATAAATTTGAAGCTGCCATCCCAAACCCTCTGGCATTTAGCAGGAAGAAATACTTTGTGTCTCACATGCCAAATAACCTATGAAAAAGACTAGATTTTGTACCAAAGGATACTGCTTATCCAGGGAAGTTTCAACTTGCCATAGGCATTTGAGTTTTTCATGCCATGATTAAATAAAGCCTTTTAAGGGAGAACGTAGCACATATGTCAAAGCACAAAACTCTCAGTAAGCATATAGAAACACTGAAAGAGATCACATTTTCACCTACAATAGTGGGCAAGAAGTTAGTCTTAAAAAATTCCAAAACCCCAAGGTAATAACTGAATTGAGAGAGAGGAAAATTATTTGGTACGATCCTTTTGTTTTGCAATTTAAAATACAACAATCAATGAAACATAATGGACAAGAGAGCTTGGAATACGAAAGTTATTACTACAAGCTCATCCCAGATGTATAGGGAATCCAGACCTATAGGCAGGAAAAAAACTACTACATGTGAATGCAGTCACAGGCAATCCTTAGAATCCAGTCATAATAAGGAGACTGTCCATTAAATCCTAATTTTTTTGTGGAAATCAAAATATCAAAAAGACTAAATGCAGAAATAATGATAATCTATTTGGTTTATAAAGTGTTAGTGTCATTTCACCAGGACTAGTCCATTTTAGCTGAATGCATTCTTGAGCAGAGATCTGCTGTGGTACTTGTCATTACCAGTGATATATGAAAGATGTGCCACAAGGAAAGGTTTTTGAGAATGAACAAGCAGAAGAAAGGGCTCTAAAATATACATGGACGTGAAAAGAGCAAAGAAGAATAAAAGGAGACAGAGAATGAAAACTGGAATTGCAAGAGAAGTCCAAATAGCTTGATGAAGCTATTATATGAACAAAGGAAAATCAAGGTAGAAAGTATAAACCAAGGAAATAACTCAAAGCATATGCACTAGTAGAAAGCAGTGAAATTATTATACTGGATAAAACCCAACAGGTATAGAGATGATAGCTTTGTAAACAAGTTGTCATCAGTATTGATCTGTCTACTCCTTTAATAACACTGAAACTCTCTGCATGCATATGCAATCTATATATAAAAATACATTTATTTTTTTATATATATGCACAGTGCACTGTTACCTTTGAGACTGCTTACAAACTAAACGAAGGGCAGGAAGAGCAAGGGCAAAATTCAGAGGAATTTCACATCCCAGAAAGCAGCATACTGTGATATTTGGCAACACAACAACTAAGTCACTGGTACAAACCAAGGTTACTCCTACCCAAATGAACTTTCAGGATATACCCAGAAATTGTGCCTTACTTGAAGGGGCGATATGGCAGGAACAGCTATGTACAAGCATGGTAGAACAGTGAGGAGGAAGTAATCAAGTAATTAAAGAACATACGATGGGGATTCATAAATTGTGAAGAGGGATAAAGAACGTCGTAGTCTACTTAACATATAAGTCCTGTTACATTGTGCTCAGTCTGTCTTACTCCTTCCCCATCAAAGACGTAATTTCCCTATTTATCAGGAGAGCTATGTTGGCCAGCTTGGTTTACTGGGCAAAGCGAGGAAAACTGAAGACCTGATCCAAAGAGAGACATAACACTAACTGGTGTTAAATTTGTTAAATGTCTCTTTGGTGTTAAAGGGAACAGAAGTGTAGGGTTTACAGTGCAATAAAATTATACTTAAATATCTATGCATACACATACATATGTATACACACATACATACATGTAGCAGAGTAGGAAAAAAAATTGTAGTTGAATCTACATGCATCATGAACATAATGCTAGATCTTCCTGACACTTCAGCTTACAATTAAGTGTGAGAAACACAATTTCCCTTTAGAATATGCAGAAGACACTAAATGAGTAAGAAGTCTGTACTGCAACATGTGCTCAGCACCCATTTGAGTTTCAGTGACACTACATTACATTGTATATGAGCATTACAGTGCTCATAGCACTGGCAGGTATATGAATTTTAACAGCATTTCAAAGTCAGTTTAATAACATTATAACAATATTACAACTCAAAACCTGTAAAGGCAAGTGGTATATCACAAGATTGCCATTTACAATCAAAAGGTTGTTGCCCCCACCTCCCATGGGCTGCCTTTACAATTCTCTCCCCAAGCAGTCTTTAGAACACACAATACAAAATAAAGTTTCTTAATTACTTCTAATATTGTTTCCCCCCTCAAAATCACGCTCATGCTCCTATATAAAAATACATATTGAAGAGATTTTATCCAACAATCACAAAATTCTAAAAAACTGTGAGTAATGACAAATCTGTAAATAATGGGCCGATATGAGCTACTTGTTCAGACAACACCTTTTTGTTTCAATCACATTTATGCTTTTCTTTCAATTGTTGGAAATTAAGTGACGCAATGCTGATTTAGGAAACATATTGACGGCCAGATCTTTTGATATATGCACCTGATGAACAACTACATTCTGAAGCGTGAAAAAAAGTGAGACTAAAAAAGGTCTGGTTTCTAGGTTGCCATAGGAATAAGATACAAGGTTCCTCAGCTCACCTCCAGATGCCTTTGACCTTTCTTTCAACTTTTCTGCAGCCATTTCACTGTAGCTGGGAAGTTCTGACATCTTCACTCCAGATCGAGCTTCTGCTATTAGCTGACGAGCTCGCTCTCTCAGCTGCCGACGCCGCTCTTCATCTTGCTGCTAAGATATATTGAACAGTTGCCAACTCAGTAATTGACAGAAATGCAATTTCATTCTCAATCTGATCATCATGATAGTAACTGGTTTACAGCACGGTGCTTGGCCCACATTAAAAATAGGATGCTCGATATCAGTTGGGTATCACACCACAATTTTTAAAGACATCAATGAATTGGGGTTTTCTAAAGCATTCCCCAAATTATTAATGCATTAGAAACTTGAATATTTGCAATTTAAAGCATTCATAAATTACGTTCTATAAAAATACCCTGATGAGAATTCTCAGACACTTTTGTCTCAACGTAGTAACTGCAAAAAGTTTTACTCTGACTATAAAAATGGTTTTACTGAATTGAATTACTTGTTTGAGTAATATTCTCTCATAGAACTGAAACGAGAAGCCAGATGTTACTCCCGATTACTCCAATCACCAAGCTGACTTCAAAGTGTGCATGGAAAGGAATCTAATTTAGACTTCAATGGATATATCCTTTTTTTAAAAAAAAATAAACTAATGAAAATTAATGAAAGAACAATAGATGCCAGAGCAAAAAAGACTCTGCATTGCTTTAAAACATTGTACTAGTGAATTTTTGGTCCGCAATTAAAAAGATCATACTGGAACCATCCCAGATAGTGTTGTCCCACTAAAGCACTTAACCTATCTTAGAAGTATGATGATATTTCAGTTACATCAATGAACAAAATTCTACAGCAGGTAATTTTGGAAAAGACAAACCCACCATAGTAACCACCCCTCCCCCAATATCAGAAATGCTCATAAGCGTAAAAAAGTCAGCTTTTGACTTGAAGTCAAATCTGTTGATAAATTTGTATGATTGACATAATGACCGGGATAAAACCCAAGTACAGGCAGCTGACCTGAACTAAGTGGAATATAGCAAACTGTCTAATTTTTGACAGGTATCCTGGTAGCTTTCCCATCAAACCAAAAATTCTGCACCCCACACCTGCAGATGCTGGTGAGAGCTGCTTCTAAGTGTTATTTAGTTTAGGCAATCATTAATAAAAACAAGCACAAAATACTAATTAGGTACATTTTATCAATTTTCATGTAAATTGTTTGTTTGTAGCTATTTACTCAGCATTGTTCTTGGCACAACAGAAAAAAATGCAAATGACTGAATCAGAATGCAGCCCTAATGGGACTTACTGTTTATAACCATTAGCCCAGAGGTGTGCTGTAATTCAATCCTCCAGCAGCAAGATTTAGCCTCATTAACAGCTTGCATGGGCAGGTTACAACTCATAAAACCCTACAGTAAACAAAGTATATGGACACAGCACAATATCTTGTCCCTGAGTGACAGAACCCTGATTCCCTATCAGATTGCCTTGATTTACTTTTCTCCTGTCTTTCCCTGGAAAGACAATTCAGCCTGGGTCCTGCAAGGCAGTGGGATGGTACATGGGCTTTGTTTGCTTTTTCACCCTTTAACTTCCCACAAGGCACAGAGCAACAGTTCTATCAAAAATTTATTTGGTAAAGTACACATTAGAAACACAACTGGAAAGCCTCTCCCCTGCTCCTATGCACTATAACAGATCAATTTAATGTAATTTCTAGCCAGCCAACTGACACAGCAACAGATTCTATTTCAACCTGCGATATTCCGTAACACTAACTACATTGAATTTTACATGAAATAAAACTGCTCAAACCTCTACTATTTGGGATACAGGAACTTGTGGTTTTGATTTAAATGACTTTTAAGGAGGAATGTGCAAAATTTATATTAAGATTCCCATGTGTTTTAGCAAAATAAGGCTGGTTACATGTTTGGGACAAAAACGCCCTAAACAGAGCTGACTGATTCCCTCCTCTCCCTTTTGCCCCTCCTCCTGAAAGAGAACTTGTAGCCTGTATTATTAGCATAGTGATTAACATCCGGGGGATCTCCAAGCATACACAGATTATTGTGGCTTGTGTTTTTGCTGATTAAGCCAATCACCACCAGCAGATAAGAGAAAAAACAGCCTAGTTCTTGCTTAAATTCAATTCAGATGTTTGAACTCTCAGTTGCTGAGCTTGGCAGAGAAAATACTGATGGAAGGAGTATTGAAACTGAGAGCAGAAAAAATATGTAGCTTAAGTTCTGAGGTACAGAACAACTATTAAACAGCAAATCAGTTCCTTAGATCTGGGAAAGGAATGCACTCAGGAGAGGTATGGAGGCATGAACATAGATATTAAAAAAAAGAAAGGAGGCACAAAGAGAAGCTCTGCACCAAGAAAGGGCCATGCAAATGCCCATTTTTATTCCTGCACAGTTCAAGAGAAAACTCAGTAAAATCTTTCACTCTCTGACATGAACCTGACATGACACAGAGACATTAAAGTTTGCTCTGTTATTTTCCCCCAATTACTTTGTAATGGTCTAAAGATCTGCCACATGGATGCACAGTGAGGAAAACTTCACCATTTAAGGACAAACTCTTCAAGAATAAGTAATGTAATTCCTTGTTTCCCTCCTATAAAAATGTATTGGTATGCAATTTTTATATTTCACAGTTCACCGACATCTCGGCAAGCTTTCTTCCACTGCTTCAATGGTGCTACTTTTAATTTTATCCTCCTTAGTCCTAGTAATTAAACTGATCAGCAGTGGCATCCCAACGGCTTTGACACAGCTACAACCCCCTAGCAGACTCTGGCTTTTGAGGGGAAGGGAAAGAAAAAGGACGGGAGTTTCATTTCACTGGAACAAGAAAATCAAGCTTCTCCGATCCTCAACTTTATCCAATTGTTCTTTCAGCAGCCTTTGGATCTTAAGAAACAAATAAAAAATGGCTGCCATTAGGGGGCCCTTTTTGTACTCGCCGCAGACGGCAATGACTGACATTGCTTTGGTCAAAAATGATGCTGTAGATTTGGGAAGGTGAATTCGAATGTGAAAAACTGGTGGGGCAGTTGCCGAGATCATCACCCGCTGGCAATGTCGCTTGGCGGTGGCGGCAGAAGCTGAGAGCTGAGCAACTCAGTAAAATATTGAGAGCGGTAAAGTCATGAGGGGGAGGTGGGGGGGAGGAAACCCAATCACCTACATAAACCCTGTATCCTTCAATCACTACAAATTCTGCAATCCTCTTGCTGTTTCAAAAACACCCAAAACGTCTGCCATGGATTTTTAGTTGTCCTTTGGCAGAATTTTGGGAGGATTCAAACTGAGTTTACACCAGGAGTCTGATAACGTATTATCCACTCCCTATAAAAAAAAAATATATATATATAATCCTGTGAGCTTAAAAAGAAAATTTTTACCGTGTCCACAGACTGGGGGAAAAAAAAGGTGGTAAATCAGTGATACTCCACAGCAACAAAATTAAACTGGAATTGTACCTATGAGGGGTTTCAAAATTGTCCCGTGGTCTGCCGCAAGTGCACAGTATATCTAAGAGAAAGAACTTGACTGCCACCTCTTTCATCATTAGACAGGAAGAACGGGTCTGTTATTAGCCATTCAGAAAGAAAACGACTTCTGTGCTTGTCCAGAGGCAAGGATTACTAAAATGTACCTATTCAGTTAGTAGAGAAGACAGAATAAAAAAATAAAATAAAATAAAAAATAAAATTACACAAGCTTTAAAGCTTTTAAGCTGGCTGGGTTTTACTGTGACCTCGATCAGCTCTTGTTTGAGTAAATAGGATTTGTGATGAAACATTAAAATTGTTTAGCAGATCTTTTCAAACCACTTCAAACTTTTCTTATGTTGGTTTATAATATAACCAGACATGCTTGTAAATGGCCACACCTGCTCATTTCTCTGGGGATGGCCTGATCTCTGCCTTTTCTAACAAAGAAAGGAGGAGAGGGAAAAAAATCAGCCTTTCTTGTTGCAAAACAGAGTGGAAAGTCAAAATCTTTCTCAAGTTTGTCCCATCTGGTCAGATTAAATCTTTGATCACCCTGGGGATCACATTTATATTTGGTCTCTACTACTGTTTCAGAACAGCTCAAAATACACAGGTAGCCAGCAAAATACGAATTGCTAAGCTCGGAACACTCAACACAAACAAAAGTGCATTGGCCTTGGATTTCTCTGGTAGTCAGCAAAGACAGATATAAACATCTTAGATATTTTCTGCATTCTGCCTGGTGTCTATATCAACTATCTTACTACCAGTAAACTGTATGTAGCTTGAAAATATTTCTTCATTAATTTTTTTTCACAAAAAGTATCAAATCACTTGTCATAAAGAAGCAGCTATTGGCTTACCATCTATAGCACTGATGGACTAATGAGACAAGACAGAATGAAAACAGAAGTAGCCCAAAGTCTAAAAATGGAAGAATCCCAAACAATGTCTTAACAAAACTGTCCCCTTTAAGAAAAAAAGCCTCCAAAATTCAGAATGAAATGGGGTTATGTGACTGTAAAATGGAAAACACCTCCTTAAATCTAGGATGTATTTTTACAGAAATGTTAGCCAGCAACTTTTTTCTTTTTTCTTTCTTTTTTTTTTAGTATGATCTATGTTGTTCTGGAAAACAATTCATTTGGTACAGTATTTCTGGTGTGAGGAACACTGGCTTTAGAAAAACAATCCATTGATAATTTAATTCCTCATGTCACTGTGAAATTGAGAAAATCTTAGTTTACTGAATGAAAAAAACCCTATATATTTGAAGAAAAGAGTGGCTGACTAAGTAAGTATCACCTTGTGCTACATCCAAGGCCTCTTGCTGGTTGTCTGGCTGCTCTTTTGTAGGCAAAAAGGAGCTGAACGCTCTCTGGCTCCTTAGATCTGGCCCAACAAATGCACTGCCAGTCATGCACATGGATCCAGCTTAAAACCCAGTGTGAGCCTAAAAGAAGCTAGTCAAACTGGCACCTACTCATGCAGAAGGAGATAGATTTGTCATGACAGGCTGATTATTCAATGTAAAGAAACAGTTTAGCTTTTCTAATCTGGTACAAATACATCTTTCTCAGAGAAAAAAGTAAAAGGTCTAACAGTTCAAGTATTTAAAGTAGAGAAACCAAGAAAAAAATTGTAACGTCAAAGTGAACCATAGGTATTTGTGCTAGAGCATTCTGCAAAACAGCTCTGCAGTTCTATTCAGATAAATAAGATTTAACCAGTTTAACCCTTTAGGAGCTGCACATCTATGTGACGATCAAGGCAAGTATTTCTATTTCACACTGCACTTGGATCTACAGCAGGTTTTAAGGACAGGCTGAAATACCTAATTCCAAATACACTTTCTGTTTTCCTTCTCACTCGCCTGCACCGATATTAAGAGTGAGACACTCTCCCAGCAAACAATGTGAGGGCAGCCTTGCTGACCAATGGGTTCCCAAGGAAGATCATCAAGAAAGTCAGTCTAAACCCTCCGCTAACTTCTTCCCTGGAATTTTCTCTGCTTAGGCAAATTTGTGCTCTCCCTCATCTGGGAAGTATCATTAAGGACAACAATCACCTAAGGCGGTGGGGTGCAGAAGCTTGTTACGCCTGTCACCAGGACTGTCAATGTTATTTGCCTCACTCACAAACGGGGTCTCAAGTGTGCGGGGTGAGAAATATTTTGAAATAGTGCCACCATCCAGACAGGGCAAAACATCCAGTCGGAGATCAATAGTCTAAAGATGGTACTTTCTGCGTCTTTCCACAGCTGAGTAACAGACAGAGGGTAAAGAAGCTACTTACTCATTGTAGGAGTCAACATTCGTCGAGCTCCACTTAAGGGATTTTCTCTTGTGTAAACTTGACTTTATAATAAAAAAAAAAAAAAGTGGCGTTATGAAACAAAGACTTTTGGCAAGAGTATGGGACGTGTAAGATGGAGAGCAGCATCCTTCAGACTGCCATCCTGGTAAGCTTCCTTCTCAGGTGGGCAACCCTGCACAGAGGGAGGAGCACATTCTCTTGTGAAGAATGCTCCCAATTCCCTCACAGCCAAACAAAGCAGAGCAGGCTGCAAGGCGCCTCTGAAAGTTGGGATTCCCCCCTACTTCTCTTAATTTTCAGGGGAAGGTGGCAAGATCCTAGTCCACTGGTGTGTGATGAGAATGGAAAGAACAAGTGCAAACCCTGTGCCTCTCTGGATCCTATTTTGTAGGGGTTTTTTTGAAAAAGTCCTGCAAACTGCTGGCAGCTTGTTTTTAATGGAAAATACCAATCGCCTAGGATCTATACCTAGCCTTTTGCCAATAATGAGAAAACTTCACCTTCTGTCCCCAGCAATTCTTAGGAAATCTTTTGCTGTTATTCCTACAAATCCAATTACAGATTGTTGAGTAGCTAGTGGAGTAAGCTTATTGAGGAGTGTCACATCACTAAGTCGTGCGTATGTGTTTCAGTTTGTAATGTGGTCTGAGCCGCTGTAGAGGTGTCAACTTAAAATGCAAGTAAGTAGCAGAACAGGGCTAATCCCAGCCACTACTCCCCTGCAGCCAAATTGTAGCGCAATGAATGACAGTGGAAATGCAAAGATGCCACTGTGCTTATCACACACAGCCAGATGGTGGACCTGGATCAATGCACACATGCCACGATCAATGCATTTGATAAAGAATTAAGAAGAAAACTGTACATGTTATCAAAGAACTTGTACATGGCATAATTATGATTCTGCATGTGCTTACTGATGATATTGGAGACTCAGAGGCAGGTGATAATGAAACTGATAGGAAGAAATAGCTTAAAGGCTACAGCATATGGCCTCAGCACTAAGAAATCTTGTCAAATAGTTCAGAAAGCTTTTTTAACTGTTATTACAGGCTGCTCATAGTGCAAGCTGGTGGCAACGTTTTATTTTTTTTTTTAAATCTGAAATGTCAAAAAGTTACAAAAGCTGTACTTTTCCAAATGGTTCAGAAAATAATTAAGATGCTATTGTGTTTTAAACACAGCAAAAAATCCTACAGGTAAAGTGAGTGCTCACAATTTTGGGGGTGGTGGTGGTTGGGCATTTGTTAACATATAATTCTGCATCCCTGAATAAATGTATTTAGACTTAAAGAATGCCTGTTTTGGTTTAAGGAATGTATCTGGGTAGCAATTTGCATTCGGAACGCCAGTTTCTAGAGATACAGTTTCAATATTACTTCTCATCAAATGTAGAGTATTTCCCTGTTAGCGTTTGTGCTCTGTCAGCTGCATTACAGCCAGCTTGAATGTGAAAGAAGGTAATTAACAATTGGTGGAAAATAAAGTCTAAAGTAACAAAAAAAAAGCATATACATTTATAATGTATAAAAGGTACCTAAAATACAAATTCTCATGCTCCAGTTGATAGATGAGCTCTCTAATCAACGTCTGGACGTAACTTAAGTGCTCTCATTAGTGTGAAGACCTTCAGGCTAAATAAGACTAAATCCCTTAAAAATTGCTTCTGCAATAGAAAAATCCCCCTTACCATTTTCCTCTGCCTAAATCATATCAATTAAAAAGAGAGAGAGGGAGGGAGGCATTTTCACATGACTTTGTTTTAACTGACACTCAAAAAACTATCTTCTGAATCCAATTTAAAATGTTTCAGCAAAAAAATTGATTAGCAATCAAAGAAACAGAAAAGCACGCTGAGTTTAGTTTCTCTTTCACTTTAAACCTGGATCTTTAATCAGCAGTAAGGTGCATAACGCTCACTGAATCCTTTGCCTTAACTTTTTATTTCAACCCTAAACATTTAATCCACATTGCAGTTTTACATTAAATCATAAAATTTACCTAAACAATCCTCCAGAAGAGAGAAGTGCGAATATTACTTGCAGAGGGCCGTGGAGGGCCCCCCCTCCAACCCTCGAATTTCAATTTGTCCTGACAAACCATTGGCTATTAAATTCTAAAGGCACGCAGAGTGCATAAAGAACTGATGGCTTGATTAGCTCTTGTGGTGCAATTGAAGGAGCTGTCTCTCTCTCCGCTTCTCCATTTTGAGAAACACTTTGATCTCCGTTCAAGTCAATTCATGAACATCAACTGACAAGACTGCATGAAACACCCCAATGGTTAGGCCCAAACTCGTAGCAAACTATTTGGTTTCATTAAGGCTTCAGGAGAAGTGACCAGTGACAGTCCTTTCATTCAGAAGCCAACAGGCAAGTGACTATTTCAACTTTAATGTGCACAATGTACTGCTGAAGGCCGCTACACCTATAGTCAGTCACTCAAGTATGAATGCCTTTACCTACTATTTTCTGACATGTGAACTACTATGTGCAGCTGCAGTCTCATTAATGTGTTCTCTCAGATTTGTTTGCAGAACTAAAGAGATGATTTGCAGTACTTCTGCTGGAAGAAACGCCTGTTTCTTCAAAGGAAGGTAGAATAGCAGATGCTATATAAAAGCCAGTGATTAAAAAAAAATTGTACCTCTAAATGCAGTAATTTACTAAACACTTGCATGAATGTAGCTGAAATATTATCTGTTCTGGTTGAAAATAGAAAAGATCTTGACTCGTATCACCTGCAAAATGCAGGGTATTTGGTCTGGTTTTGAGCTTTGCTACAGTAAAATATTTACACACTACTTTCCCCCTTTTTCAGTTGCCTTCTCCAAAGAGTCCCACTTCAAAGAGTTCATTTTTGCACCAGTTCCTGTCAATGCAGGTCAGAAACACTAAAGTGGAAAGTAGCTGCAGTGCCGTGGCACAAAGAGTCTCTGCGGCTAAAATCAAACAAAGCCCAATTAAACTAATCATAACGTCCCAGTGAACACAAGGAAGCTCACCTGGTATTTCTGGACTTCTTGTGTGAATTCCCAACTCTACTCGGTACTTGGTACTATAATTACCCTGACCAAAATACTGTGAAATTACTGCTCTGATCTACTAATGGCTGCAAAAGCCGTTGTGGTTTCATGCCAAGGGGCTGTAGCAAGGTGGCGCAATGCTTTCCGACAGAGACGACAACTTCTAAAAACTCAAAAGGGAAAATTAACGGGATGTGGTTTATGTTGCCAAGGACTGTTCATTAATTACCAATTTAATCACTGCTGGAGGCATGACATTACAAAAATCTGGCTGAAAGTTCTAATAGATTATGAAGACCACCTAAGAAGAGTGACCAAGAAATGTACAAAACAATTAATACTGTTTCACTGCTATCAAAGACACTCAGATTATTTTACATCAAGTGAAGCAAAAGAATTAGTAGCTTCACAGTGCCACCACTAGGAACTGTAAATACAATGGCACACAATTAGTAATGCACATGTGACTTTTCGTTCAAGGCATATATCCTTGGGAAAGCCAGAACATGATAAGGAGAACAAAAGAAACATTTTTAAATGAAATGAATAAAGATTTTAACTCTACCCTAGTGCATGCTGAGCAATAACAGAATAGGCAATGCAAAATACAGCTTTAAGTAATGGCGATATCATCCTGGGATTCACAACAGCATGTACTGAACATCCACACAGAAAACGTCCACAGTTATTAGCTGTGATAAAAAAAGAGCATTCCAAATGCTAAGAAACCCATGTCTCGCTACACAAAGAGAGAACTCTGAAACACTGAGATCTTTTTTATTTTGCTGGTATTTATAAATGTTAAGAAGATATGCTTAAGTTTTTGGTTCAGACGATCTTAAAATTCAGTTAATAAATTCACAGCCTATTTTCTGTAAGCATGCAAGTTAATGTTACGGCTGCAGATTATGCAGCATCTTGAATCTATATTCACATAATAAATAACCGCATATTTATATATTTAGGCTGAATGCTTAAGTGGTGTAAATAGATACAGCTTATGGAAATAACAGCAATAAAATTAATCTGAGAATCTCAAGCATTTATATGTAAAACTAAACTGTTTGTCTTGCATTATCAAAGGTTACACTTTTTTCATTAAATCCTTCCTGGTACAAAACTGACAGTGCATACAAATTCTTAGAAATTAGTTTAGTTGCACTAATTGATTTATTTTCCCAGATATGTCAGGGAGTTGTCTACAGTAGTATTTTTGTACAGTGAAATATCACAACTTCATAGTAAGAAAGTGCTTAAACAGATCAGATATGAAGGCAGAAGATGTAGAACCTTCTTGGAAACTTACAGATTATTTTTATTTTTCATGTATTGAGTAATGTTAAATAAAACGACTTGTTTGTTCTTGCCATCAAGGAAATGAGATCAGGCTATCTCAACCTTAGCATGTCATTATAAAGAAGTAAATATCAGTTCAGTAGTGGTTTTGAAGTGTTCAGTCAGCAGGTCTAACCTTCATTTAAAGTAAAGTATATTGTTAAAACAGCTATAAAACTTGGAATGCTCATCAAATGTAAATACTATACAGTATAGTCTTATCAGCTTAAACCATATTTAACCACTTTATAGTGGCATACAGACAAGACATATAAATGAACGACAGGGAATAAGTTACCAAAGCTCAGGGATTACCAAAATAATGTTCAATCTTTTTACGAATTAGATGGTAACTGCTTCTTTGTAATCTCAGGAAGATCTAGTGATCATATCTAAATCTGGTCACAATTATCAGCATGACAGACTAGTCTTTTTTTCAATCAATATTTTCCAATTAATATTAACAGACCAAGGTTGCCATCTGCAAAGTCCTACACCTCAATAAATTCATGTTAGCTGTTTAATTAATAAAGATCATCTTTTATCTCTTAGTTTTTAAAGAAAAATAAAATGGGAATAACCTGGGAGTATTCTCTTAAATAAATTAACACTGCCACCTCAATCACAGATATTTGTTTTCCAACTGAAGAGACTACAAAAAATAAAAATCCAGTGATAAGCTACATGTCTTTCATAATGCAACAGAAGGAGGGATTATAGGTTCACGTAGAAATAAAAATTACTGAATAAAGCTATCTGGTACTCATTTTCAAGAACCTGTTAAAATTTTTGGAGGAAAGAATACCTGCAATGCTAACTTGAGTTCAAGGCACTTTTCAATCAAATTAAAACATCCTGTTTTCATTGTCTACTGCAAATGTGCATTCTGTATCAGTTCTGGGCATGTTGACTGGAGTTTACTTTTTGGTCACATATCACAGCTAATAATATTAGCTCAGAGGGACAGCAGATTATTGCAGGACATGACCAATAAATGGGAACATGCATTAAAGCTTTTTTTCTGAGCATTTAAAATAATGCTTTATTTTTATTTTATTGTAGCAAGCATATTCCATACCTGTGCCAACATATGCAATCAAAATTAACGTCGGAGTATACAATCTCATCTCCTTTCAGTTTTTAACACTTTCTGAAGCTTTTCTAAAAACACTTCCATTTTCACCAGTCCACTGCTGATGCAAAAAAAAGTCACCATTTTGCACTTAAATATTTATGAAAATGAAAAGTAATGGGCAAAACAGATTGACACCTGAAGTAGAAAGAGTTTATTAAATATGAATTAGACACAGCTGCAACAAGTCCTTTGAGCAAGACAGTAATAAAAAGCAATATCCTGAGCAGAAAGAAACAATCTCATGGCACAGTTCATTCCTGAAGCCCTCTGTACACAGACAGTGTTTGCAAGTTTGGAGGTAACACCTTTTTTTTTGGTGAGGTACTTCATATCTGCAGACTCTACTACAAAAGCTGAATATAGTCCCCACTGCTTCTTCAAACTTAATTTTTTTTTCTATGTAGGCAGCTATACGTGTCATTCAACTTGAGTAAATATGAAATAATCTTTCTCTCTACAGAAAGTAGGACAGCAACAGTTACACTAAACCACACCAGTAGTATCAGGATTGTTCTCTGAAAACATCCCTTCACTTTGTACTGAGCTGATTTTAAGTACTTATGGTATAAATGGAATCCATCACAATTTTTAGTGTAGTCATCTTCAGAATGCTGCTGTGAAGAAAGAATTACTGTTTTCCTATTTCACAAGTAGTGAAAGGCAGAGTGATTCCCTCCCGGTATCACACTACTGAATTCCTGTATCCCAGAACCTATAGTAGATCCTAAATACACAAAATTTTTGGCTGAATCCATATTGAGGGCCCAATCCTACACCGAAATTCACCAGTGAGGTATTCTTAGCTTGAGCAAAACCCCAATAACTTCAGAAACAATCCGTGGCCTGCGTTCAGAAGAAAAACACATCCTTTGCCAGATAAGCACTATTTTTCACAACTCCATGGCACATATTATGTTCTCTGCTAAAGCCATCTACATTGAAAAAACAAGTTAAAAGAATTTGATACACAATTTATGAGATGCCAGAAATAAATCTACTGAGCACAATCTTAATTTTCACCCCACTCTGTAGAAAAGAGCCACATTGTGGCATCACCATTTACTTTTACACAGATCTGAGCTCTACCCAGTGGTGTACATACTCTGGTTTATTTTCACTGTTCAATATGCAGACCCATCAATACCTAGCACCATTCACTACTCCACAATATTCAAATCCTACTCTATAGACAGAACTATTAATTTCTTCAACAGCTTTTCTGCAGTGCTCATCACTATGGCATTTAAGTGCCTCAAAAGCATTAATCACATTCCCTTCTTGCAACACTTTACGGCAGTGTTATTACCCCATTCTTTGGATGAGAACTGAGATCGAGAGATGCAGCTAAAAGGATCTAACACAGGTTGCTCGCTCTGGGAAGCCTATTACCTGGTTTTTTTTTTCAGTATCCTATGCTTTATGCAGCCCTTTATGTGTCTCAAGCACAGCTTCAATTGACTTCCCTGACAGACCTGGATGCTCAACACATCTGCAAATCAAACCTTTGCCTCAAATGGCAACCTGGAAAGGAAGGGCACACATTTAATGACCACTTGGAGGAAGTTTGGTTGAAAAGAGTTAGCAGTACCGGTCCGGAACTCTGAGGCAAAGGCAGCATTACATTTAATTCTTTCAAGCAACTTAACCACGACCTCATCCTTTTGCTCCTTGCAATCCCTGCTTCTTTTGCCTCACACCTTCCAATTTCTGCAACCAAAAGGACAGAGGTTTTTTGGACAAACAACTTTCTACATCACCTCAATCCTCTGATCTAAATAAGACACAATTGCTTTGGAGAAAATAGTATGCGATCACATAATTAAAGACTGCATCATAATGCATATACACAAAAGAGGTTAATTAAAGTTGCCAATGCATTTCTTAACTCTCAGTTCCATTCTCTGTAATCACACTGACTCCGTAAGCATAGCCATTTGAATTTACAGAGTAAACTACAGCTGCAATAAATTCCCATTCTTTATGTGGACCAGTCATCAAAGGAGAATAAGATGAACATTCTGCCACCAGCCTTTGCAGATATTTGCTGACAGCGCAGTTGTGCTGCGACTCAAGAGTTATGGATTCCACTCCAAGTTCCGCAACTGAGGGTTTGCGGCTCGCTGCTGGAAAGACCTTTAAGCCCTGTGAGTCCTGAATATTACCCACTTGTCACGGTCCCCTCCAGCCTACCACTTGGCCAGTTCGGTTGCATAGACCAGATCCAGTCTCCTCATCTTTCCAACACCTCATTCCACTCAAGCTGCCACTGCTAACAACCATCACTATAGGCTGCTGTTTTACACCATCTGTTGGAAGCGGATTTGTCCCTTCTCGCCCTGTGATACTCATCACGAGAAAAAGTGAATTAAATAAAAATGAGTAAGCTAATAAAAAGGTTCTGCTGGTTAAAAGCTAAGTGATTACAGCTGCTATGCCAGATGGGAAACAACAAAAGCATCTCAAAAAGTATCACTACATGGACATCTACATCAAGAAAGCAAGTAGAAAGGCTGAGCTGTTTATAAATCTACCACGGAGGAAGGGATCCATGAGGGGATCAGTAACTATGTTCACAGAACTCTTAAGCTAATTCTTCCAGTCTCCAAAAAGCTGCATCAATTTTAAGGACTATGATCCTGGCAAAACACAAGCATGTTTTCAAGGAGTTTCTGATCAATGCTGTCTTCTTAGACTTCAAATACCTGTCTATAGGCTTAAATACCTCCACACAGGCCGGCATGCATACAGCTCACAGACTGAAGGCTCCTGAAAAGCATCAAACCAGCAGACCTAACAGTTAAAAACTTCTCTCATATTTCAAGTAGAGAAGAAATGGGAGAAAAGAAAAGGAGTTAATGGGATACAAATAGAGGAAGCAAGCAGAGAATGATGGGGCTAAATCAGGTTGAACACGATGTGATGGGACAGACGGATAGAGGGAAGATGACTAAAGGAAGAAAGAGTATAGACAGTGGGCATTAAGAAAGAAAGCTAAAAGGAGAAGAAAGGGATCTGAAAAGGCCAGGGCAGAGAGCTGATGAGAGAGAGGAAAAAACAAAGATGACACAAACTAATGAAGGGCACGAGGATGCAGCTTGGGAAGCAATGAGAAATAGGCAATTCAGAGGGAAATGGGATTGAGTTAACAGGTATACAAGCAACTCCAGTGCCTTAATCTTTTGCTCTCACAACTTCATCCATTTCTGAGTTAAAAAGAAAAAAGAAAGTAAAGCAAGTGAGAATACTGACATGGGCCTAACCCTAGAGTACAAACATGAGAACACAGAAGTGCATTGCAGCAAGAAAGAAGATTCACAAAAAAAGCAGTAAATAGCTAAGATAATGCACATGCCGTGGGAAAACAACTCATACTTCATGAGAGGCCAGTCAGTGGTCTATAAAGAGACAACAGAGGCTTAAAAAAAAACAAAAAAAAAAGGCACAGTCAGAGTAGATGACTACTCAAAAAATAGCACAATATTGGTTCTGCCACAGAAGGGTAAGGCTTAGGCTGAAAAAGGTCTCAAGTACTTGCTCTATGCTTAGAGGAGAAAGAGGAACACTGTTTGGGTGTTTTTTTTGTTTCAATAAAAGACTTTGACCCAACAGATACCAAGTAACCTGTATTTATGAGCACAGAACAGACTTGGAAATATCCTGTCTTTTGTTGACCTCAAGCAGCAATACACCCCACAGAGTATATATTGTTCTCACTTGTTTACTAAGAAAACAGCAATTTATAGTTCTCATATGACAAATGTAAAGTGGTAACAGCAAAGCCTATGAAACAAGATTTTCGAAAGTAACTAATGACTGCAGGATTAGCTTAGTTGGGTTGACTGATTTTCAGAGCATGGTCTGAAAGGCTGGGATGTTTAAAGCTCTTTTTGTGAAGGTCTCAAAAAAGGTGCAATTGTACATTTCAGGAGTTACTTTGAAAGTATTTGCTCTGGACTATCTATCGCTTTAAATTTTTTTATTTTAAATTAGATCTTCCTATTATAAACCATTTTCTTTTGAATCCTCAATCCATCCTCAAAATGAACCTAGTCCAATTCATACTACTAGATGTCATTATTGTAACTCTCATTTGGATAACATACCACACTACACATCACCACACAGACACACATGACACTGCTTTCAGTCAAAGTTCTTCTTATTAACATGAATGACCATAAAACACTGACTAGAAATAAATCTGTACTATTTTCTAACAATTCAATAATCAATGACCTCTAGTAAACTGGCAGAACTACATCAAATGGAAATGCTTCATGGTTATGAAAATCAAACAAATTAAAGAAAACCAAAAAAACCAATGTATTTTATCTTACATTTATATATGTTGATGCATACATACATCCTTACTGAGAAAACTCACACGTATCTATGCATACCATATATATGTTATATACAGCTTTATATATTACATATTATAGACCAACTCTACCTAATATACGAAATAGGAATACTTTACCAGCCTCCATTAAAGACGGCCTCCTTTCACAACACATTTCCTACTGAAACGCATTCGGACAATGTTGAGCTTGGTAAGTCAAGCATTCTGAAGTTAGAAAATGTTGAAATTATACTAGCTATACAACCTTGCATTGGTTCTCATTTGATATAGAAACTGCATAACTCATACACTTTCTTCCCTTCCCTGTATTTTTCAGTGTCCATGATTGGCAATGTTCAGTGAATGAACAACTGCTCAACATCTCACTTTACCCTCCTCATTCACTGTCTGCCCTACACCTTGTTTAAAATACAGTATTTAAACTTTTCTCTGAACACTGAATTATTCATTTCTTCCAGAGCATTTCTGTGACACTCTTCACTATCATATCTAAGAATTTCCAAACCACATCTCCACAACACCCTTCTACACTGAGGAGCTTTTGTTATTCTTATGTTACAGGCACTCAAGTCAAGGCTGCCCATTACCTTGTTTGCTCAGAGTGCCCAAGTTCTCTTGACCTGGCTACAGCTGGGTGCATTACAAACTTCCAGAAGTCAGTCCCCATGAATCCTGAGTTGGAAAACGGAAATCAAGGAATCCGTCACCTTGAATATGCTGGGTTGACAGTACCTTCCCAACACTGTAAAGAGTTTCTGACAGAGGCAGTAAGAAACTGTGGGTCTGCAGAGCAGCCCTAAAAGACCCTTTCTTGCAGCCTTCTAATTCATTTTTTAGCTTCTGCACTAAATGAAGTAAGATCCCATGGGTAATCTGGTTGCGTGAACTATGCAATCCTGACTCTCACCCTGAAAACTCTGTCCTTGTCTCCCATCCTTCAGCTGGTTTTCATGGCCTAGACACAGTCCTCATTTTTGCCATCTACCTCCTTGCCAGCTACCCAGGGCAACTCTCCTCTGCATGCCAATAGAGTAACTCCTTTTCCTCCTGTTTAGATTTCATCAGCAGGAGTTTGAGTCTAAAAGAGAAAGTTTTGCTTCCCAATACTGTGATCTGCATCAGAATGGGCCTTGATCCTTAGGGGAGAAACCGTAAAAGATGTCTTGCCCTGCTGTGCCCATACAATTTTTATTGACACCAACTTTTCCAAACTTAAAGGCTTTTTGATAAGATTGTGCTTGCAACACAACTTTGATTGTTTTGAACAGACTTTTCAAGGGGATGGAACCTTCTTCCCATACAACATCTTTTAACATGGATATAACCTAATATAAAGAAACATCTAAACATATTTAAATAATAATAAATAAAAATATTACCTGGAGGCAGAGATCTGCCAGGGAAAATTTCAGCTCAAACAATGAAATACTAGCAAAGTTGTAAAACCTTTGAAAATAGGAGCTAGTAATAAAAAAATGCTAAGCAACTTTAATTACAGTTGCTCCTGTCTGAGTAGTTGCCTAGAGTATCCCTTGTCTAACGCTGTTTGCTTTAGGAAAAATTAATTAAAAAAAAATCTGAAGTGAAATTTCTACTAACATATACTTATCTAGGAAAAACTTATATATAAACTAATAAAAAATTGCATTACAAATAAGACCTGTCTGATACACGAATGCATTTGGAATAAAAAGAAGTGTCAGTCTGGGCAGAGGAATTGTTATGAAAAAAAAAACCGTATAGCATGGATCCAAGACGGTTAAGGGAATGAAATAAGACATGTAAATCACTGTCTTCATTTTTTGAGAGTATGATCCCATTTACATAAAAGCAGAATCTGCCTCTCAGGATTAGCTTCTGAGAAATGTGAATCAGTAAAGAATCAAGCTTTTCTCTGTATTATTAGTTCTCAGTAACATTTACATTCTCAGTTGCCAGTACAGTCTCTAATGCTCAACAGTTAGAATCACAAAACTCACGTTACGAAGGTTTGCATCAAAATTAATTAGCTTTCATCTCCAGAGAGTATGCATCCTTCCAGGTCACCACAGAGGCCGCTGGAGGTGCAACCATAACTGCTTCAACACTGGAGCTTGTTCCCCAGCTCTGCTTTCCCATCTCACCAGCATAATCAACTTTGGTGATAAAAAGGAATTGTTCCATCAACTCTTTCACAAGACTGTCACAAGCAGTTTCATTCATTGCAACAACACTTATGAACCAGCACGCAGCTGACATCACAGGCTCAGGGAATGCATTTACATTAACTGAAAAAAAAGAAGCAATCAAAAATTGCATAAATTACTTCACTATCATTTAATAAGCAGCTTTTGTTTCTTGTCCCATTAGAAACTGCAGTGTCAATCAAAGAAGGTGCTCCCAGACCTCTGCTTCCAGCGAAGTCTAAGGCATCTTTCTGTCGGCCACAACAGCAGGAGAAACAGGCTTAAAAGTGAACTAATGGTACATGACACATCAGAGGAATGGGAGATTCAGTGTGCAAAAGAAATATTCTGCAAGGACATGCCACTCACAAAGGCATATGCACATGCAATAAGTTTTAACTATGTAAACTGCCATACTGGCCAATATTTCTTACATCGTTCAGTTGCTTATTACGGGTTGGGATGATCGTATTGGTTAGCTGCTTATTCCCTGCCTTTAAAGCTGCATCTCTTCTTGCTTGCTCCAGCAGAACTCTTGCTCGTTCTTTAAGCTCTTCCTGTCTTGACAACATTCGTTGCTTAAAAATTAAGAAACATAATTAACAGTAAGGTAGTCTCAGGGCACTTCACATTTATACAGTAGTTAATAGCCAGAAGCCTTCCTACAAAGGTCAGGAACCACATGGATTATAGCATCATGAGGTGACAGAGCAATCTATAGAAATGAAAAGTAAAGATGATCAAAATGTAAGATTAAAAAAAAGTCATAGGCCTTTATAATGTAAATAGGAGTTCTCTCCCATCCTCTTAGAAGTTAATTTATATCACCATTTAATGCCTTTAAACTGCCACTATGGAAAAAAATAATTGGCTTCATGGAAGCTACGTTAAATGTGCAATATGTTTACTTATTTAATTTAATATGTATGCAAATATAATGCTTCGTTGTCTACTTATATGGGTATTGCTCATTAATAACTTAAATTGAACACAAAGAGGCCGGGTACATGGCAAAAAAATGGCAAAAAAATCTGCTTCTGCTGCATTTATAAATATTCACAAGGAAGTCCCTCCTTCATACACATGACCAATTACATCGCAGAGTAGAAATAACAGAAGGGGGTTTCTGCACAGGCAACATGAGTCTCTGTGCATATATACTCCCAAGTGCTAACTTCTTGGTCAAGGTCAACTGTAAAGACTCTGGAAAAATGTGTCTCTAGGCCTCTATGTGAGCTGGGACAGATGTTGCAGGTTACACTCCTGAAACAACCACCAGGAAATTGAGATGGCTGACTAACCAACAATTGAGTGTTCAAGGCTAAGACTGAGCCTCACATCTTAGATTTTATTACTGTTTGCAAATGCAAAGTCAATTCATATCAGAGAACAATTTTTAAAGTCATCTCTTCCTTTTTCTTGGCCTACCACATGCTTGCACATGAAAATATTAGTAAAGAAGACAGCCTGTCTCCCCATACTCTATTATTCTGTATGGGCCAAATTGTTTCTTTCTCATCCAGTACCCATATATGATGATGAAGAGAAACTTCATGAGACTTCACTGACTAAAGGAAAGAAACTAGCTGGCTACGGACGGAATACTTGGCCACTATCCCACATTTATGCACTGCTCCTCTTGCAATAAAATGAATCCTTATGGCGATTACTCAGGAAAAAAACATAAAAATATTTGAAGCAAACCACGTTACTGAAAGGCTGGTTAAATTCTCGTCTTATTAGAGCTAATGGCACAAAGCCAAATAAAGCCAAAACTCAAGAAAGATCTTCACAGGGGTGAAATTATAAGCATGCTTTGGCATTTTGGTAAACAGGCCTGACAGCATTTTTTACATATTTTTGTGATGATACTATTTACCAATAATACCTAGCATTTATATCACCAACCTTCAGCCCCACAATAATCCTGCAAGGTAGGTGGGCACAGCCTTTTTAATTTTATAGAAAGGAAAATGATATTATGGTTAAGTAATGTGCTCAAGGTCACTCAGTGAACAGCATAACTTAATACTCTGGAGCTTCTGCCTCACCATTGTGGGTTATGTACACAAGGCTGTGCGGCTTCTCGGATAAGATTTGGAAATACGTTTGGTATGTTTCAAGATACTAAAAACTTTACTTTTTTTGAATATTGATCAGTAAACTGATAAGTCTTTTTTTGTTTTTTCTTCAGTATGCAATAATCTGAAGAAAAATGGCAAAAGCCTTGAAGCCATCTTTGAGCTGGTTGAGAATACAATGTTACTTCCTTTAATTGTAGAGAAATTGGAAAGATTAGCAGTAGGGCAATTCTGATAAATGAATTTTTCATATAATGGCTTTTTTTCAGCTTCACATACATTCAGCCAAAATATTTACTTTATTATAACAATACATGAACCTTGCCTAATATGCCGAAAATATTATGTAAATTACAAACATAGAGAAAAAACTTGAAAGGCATCTCCATCCTCACCCATAGGGATATAGAAAACTTAAATTTCTTACCTGGGCTGTTTTTGCAGTTTGATCTGCATGATTTAAAGCTATTCTGGCATCATTATCACAATCAGATTCTGTTTGCCTTGGAGAAGCATGCGGTTTCTTTGCAAGATCTGTATCCTTGTTATAGCAGTATCCCAACTTAGACGTAGGAGATAAACCTGGCCTCGTGACAGGTGAACCAGGATCTACTCTTGTGCTTTCTGTGGATCCTGTAAGTCCCAGCTTTTCTTGCTCTGAGAAACCAATGGTACTGTCTGAGCTCTGGTGTCTTTTCTTGTCATCTTCACAAGCAACTGTGGGAGATATGTCCTCTTTTTGATCACTGACATGTGCCAAGTCACTCAAGTCTAAAGCATCGGCTATCAGCAATTTCTTCCTTCCCAACGTAGACTGCACTTGTGTTGTATCTGTACTGCCACACTTCCCAACATCTTCAGATGTAGAAGTCCTTCCAGAGCTCTGCTGGGATTTTTGTGGGTCTGTGTCACTTCGAGTCCTGCGAGAAGAAGGGGAAGCTGTGCTTGGACTTAAATGGTCATCAGGAGTCTGATGCTCGCTCTCAGATTCACCAACACCGCTGTCATTTACAAATACAGAGTCGTCCTGAGAAGCAAAGTCTGCCAAACCATTGTCTGGCGGAGGCAGCTTGGGCTCCCGGTTCAGGTCATTCAGCTCCGCATAGAATTTTTCCTGGTCGACAGAACTGTTTGTGTCTGTTTCATAGTTACCCACTTTATATGTGCTTTTACTACTGTTCTCCTCTATTTGAACCACGTTTAATTCTTGGCCGCAGAAATGTGCCCTTATTTGATAGAGATAGGTCATAACAGTCAGTTTGTCAGGTATTGCTAATAAAACCATGTCAGACGGTTCCAGCAATCGTGATATTCCTAAACTGGCAAACCCATCGTATGCCTATAAAAACAGACAAAGTAAAGATTACAACGCAGCAGTTTCCTATGTATCCTAACAATAAGAATGTAAGTAGAAGTTTCAGTCAGAATAACTAAGCCTAAAACACAACCAGTATTACAGGAACAATATAGGTTAAACTTATTTACCCTTTTGGCTTCATTACAGCAGTCACTATTTTTTCTTGCATAATCCAACATCCAACTCATGAGTCTTTCCCCAATTGCATCTAGATATCTCACAGGGTATCTTCATATCAATGCAAATTGAGAGACTATGACTAGCAAAGACACTCAAACAGCATTTGTTAAAATATTTTAATATACCTCAATACTAAAACAATACTAAAATCTTTGGTAACTCAAAATTATGCCACTTCTATGAGTAAAAAATTGTTAATGAAACTGCAACTTAAAAGCCCTTCTGCTTGCACTATGAAAATCTACCAGTCTCTTAAATGGTTCTCACTCAAGGAGGAGGAAACAAGCAAATAAAAAAGTGTAAGAGCTGGACCAGAAAAGCAACTAAGGATGGCTTTTTAGATGAGTAACAAAGATATAAGAAACACGACACTAATCTATCTCGGGCTTTATCACTGGTGATCAACCTTCTCCTTTCTACTGGTCGCGTAATTGCAGTGCTTTGTGTTGATGAAAAACTATGTCCAGATAGCCAAAAAGAACACTACCAGAGATTACCAGATACAAGACATAAATCACATTAATCTAGCAAACAAATGCATTTTTAAAACATCCGTTGATGCTAAATTTATAAGAAAGAGAAAGTGAATTTAATTCCTACTTTTCTTTCATTTCTAAAAACTAAACAGTTTGTAAACCTCCTACTTTATGAGGCCACATTGTGTCCTTTATGCTAGTCTTTTAAGTGAGTGGGCTTGGTGCATCAGGTTTTTCTAGTTTTGAAGAATTAAAGCCATTTCTCAATTTACAATTAATTATTACTATCCTGGATTAACCCTGGAAGACAATATTGTGTTTCAAGGAAGGCTTTAAAAAGGCCTCCTGTTAGTGTAGATGCACTCAGTTTAAAGCACTGTGACTTTTCCTCCCCCAGCAATTCTTCAGCTCTTTTTCATGCTCTTCTGAAGGAGTCTAAAATGTTCACAGTGTTCTGACGCCATTTTAAACAAAAATGCACGCTAAATTTCAGACACCGACAAGAATCTGTCCTGTCACACAGATACAATAACAGATATTGAGGGTTTCATCTTTACCCCATTTTTACACTATTTCCTTAATTTATATAGTTTTATAAATTTATTAATTTTATGAATTTATAAAGTCTATAATTTTTAAGTTTTATAATTTATAAGAATGGAAGAAAGAAAGAACAGAGAACTCAATTATGATTTTTTTTTTATCCTTTTGGTTTTCACACTGGTAAGCATTCAACGGCAAGTTAGAACGTGGGTCTGGCCTGGCCAGCTACCAGCAGACCCAGTTGTTTTACTTGTTCCAAGAAAAGGAGGTGCTCTCATGCCCATTAAAATGTGCTGGAGTTTGACTTGAGGGCCAAGCAGTTTTCATTTCAGCTGCTTTTCAAACTCTGCTTATGAGAGCTGGAATTTATCGTCCTGAAATTTTGTACTTTTTTCCTCCTCACACTCAGGTATAAATTGCCAAAGCATTTTTGGTAAAGTAATTTTTACCTCTATAACAAATGATTTAGTGAGTTTATCTAAACAGAAATTATCTGAATAATTTTATGTTTAAGCCTTTCTGGCACTCTCTGTATAAAATGATTTGGCCTAAAATTATTGATGGTCTTTGTAGGGTATCATTTCATGGGAAGGTTTATTATGAGAGATTGTTATGCATTTTATAAAAGCATAGTTCTCATCTTGAATATTATCCCATCTTGAATATTGTGTACAGTTCTGGGCCCCCCAGTTTGGGAAGGATGTTAGGATACTGGAATGTATTCAGAGGAGGGCAACGAAGATGGTGAAGGGGCTGGAGCACAAGCCCTACGAGGAGTGACTGAGGGAGTTGGGGCTGTTTAGTCTAAAGAAGAAGAGGCTCAGGGGAGACCTCATTGCTCTCTACAACTACCTAAAAGGAGGTTGTAGGCAGGCAGGGGTTGGTCTCTTCTCTCGGGTCACCAGTGGCAGAACTAGAGGGCATGGACTCAAGCTTCATCAGGGAAAGTTTAGGCTTGATGTGAGGAAAAAGTTCTTCACTGAAAGGGTGATTGGCCATTGGAATGCGCTGCCCAGGGAAGTGGTGGAGTCGCCAACCCTGGAGGTGTTTAAGGGGAGACTGGATGAGGCACTGAGTGCCATGGTTTAGATGATGGGTTGGTGTTAGTGTTGGTGTTAGTGTTGGGTTATAGGTTGGACTTGATGATCTCAGAGGTCCTTTCCAACCTTATGACGCTGTGATACTGTGATAGTTTTTATAAATAGCTGAGCTTAGATACAGGAGTAGCACTGGAGAACATGAATGCAGTATTTGCTGAGCTTAGATATAGGAGTAGCAGTAGAGAGCATGAATGTTGTATTTGCAGAGACAAAGCTCTAAATGGAGTGGAATAGCAGCAAAATGATGGGTATGAGGGAATGGAAAGAACTTGGGTGGTAGAAGATGGACAGCAGTTATTTATCTGGTCTTGGGACACAGAGCTGGAAGAGCAGGATCAGGCTGGATACGGAGGAGGAAGAGACAAGAGAGGTGGAACTAAACAGACATGAATAGCACAGAGAAAGGAGGACTAAAGGAGAGCACTACTGGATTTGAGGTGGGCAGGCCAAGCTGTGGCAGGTGCCAGGAATGATGAATGCTCACATGCCAGCAGAAAAAAGGCTGGGTATGAATGCACAACAAGGCAGCTGTGTTGTCCTGCGGACCAAAGGTAACACCAGAATTTGTTGTTTGATTAAGTGGGTCAGTGCTGATTCAGTGGCATAAATAACCTGTTACCCCACACTGAAGCTAGTGGGAGTTACCATCTGAAGAATGAAAGGACCTAGGGATGGGCTTAGCTGTCCATGGAAGCCAAAGTCAATAGATACGATTTGACCTGAACTCTTTTATACTCTTAATTTCTTATTTATATGCTAATAAAATGAAGCCCTAGGAACACCTCCCAGGGTCTGTCAAATGAAGGTGGGGACAGTGCCTCAGAGCTGTTAAGGAAGGCACTTGCTTAGAAGGGGGTAACACTACAGCTGAAGGAACAATAAATTTAGAATGATGGATATGCTCCATACAGCTGCCATCACTTCTTACTGTCCGTTTGCTTCTTCTGATTATGCTTGGGACTAAATACTGTTTCTCAACTGATGCCAGATCCTTATTTCCCATCACCTCTCCTTTTTACTTTGGATAACAATTCTTTCTTCTCTGCTTTTAAAGTATGCAAGGTATCTAGATTGGCATGCAAATGTTTTACACTCATTACTTCTATAATAGCAATCATACGTTCTGTTTGTGTCCATACAGCAGAGTATGATAAGTTCTCCTTCATCATTAAGAAAGCTGGGAGCTTCTTGATATTCCAGCATATTTATAAACACCTAGTTTTTATAACTAGTTTGTTATGTGGTATTAACAGACTACGTTTTCCAAGTCAAAGTACATTTTGTTAAACAGAGGCGTAACTAAGGCTTGCTTTTGCAAACGTTTATGCACATTTAACTATGTTCCTAACATGATCCCACCGAGGTCAACAAGCAACTCCTACACACACAACTAAAGATGTGATTATGATTTTTGTGGAATGAGTTCAAATTTGTTTATGAATTTAGAAAAAATAGTTAAAAGCTGGGAAAATAGACAAAGAGAAAGCTTTGCAAAAATTGAAAGTGCCAGTCGAACACTCAGAAGACATATTACTATTTCCACAAAATAATCCCTCAAATGAAACAAGCTTCTCTAAACAATAAAATAATTAAAACCAGAAGTTCATTATTAGAATTACACTGTTGTGCCCTTCCACTTCTCATTCTTTTGTCCCCTTCAAGCTCTAGCCAAGTGCAGTTTAGTAACTTACATTTTTAAAGTGCAAGACATGTTTTTAGCAATATGAAAAATTTCTGTTCTTGATAAGGGACTATACCGGCAGTGTGCTATAACTGTAACACATTTTTTCATTATTATTTACTAATAATTAAATTGCCATAGTAAATAAAATTAGTTGATGAGATTTAAGTAGAATCATAACTCTTTGGATCAGCTGGGAAAGCACCTCTGTAACGCTTCTAATTTTCTCAAAGATAAACTTGGTTTCTTTTTTTCTCCTAACAGAAATTTGAATTTGCAATGGGCACTATGCACCAAAAAGATCTTTGAATTTTGACTGATGCTAATGTAATTCAGAGTGGTTGTTTGGGCTTTGGGTTTTTTTTGAGACATATAATTATATTGTGGAAATTACAGTACATACATATACACACAAACATGTACATTCAGGACCCTAAGCCTATTTACCTATTTCCTGATGAAGGTTTATTTTTCTTTTTAAATTTACTGACCACCTGATTGACAGACATCAATTGGGATCCATCAGCACAAGCACCACAGGCAGTATTCCAACTACTTCCCGGCTATGTAACACACTGACATATTGGCCAAGATCAGATGTCACACGTAAATACCCTTTTTCATTCAGCACCAGTGGCAGCACCAATCTGGCAAATGACTAGTGTGCGTTATAAAGAAACTCTGAAGATGTTTTTTTTGTAACAGCGCATTTCAGTGTGTAATTATACACAGTAATCGCACTGAAATAGTTGTCTCTTAAGATTTCTTCTTTTTTTATTTAAATACAAAAAAGGTCACACACTTCTAAAAGATATATTCCTATGGGTTAATCTTTAATCTATGGCCACAGTCACATCTTACCTCCTTTCCTGGGAAAGGGGCGGGGGGGGGGGGGGGGGGGGGGGGCGGGGGGAAGAAAGAGCTGCTTCAGACAAAGAAAATTGTTCTATTCATCCATAGATGTTATTTTAATTGGTTAGGAGGAATCATTGTCAAATGTGTTACATATCTGCATGGAATTTCTAGGCAGTCATTGTTGCCTGTGCTGCATTCACTCCAACCAAGGGCAGGCAGGGTTATCAGACAGAACTGTGTGAGACCAGGAAATAAATCTGCAGGAAGCAACCAAGATACTCAATGTAGCTGTCAGGCAAAGGCTTGCAAAGTGATGAAAGAAAAAAATGGCACAATAACAACAATCATTACTTCTTCAGTCCTGGGAACTACATCCTGTTAGAGAGATGGGCTGAAGAGTTCACCATTTGCCATCACAGTTTCATAAGCAAAAGAGGACTTATTGTATTGCTAACGTTTTGAATTAATAATCTATTCTTTCTTTTTTTATAATCTGTCTTAATTAGCCCAGACGCTCAACAAAACTTGAAGTACAATACCATATGGTCACAGAAAATACTGCGAAGTCACAGATAATCCACTTAGGTCAACATAAGACTCTGTACTATTATGAAAACGATATCATTGGCCAAATCACACCAGCTCAGAGATATTTCATTGCTTATAATACTTAGGTACTAATTTAAGGACAAGTAATTCCCTGGCTAACACGTAAGTGTGTAAGCACATTAAAATATAATTTCCCAAAACATAAATGAATTTTAATAAAGCACTTTCAGTTATTTCACATAGCTACAATCTAGTTACAGTTGCTACATAACAGTGAACCTAATTTATTCAAAGCACATTTTTATACCTTCATCCCAAACAAATCTAGTGCTTTTAAAGCGGTATAAAAATAAAATCACAGCACTGAGAAGGCAGCTACTTAAAAACAATTTTCAGATGATCTTCAGGAACAATTTTATTATCAGTGACTCATATGAAAATTATAATTTCTAAACATGTCTCTGGGGCCCAAATAAAGCTTGTAACATGCCTAAAATAGTGAGCAAAAATAAAAACTCTCCCAGTGATTCCCAAACCAAGTTGCTGCATCCTTCAGAGAATCTTTTTACGTCATTGCATCACAAAGGTACAAAGAGTAGTTTAAAAGACCTGCTAAGCTATAAAAGTAGATATAAAATTTCACCTTTAAGAATATAAAAGTCACCATCAAACAACATCAACTTTGATGATGCACAGAGCCCCGTTAAAGCAACAGAAAGAGAAGTCTTGCGTACGACAATCCAAGAGCAGTTATGTTTTTCACTTTTTTTAATTATGTAGCTGATTGGAGAAATCAGAGGAGTGATTACAGAAGGCTGGCCAGTCCTCTCCTCTGCTTTCACAGCTAACGGAGGCCATACAAATATTAAACTCTAATGCCAGCCTTGCACTTGTGAATGTTAAAGACCATGACAAACTAGAGTCAATAATGCATCCGATTTGAACCGCAGGAGGTTGAATACCTTCTGTGAGCCGCAGTTGTGACCTTACAAAACAACCACACTTTCCCAAAATTAATATAAACCTGCAGTGAAGCCAAAATTGAAACTATGTCTTTTTTTTTTTTTTTTCCTGGCAGTTCTTACCTTTTTGTTGTTCTCTTTAATATCTTGAGGATTCAGGGACTTGTAGTCACTGAGGAGGAAAATGGCACAGTGGGTATGTACAGTATTTGATAAAAGCAGCAGTTTTAAAACAAACTGAATCTAAAAATTTGACATACAATAATATCATACAGTAACTAGCAATTTCACAGCAATTCAATCAACAGAACTAATAGTGTGGAAAATTAAAGGAATAAATAAATAAATAAACAAACAAACACCGATTACATGTTTCATTGCCTGAAGCTTTCCATCTAAAAAAGAAGTTAAGGCAGGGACGAGAGGCCAGCCTTGACAACCAAATTTACCAGGAGGTAATCCGTCCTTGTCAGCATACAAAGAGGTTATTCCTCTCATCTCATTTCAACACTGGCACAATTTTCATAATCATCTTGAAGTCAGTTCTTTGTATAAGATTAAGAAAAAGAAAAACAAATCACAGAGAGGGGAGAAACAGCTGTTTATGCAACAAGTTTTGAGCATTCATAAACCTGTTTTCTGCTTGAAATAAAAGAGCAAAAACAATTGAACACCTGAAACAGAGATTTGATTTTTACGTAAACTTAAAGCTTTCTTATTTCTGTGAATATGAGCTCACGCAGGCAAAGAGTATAACTTACATCAGGTCTGGTCTAAAGTGATGCAATATTGCACAAAAGGATAAACCATTCCTCCATGATGTTGTAAAATTGGTGATTTTCACTCCTCTGTAGTTTTTTGTCACTTCTTTGCACCACACAAGCAGTGACTGACTAGCATTTGGCTTTCTCCCCAAAACAGGACTTGGTATTGGGCTTGGCTGAAAAACAGAAAAGAGGAGAAAAAAGAGAAGAGATAAAAGAACTTAATGGAAGATGAGAATTAACATTAATTGACCTAACTAGATGATCTGTGTGCTTTGATGTAGTTTAGGTCCTTCACAGCTGTCAGTTTACAATGACTGTAACTTGCAAAAGACACAAATCGCAACTTATTATCTCCAGTCATTGCCCTTGGCACTTGTCTCCAGAGGATGCAGATATACAGGATTCCAAATCTATGGAGAAGAACAGGCCAAGAATTGTACCAATAGGCACCAGGCTTAAATACTTAAGGTACAGTCCTGCACAGCCCATGATACATCCCTTGAAAAGACTTCCCAAAATGCAGCCATGGAAAAACATCCCCACAAGCCCTTTCACTTTTCATGAACATAACGCTGTGACTAGATCAAAAGCCAGGCATAGCAGGGGAAGAATTTACCACGAGTTGTGATCTACCATTGTGGAGTGGGGATCAAAGTTGCCGTGCCTGTGACATGTGATTAATGCATTCATCCTGTATGTGCTCCAGCAGAAAGTTTTTAGCTGCACTCTTCCTGTTTGAGTATGAAATTGCATAAAGGTAATTAAGGCACAGTGTTTATTATCAGCCACTTCCAATCATACCTAAAGAGCTTCTTTCAGGCTTTGGTTTTTCTATGCGGAAAGGAATGTTGGCTGTAAATCATTATCAGAGAGTGGTTTCTAATCAAGTATCATTAGCTATTAATGACCATTTCCAAAAAGAGCATTTTTACACTTTTAGTACCATTTTTGTTAGCACAAACCAAAAATTAAAATTGAATAAAATATTTCAGGCATTTGTCATTTGTCAGACAGTCAGCTGTTTCTAAAATTCAGGAGAGAACTTAGTAATTGCAGCTGATGTTTTCAAGAAATATGGACTCATTTCACCAGAAAAATACTGTCATTTCTCAGATGTAATTAGAATTTGACTGAGTCTGAATTATAGGAAAAGAACTAAACCCACTTAGTTTTTCAATGCAATATCATTAAGAGAATATACACACAACAAACATGTTGTTTATGTACCTTATAGCCAGAGAGTTTCTAAATTAAGATAAAAATAGAGCAAGTAATTTATTATATCACAGACACTTAAGTTTAACAAGTAAATCCTTTCGGCCATATCACCTACTTGTGAAAGACCAACGACGCCCCCACTTGACTAAAGTATGTCAGTGCTAAGCAATTAGCTGCCAGCCACCAACCGACTCGTGTCTTCACTGCTTCTGGGGAAGAACACATACAGAACCAGGACAGGGATTTTTCATTTGCCGCGACAGTTATCCCTTAAAAGTTATTTTATAAACACACCTCCCTCATCATCAGATAGAAGCACTGCCAACTCATTTATAAAGTGCAAAATGGATACCTTGCTGAGATGTTTTTTTAAGTACCAGATCGTGTGTACAAAATAACTTGTTAAAAAGTGTTTTGGGTCTTTTTTTTTAATCCTCTCAATGATTCAAATCAGCATGAACAAATCTGTTAATGATGAGACAAATATCTCTAAATACACTGAATTAACATCTTAATAGGGATATATAAAATAGGGAAGAAAAAGTGGCAATAAATTATAAACTTCCTGCACCATGCATTGAATTTTAATCAGAGAAACAAAATTGCTTAGGAGCTCCCAGACGGTTACTCTGGATTCAGAGTGATGTAACTAAGATCAAGATTTTCTCCTGTTTTTTTACAACTTGAAGCAAAATCCAGCAACAAACCACTGACTCTAAATTTAAGATACTACTTTACTTAAAATATATTTTCTATCTGAATTATATGTATGGAAATAACACTGCTGGGACAGAATAATTAAAATTGCACTATCAAGATGTGGAAAAATGATATTTTAACAATTTTTTAAAGCAGAGAGCTACCTTTTCAGACCTTAGAGCACTACTTAGCAGATATAATAAATGTCAACTGTAAAGTCAATACTTGTTACTGAAACTCTCTACTGAAACGTTAAACGTTCCAGTCACCAACTAAATACTTTCTGGTTAACTATGGAATGGCCTTAGGCAATATTACCATTCAAATGCCTTAATTACACATCTAACAAACTGAGGATGCAACTGATTGTAAAACTAGGTTTTACAAAAGGACGCCCAAAGTAACTGAATCAATAAATTTAGCAGAATTTTGAGTTTTATTTACAAATTATAATTTTTTTAAAATCCAGGTTAAAATTCCTGAAAATCTATACTTAGGATGGAGCTTTTTTCCCATGTTTGTCCCTCCATTTACTTTAGATTTTCTAGAAGTATTTTATTCACAATATGCAAGATTCAGGATTGCATAATATACTTAAAGAGCTTTCTCTTCTCTAGCTGATAAAGCAGAAATTATATATGGCTTTCTGTTCAGACTTAGCATTACAAGTTTTTTGGATAAAGGTGAAGTTTATATTATGACAATGTTATGCTCTATTTCACCACTTGAATCAAAGCTGTCATTATTTAATCTGTGATAAAGTATTCAACTCAAGACACACCGGAGATATATGAGTAACGGGAGAATTGCATGAGTCCTTGACATCCCTTCAGAAGGGTTAATAAATGCTATTTTTTTTTTTTGAAACATCATTATGAAAACCATTTTCTTTCAATACCTGTATGTCATCCTTATTAGTCACAGGTTCAGCACAAACACTGTTACTACCAAGTGCCTATTTCTAGAGCACATATTTGCTCCACAAAACTAGTAGGAAATCAACACATAGAACCAAAATTTAATTAATTTCTTTTAAGCACTGCATAGACAATTCTTCTAAACCACAAAGCAGTCATAACTTGGCTTTTTGGGTTCAAAAGCCAAAGTCCCTGAGAACTCATTTGCAAATGCCACTAAAAAGCATGAGATATCCACAACAGACTGTCAGATCTGCTTACTGATCAACAGGTTATTGAATCCAATGCAACTGATTTTTATCCAGCTGTGGATTAACTGCACAGCAAGTGCAGAAGTACCAGAGCTGGTCCCTCATGTGCTAGTTCCAATCTAGATGCAGCATCACGTGGGTGGATTTAATCAGCTGGAGTCAGCACTAGCTTCGGGATATGTTTGTTTCACAGTCAACAGAAGCAAGTCTCTTTATTCTTCTTTGGTATGTTCTGGAAGCTTAATTAATACGTTTTCTAGCAAATGCATTTTTCCTCTTGGAAGATCATCCCATCAGACCATTACCTTATGTTAACAAACTTTAAATATCAGGCTGCATCCCTACCTTTCAAAATATTTAAATAATTTTTTTTTGCTGCTCATGGGAACACAGCACAAGGTGCACAGACAGTTTGCAAAGCAGAGGTTCAGCTGCACCTCTGATACATAGGCCAATGCTCAGAAGAAGAAAATAAAGACAGGAACTTGTGATGGGAACATGGGGTTATGAACCAAGCCCACATATGAGATGGGGAGCAGACACAATGAAGATTCTAGGGGCTCAAGAGCTTGTGAGCTTGTTGACAGGTTGTACAGGGGTGAAGGAGCATGAAGAGAGCAAGAGGCAGTGTTGAAAGCTAGAAGAGAAATACTGAGAAGAGTAAGAAGAAAAAGTGTGTAACAGCTGTGGAAATCTATGTGGAAGACGTACGTGGTGTGAGTTTTATATTATATTAATGAACAGAACTCCCTAAAGAGGGAAGGTGTTGAGAGAACAACCTAGGAAAGGTAATTAACTGCAGGAGGGGAAGAAGCTGAGATTGAGATAGGGCTGAAAGTCAGAATAGAGGAAACCTACAAACAAACTACGAAGAAGTTAAGTTCCTCAAGAAGAAAGTACAGGCAACAGTCTCTTACTTATTTAACTGAGCAAAATAAAAGGGATTTTCCCTTACCCCTACCAAAAGTACACTGCTGTCTAGGCTCACTGAAAACTGTGAAACTATTAAAACGCAAGATAAGGTAAATGAAACTAACACAATGAGGTGAGAAAAAATATGCAGCATGTGTTTGGATGCAGAAAAAAATTGGAAAACTCAGGTGAACTGAGCAGTGTGGAAAATGGTATAAAGGTCCAATATAAACAAGACACATCAATACATTCTAGTCAAATAGATAATTTTATATCATCAAGTTGATATTGTAAAATTTTATTTTTTAAACAACAAAGGGCTTTACTGATAGGAATTGCTTAGCCCGAAGTATTCTAAACTGAATATGGCTCATGTAATAGAATTTATGCCTTTGGTAAGGTCTGCACATATCCAAGGTGTTTTCAATTCTGTCTATTCTTGGCAGTGGAACAGTCCAGGCATGTCACAAGCTCATTTTTAACTAGTGTCAGGACCAAAACAGAATAGGGAAATGAAGTCTGCAAAGACAGAATAAAATTGCTTTATATTTTATTCCAAAGGGGGGAAAAACATCCTCATGGCTTAGCTGTGCTGAGATATTCTTTATTTAGGCTGGTTAGTTATTTTTGAAGCAGCATGTCACCATAACATTATGACAGTTTCAGTGACACAACAAAATACAAGTGGCCTTGCTCTTTGCTTCTGGCAATGAAAGGGCATGGAAGTATTAGAAAACATACATTTCCCAGAAAGAAATTATTTTAGAAGTTCTGCTCACCTGATACTCTGATACACAAACTTATCAGTTTAGGAGAACATTCTTTAACTGTGATGCTCTCTGTTTGTATGGCATGATGTATGATTACACAAAATGTTTGTTCCCTACTGTTCATAAATTAAGGAGATCTAGAAACCCAGCTGCCTGGTATGAGTTTCACTGAATTTGTTTCCTATGTGCAATTAATAAGTATTTAGACAACCTCCACTGTTCTCCAGCATTAGACGTCTTTAAACTTTGTCTTCCTCACTCCTCTGATCATGCCTACAGCTAATGTTGATATGCAACAAACCACAAACTTCTATCTTAGAAGGCTTAGGCCTTCTGAGGCCTAATGATAAGCTTTTATTGCTTGTCATTTTATAGACTTAATTTCAGCACAACCAGACCAGTCTAAATTCAATCACAATCTTAACTTTTAGACACCTGCCTGATGCTCTGATGTTTGAACCAGGCAAGGCTAGTGGTCAAGATTAAATCCTTGGGACATGCCTCAAGCTAGTGGTCAAGTAGGTGTAATTATTGCATTCTAAAGGGTTTTCAGTTGCCTGTTACATGTTTTGGTGTCTGTAAGGCTGGGACGAGCTTTTCCAAACTATGCCTGGGAAAAGAAAGGAAAGCAGCTAGATTATATATGTGCTACAAAAAATGCCAGAATAACTTTCTAGACAACGAGAATGGTGGACCCTCTCAATAAAAAAGCAAGTAAAGAAAGCCATCTGGATATTCCGCTATTCTCCTCTGCAGCTTTCCAAATCATGCCCATTTGCAAATGGTACTTTCTGGCAGCACTATGGAGAGGATTGACATGCTGGAGAATGGAACTGCTTACTGCAAGGTTTAATCCATCCTGCGCTTTCAGTATGTTTTGATTTTATTAGCTGGAGGCCCCATGTTTATAAGGTGCATGATTCTGTGTCTGTTGAACACTTTGGACCCATGGAAGATCTGATGAAGATAAGACTTGCCATCAAGAAGCACATACAGTGCAAGATCCCATTACTATAGTCCCTCTCCGAGACAGCCACAGCTTCCTACTGTTTGCTGCTCATATCTCAGCTTACACAGTTTGTGTTGTACATAGCTGTATCATCTACACAATGACTGTCCTTCAACACACCCTCACTTCTGGCCCCAGCCTGTTGGTTTAGCAAGTCCCTCGTGCTTGAGTTAATTTCAAACACATAACTTTTACTTGACCAACCCCACAAACAAACACAATGATGGTATTTTTTATTCTAATCATCACTACACATTTCTTCCCACAGAATGTCGATCTCGCTGCCCAAGGCAAAAAGTTGCTGCTTGTTATTTATTATCCTAAACCTACACTGTATGGCACTCAGCTTCATTTAAGCAGTATGATCCTTAAATGTTGCATTAAACATAGCATTTTAACTTGCCTGTGATCTCTGGTGAGATAGCCATCACACTATATTAGAGTATTCTGCTGACATGATAGAGACACACACAGTTGGTATTTTACAAAGAGGGAAATGGAATTAAATAACCTGCCTGAGCCAGTAAGAGAACTGACTATCACAAGAATTCAAAGATGAAACTTAACATCAATCTTGTGTACATATTCACAGCATTCCACCAAAGCTGCCATTATCCTTCTGACTCCAGGGGCAGGTGAAGTGCTCAGAATAACAGCAAAAAAAGTAACTTCCAGCCTTGGATAAGTTAAGATGAAGTTCAAGACTTAGCCACCCTGAAAACAGGAACACGTAATCTGTAGCCTCAAACATTTCATAGCTTGCTCAGTGTCATACATCAGTTCTGTGTCACGAGCTCTGTCCAGGATCTCTGTGGCATTCACCTGGCATAACAAAGAGACCATGCTTTGTTAAACACCTTCCAACTCCTATGAAAAAATAAAATGGCAGCCCTGCAGACAGCTGCCTCTTCTATTACACATTCTGGTTACTCTGAGCACTGATAAAGTGGTCTGGCAGAAAATCATGTACACATACAATTAAAATGTGTCTATGTATACCGGCATACAGTGCTCAAAGATGGGAGAGGTTACAGTAACAGAGGTTACCTTAAATCTGGCAATTCAAAACTGCCAAGTACTTCATTTTGTAATTTTTGTAATTATCTGGTAGCCTCCTTTCAGCTTTTACTTTGTGTAGTAATGACGTAATTCTTCTCAGCACAGTCTTTTAGGGTTTTGGCTTGGTTTTCATCGTTGGGAATTAAAAGAATAAAAAAAAACCAAGTATCTGGGAACTGAACTCTAAACCTTCAGAACCACAAGCCTCAACTATCGGATGATTTCCTCACTTGGGCAACAGGACACGAAGCCTGCCTGCTCATGGGAATTAATTAAGAACAAGACAGACTGTTTATTTCAAGACAATTACCTCCCCCTGTGGATGTTCTTAATAGAGTCTAACAGTACAGCACAGGAGTGAGGGTAGCTACCTCACCAGGCTGAGAAGCCCTAAATTTATTAGCTAATGGCAAGGAGAAGATTATGTTAATGTGCTGGTAAAGGAGAAACAAATCTGAGACCATATAATGAACTGGTTACTTATGTGCAAGTAATTTCACCGGATGGTCAGTGCAGTCATGAAAAAAAGTCATAGTGAGCTCCTTCTCAGATTCAACTATTATAAAAGGATTGGCTGAGGCTCGTCTGGCTTGTCTTCCCTGAGGTCGCATAATCTTTGTCTTGAACGACATGTTTTCAATTAAAAAAACAGAAAAAGGTATATAATTCATACCATTAAGCAGAAGCAAATGCTGAGCTCGTTTCTCTGATGATTACATATATTTGTAACGTAACAGTAGGAACAGGTCACATGCAGGGACAGGGCCTCATTTTTCTGCTCTCAGAAGACTGGCAATTTCCTTGTGTCCACCTTCTTTTCTCCAGCTGCCCTGTGGCACATGGGCTGAAGTCTCCGCTCCTGTGTAATCTGTGCTGGAAGCCCAGATGAGCTACCAGGATGCTGCCAGTTCAAAATCCCTGGCTTTCTGCCACGACGGGAATGTTCAGGGGTTTTGGCAGGTTGCCAGAATTAAGCAACTTAAACCACAGATGAGGAATAGCAATTTTCAAAGCTTTTAACTTTGTTAACTGTGAACTGAACTAGCAAAATACACCTCCCTGGGCCCATGGCTATCTCTGCCACATTTCAAAGGGCTGCAGCAAATAATGGAAGGGTTAGAGCTTGTCAGAAAAGGTTACAAAAATCTCTTCTAAAAGCAAGCAAAAGGCAAACTAAAAATGAGAGTCACTGCCACTCGTTCCCAAAAACCAGTGAACTCTTGTTACTTTTGCAAGAATTTCTTTTGACACCAGCCATTAAATAAACACAAATCATTCTCCCACTCTTCTGAACATTTCAACAGACATTGTGTTTTCAGGTAACCTCCTGATGTTGTATCATTAAGGTGACATTGCTTCAAAGAACTCTATAGATACCGACTTTGTAAATGTACTGCATCATGTATATTAATGCTCAGTCATAGGGAGATTTATGGAAGAATTAGTCTTTGCCTATGACAAATCTTTGTTTTAAATACTAGAGAACAGAATACCAGATTTATGCAGCTATTGCACTAACAAAGGAAAACATTCTCTGCATGTGGAAGGATTTAGAGCACTCAGTATTGATGACACAGAACCTGATGTGGGCCAGAGGGTGGAAATGAAATAAGCACGTTCTACATTCCTGCACAAGCTGCTGGTGCTCATGAGCTTACATCAGGCATGAAGATGGCTATTCTTCAGAAAGCTCCTTAGGACAGCTATAGCTAAATGAGAATTTAATGGAAACAAGTAAGCTTTAGCCTTGTTACACTACTGCATCAGCAGCTCACTCTATGCAAAATGGAGATGCAAGATGGAGATTAATAAAAATATTGCTCCACCACTTAGTGGTACGGAATAGCTATCCATACATGATGGGAAGACATAAGAAATGCTTAATGTCTCTCTTTCTTCCTTCATCTGTCTTTATTGGACAAGTCAGACGCAAGTCGCAGACAAGCATTACAAGAGCAGGAAAAGACTACACTCCCTTTCAGTCTTTAAAGGCATAAAAAAAAGACAAAAAAAAGGACAAATCAGAAACAAGCTAAAAAAAAGGTGGAAAAAAATAACTAAGTTGCTTCTTAGCATGTGAAAATTAAAAAGGAGACAAGCAACAAACATGAATTTGTCATCAACCAGTTCAAATTCCTTCTATGAGATGGAAGCAGTCATGGGAGAGGAGAAGCCGCAGATTATGACTGTAGTTAAGCTCTTTTTATTATCTCTAAAGATGCTCTCATAAGTACAGAAAAGGAACTCTTACTGAGACTCACATAGCATAAGTGCAAAAGAGGCTGTAAAAATATATTCATAAAATCATAGAATGGTTTTGGTTGGAAGAGACCTTAAAGGCATCCTGCCCTTGAACACCTCCAGGGATAGGACATCCACAACTGCTCTGGGCAACCTATGCCAGTCCCTCACCACCCTCACAGGAAAAAAATTCTTTCTAATATCTAATATAAATCCATGCTCTTTTAGCTTAACACCATTACCCCTCATCCTATCCCTGCACTCCCTGATAAAGCGTTCCTCCCCAGCTTTCCTGTAGCCTCCTTTAAGTACTGGAAAGCTGCTATAAGGCCTCCCAGTAGCCTTCTCTTCTCCAGGCTAAACCAGCCCAACTATCAGCCTGTCCTCACATGGGAGGTGCTTCAGCCCTCTGATCATCTTTGCAGCCCTTCTCTGGACTCAACAGATCCATGTCCTTCCTGTGCTGAGGATCCAGAACTGCACACAGGTGAGGTCTCACAAGAGCAGACTAGAGTAGCGGGGGAGATGCCCCTCCTTCACCCTGCTGGCCACACTTCTTTCAGTGCAGCCCAGGATATGGTTGGCTTTCTGGGCTGCAAGGACACTTTGGTGGCTCATGTTGAACTTCTCACCTAACAGCTTCCCAAAGTCCTTCTCTTTAGGGCTACTCTCTATCCCCTCTTCGACCAACCTGTATTTGTGCTTGGGATTGCCCTGACCCAGGACCTTGCACTTGACCTTGTTGATCTTCATGAGTTTAGAATAGGCCCACCTCTCAAGCCTGTTAAGGTCCATCTGGATGATATCGCTTCTCTCCAGTGTGTTGACCGCATCACATGACTTGCTGTCACTGGCAAACTTGCTAAGGGTGCCCTCAATCCCACAGTCCATGTATATGACAAAGTATACATGTTAAATCACACCAGTCCCAATACTGACTCCTGCAGAATGCCGCTTTTCACTGGTCTCTACTTGGTAATTGAGCCAATGACCACACCTCTTTGAGTGCAACTATCCAGCCAATTCCTTATCCACCGAGTGGTTCATTCATCAAATCCATATCTCTCCAATTCAGAGACAAGAATGTCATGTGGGACAGTATCTAATGTTTTGCTTTTTCCAGGGAGATGACATCAGTTACTCTTCCCTTATCCACCAATGCTGTAGCCCCATCATAGAAGGCCACCAAATTTTCATACATGATTTGCCCTTAGTGAAAGCATGTTGGCTGTCACCAATAACCTACTTGTTTTCCATTCAAGACTAGTTTTAAATGGTTCTTGGAATTATACAGTAAAAGGGGTTCTGCAAGCATATTTCTTGGGTTTAGTGTTGAAAATTTGTATTAGAAAGACGGACTATACACTAGGCATGAATCTGAGACAGACATCAAATGCACTAGAGAACTCCAATCATATAAAAAGAAGAAAAGGTCTGAAGAAACCAGGATGAAATTCAATAGGTATAAGTGCAACATGGGAAGGAATAACCATTTATATAAACGCAGGATGAGGAAGAACTGATTAGGTAACAGCTCTTCACAAAAGTATATGGGGGAAGCAGTCTATTCAAGATGAACCTAAGTCAACAACCTCAGGTTGTTGTGAAAAAGACAAACATCATACTGAGGTGTACAGACAGGAATAAAGCTTGCAAGACATGTACTGCCTCTCCCACTCCACTCAACATCAGTAAAGCCGCAGCATAAATTTTATGACGCCATGCAAGGAAGATGAGCCCAAAGAAAGCTCAGGGACAAAAAATAAATCACAAAGAAAGCTGGAGAAAATTTAGGCCATTCATGTTAAAAAAATGTTAAAGGAAAGGAACATAGTAAGTGTTCAAGCACGTAAAATTTTGAAAAGAAAGAAAACTTTGTCCTCCATGCCAGTGTTCACCAAAATGAAGTTACAAGTTTAATTGCAACAGGTCAGACATTAGGACGAGCAATCTATAAGATAGTATAGTGAAGCACTCAGACTGCCTTGGAAAGCCATGGATATTTCATTATTGGAGGTCTTTAACAACAGGTTGAAGAAATATTTCATTTTGTAAAGCTGCACTTGCCTTTTGTGCAAGCAGAAGACTGAGTGATCTTTTAAGATGTGTTTATTAACTCCAGGTCCTACAGGGAAGAGATTCGGCTGGCACAGGCTGCTGCTGCTGCTAGTGAGTAGGAGGCCCACAGAGCTCCCCTCTGCTCTGGCAGGGGAAGTCAGCTGATGAACCCCTGTTTCCACTGAGCACACCTCACACCTCAGCTCATATCATCCTCCAAAAAAAATACTTCCCGTTTTAACAGTTAAGCCAGGGTTTGTGTTCTTAACATAATTTGTTTCATAAGCAACTAATGCACAAGTGTACCTGGATTAATCAGATTTCCTTGCAAATAAGAGTATCTTTTGCTTTTTTCCTTTTAATTACAATGGCACATAGGTATCTAAACACATAGAAAGTCCAATAATGGCTAACACAGCTTGTTAAATGAGTATGACTCTTTAAATGAGTACAGAGTATATATTTTAGTTGTGTTTTCACTGTTTAGGAGACTGGCTATCGAAGAAGTATAACCCCACCACTCCTCATGAACACTAGCAGACAGGAAGGCTCTCTCCCATCCAGAACATCTCTGCAGAAAGTCTCAAAGACCCCTGAAAAATCTAGGATATGTTAGAAAGACTATTTCACATTCAAGGTAAGAGTTCAGGTCAAGCATCAATAAGAGAAGCCCACCTGATTACATTTAGGTGATATTAGGTATTTAGGCAAACAGTAAAATGTAAGCAACACTGGCAACCAAATCATCTGGATTCAGCTGTCAGTTACAGCAGAGCACCGTGAACTGGGAAAGAAGAATTACTTTTTTAAAAAGAAAGACAAAAATACCTAAAGAAAAAACAAAGTGGTAAGACATGAAAAATTCTTCTATTCTATAAATGGAATGCTTCACTCACAAACACCATTCATAAACCACATGCAAACCCAAAATGTATTATTAAATAAATGAAGCAAGTGAAAAATTAAGGAATGGCAGACTTGAATATCCTTTTAGATGCCAAATGAACGAGCATTATTTAAGGGGTGTGAAGACATTGATATCTTCACGTCATTGAATAGCACTTTACTCTGTGCTTAGCCCCCACGGAAAAACAACCACTACTCAAGGATTCAATTGCTTAATGAACGTAACAAGATTGGCACAATCTGGAGCTTAATTTGCATGTAGTTTGAATATTTTTGCTTTATTAGTTTCATTTCAAAATAAAAATACATGTAAAAATAAAAGAAATTCAAGTGCCACCTGGCTTAACATGTATTTTTCTAGGAATTCTTACACTACCAAAATTTGCTAATTGCTAGGATTTGTGTTCTTTAAAGAAGAAATACATGTTAAATTAAAATATCCTTTTTGTTTTATAATATGCAATTAACACAAACATTTCTAGTTTCAACACTGAAAAATCTATCCCATTGAAAAATACATACACCATTTTCATGCTACAAATTAAATTTGGTGCGGCTATGCTTTTAGCATTCAACAAGTAAAAGCTTGTAAATGAAAAGCTGAAGCATAAAGGTATGACAAGTCTCATTTAAGAAATCAAAATTTGGGGGAAAGAGGAATTCTCTCCCGCAGAGATCAAGAAAAGCTGCTAGTAATTAAATGCTGCTGTTGATTAACACTTTACACTACATGTTTATTTTTAGAAGTCCCTATTTAAGCATCTCCTGATAGAAAACTAATCAAAGCACTCTAATTCATTCCCATATGATACCTGGTTAGTAACTACACAACAGTTGGAAACTGTCAAAATATTTTACAGCTCAATTGTAATTACCATCCAAGTCTACGCATGCAATAACTGGGTGTTAGCCATGTTCTAGGGGTGTTACAGCAATACTGCAGTCAGTTCTTCTGTGTTTCATTTCTTACATATGTAAAAGTCCTGAGTGATCCCCTAGATCTACTTCATAAAATTCTGAATGAAATATTAGTACATTTTCTGCAGAGACAGCTTTTTTCTTCTTAGTGCAATACAGTATTTATGTCACCATTTAAAAAATTTGCCTACACATTCAGATCTACAGAACTTGTTCAGCAGCTGGTTTTTTTTTCTGGTTTAAATTCTTAAAGTAAAAACTATATTGTCAAATAAATAAAAACTAAACATTTTAACCAAAATGTTATATGTTAAATACATATTTGAAGCTTTGAGAGAAATGCTGATCTTGACTCGAGAAACAAAATCTGCAGATCATAAATAAAGAAAATATTCCAAGCAGTTGAGAGAGGAAAAAAAGTACTGCTACAATATGGTAACATGAGGAAATTGAAAGGGTTTTTTGCAGGTACTATTATATATGTAATGAGCATATTTGTGAGCATTGAACACAGATGATATTCCAACAGGTTTTCTTGAACAGACAAGCCTATAGAGGCTTCTGATTGTTTAAAGATAACCTTTCTAGGGTAGTATCAGTGTAGTATCCAACGCTATCCAAACCAATAGTCCATCCATTAACTGTCACTAACTCCACAGTGACAAGACAGACAACATCACTGGATCTCTTTTACATAACTATCCAGTGGATTAAGATCCTTAAGAGTCATTATTCCTTTGAGTTAACGTGTTATACATGGAAAGAAGCATTATTGTTTTAAGTGTCCTTTCAAATTAACTTACACGGCTGAGTTAAATAAAATTAAGCACTCTTAAAATAATGGTTCTCTATTGGTCCCAAGATGATGCAACACTTAGCATGCTTCTAGTGGGAGCCATTCATGATTCCAAATATTCATCTGTGGACAGGACTAGATGGAAAGACTGCACCAGAAGACTTCAGTCTTCTGAGCAGGAGCACTATTAGAAGGGGCTGTGGGGTAAGGTATCATTATCTCTCCCTTGAATTGGGAGATGAGATGGGATTTATTGAAGAACCCCAAGGAGCTACAGGGGAAAAAGTTCAGCCAGCATATATCAAAAAAAAGTCAGGTTCAAGCCTTGCACATCAACTTTAACAAGTCCGATCAAGTCCAGGTGTTGCAATCTGTAGAGCACTTATTCACACCTCTCAGTCTCCTGCAATACTTTCCACTGCATGAGCACCTTGGGATAGGTGGAGGAGGGAAAAGAAAGGAGCCTTCATTCCAACACAGAAATCTCCATGCTTTGAGAAGTGTAAATTAGAGCATTACTACTAGTTTGACAGTAAGTTTGCTAACAAATGTGTAGCAACATATTCAATTGCACAATGAGAGATTAAATGATTATGGCGCTCTTTGAAATAAACAAAGAGAAGTGCTAATAAAGAGAAGAGAAAGCATGCTTAGGGGAGAGCTCTGGTATCACGGCAAAACAGCTGTAATTCCTAAATTTTGATAAATGTATAACAGCCAATATATTCTATACTTTGTTGATAATGCTCTAAATAAGCTTCTACTGGAATCTATAATGTTTGTTCCAAAACTGAGTATTGTTTCCAAGTTAGATGAGCTTCTAAAAATTATTTCAAGTTATCTGTAGGATCCATCATCTTAAAAACATGGGGTTTGCAGATTGCCAAGCAACACTTCGCAGCAGAATCATGACTCAAGACATGAGGAGGAAACAAGTACAATGACATCACTTGACTAAGATCTGCCTTACCTTTAAAGTTGCACAGGGGAGGAATTAAAAAAGCAGTTTTGCTTGCAGTTGCAATAAAATGAAGAGACTACTCAAACAGAAGTGCTAGTGGGAGAATGATGAGTTCATAAACGTATAGTGTGCAAGCTACTTTACTCATAATGTAGCTTCTCAATGAGTTACATTCACTTTTTTATCATACGGAAATTCTTAGAAGTAATTTTGCAATTATTTTTATTATCTGCTTTTTATAAAACTTTGGCAGTGAAAGTGTTGCTACTATTTCATAGCTTTTCAATCCCTTCTGCAGGTTTGTGGGGGAAGAGAAAGACACTGGATTCTCAAATGAGTAGTTTAAGCAGGCAAGACCCAAAACCTCTTCTGCAGCTAGTACAGACAGGTTTAGAAGCCTCCTCAGAGCAGAAGTCTGACCTAGATGCTCCACACCGGCCTTAGGAGATGCTATTTTCTGCTCAGTCATTAAGGAAAATTCTAGAGATACCTTATGGATGTGAGCAATACAGTTGTAACTAACTTCACTACAAAAAGAGGTCAAAAGGGACATTCTTATGGAACCTAAAAGTACAACTCATGGCCAAACTCACTAACCAGTTTTTTAAAAAAATCTTCTAATTTGGAAAGGACAAAACAGAAAACGAGACTGCAGTAGGATATGACCTGCCTCTTGCCCCATTTTTACTCAATAAATATGAAAATATCCCATTTTACATATATTTTTTAAAAATGCTAATCTGTTTCTCAAATAGTGTCCAAGCGGTTATGCATTTTCCAGCAGTTTTCACATCATCTTGCTGGAGATTGACACAGAGCCCACCACTCTTGAGAAAAGCAGCAGCGACAACATTCAGGAGTAGAAGGATGTGAAATGACTAAAAGCTGGTCAGAAAGTAGGAGCCCAAATACATGCATTGTATCTTCTGTGTTTTTTTACTTCTTTTTCCCGTATCGGGCATGAAATACTGCTCAAGTGACTGTCTCAGACACAGTGAAAGTGAGACAAGTTGTGATGCCAGGCAAATTACATGCCATCCGTGCACCAAAAAGAGGCACAAAACTCAAAATCTGAAGCAATACATCCCTGTTGTTTGGGGATCAGTCACAGCATTTGCTTCCTCCAAAAAATGAAGGAAACATTCTCTTTAAAAAGATGAAAGCATATAAAACCACTTAATGTCCCATGTGTTGTATGGGTTCTCAGACTCTTCAAATACTTGCAGAAAAGACATTGCAAATGTTTTTAAATCAACCAATTGCATGTCTAAGGAGACAAGAAACAGAAGAAAATTCCAGCAACCTGGAATCTCTCATTGGAATTATTTTCTTGTTATTCCCTATTACTCATACCTATGTCACCTTCTGATTCTACATTTGAAAACAGTAGTAAATAGAAAAACATATTGTGCTAAAATAAAATCTAATTTTACCAGGTAAAACCTCAAAATCATTTTTTGTAATAGCCTAATATTCTTGCTAGAAATAAATGTAAAAACAATTAAATGCATTTGCAGAGAAAACTCCATCCATTGGAAACCCCTCTAAAGCAATCCTATATTTATAAATGCGTGAATTCCTCACCATTACTCTTAAGTGACAAGTAAAAAACCTTTTTTGTGGAGTTTTTTAGAGCACTTTGGTAGCTTTGTGAAGATGGGTCACAGTGTAATTTAATATGGTTGAGTAACTAAGCAGATTCCAGGGAAAACATCTGTATTGAGTTCCTATCTGAATTCACTTTTTAGAAAGTTTCCATGCAGATAATAAAGGCACATTTGTTGTATACTTTTGCACATAACAAATTATACGCATTACAGTAACCAATATACTAATATCTACATTTGTATGTAGGCATCTACATAGATACACACAAAAACAATTACACACACATCAATGAACTACTTTCATTATATTGCAGAAACATAAAATACAAGGCAACTAATCAAAATGAAGAATACAAAAATAAAACATTATTTTTCTTTACAGTCAATTCAGATTGTGTAATATTTTAGGACACTGAGTTGGATTTCAAAGATCTATTTGCACTAAACCATAGAAAACACGACCCTTGCAAAGGATTTAAGAAGATTCTTTCTCTTGGAGGTGTTGATGAAGTCAGAGAGCATGGTGTTTTGGCTGGCCCACCAAAGAAAAAGACACTGTACTCTTACTTACAGATCACAGTTGGAAATACAAAAGACAGCACAGGAACTAGCAATGCTCTAATCTTGAACTGTTCCAGTTCATACTCATGGAAACCCAGATGAAGAGATTTCACTGCCCAGGAATGTGATTCAGAAGCAACCAAAGGACTTCAGCTTCTTGTTGGACTCTCCTTAAGTCTCATGAACTCCCAAAACACACGAGGTGTCTAACTGCAACCATCAAACTGTTATTTCAAAACATATTTCTGAAGTTTTTGTTCTATTTAATGTGATAGCTTTTCACACAACCATGCATGCACAATTACAGCAGCAGTTACGTACACATTTGTGAGCTAATGCATAGAACAATGTCTGTGAACCCGCATGAGAATAACCGTTACTTTCTACAGCCATAGAAGGCACGAATCCACTCAATTCAAATAGCAGAGTGGAGTGCTCTTGGTGTCTTGGTGCCAAGTGTGCATGTGAAGTTGTTAATCTCCAAACTTAAACATCACATCTTCACTAAAGTAACAAAACTTACTAACAAAGGCTCCAGCACCCACAGCTATGTTCTTCGAGATAGTCAATATCAGATGACAACGTTTTTTTAAAATATCTGTTGAAAGTCTCCTTTTTGGGGGAACAGGAGATATGTTACAGCCTCTGAGTTTACAGTGGAAGCAGCCAGCCCACAGCTTGCCTCTCCCAGTTCTGCTCTAAAGGAGTATGGGAAGAGGCAGGATAAGCTCTATCAGAAAATGTTTTATTACATCCTCTGAATCCAAATGATTTTTCTGCAGAGAGTCTGCCCTCTCAACAGTATAGCTCTCTTTAAAGTGTAATGTACGCATTTGTTCAGCGGGTGTTTAATCAAGCTCTTAAACATTACAGTTGAACTTCTAATATATTAAGGTCACCAATATTTTTCATAACATTTACATCATGATTTCCTTAACTACTTCAGTTTCAATCTAGCTTCTTTAAAGGAGCTAGCCTTTAACTCTACCCTTCAACTGAGGTAGAGTACCTGATTTCATTCACACCTTAAAAGCTTTTCTTATGTGTGTTTTGCAAAGCTGATTTGAGTTATACATATGAATTACATTTAAAATTTGTGCATTAATCATTTCTATAAACTATGAAGGATCATTTACAGATCAACACAACTATGTACTAAACTGCAAAACAGCTCATCAATAATGAAACTAAGCAAGTTTCAAAGAATTTGTTTTATATATAAAAAGGTAATCGAATATTTCTGTAACGTACAAAAATATTCTCTGAATCTACCAAGAAAAAAAAACTTATGCATGTTTTATTTTTTACTGAGAGAAAAACAAATTCACTTTATCTAACAGGCACATGAAGTATAAAACTACTTAAGATATATCAGAAAGAGTTCTTGCTTTAACTGTGTTTTTAACCTTTTTTTTCTTTCTAGAACAGCCTCTATAGAGTGCTTGCACTGTATGCATTTGAGATCCATCTATGCGCTTGTGCATAGGATAAATCCAATAAAAACATTAGTAGGTTCTATATTTTGTATTGACATTGTCAGTTCTCCAGAGAAACATCACCTCCTTTCTCCCTACGTTCCACTTATGTATCTTATAGAAAAAAAATGAACCTAAACTACGTTGCACCACATAAAACCCTCAGCTCATACAGCGATGGTCACAGAGAACAGATTCAGAAAGAGTAGAAAAAAGAATATTTGAAGGCAGTGAGTCAAAAACCATGCATGTAGCTTGACTTCAATAAACACCAGGATCACTCAGTTCCTTTGGACTGTTTTCTTTTTGTTTTGTTTTATTTTATTTTATTTTATTTTATTTTATTTTATTTTATTTTATTTTATTTTATTTTATTTTATTTTATTTTATTTTATTTTATTTTATTTTATTTTATTTTATTTTTTTTATGTAGTTAATTTTTTAGGAAATTGTTGGTTTGTCCCCCCCCCGCCCCTTTTTGTTACCACAGATACTCCCTTTAGGCAAATGTGCATCAACAATCCTCCCACGTTCAAAGTCGGCTACATCTGTTGCTCTTTCCCATTGTTGAAAATTCCTGCCTTAATCCTATTTGACTTTATTCATGCAAAGGTCATCCTGAATTCAACAAATGGAGGAGCAATAGCAAGCACACTGTTGAACACAGCTAAAAAATGCTGTTGTAGAACATGCAGCTAGTGTGCCGGCACTATCTCAGAAGTACTTGGTTTATTATGCAGCTTCTAGTCCTCATAGCTGTGTTGCAATATGAATTGGCAACATATTTCTTCTAGCAGCTGAATACAACAATTTCCTTCCAACTGGTTTGATTCTCACTCCTTAAAGATTTGCACTTAACTTATATTTGCTAGTGAGTATGTATACAACATACATATACAAGGTCTGATGGCTTCACATGCCCTAAGGTTAGCTTCTGGCACAGATGGCTTCCCTGTTTCTCGTGGTTTTTTTTCTTCTCAGTATATCTAGCTTCACCAATATATTTAATTAACCAACCCATCTAAAACTAATGGTGATAAACATTTTAAATAAATGAGGCAAAAATCTGTCAAAGAATTTTTTACATAACAGGGTAAAGAAGCTAACACATTCAGGGCCATCATCGTACTGTAGATTTGCTTGCAGAAGCTGTCTATTTTGGTTTTAGAGTCATTTTTCTCACCGACTAACAAAAAATAAATAAAAGTATTCTCACTTAAACCTGTGATTTATTCCTATGCTTAAGTATCTCACCCAAACCTAAAAAAGATTAGCAGGAACAGTGAAATAGTAAGCAAAATCCAAGTTAACTATCAGATGGATTCCTGAGGGGAAGATGATTATTTTTGTAATATGTCCATAACTCATCATGGCAGAAACAAAGGAATATATATTCATGCACGCTGGTTTCCAGTCTGAGGTGCTTGCCAACCGAGGCCACCCTTCAGGCAAGTGGAGAGGTGGGCTATTGTGACTCTGCCACCAACTGCAGAGAGGACACACGAGACTTTAACTCTCTAAACCAGCCCCACAATAAAGCTCAATGCAAGAGCTAAAAGTTAAATGCTGCAATAAGGTAGACTTATTCAAATCATGTTTGGCTCCTCGTTAGGTGCAAAGGAATATTGGAAAAAATCAAGCTGTCCAGTACCCTGCTTGTATGGCTCTTGTTAAGGACCCTGATAATAAGGTGTAAAAAGTGTACAGAAAAAGGATAGGCTCCATCTGGTTTTTGTTGCAAAGATTTTGAGGATTTTTGTTTTGATCGTAGTTTAAAAAAGAGAATCATTCCTTCTTTCTTCTACCTTTTAAAGAGCAAAGCTTGAAGTAAACAGCAGTAATAGCCTGTGAAGCCAAGCATGCGAATCAAAGCCCTTCACATCCTTTGAAAAGGTTACCATGAATGGCAGGAAGGTGGTTATCCTCCAGTACCTACGCCAGGAGCCCACAGCCCCACATTCTCTGCCTGCCTCCTACTGCCTCCCTTCTGCCATAGGAGTGAAGGCAAATAATTTAAAGGAAATAAAACAAAATGCTTTTCAGATTACATATCCCAGAAGCTAGCCCGGATCTCACTTTCAGCTAAATGTGGTAATTTTTCAAATGCTTCGGCAGGCCATGGCCACCGCACCTGACTGGCGGTGTTTGTACCCAATTCAGCTTGTCCTCTGTGAGAGAAAATAAACAGTGCCACGAGAGCGCTGACATTTAAGAATAGCAGCACTCCAGAATCTTCAATGCTCTAGGCAGCTCCCAACTTCTTCCTTGCATTTATGCACATTCGGGATATTTAAAGGACAGATTTCAGGCACCTCCTCGAGGAGACCAGTCCCTTCCAGATCCCGCAAAAATGAGTGCAATGAGATACTTGCTCCAGAGGCAATGCAGAGCCCTGTTCATGCTCCCTGCCCTGCCTCCAGAGATTCCCTGCTTTTACTCTCCCCATCTCTCTCTCTCTTCTGCAATTCAAAGTATTCAATGCACTTCATAACACAGGAAGCTCCAGCCCAAAAAAGGCAGCAGGGGCAGTCCCACCATTCAAAGGCCATCTTCCCTCTGACCTCAGCAGCCTTGAAGAAGTTCCTGTGTCAGCATACACGTCTTATTTGACCAGCCTTGCACTTCTTGGTAAGACAGATTGTTGGGCACTTCATTCAAGGAAACTGAAAGGTTTATATAAAATCATCAAATATATTTACATGGGTAACATTAAATAAATTCTAGTATTAGTGCCATGTTTTGAATAAAACATGAAAGGAATATTTTTTGTTAGTTTCCCTACATGCAATGGTGCTGGCATTTTAATGGCAACAATATTCCCCTTTGTCTCATCACACAATAAGCTCTATGCCTGTTGGCCTTTCCAATTTCCATCTGAGATGGATTTTTGTCTCACAGAATGGTGCAGTTTTAAACTTCCAGGATTAAATAAAGCATATGTATATACTGCCATTATATATCTAAAGAGTGTATTTTCCACAACTACGTGACAAATCTGAATACTATAATTTGTAAATGTAGGACAAATACAAAAATAATAAAAATGAACCTTTGAATGTCATGACATGAGTTAAATTACTAAACCTTATTTGCACAAACATTTTGCAGACGTGCTAACTGGTGAAACTCAGAACTGCTGCAGGCCCTGACAATGCTTCCATCCATTTCAGTAGGAGCTACACTGCATCAACAATGTAGAAATACCGTAAAGAGCAATTATAAAAATGGCAAAAAGAGGCAAGCATTTATCATCCTGCAAATTATGTATATTAATTTGCAATGAAAAATTTTTTTCTTGCATTGTGGTACAATCTTTAAGCGCACTTCTTTCCCTAGAGCTCTTCCTCAACGAGAGTACTCAATGGACAACCCTACTGAAAGGGACTACTCAGTATTCCCATTTTTCTGAATTATTAGTAGCTTGTCCAAACACCTCATCTGCTGCACGCTCCCTAGCCCTTGAACCGAACACAGTATCATTATTCTCAAAGGTCTTGTCTACAGTGTTCATCTACACGGTGTTTTAATCTTCCAGACATCCTTGTGATGTAGCAGTCCACTTAACCGGAGAAAAAGTGAGCTACACAAAAAACCTGACTTTGAATTATCAGAAGCTACTGCTTTAGAGTCCTTAGTCTGAGGCAATTTGGAGACGACCTTACAGAGAACAGCTTGGTTATGATACTTCATGTGCCATGAAACAGCATTTTTTTCAGCTGCATGGCACCTCAGTCAAGCCAACAGCTCTGCTACTTTACTACGGTTGTATCAAGCAACTTAAAAAAACCCCACCACCATCCAAGATCTGGTTCAAGAGATTAGCTTAGCACCACATAACGAATTCATGACAGAGGAAAGGGTAATATTCACTACTCCTTAACAGCATTCAGTTGCCTAATTGTCAGAGAAAGCAGCGGCTTTCTGCTAGCCCTCATCTCAAACAGCACACAACCTGGATTAGTTCCCTGAGTAACAGTATATATGGCAATGCATGAGTCATGAGCCCTGCAGAAAGACCTTCATGTGATGATATGCTTCCATCTAGATAACACTCATGCTTCTTTGCTGCACGTGCTTGGAAATGAGATACGGTGAGAAGTAAGGGGCTGAGGTTGGAAGAAATTCAGCTCTGCCTCCAAACCTGTGCGTAAGTCCCGCTACAGGAACATGTGGGTAAATTAATGACTTATCTGGTTTTAAACCTCAAATTCTGAAGGAAGCATCTCTCTTAGTGGTAATCTGACTATAGAACATCCCCTAAATGTTTTTAACAGCAGTTCAACTGGTTTGTCACTAGAAAATGGGCATAAAATACTTCAATCAGAATGGCAGAAAGTGCAGATAGAACAAGGAAAGGGCTTGGTTTCATCTACAATCTTGATGTCTGAAAATTGACTCCTGTTGGCACCAATCATGGGAATAATATGAAGACAACAGACACCACCCTCCACCAATTAACATTCATTTAGTCACTTGCAAGGAGTAAGGAGGAAATCCTGCAAGGCAGCAAAGAAACAAAACCCAGTACGTTATGAACACTGACAACTGCTTCACAAAAAAACACACAGGCAAAACCAAGCAATGTCCAACTAAGAACAAATTTACCACTTCAGTAGTCTAAGGAGACCACTTGTAAGCAAAAACCTACTCATAAAAGCACGAACCTCAAACACTTCCACAAAGTATCTGACACACTCCCTTGGGTCCTAAATACTAGTAAGAAGTGGTACTTTCTTCTGGTCTCTTTTGTGACAGGTCAGAGACAGGTTATCACACTTCTGGTACCCATTTTTACAAAATCTATAATTAAATAGGTAGAGCAAAGCAGGGGATCTCCATTTGGCTGAACAACTCTGTCCACCAATGCCCCTGCTCTACATCCATATCATCTATTCAGGAGCAGTCATGCCTGCATATTGAAGAGGAGAAAGAGCTTTTGTAACATCTTGTAACATCTTCCCATTTTTTCTTGTCTAGTCACAGGTCATGTACACAGGAGTCTGTAAATAATCAGGGACAATGCATCTTAGCAACTTGAAATGCCTATCAATTATTACTATACATGCACATATGTATGTGCAGATATAGAAAATGTTTTTCCATTTACAGAAAAATTAGTTAATATTCTGGTCACGAATGAACCAGAAATAAGCAACTATCTAGAAGTTGTAATTAGCTATATAATAATTCAAATCAATATACTGCATCCCTACTACAATCTGCATAAACAGTGGCCCCTTCATTGACAAATCATTTGACTTCCACAAAACCAGTAAAAGATAGAGAATAATGGGCTTAGTTTCCCTATACTGCTGACGTAACTATATTCAGAAGATTCTAATTTGGATGATTAAAGATTTTTTTTTAAAAAAAATGATTCTGCTACAAATATGAACAGAGGGAAATTTAAACCATAAAAGACATTTGAACATGAAATAGTGGGAGAAGACTGAACTAAGGTTGCATTTTCAATTTAACCAGTCTGCTGCTTCCTGACAGTAGTAGCCCAAGTACTATTGGTTCACTAGAACCTGCAGCTGCCGTGAACTATGAACACCCCAAACTAGCACACTGCTGAGACACTAAGGAAGTTGTGGACAATGGAGTGGAGACCAGTGAAAAGCAGCATTCTGCAGGAGTCAGTTCTGGGACTGGTGTCATTTAAGATCTTTGTTGCAGACATGGACAGTGGGATTTGAGGACGCTCTCAGCAAGTTTGCCATTGACAGCAAGCGGTATGATGTGGTCAACATGCTGAAGAGAAGGGATGTGATCCAGAGGGACCTTCACAGGCTTGAGAAATAGGCCTGTGCGAACCTTGTCAAATTCAACAAGACCAAGTGCAGGGTCTTGCACCTCGGTCGGGGCAATCCCAAGCACAAATACAGGCTGGTCAGAAAAGAGATTGAGAGCAGCCAGGCAGAGAAAGACTTCAGAGTGCTGGTGGGTGAGATGTTCAACATGAGCCACCAAAATGTCCTTGCAGCCCAGAAAGCCAACTGCTGTGTCAAAAGAAGTCTGGCCTGCGAGGCAAGGGAGGGGATTCTGCCCCTCTACTCTGTTCTTGTGAGACCTCACCTGGAGTTCTGTGTGCAGTTCTGGATCCTCAACACAGGAAGGACATGGATCTGTTAAGAGTGAGTGCAGAGGCCACAAAGACAATCAGAGGGCTGAAGCACCTCTCATACAAGGACAGGCTGAGAGAGAGCTGGGCTGATTTAGTCTAGAAAAGGGAAGGCTACTGGGAGATCTTATAGCAGCCTTCCAGGGAGGAGGGCTACAAGAAAGCTGGGGAGGGGCTCTTTATCAGGGATTGAAGGGATAGGATGATGGGTAACAGTTTTAAGATGAAAGAGTGAAGATTTAGATGAAATATTAGGAAATTTTTTTTTCCTGTGAGGTTGGTGAGAAACTGACACAGTTTGCCCAGAGAAATCATGGATGCCCCATCCCCAGAGTTGCTGGCCAGGTTGGATGGAGCTTTGAGCAACATGATCATGTGGAAGGTGTCCCTGTCCATGGCAGAAGGATTGGAACGGGACGATCTTTACGGCTCCTTCCAACCCAAACCGTTCTATGATTTTACAAAACAACAAAGATCTCATGCAAATGAGCTGCACAACTCCTTTGCAGCTAATGTGAAGTTGGAAAGGAGGAAATCATTAAAGACAATGTTCCAGAGATCCGGGAAGATCCTTACCTGAAAGTGAACCGAGATACTTTTGATAACAAGAGACAATGAGTAATCTTCATCTACCATTTGGATTTTAATGCAATTTCTGCACTTGTGTGCATTACTGCATCTGTGTTTTAAGATGAGCTCTTCCTACTGTTCAGTTATGGTTCAGAGCTTAAACCAGCTAACTTGCCTGGCACAAGAGAGCAGAATATCCCTGGGCATGCAAAACAATTCATATTGTTTTAAAAAAGAGAAAGAGGGCTTAAATAATGGTAGTGACAACCAGAAATGTTAATATTGGCTTTGCACTATTATGTGAATGCCTATTCTTTTCTGCCAGCACAAAAGGACATCATAAGCTCTCGTCTACACACAACTAATTCAACGCCTATTTTTTCATGAGTACTAGCAACACTGACTTCCACAGAGGTGAGAATGGCATATACATCAATCTGACAGACCTAAGCTTACTTATCATCCTGTCCTGGTGCTATATACTTTAATCAGGTCTAACTCAAAAAACAAGGACAGTTTCAAAAATCACTCTGTGCTCTGATATCAATCCCATGTCTGTTCACATGATCACATATTGGCAAGGAACCACCTATTGCTGAGACTGGAGTGCGGGAGTTTCATTTAGTGAGATCTTCTCAGTAGCCCAGTAAAAGAAGCTGTGAGATGGAGATCTCTGTGGGCTACCAAAGATCAGGCTGAAAACTAGTCCAATGCAAGTAGTCACTCTGTAAAGCATGTGTCTAATGAACGTGGGATTCTAGACTCTGAAGAAAGGACGTGAAACGAAACTGGAGTCACCAAATGTAACATATGCGTTGACTTTCAGTAAGTTCACGGCAACTGCAGTATCCAGAAACCTGATGGAATCATGAGCCGTCAACAAGGTTCAGGCCTTGGTTGCAGTCTGGCCACAAATGGAAACTACCACGTAATAGGAAAAGCCTTTCTGAGAATGGTTTCCTGGAGGGAAGGGCATATGCTATGCTTCCAAAGAGTGAATTAGTAATGCCAATCCAGTGCAGGGATATTTTCTTTCAACACTTGAAAATAACTCTGAAGTTGAGGGTGATTATCTGTTCTCTCCTGTTCCCTAGTAAATAATTCCTCACCTTCCACATAAACGCAGTAGCATTCCTGCCCCCTCAATCTCACAAAGGCAATAAAATCCATGATTGTGCAGAGACACATGGCTTCAGTTTCTCTACTACAGGACAACTCAGGAACTGATACTTGGATCTTTTTTCCAATAAACTGAACATAAGACAGAGAAGATAAGACATATTGAGCCTGGCTGAGGTTTCAGTCAGTTCAAGTTGTTAACGCACAATTTTTAATCAGCCAAAGCAAAGATGGGCATTAATATGCATGCTATGCACTGGTCTGATACCACTTTTTGAGCCTGAATGTCTTTGCTCTATATTTTTCCACAAAGTCAACAACCAGTAGAAGAAATTTGAAGTCTCCCTCACCTCTGTGAACCTTGTTATCCAACCATGTCAAGACCAGCATCATGTGTTTGATGGTAACAAGACCAACAAGGCCAAGGTGGGCTTGACAGCACTGTGGCTGGTTGATGACTGAAGAGCTTAATTACAAGTTTCCAGTTTGTTTCTCAGAGTCACCTCAATATAGCCAGCACATCATATTCTTCAAGTCATTTGAGATGATTAACTGTGGGATAATTCCAGGCTTTCAGACTTTGCATTTTTAAGCTCTCTCTGATGTCTTAGATTAGTTTAGAGGAGACATGAAAGGAAGACAGGAGAGAAGGAAGTTATCCCTTTAGGAAGAACAAGTAGGTAATATTTGGAAACAAAACTTCCTCCCAACCCAGCTTTGGCAAATACTGAGCTAATACTATGGGGCCAAGAGTTGGCTGGACCTTTTACAGAGAGCCAGACCTTGCCTTATCTCTGACAGATAACTGTCCCTTCCTCAACCAACAGAGATGGCATGGCGATCTGTGAGTGATCTCTTCAAAAGGAATACCTTACAGAGGCTTGGAAAAGGTTTGCTATTCCAGCCAGCTAATTGACTAGGGAGTGATTCAGAAGCTGTCTGGACATGGTCCTGGGCAACTGGCTCTAACTAGCATGATGCTGGTACCACCAGATCGGAAGATGCATTCTAGAATTTTCTGCCTAGTTTTACATGAAACTTTTAATTATCTTAAACAAGATACATCTCTGAACAAAGGATCAAGCACAAATTGGATTTTTGTGGTGCCAGGAGTAACAGGGGTAATTAATTGTGGATATAATTCCAGGAAAATCTAGAAGTAGTATTCAGCTGTTAAAAGACAGTACAACTCCCATTAAAAAAAAGCCTTTTGCAACTCATGTAGGTGCATTAGCTCAAGTCTATTCTGAAGTGAGACATGTCCAAGACTGCTGACTGCTAAATCTCATTGTCCTTCTCTTTTACTACCGCAGACACTGCTGTCACAAATTAAGAAAACATACACACACACAAAAAAAAAAAATCATATGCGGGAAGTCACATACCCCTCTGGTGAGAAACACCTTCCACCACTACTTGGGTAATAGTAAAGTGTTGGATTCAGGCTATAATGTTTCAAAAGCAAACACAATTGCATTTCTGTGGAAGCGTTCCTGTACTCACCATGCCAATGCCAAAAGGTTCATTGCAGCTGAATACTGAACGAAGCAATTCTGGTGCCCAGACATACCCTAGGGATTTGATTTCTGGGTGTATACTTACGAAAAAGTCAACCATTCTTGCCCTATTTTTAAATTGGTATTTAAATTCCTAGGAATGCCACTACTTTTTTTTCAAAATCCAAGTGTTTTTCTTTAAAGAGAGTAATAAGATTTCAAGTATTCAGAACATGTATCCTGAGTAGGAATCTGTCATGTGTCAAATAATCTTTCAGGAACAATTTCTACCTAATAACCTTGCTGATATATAGATGTTTTTGTATTTTTTGTGTTCAGCAAATGTGATGAACATCATTAATGTTTGAAGAAAAAATGAGCTCCAAATACTCTGTCAAAGATTTGCAGAAGCATTTTTGGAGTCTTTTCCTTTAAGCTCTGAAGTTCTAATATTAGACTACACAAACACAGCATTAAAGATTAGCACTTCTGCTCCAACCATTTCCTAAGAAGACAACCAAGTGAACACGTTGGGACACTTACGGTCTGGTAAGAGTTGTAGCAGAGGCTTTCTGTGCACAGCAAACTTGGACAAAACACTGAATAAAATACATTATTTAACCTCCTCTTACCTAACTTTACCTCCATGGGACTGTTCCCCCTACACACGGGTGTGTGGATAAGTTCATCTTTGTATAGGATCTATACCTTTTGATGGGAATTTTTCCTGAGTTGCTAAACATTGTCACTATTATTGAGCAATAAACAAACAAGTTATTTGTGCCAAAAGTTCAGATAATACCTGGGCATTAATTTGTACTGTGGTGTAAGAAAATTGTTTTAATTTTCCTTTTTTTTAAATGCCAGTACTCTTCTAAATTTCAAAAAGCATTCCAAGTAAAATACTTTTCATCTAACATTATTAGATCACCTTAGAGGAAAACAATTCAAGCACAAAATAAAGACTGTGCTTACAGAAAGCTTTCTGAATTGCAAGTGACCGTACAGTATTTTAACACACCCAATTAGTGGGTTGTGGTTTTGCATATTAAATATAACTTGTGAATTGTGCTTGTGGCCTTACTGTGTTGGTTTGTTTTGCTGTGACACAGGTTAGATTTCTGGTCTCATACTCCTTACCCTGACTGAGTAGTAAAACGACAGTAAGATCAGAGCCTGAGGGGACAACATGTCAGCCATCTGGTTGAGTAATTAAGCAATGAAATGAGTATGACAAACAGTTTCATTCAATTAAAGTACTTAAATTAAAGTACAGCAGCTCCAAAACAAAGCAAACCAGATGATAATACGCATAAATTGGGCAAGATAAGCTGGAAGGGAAGCTTTCTGTCTTCATCTTCCTACCCTTCAGAACAAGCAGTCAGCATGTATCAAATTAATTTCTAACATGGGCCCATTAACTTACAGTATTCAATGCTTATTTTGTTTTAAAAAGCACAAGTAGTACTAACTGCTGAAACATTACAGGTGAAATTCTCAACGAAAGAAGCTGGCTGTTATAAGCCTGAAATACGTACACCTCATATTGCCCTCTTCAAAAGAAGTTAACTTGTATTTTATGTGGCAAACACAAATGCATGTGGAAATGTAAGTATGCTTAGTCTGGACGTTTTTAATAAGCAGTTAATCTGATTTAAAGTAGACTTTTTTTTTTAAATTACCTTGACATACCTATGGAATTGGACATATATAAATCCCCATACAAATTATCAGTATCCAGCGCTAAGCTCTTAAAACCCAGATTTATGACAGAAATGTGGAGACGGACTCTTCAACAGGGGCAAGGCTTAGCAGTATTACAAAAGATCAAGATAAAGTATTGTTCAACATGATTTTCTTCCTTCTCAATGGCATATCCAGCTGTCCCGTAATATTTGTTACTAGTAGACTCTTTTCTTTGAAATTGTGGTTGCTGTTACTGTTGTCATTAAATCCTTAAAGAAAAAATACAAGCTCCTACTGCTGCTCTCTCCCTATGAACCAGCAAGTGAATAGAGATGAGCCAACACCTTATTAAGTATAAGCAAAGCTTTTAAGACGGTCTGCAGAAATAAACAGGATGTCTACAATACACAAAAGGTACTGCTAACAACAAAGATGAAATTTGGTACAAAAAACCTACCTTAGGAGAAGAAAGATCCCTCGATGCAGGAATAGCTGACAGGTTCTCATTCATGCCCGTCTCTGTCTTTGGCAAGAGGTTTGGTGGTTCAGGAGCCTTTCTTTTCATCTTCTTCTCTGGTTCTTGCAGCGGAGCAACTTTAATTAAAGCAGGACTTGATTTTGGTTCATAAAACGGATTTGATCTAATTAAAAGAAGGGAAACATATTTCTTTGCTATCCCCCTCGAATTAAAACCGCAAACGAGATCTGTTTTGAGAAGCAAAATACTAAAATGCTTTTATTATCGCACATATGAATGCAGTTTGCCTTTACATGCTTTTAGATACTACTTGTTTATACGATTGAAAAGCGAAGCGCAACAGTTAAAACTGCCAGAATTAAAAAAAAAAATATCTGGTCAGAATTTCAACAAATTTTATAAAGACCAGAAAATTACAGAAGTTTTATCAATTGCATAAAGCTAACTCTTCAATTATACTTGCCTATCTATCAAAGTATGATCTGATTTACAGACAAGCTCAGTACCAACAAATTTGAGTGAAGCTCCTGGCTGTTTAATATTCTGATGAACAGAATTAAGAAAGCTTCACTAGAACAGAGTTAAGAATCAGGCCACTATTGCATGCATGCTTTAGCGGCCTCATTCCTTGATGCCCAAGTCTGAAAATTTTGGCCTCCATAGGACTGCAGTCCACATCAAGTATATCTTAAACTCTGCAGCACGCAGACACCATGCCATTTCAAGAACACTCTTTGGATAAGAGAATAGCATCAGAAAAACACAGCTGACTTGTGTATACCTCTATTCAAATACCAGCAGCCATCTTCTGTCTATTTTGAAAGTGCCTTTTATAACTAAACTTCATTTAAGAAACACAGTGAACATCTTCCACCAAGTGGATGCAGTCCAAAGAAGTACTCTTAACTGTGATGTTCACGTTCCAACTCCGCATTTGTTCCATCCTAAGTAAATACTTACACCACATTTCCAGACTTTATCTATTAGTTGGATACATCAAATATCAATCAATAACACACCAAATAATAGTTTCTACCATGCACTTAGAAGAGCTAGCAATTTTGTATCCTGCTAAGAATCCTTATGGGAACCTTCTTTGCACTGAATTATATTATCCATAATCTTCGATTTTGTATTTTGCTATCCCCAGCTGGATGGTTAATTATGAAACTGATATGTGAATTAATTCCTTTCTAGTCCATACTTCCCTTGCAAGATATATTTATCATATATCTCAAATTATGTTGATGTAACTAAGTCACTGCAATTCGCAAAGATCTATCTGCATACAGTTACATAAAGCATAACTAATCATAACAAATGATCTGTTTCTATAATTTAACTTTAGATGGAAACAATAATACATACAGCATTAGACAATAGCCTACCTAGCTAGATCCATTTACTAATTTCCTCTCAGGATAAGAGCCATGAGCTAGTACACACTGTTTTTAAAGAACTACAAAAGCATAATTTGGGTACATGTGGAAAACCGACTTCCATCCAGTTTCCTTTTCACACAACACCACATTTGTCTCAGGTTTGTGTATTTATAATATGAAAATATGTCTTTGTCTTATGGACTTATTTTAGTTTACTGCATTAAAATATGAAATATTTTAATATTTGAAAATATATCTTTCAGTCTTATGGACTGATTTGAGAACCTCTTTTAATGCAGTTTACTGTCATTCTCTTGTCACTGAGAAACAGCAAGCAATTAATAGCCCCTACTTCAGAAAACAAATCTACTTCTGAAAGGCAAAGTTTACTGAAGCACATAAGTTATGACCAGGCATAAAACCTCCAGACCTTTCTGAGAATCTGTCGCTGCTTGTTATAGTGAAAGAGATCTAAATCCAGATATTGAAGTGAACACTAAAATAACTCATCTGCTGACTGAATGCAACTTTCAGGTGTTCCTAATTTGCTGCCTATCAAGCACAAAACAACCGGTGCAATTAAAAGTAAAGGCAACATCAAAATAATGAGTTAAATACAAATGGATGGGTGTTTTCCATGGGAGGCAGTAGAAAAAGGATGGTATTTAGGCTGGAGTGGAAAATGCACCTTGCTGTCAGTAGCTCTAATTTAGCTGACAGCCCAGCTCAGCTGTCTTCAGATATCAGGAAGTTCAAAGGGAGGTAAAAATGAAGATAAAAGAGGTAAAGGCAGAAGAACAATACGTTGTACAGGAGAGCACAAGGTTTTGTTTGGTTCAACAAGTCTTCTGAATAGCAAACAGACAGCATATTTGCCAGAGAATTAATTTACCTTTGTGCACTTGGAATTAAAAAAGTGTATTAATAAGGTGTTAAAATGAATTTTGTGCAAGAAAAGAAAAAAAAATCTTATAGTGATTGTAAAAAAGTTCGGCAGAACCAGTTTTTGAATTTTTATGCTCCAGAATTGTCTGCTTGCATAATCTTCAAGAACTGTACTCTGCTGCACACACCAGAAGGAAGAGGCAAGCGATTGCCTTTTTTATCCTAGGGAAGAAGTTGCTTGAAAGCCAGACTAAACCCTCACATTTTAGACCCAGTATGGGCACAACACACATTGCTTTTCACCTTCCCCTCTCCACTACTTTTAATATATCTTACAAATAATGAGAAAGATTTTTTTAAAAAATGTTTAATACAGGAAAAAAAAAACCAAAATGGTCCTTGCCCAAAGAGACTATAAATTTTGAAGTCATGGGTGTCTGATATGTAGCAGACTATGGTACAACAGCTTCCACATGGCTACACAAGAAATTAAGCAAGCAAAAAGTCTGGCTGGAAAAGCCTTAGCTGAAGCATGTTTCTTTGAGGTTAGCTCCCATAATTTTTGCTTCTGTGAAGTTATTTATTTGATCTATACAATATGATTTGCTTAAAGAGATAGCAGATTATCCACCACAAAACTAAAAAAAACCCAACCAAATCTGGCAAAGTACCAGATTCGGCATTAGGCTGGATATTAGGAAGAAATTTTTTACAGTAAGGGTCGTTATGCGCTGGCACAAGTTGAGCAGAGAGGTGGTGCCTCATCCGTGGAAACATTCATGGTCGGGTTGGATGGGGATATGAGCAACCTGATCTAGTGGAAGACGTTCCTGATCATTGCAGGGTAGCTGGAACTAGATGACCCGTAAAGGTCACTGGCAGTGTAGTGGCTTGTGGCTCCTTGTGCAACAAGCAGCTTCAAGGGATGACAACTCAATAGTCTTTCAAATTAGACTGCATTATTCTAAGCCACACAATGATTAATGAGATAAGAAGCCACAGAGCCAAATAATATCTGAAAGTAAGTTTTATTCTGACCAATTTAAAAGTTATTTTGATCAGCGTTACTGGTTAACTGAAAAAAATCAACATTTTATTGAGGAGGAAAAAACAAAGTTGTCAGTGTAGCAGGGTTAAAAGATCAGGCAATATTACCAATCCAAAGTACTAAGGTTGAAAGCATTACACTTCAAGTAGTTGTGAGCTATGCCACCTACCATCTGTATTTCAATGTATAAAATACAAAAAGGCAAAAGCAGAATTCTATACTAACATTCAAATGCACAAACTAATAAAAGGAAAATGTGTTCTTTATCTCTAGCTAGGTATCAGAATTTAGCCAGAGGAAGTATGTTTTGAGAGTGTAGTTTTACAGCAGAATATACATACTAGATCACGTAAGTCCCATTGTACCACACAACACCTCACTATGCTTATGCTTGTGACTATGCTTTCCTTATGTGTGTTGTGAAATCTTACACTATCTTCACAACCATTAGTGAAATATGCCTCAATTAAGCCAATTACCCAAAGTAAAACCTTCACAGAGGCACAGTGAGTGTAAGTACCTTTTCCAAGATTACAACGAGAGTCTGTTACAAAATTGGAGTCAGAGTTCAGCTCTTGGGGCACTTTGTGCAAGCTCTGAGTCCAGAATCAGGACTAGGGATCTGCCAGAGTGGAGTGGGACAAGGGTCCTTATGCTAACTGGTGTGTCCATGTTCCCACGACACATCATCACATTTCACAGAGACTACAAGAGGAAAATGCCAAGTGTTGCATATTCAGTGAACTCCAATGAAATGTTTAAGATGGAGGGGATAGAAATACATTGCATTTCCTGGGTGACAGTAAATGTCTTTCAGGAGCCTTCCATTTCTTATGCCTTCCATCTATCAGGTTCAAAACCACTCCTGGGGAAAGCACTGCACCAATGGTAGTCAAAAATGATTAAAACTAACCCAAAACAAAACAAAAAAATCAAAAGGCAAGAGGTTGAAAATAATATGCAAAGTTTTCTAATGCCATGATAAGACTCAGTTGTTCAGCCTTGTCTTGAACACACTGCTCAGGCCAAGTCAACACATCATAAGATAGACACATAGCAGAAGAAATAACAGGGTCCAGAGACGTGCGATGTAAATGATTAGAGAGATGAAGAGAATTCTGTATGAAGAGAGATTGAAACAATTAGCACCATTTAACTTAGACAAGTGACAAGCAATGGGGAGCATGCTGGAGATACACAACACAGCAACTGTTTACGACAGAAATCCAGTACTACTAATTATTGTTTTGATAAGCCAGCAGAAGAGGTGGTGTATGGGTAGGAGTGTCAAACTCAAGGCCCATGGGCCAAATCCAGCCCTCCACCTTGTTTTATCTGGCCTGGCACCGTGTCTCTACCCAGCGGCAGCGCCAAGCCCCTGGCCCCTGCGCTCCTGCCAGCGCTGGTTACGTGTGCAGCGTGCGTGACATACATTACACTGCAGGAGCAGGAGTATGGCAGGAGCCGTGAGTTTGAAACTCCTGCTTTACTTGAAAACATAACTTATTTACAATTAATAACAGGAAACAGTTCATATAAGATCTTGGGTTTTTGTGGAAAACCCTGCCACAAACCGACACTGAAGCCTACACTTTAATAGGATTTGGAAGAAGACTAGCCACTTATGTAGATATTAAGAGCATCAATATTCAGATTAGATAAGAAACAAAACACATCTAGACATAAATCCTCATGATTTAGGGCCCACAAAACTACCAGCTGGCACTGCCTAGGAAAATATTTCCTTTGGTGCTCACTGCATTATACCTTAGCAGAAACTTGCTACTGAAAAATTTTAAAATCAGTGACAAGAGGTAAGGCATAAGAGTGCTTGTACTACAAGTTAGTATCACAAGCCCTATATCCCTAGACTGCAGTTTTATTATTCCTCCTATTCCTCCAGAGCATTTCAGTGTAAAGATTCAAAGGTCCTCTTTGCCACACTTCTACTCAATATTTTTAATAAATAGACTCCATGTCTATTTCAATGACATGGTGGTCCTGTTACTTGGGAGGAAAATGTGGAGAGGAAGATTTCTTGGGCATCAGGACATAAAAAAGCTATGTAAAAAACTATTTTACAGTGCTTTTTGACTCCCTATCCTTCCATCTTTCCACAGGCTTTTAAAATGAAAACACAGATCAGATTTAAGTTCAAGCAGAATCCACCTATGGGGAGTTTATTTTTAATTCTTGAAAAAAAAAGAATAAATCATATAATGTCATTAAAATAAACAGAAGGCCATTATAAACAAAGGGCTAGAGAAATCTGCAGCCCAGTACACAGCAAAAACAAGGTTGTGTGTTACAACACCACTGCAAGCCCATTTGGCACAGATTTGCTTAGGGTGGAAATGTGAGTATAAATACAAAACAGAAAATTTTTCCGTTACCCATCCATATAGCTTTTGCTCTTTCCATTTTTTTAAGTTGTTGCTGTCTTTTCAGTTGTTGCTGGTGTGATCACCCTGTGCTGTGAAGACACAGCAGCCAGTGCTGTTTGTTCAGGCACTGCCACTATGAATGGAGTTGGCAGAGGAACCGTTCTCCTATGCCATTTTTATTTTCACAGAACAAACAACAAAAATTCCATGGCCACAAAGCTTTAAAAGGAAAAGACTCTGCAGGGTGCTTTATATTAGAGTGCATGGGAATTCTTTAATTTCCTAGAACAGAGCTATAAACACAGAAACGTGAAGATCATGATATGACACCTATATTAATATTAAATACAAAAGCAACGCTAATGTCATGCTCTGATAAAACTCATTAAATAATGTAACACTAAATGTTAATTACTGTTGTCTGTAAAATTGCTCGTATGTAATCACCATAAACTGTCTCATGAGTGGTGTGGTTGGTGACTAATGACCACAAATAAGTAGTAAGTATATACCTTCAAACCTCTCAAGCTGCACAGCTATTGCAAAAAGCTCTCACTGCTTGTTCGGTTTCTGTAGTATAAAATAAGGCAGTCATTCCAAGTTTATGAAAGTTTTATCTGTGGTTATGATGAAAGAAACAACCTAAGCTGGTACTATGGTGTTACCTTTCCCATACAAAGATTCAGTTTTATGAAACTCTCAGAAATGTTCAATGCAGACTGCACAATACTCTTTCTTCTTACATACTGCAACAACCCTCCATTATCATTAACAAAATCTATTATTTTACGTAGTAAAAACAATGGCAAAGAGGACATTAAAAACCAAGCTCTGCTGCTCCTTAACATTTGGCTCTTTTGCAATTGGCAGGACATGGACTCATTCCCTATCAAGTCATTTGCTATCAATGAGGCAAAGAAAAGTTTTCTAACTGATCATGTTCAGCTGAACAGCATGACCTGGTGATACGACACTTCCTGCTGCTGAGCTGAAGATCAGTACAACCTAAGGAGGTGATTAAGGATCATCATGGTTGAACTCCATACATAACAAGATTAAGCCAAAGATACCACTAATGCTTCCAAAGCTCCTGGAAGATAGGGAATCATACTTACTCATCTAGCTCTTCCTCTTCAGCTTTAGAGGTATCTGCATAGAGGTATTTGCTCATATCCACTGGTCTAATGTTTTTCCTTTTTGCTGCTTGTGGAGGAGAATCTTTTGCAGTCACAAATGTTGCAGGCTCAGGATCTGTCTCATCAAATGGGTTCAAGTACTCTGGGGCATCTTCATCCTTGAAGGGATTGTAAGTGTCACCATAGAAACTTTCTTCTGGCTTTGAAGATGAAGCTACCTCAGTGTCCGGTTCTACCAAATAATGAAAAATCATTAAACACATTTAACATACAAAAAATCTGAAACCATTTTATCAGATCTTCATACTTCAAAGGCATTTGAAAAGGTCTTCTTCATAACTCTCAAAACATAAAGTCCTAGCCTTAGATGAATTTTCATGCTTTATTTATTTGAACCATAACCTTGTTTATTCAAAAAATAGGTATTTTAAGAGGTTATTTCATCTAGAGTATATTGAATAGGTTTCATTTTCTCACTAAAGCTTTTTCAACCTGATTAGTTATTAGGTATCTTATTTGTCACATAAATGGCATCGCAACAGATTTTAAAACATTTTCCCAAGCTATTAGCCAACCTGTATGGTAACAAAATGTTCTTAATTATTTATTTGAGCTTTTAATGAAGAAAAAATATGTCCTGTATTTTATAATAAAATTACTTTTACTGAATATTAAAAATGGTGATAGTAAGTAGGTGGTGTTTTCATTTCTTGACTAAAAATCATTTCTGAAATTAACTAAAAATAATTTCTTAGGTATGACCAATAATTACATTTCAAAACATACATATTTTCACTGCTAACTGATCCTGGTAACAATACATAGTCTCACAATACAATGAATTTAAATTAACCCTAAACAGCCACATAATCAAATTACTCATCTATTATTTGGGTTGTACAACAAAAAGTTATTAGCAACCTGGAGCTGCGTGCAGCTTTTTAGAGTAACGGACACTACAGAAAGAACACTCCAGTGAAGTGAAAGGCTGCTGGATATTGAATAACACAAACCCCCATACAGCAATACAACATTTCTTACAAAGACATTTAGTGCAGTTAATCTTACTCTTCCTGCAGCACCAAATGATCAGAAGTTCAGTTCAATATTGGATATGATATATTTTCAAAATCTATGCAAATCAGAACTTCAACGTAGCATTACCAAAACTCGATTTTTGAGAACCACTCCCACATTATTCTTAATAAAAAAGCATTTCTTTTTCAGATGTATGGTTACTAAATTTAACAAAACACACCTTTCAGCTTTAAAAGAAAAACTCTAGAAGTTACTTGCAGCAAGGCTCTAAAAAAGGAAAAGATGGAGGTCCAAGTATGTTTGTCACCGAATACTTGGGAAGATAAAATCACATCACACAAAGGAAAGGGGTAGTAAAAGAAATAGCCATGTCGTTACTTGGGTTTGGAGGGATGATGTACTGAAGTTAATAATACTGGTGAATTGCTAGAAAATGAGTTTTTTCTACTCTGTCAGTAAACTTTCAGTTCTCCCTGTCTCTAGCCATTAGCACAGCTCAAGGTGACAGAAAGTCCCCCTCCACATCGTGTGACTATCCTAGCTGGACACGAATATGGGCCCCGAATGCAGGCAGTAGTTTCATCTATCTACAAACTGAACCAAGGCCAGGGCAAAATCTTCGAATGGGAAAGGCCTTAGACTTTCTCAGAACAACTGAGACCTACAAGGGACTGGAAAGACTTCATTTTAGGAACAACCTCACATTTCTAGTGCTCTTCTTCCTGGTTCTTCACACTTGAACCTTAAAGACTATGTAATCATAGTATTTCTATACTATTTCTAAGGGTCTGTATCTGAAGTGAATTATTTGCTCTATGGTCAGAAAGTAGGAACCAAGTGAGTTTAGCTGGAATAATAGCGAAAAATAATCAAACTCTTACTCAAGCCCCAATGTGGACCCTCATGAGATAAATCATCCATCCGAACTGAAGGGGAGCTCAGCTGTGTGAAACAAAAGAGAATTGTACTTTGCCAGACAATATTGCAGGCTTTAACTGGACAGGCCTAACTGGCTCTGCACAGTGCTTGTGCCCATGGGATGTCCCTATGGTGTTTATTCAGAAAATTACATTAAAAAATTTATTTAATTCCAGGTGAGGTTTGCAGTTCCCTATCCCTCAGCAACCTGGTCCAACGTAGCATTACAGAAGCACAACATACACCATACCTACACCTATCTCTCATGTACCTCATAAGTCCTTACATTGAATTTCAGATTCAGGAAAACAGCTATCACTGTTTCAAGTCAAAAACTGGAGTCAAAAAGGAGACTTACAAGTGGTGTAAATCAGCCACTACACTGAAATGGGATGAAAGTAAATTGAGATCACAAAAAGTTATTATGCTCAATGGTCAGTCTTCAGCAAAATGTGTTCTAGAAAGAACTACATAATCAAAATCTTTGTGAGTAACAGTAAGAAAACAAAACTCTCAGGGTGCAATAATAGTCTTGGCTAAACCTAAAGAAATAGGTCCTGTTTACTGTTTAAATTGGTTAAGCCTCACCTGAATGTCCATAAAGCAACATTTTAGCTATGTCTTAAGAGACAGGCATGGAGACTAACTTACTGCAGGAGAAATCAGGGTGTGTATTTGCAGTATGTCAGCTGTAGTGTACGTGTTTGCTCCTATCCCAGAGCAAATACAACAAACTTATCCCTTAATAAAAGGGAATAAAATACTGGGCAATTACACTGGGAGAATGGGTAGTTACTGCATAGGAGAGGATGAATATTAAGCTCACACCCTAGTTTGTCTATCTGTTGGTGATTTGTTTACAAGCCTGCATTCTTCTAAGAAAGATGTTTCAGAGAAAGCCACAAAAGATATCGAAGGTCTGCAATTTAAATAACAATGCAAAATAAATCATTCAAGGCAGAAGCTTTTAAAAACACAAATAGGATAAAATCACGCAAGAATCCCTTGACAGTATTACAGGTGAAATATATCAGAGCATAACCAAACATTTTAAATGGAAAAGACATTCTACATTGGCTTACTTACATCATGCTAATGTCCAGTACAGATGGTCAAAGCAAGCAAAAGTTTCACCCTGGTTGCTCCAAGATGCCCTCGGTGGGGGTATCCGCAGCCAAGTTAGACCCCTTTACAGTCAAAGTTTACAAGCGCATGTTCCAACTGTTCAGGTCTAAAATGAGGTGAGCCAAATCCCATAAATATGCATATCCTAACATGGTAGTTGGGATACTACTCAAATGTTACCCACACATTTAGTGATCTGATGAACTAAGCCAAGCAGAAATGCTTTTGAGATCTGCTCTCAAAAGACAGCTTCTTATAAAAAGTTGAAGCAACTTACTAAAATGCAGAAAAATGATTGATTGTGCAACTTATTGATGACATTTAAACCAAAACTTTTGCTACTTTAAACTCCGCTCAAATCTTAAAATATTTTATAAAGAGAGTGGACAACTACGAATACTTGCTTCTGCAACTCCATTGATGGATCACTGCTCCTGCACATGAATCCGTTTATAAATACCCATTATCATACCTGAGGAACTCACAAGCAGTATTCAAACAAATATTACTGGAAGGAATGCCAGTAATGTTTCCTGAAGTTAAAAACACTCAGGGAAACAATCTCTTAAAACTATAGTGTCAGCTTTTATTTTTAATTTGCGTTTAAGTGACTCCTGGAAATAATGAATTAAATGCTTGTTTACACCTGATAAATTTTTAGGGGCAACGCAAATGGTTTTGGCAATTCTTTCTATTTCAACACTATGGATCAAGTGCTGTAACCCTAAGTAGGACAGAAGTCTTTCTCCTGTTCATTGGCTCAAGAGGAACAACAGGTTTGTCCTTGCACATGCAGCATTGCAGATTGGTGCTAACAGACGTCTCCCTTATTACTAGTTGAAAGATTTCACAAAATCCAACACACAGGTTAAAATTAAAAGATCTTCTAAAAATATTGTTTCAAGAGACTTTTATAGGCAGAATTTTGTAACGGCTCAATGAGAACTCAATTGACTTGCCTGCTCATTCACAGAATCATAGATTAGTAGGGGTTAGAAGGGACCTCTGGAGATCACCCAGTCCACCTCCACTGCTAAAGCAGGTCCATTTCGAGCAGGTTGCCCAGGAACACATCCAGGTATGTTTCGAATATCTGCAGAGAAGGAAACTTCACAGCCTCTTCGGGCAGACTGGTCCAGTACTCTGTCACCCTAACACTGAACAGGTTTTTCCTCATGTCCCAGTGGAACTTCCTGTGCTCCAGTTTGAGCCCATTGCCCCTTGTCATGTTGCTGGGCATTGTTGAGAAGAGTCTGGTCCCATCTTATTGACATTTGCCCTTCAGATATTTAAAAGCATTGATAAGTTTCCCTCTCAGTCTTCTCTTCTCCAGGCTAAACAGACTGAGATCTCTCAGCCTCTCCTCATAAGAGCGATGATCCAGTCCCCTGATCATCTTCTTGGCTAGACTCTCTCCGGTAGTTCCTTGTCTTTCTTGAATTGGGGAGCCCAGAGCTGGACACAGTGCTTGAGATGAGGCCTCACTAGGGCAGAGTAGAGGGGGAAGATAACCTCCCTTGACCTGATTGCTACACTGCTCTTGATGCACCCTAGGATACCATTGGCCTTCTCGGACACAAGGACACATTGCTGGCTCATCATCAGCTTGCTGTCCACCAAGATTCCCACGTCCTTGGCTGTAGAGCTGCTTCCCAGTGGGTCAGCCCCTAACCTGCACTGGTACAAGGGGTTATTCCTCCTGAGTGCAGAATGCTACACTTGCCTTCGTTGAACTTCATTAGGTTTCTCTCTGCCCAACTTTCCAGCCTGTACAGGTCTCATTGAATGGCAGCACAGCCTTCTGCTGAACCAGCCACTCCTCCCAGTTTTGTGTCATCAGCAAACTTGCCTAGGATACACTCTGTCCCCTCATCCAGGTCACTGACGATTATGTTGAACAAGACTGGGCCCCGTACTGACCCCTGGGGAACACTGTTAGCCACAGGCCTCCAACTAGACTCTGCACCACAGTTTCCTTCTCTGTAATAAAGATACTCGCATTTTCTCAAGGACCTAATGATATTGGGAAGTATATTTTGGGGGGGCTGAACATGCAACAGCTTAAAAGGGGCTTATTTCCCTCTTCAAGCTGATTTTACGCTAAGGAGTCAACACAGATTCCCCTGCTTCCCCCTAATCATTAATCACAGCTGAGAACATAAGACTCCAGTCTCTACTTGAACTAATTTAAATTGCTCTTCTCCGCACTAATATATGGGATGGGAGAAGGGAGAGAGATGTTTGCAGTTCAGTACTCCAAGAGTCAAGTTCACAATAAATTTGCATGGTTAAGTAATAAAGCCACAGAGCGAGGAGTGACAAGAGAAGTATTGCTACAGCAGAAGCACCAGCTGCTCTTGTGCCAAATTCTAGAAACATTACTTGCCCTAACTCCACTGAGAAAGACTGCTCCCTGATAGTAATCACGCCAGCACTATCTCTGTGCTCAATCAGCCTTCTGGTTCCCAGGGGATCTCCAAAAATCACCCTGCCCTCCAAACCACTTGCCTTTTGTAACACAAACATATTGTGACATACTGCTTAAAACCAAACAAAACTCCCACCAAAACATTACACACACCACTTTCCCCTTGGCAAAGGATGAAACAAGTGACATGAAAGATATTTAGTTATGCCATTTAAAGCACTACTGGCAGGCACACAGTCACAATGGGGATGTGAGCAGCCTAGCAAACAACACAGAAAAAAAATAAAACTTTCCAGTGCTTCTAGGAAGTATAATGACTGGCATTCCTATAAAACACTGATCATTTCCTATTACTTTTATTAATACTCATACCAGCAATACATTACATTTCATCAAGAAATATAAGAAGGGACAGAGCAATTGTTTTCATCTATATTGGTTCTTGTACTACTCTCCTTAGGAATAGATGGACTCTGGGGTCTGGTACCACATTGTAGCATTGTTTTAACTCACAGTGCAACACATGCTGCAGGGAGCTCAGAAATCTACAAACAAGGTAAATAAACACACTGGTAAATTAAATGATATTACAAATGAAAGGGGGAGGCAGTGCCAGCAAATAAGTTACCCTCATGCCTCAGGTGTGTTGCAGGAAACGTTTATTGGTCAAATGCAACTTCAAAATGTGCATTTCCCACCTAAGTAAAAAATACCTGGAGCGCTGAAAGTGTGTTATCATTTTCTATTTGAATTTGTTGTATATGTCGACTTCCTCAAGTAAATATTTTGCACGAAAGTCAACTGTTTTTAGAGTTCTGTTGTAATGTGACTAAAAGGCAATCCAAAAGGCAGTCCTCATATGATCATCTATGCACTGTCCAGTATAAAGCTGTAGAGGAATACTTTTCAAAGAGATTATTTTTGATTTTCCAGATTTCTGATGGCTATCTGACCTACAAGATGCAGGGGGAATAAATTTGACATGCCAACCAAGAAACACAGCTGAAGATCTTTTTGAAGCGTGCTGTTCACCTACTCTACTGTGCATATAAGATCATTTGCACTAAGGATTTTTAAACCACAGCAGCATCCAGAGACAGCTTGCTGATGACCCTCCGCAATGCACCGCACCCACAGTGTGCACGTGGGAGCACTCATGCCTTTAGTTCTTCTCTGCCACGCGCTCTCAGGGTTAGGTGATTACAGGATTCGGGAGATACAGGGAAAGTAGCTGGTTTGTGAACAGGCACAAGTATCTGTCCAGGAAACAAGTCACTGCTGGCAAGTAATCCTCCCTTCTTATTAAGTGACTGTCAATACGTATATATTCATACCCTGGGAGGCTCTAAGCACTCTCTCACTAAGCACAGAGGTCACCGGCTTGATAGGAATATCTCTGACGTCTGATGGCAAAGTACTCAGGAAAACAAGGATCCATGTGGCTGCTATGCACATCTTGGGGAAATTAAGTAAAAAATTCTACGGAAAGGCTCCAAACTTTCACAAACTCTAAATTCATGATTGCCTAGATAAAAAAGATAAAGCAGACTATCATGTAGTGAATAGAGAAATACTTAATTCCTGCACACATAGAAGGTTAATCTTTTGATGTAAGCAGATCACAAGACAAGTGCAACAGATAATGTGACTCTTTAATTCTGTAGGAGAAACTCCGCCTTAAACTCCTGAACCTCTGTCATGCTCCCAAGCCCCTGAGGCAGCTACCAACAAGGTCACATTCACATAAGGATGCAAAAGCAAACAAGCAGGTACAGTCTTAAAGAACTTCCTAAAAAGAGAGCAGCAATGACAGTTTCACTAGGTATCAGAGCAGAACAAATGTCCTAAACCATGAGTCAATATACCTGTGGTCAAACAAGAAACAAACAGGGCAGCCTTCTGTAGTAGAGTAGCAGGGTAAGAACAGCCACGATATTGTGTAGCTTCAAAATGCAGTCCAACAGAAAGGGAAATCTCCCAAACCTGATAAAATCAAGGTGCACCCCATGTAGAGATACTGATCCAATTAGCTATAGGCACACCCAGCAGATTCCTGCTGTTGCTGAATACCAGAATTATCTCACCTCCTTTGTCTCAGCACCTTTTTGTACCCTCTCAACTTTCTGTGGAGGTAGAGAACTGGAGGAAAGACACGCATCAAGAAAGCCAAGCAAGGGAAGATGACAATCAGTGCTCAGTACAGGGAGAGGACATCTCTGGAGGGGAAGAGTCAGCACTTCCCAGAGGTGTCCAAGATGACTGGAATAATCCTTGGGGAGCCACTAACCATAAAGTAAAAGCATTAAAAATACCACCCCAGATATCCTTCTGATATCCTGAACAGGATTTGAATCACCATCTAACAGCCTGAAACGCCTTGTGTCTTACACTTGGTTTAGTGCTCCAAGAAGACATACTGCTGTCACTCGAACCTGACAGAAGCTCCATCCCTCCCAAATAAAAAAACAGTAGGAAGAATCTAGTGACACCCTGTTTATCAAAATCACTGTCATGTTGTTTTACATTGACTGCTGCACGATGGCAACAATGTGTGGGAGGAATATTTGGTACACACACACACACACACCCAGCAACTCAGCATTGCTGCCTGTGTAAGTTGGGACTCCTTTGGGGACCCAACAGTCTGAGCCCTGAGACTACCCAAGTACACACAACAGACCCACAGGAACAGAGAATTGTCCATGACTGTGACTGAAGGTAGCAGTAAAGTCTAGATGGCACCAAAGTAACCAGAATCAACTGAATATATCTGGGATCAATTTAATATATTGGAAATCTTTCAGGAACATAAGCAGGTTGGAGTCTTGGATACAGGCTGCTCACAGTGAACTTTACATGAGATGTCAAGCTACTCCAGCACTAAGAAACACCACCAGTTTATAACTCCCTGTTCCTGAGATGAGAAGGAAGCGATTCTTAGTCCCTATATTCTGTGGTCAGAAGACCTGCTGCTTTCTGCCAGTGCAGGTTCTCTCTGGAAAGAAAAAAAAGCTCGGTTTGGAAAACCAGCAGTTTATGTAGGATAGGGGCTGTATAGCTTCTCCAGTGAGAAGGGAGCTCCTCTTTCCAAAGCAGAGAACAAAGAAAGGAATATAGTCTGTCTTTTAAAGCAAGTTGTGTATGGACAAATAGATGGATAAGAAGGGGTGTTTTATACCCCTCGTTATTCTGCCTCCTTCCCCTAAGGGAATTCACAGCCAAGAAACAGACAGGAAACAAAGCCAAAGACCTGGACACTAGAACCTAATCCATATATACTGCCATCTACAAAGCTGAAATGACTCGCTTGTGCACTTCTAGAAATACTTGATAACTCCATAAAGAGGAGAAGAGGCCTGGAATAGTGACTTTATTGCTTCAGTGGCCAAATAGAGAAGACAGTGCAATGTACCTGTTTGAGAAACACAGGCTGTGAGACTACACCAAGTCAAAGTACGACAGGACTAGATCACCACCCACACTGGGCTCTGTGGAAGCAGAAGGCAGAAAAGCTGAGTTGTGAGTAAACATTCAGCTTGTGCAGAGAAAGAGAATAACCACAGGCATGCATCAGAAATGCATCCTCATTACACCTGGCATTAGAAATCCCATGGCCGTATGCTGGGCTGCTCTTGCTCAGTGGGGCTCTTTTCCACTGCTGTTACAGGGTGACATCTGGGGTTTGGTCAAAGGCGGCAAACACTCCTCGGTATTTTCAGTGTGGAAGAAAGCCATCTTGGAGTTTTGAAAAGGAAAGGCTGAGTACAGCTTCCAAACTTCAGAATTAACTATGAACTGGCATTCTGAGCAGATACAAACTCAGAACATCACACCATTTTGCTTTTTGTTTGTTTGTTGGCTAACTTTTGTTGCGGTTTTGTGGTCTTTGATTTTTTTTAATGGCAGGAGATGGAAGTCTGCACATCTGGACAAGGAGTTGAAGACAGCAGAGCACGCCTGTCTTGGTGCTCCTTTCTGGCCTTATGGCCAAAATCTTATCAGATTAAAAACTTAAAGGGATTTTATTTCTCACCCAAAGAGGAAAAGAATGGGTAGGTTGATCTGGACACCTACCATATGGTGCAAGTTACAATGCCAGAAGGCTTAGCTGAGGAAGCTACAAAAGCAAAAAAAAAAAAAATGAAAGAGATAAAATAATGAAGATTAGTCCTATCCAAGAATAGCTGTGAATCAGTGAAGGAAATTCTGATATAAACTATCATCCACATGGAACAGATGTACTTGACAGTTTCTGTTTCTCATTTATACCACAGGAGGTTAGTACTAGTAACAGACCTGATAGGTCTAAAAGTGTCTGGTTCAAGTCTTAGCTGGTAGCCCCGAGCAGCAAATACACATACAGTGTGACTGAAAGGAAAAATCCATTTTTCTCGTGGCAATTGGATCACCACTATTGCTACCACAGTACTGCATGCAATAATTGTATTTAATCACAATAATGATGTTTTTCACTTGTTGCTCTACAAAAAAAAACATGTTTCATTAAGTATTTTCAATTACCAATGAACTATGTAGAACAAATTATTACCGTCTACATCAGGGTCTCCAAATGGATTTAAATCTGCTGTGTCAGGATCACCAAAAGGGTTCGTACTAGAGTTGGCCAGGTCTTGCTCCTCTTCATCCAGAAAATTAAGCTTATTTATAAGCTCTAGAAACAAGTAGAATATTGTTTTAATACAAACCGTTCATCTAACATTCTGAGTTCAAAAAACCCTGTGTCAACAGCTCCTCGAAACACTGCACCAGGGTATGGCACAAACTGCACAACTAGCTAATGCAATTCAGTAGCTACACCAACAAAGGAGAAAAAAAAAAGTGAAATGGGTGAAAATTCCATTCACTGATCAGAACATTAATGCAACAGAAATTACTACTAACAAAACCTTCTATTACCTTCATTAAATAACTATTGCAGAACATCTAGTGAGCTAAATACAGTGATTTCTTTTTGGTTGTTTGCATACATGTTAACTATCAGCAAGAAATTCTAATTTTTTGATGTAATGTGCACGTAAAATCAGAGAGGGGACATTTTATCATATTAGAGAGGTCATGTATTATTAACTGTGAAAGTACTGTTTTAGGCTTGGGGTCTGGTTGGGGTTTTTTTTGATAATATTTTTCTTTCTTGTTCATTATCAGACGACAATAGAGCTACAGAGGAGACAGGCTCTTTCTCTATCATGTTGTTACCTGTTGGATGCACAAATTGCTGAGAGTCATGCTGGGTGGAAGCACAGAGATAAAACTGACAGCTGAATACAAGCAGGAGTCAAAAGGTAACAGGTCGCAGTAAATACAGACAATCAGAAACAGAAAGAAAGGAGGAAAGCTCATAGACCTTCAGAGGAACTGGCTGATTTAGCTGAAGGCATATTTGCTCGCTTTATGCAGTCATCTTGATCTTCATCTAAGCTGCTCAGAGCATTCAACTGGTTTACAATTTCTGTAAATAGAAGCCAGTCAAGACAAATGTAAGGCAAGGGCATTTAATGAAACAGAAGTGGAATGAACACTGAGAAAGAGGATAAAAGAGAAGACATTTAAGAGTTAAATCAAAGAATACATTTAGAACGAGTCCTTCCAATGATATACCTACAGCAAAGCACCTGTGTACATGCTTCGGTGATAAATTAACAAGAAAATTAGTTAAAAGACATAAACAAAACCTTGCTGGATACCTGGTGTCTGCAACAGTAACTAGTCCTATGAGGATAACCACACACATCGGTTCAAAACTTAATAATTTTCCTGTTTGTGAAGAAAACCTGAATGTTAAACCATTGTGAATCAACAGAAAACAGCCCAGAACAACTTGCTTCCCTCCCAAACCCTAAAGCTACAGAAAACTAATCAATACACATGCAATTTCATGTATTTTACATATTTACACAAACACACATACTCTAATTATTTAACATCTACAATCAGTCAGCATTGAATTCTGACCTACAGCAAGTTGAATTTATCTAATAGTTTTAAAAGATATGATCAGCATGGTGCTATGAGAATTCATCTTAAACGCATATATTGTTTGAAATTGCCATTGTAATGCTATGCAAGTAACACCTTACTGTTTGGAAAAATCCTTTTTCACCTTCTACCCACAGCGGAGAGCTGTGAATTGCCATGAACTAATACTTATTTAAATGTATTAGTGTTTAATTCTAGCCAAGACATTGATGTCTCCATAATCCTGAAAAGAAAGAAAGAAAAAAAACCCAAAAACCAACTAGGTCTTCGTGGCTTCTGCCCCAAGGGGAAAAATTCTTCTCTGATCACCCACTAAAGCCATCCTATCCACAGCATCAGACAAATGCACTTTCTGTAGTAATGAGGACTGAGCCTGAGACAGCTCTAAAAGACTTCAAGCATAGGTTTCTTTGCAGAGGGAACAGCCATCCTCATCCTTCCAGCTGACAAACTGGCAGAAGAACCCTGTGGAGGGATGATTCTGCTTGTTGAATATCATTGCCTCTCTGATAGGTTTTTTCATCTCCTGTCTTTTTCCAATTAAATAAATGGATGATGTCTTCTGGCATCACTGCACATTTCTCATGCCAATCACTCTTGGATTTCCTTTAAAACTTCAATTTCTTGTGTACACAAGAAGCTACTTCATCTCACTTCTAGTTTGCTGCTGTTTTGAATTTGACCTTTTCTCATGCGGTTTTTGCTTGGGAAAACAAACATTTGTTACTGACTCTCACAAAGTATTCTTCGTTCTAGGTTACAAGGAGCAAGATAACAGATGAAGGTGAAAACTGGAGTATTGCGACCATCCCAACTCATTCTGGTGCCCTCAGCCACTCAGAACTTTCTAGTAGGGGGGATCAACGCTTTCTCACAGGGCAAGACATTCGCCAGTTGACACAATGACACAACTCTTATTTTCATGCCTTCATATACAGCATAAAGAAGGTAAAGCCAAAAGCAGAGTCCCGAACCTGAAAATACTTCAGTTCTATGGCTAAGAACTTCTTTTCCATATTTAAAGTGCTTCACAAAGATATGCCAATCTGTAAATTACTAAGTGAAATAGTCTATTCTGCCAGTATCTACTGGACATAAACTATGCTGACAATGGCAAAGCCACAGCAGAATTCCTCTTAACCGCACCTCCAAACTGTTCTTGACCTTAAAGCAAAAATCCACTTAGATGGGATTATCTTTCTATCTACACAAAGTTAATTTCACCACACTCACTTCCTTATTTTTAGCTCCAATAAACGACTATTGTACTAAAAAACAACACCAAAACTGCCCCAACACTTTGTACTTTCTCCATACAAATCATATATACACCTCAGTGATCTGAACAATATAATCCTGTGTGCTGCAAAGATACACAACGAAAAATACTTTGCTGTAATCAAATAAAAGAGAGCTGAACTTATAAAACACTAGTACAAAAGAATTACTACTTAAAAACAGGCTGAGATGCTGACATGATTTACAATTTATTATGTGAGCATGTAAAAAAAGGCAAAACAATTACAATTCAGTTTTTATTGTCAGAAAATAACAAATTAAGTTGAGAGCTTTAAAAAGAGGGAATTCTTTGATGTGGTCTGAATCACCTGGTCCCATCTGCCAACCTAAACACCCATATGCACTACAAGGTTTCTCATTACAATATTAAATGGTTTGTGTCATATTTTGGAGTGTGGAAATGGTAGGTTGAAGATTTATGTCCTATATTATCTTTTATAAATCTCATTATCTACAAACGTATATTAGCTTGTTCTACAAGTATGTTGTATAAATCACTGGGTTTGGTTTTTTTTCGTTCTTCTCTCTTGCTCTTTTTTTTTTTTTCAGCAGCATACTGCTACTGACAAAGGAGAAGTTTACCTGGGAGGTATGGGTTTGCAAATGGCAAGAAAGGGTTACACATACTTCTTCCAGAAGCCTGCTCTTGAAATATATTGTAGTTGAGACTCCTGCAATAGGAAGCACATGGGCACATTGCAGAGTCCATGTGGCACTCCAGGACAGTCACTGCGCTCCAAGGCAGATGGAGCAAGAGGCAACTATTAACTTCAGCATAAGGCTCTAAGTATCAATTAAAATAGTAAGATAAAGCAAAGTATTTACTACTACCCTAAGCTTGTGAAGTTATGAGCCACATTTCTTCAAAGTATGCTGGGACGTCTTGTCTTCAACTGAAGACCTGGGTAGGATAATACTTGTGAGAGTTAAATTAATCTATGTACATAGTGTAGAAACAAAACATTTGAAGTGTATTTCATGGCTACAAGCATAATTTTCAACTTCACACAAACCAGAAGAGTTAGGTGAAGAAACAGCTTTTATACATGAAAAATCAAAACAAGAAATATTGGGAAGGAAGGGGAAAAGTCTAAGATGGAGGGAGATTTTTTTAAAAAATGAAAGTGGTGCTTTGAATTGAAAACATCTTTCATCTGATGTTAAGGTCAATTGTATGGTAACAGCTCACATGTTGACCACACCAAATTCCATAGTGCTTTTGAGGTAGGTCACTATTATGACACTTATTTCATAGCTGAAGAAACAGACGTACAGATAGTTACTCAAAGTTAGGCAACACATCAAGGGAAAGCAACAGCATTTCTTAACTCAGCTGCACCATCTAGAGCCCTATTAAGCAGGTCTCCCTTGTTGTCCTAGCAGGGAATATATTTGCTCCTCTATAAAACTAACTTTGGGCCCAATAAAATATTTGACTTTTGTACACTGCAAAAAGAAACAGTGTCTGCAATAAAGATTTGCAACATGTCTTGTAGATGGGCTTCAGAATAACCACGTTTCAGTCTTCAAGTTTCTGTGAGAAGACCTTGAGTCAAAAGGACAATAATAATCCCCTCTGTTTTACTACTTGCACTTCAGTATTTCAAAGCTCGCTTACAAACATCAACCATGTAATACTCCCACCGTTCCCATAAAGTAGTCATAGCCAGTATCCCAATTTACAGTTGGGAAAATAGGCGCACTGAAGCAAAGTGATTTGCCGCAGGCCACTGAGTCAGTGAAGGCATTCCAGCTTGCTCAGCTGCCAACACCCTAACAAGGCAACAGATGAAAAAATGTTGGGAGCAGCAAGCTTTGAGAAGGCTTATGTAACTTCCTCAATTAACTTTATGGGATTCTATGAACATAATTACTTTTGAAGGAAATTTTAGAAAGAATACTTCCTGACATAGGATTTTCTCCATTTCCTTTTTTCTATATTCCTTCCCATTTTTCTACAGTGATCCTCCCTTGGTTGCTCAGCTTTTCTCTTTGTATTTTATTAGTTGTTCCCATTCATTGTATTTATTACAGGAGTCACTCCAACTGCCAATAAAAGTCTTGTAGAAATAGATTCTTTACATTTATTTGTTAATGCTTACTTACTGCCCCTTGTTTTATGCTCGGGAAACAGCACGTACTCATTCTCCTTCAACATCCCTCTCATCCCACTCCTTGTCTAACATGAGAAAGGTTAGGCAGGCTAACGAAGCAATTCAACTGCTGCAGCCAACACAAGAAGAAAAAGGCTGACCTTCCGACCCTCAGGCTCCCTAAATGATCCATCTACAAAAAACCCAACCCAATCCTCCCACCTTGTATCATTATAAAACAGTATCAGAACAGGCTGAACAATGAGCAGATATATCATAGTTGAGAAGTATTTATTGCTTCTGCCTTGTAGATATGCATTGTAATGTTTGCTTAAAACAGATAATTTTGGCCTACACAACAACAGGTGGAAAAGCTGAAATGCCTCTAAAAGAACTCGAGCCTACAACTTTGTGTTGCAGATCAGACAGCTCACATTTTCCCATCTCCAGGGAAGTTTACTACATAGCCAAGGAATAGCGGACAGACTAGACTAAGCTACATCACATTTCTGCTTGTTCAGCAATTGCTTGTTGGCTGGTTTAGTCACAAAATCAATCAAGTTGCGGAGCAAGATCTGTTGCTTTTCAACTACTGCTTTTCTGCATATTGGTATTTCGTAGCAGTCCTCAGCGCAGCATCTAGGCATATCTTAATAAAACACTTCCGCACAATAGTTTATATAGACTTTATGTAGCCTCTGCTTCATGTGCCCTTCTCTTCTCTGTGATTACTGGATGGCCCGGTGAATATTTAAGGCTTTGTTTGGCGTTCTGACAAGCACTTGAATTGTTCTGGTTACACTAGGAAAGAAGGGGAAGACCTTGCAGAACAGTTTCAGTTTGACCAGACTGGTATTTCTTCACTCCCTGACCAAGAATACACTATCTCTGTCTCACATATATTTCATTCTGGACTCTTCCAATCTGCTCTACGCCAGACACATAAAGCGTAAGTAAGGATTTGGTCAGGGTACAAAACATTTAATTGAATATGTAAAGCATGGAGAAAACATATTTGCATCCTTCCATAGCACTAAATATAACTAAGTAATAAATGCTTCAGGCTGAACTTTTTGATTTCAACAAAAGCTCAAAAAGAAGTGATGTAATTAATGTTTCATAACACTGAACAAATGTTCTTCAGGGTTATCAATAATAGGTTTGATAATTCACTTCTCTGCTTTGGATGTCCTCCCCATCTTAGAGAAGGATCCCTTTATTTCAACAGACATTTTTAAAAAGCACCGGCAGGCATGAAAGCTGGCACCAGGAGTTCACTTGTCTCTTCCTGATTCTTTTACACTGAGTTCCTACAGAACCTATCTGGACCACTACCACATAATGACCTCTACTAATAATTTAACAACACCACATCCTGATAATTATTTCTGCCATCCTGGACCAACTAATAATTTTCATCAGCAAACAATTTAAATGTGGTTATACTAACTCGCTTCAAACAATCTTTCTATCTTTCTTACGTCCTTTAACAGTCTCCTCCGTTCATTTCCATGAGTCACCTCTGACCAAAAGGCAGAAGTAAGCTGCCTGGAATTATCATGTTATTGAGCAGAATCTCAGCATTTATTCACAGCACAACTTATTTTGCAGTTATTCTCACAGATGGTCTTCATTATTCCACTTCAGCTCATCCTCTCATCTTCTCAGTCACTGACTCTCTCCCTCTGTCTTTTTACTCCTCTGTTCATAGCGGTTCTTTGTTTCCCTAAAATACTGCCTACTTACTGTGTTCTCTCCCAAAAACAGAATAGACACACACAAATCAGTGCTCTTAAATTCAAAAATATAAACTTTGTTGAGTTAGGGATGGGTCTCTCTTCAATCAAACTATCCTAAATTCTGTTTTGGTTTGTATTTTTAAAAATTAAATACAAATATAGCTTAAGAATAAAATCCATGGAACACCACTAGCAATTAGCAAAGGGAACTATATTTTACCAACCTGTAATTTTTGCTGCCTTTTCCTCTTGATTCACCCTGTTTTCTTCATCTTCTTCATTATCTTCCTCAAAATCATCTAGATTTCCAATATCAGCTTGTTTCATACTCATCAGACTAGCCAGACTTTGCATGTCTTCATCCCTGGATAAAAAATTTCAAACCAGGCTGTTAATACCACATGTAATACTACTGCATTATTAAAAGTCCTTTAAATAATTTTTATGCTTTCATTTCTTCAGGGAGGTCTCTGATCTCAGATTTGATCTTGAATATAGTGAAAGAACAAAATGAATACACTCACGTATATTAATTTCTGAAGGAAAAATTTCCTATTAACCAAATTCTGAAGGATAAAAGCAGTCCTGCTGTGCATTAAGAGTCAATTCAGTGAAAGCTCCTCAAAATTTTAAAGCTGTCCAGAAATGCCAGTGAACACTTACTAGTCTCCTTTAGTTCAAGTGAAAATGCTTGGTCAGACTTACCATCTATATGCTGCATGCGACACATCACAACATTCATTCAGAACTCCTGACACTGTTACAGAAATTAAAATCCTTTTTCTAAATATTTGCATTCATTAACAAAATTAAAAAATACATATCAATGGCTATTTTCAATTCTTATTTCAGTGTATCTCATATATATTTATTTTTCACATAACTGTACTTTTCATATCAAATATATGCTTGATGAAAATATGACAGCAGGCAAAGAATCATAGAAATGGACATTCAACACTTGCTTCATAAAAAAATCAAGATTTTTGAAATACATTACATCATCTTACCTCTCCTCTTTCAAAAGTATTTCAACAGGCTCATTGAGATTAATCAAATTCTTTTTAGCTCCTTACAATAAGACAGACCAAGGATTGCCGGGCTAGGGAGCACCTCTGCTGAAAACAGTCTGGGGATCTTGGTGGAAAGCAAGCTTAAGGAGAGCTGGCACTATGCCCTGTCAGCCAAAGGAGGCAAACATCACCCTGAGATGCATTAAAGCAGGACCACAAGCAGTAGACTGAGGAAAGTCAGGATGCCCATTTACTTGTGATTTGTTGGACTGCATCTAGGGTACTTTGTTGAGTGTTGGGTCCCACAGTACAGGAAAAGGTACTGGTAGACTGGAGCCAAGTCAGCAGAAGGCCACTGAGATGTTTGAGGGTTGGACACTTGCCCTGTGAAGGGAGGCTGAGGAAAATCGACTTGCTGAGCCTGGAGAAGAGATGGCTTTGGGACCTAGCAGCAGCCTGTCAGCACTTTAGAGGACCTTGCTGAGAAAACAGTGGTGCAAGGCACGATTACAGACAATGAACATAGATCAAAACCACGAGAGGTTCTGATCTGATGGAAAAAAAATAATTGGAACAGTCATCAACAAGGAGTGGGCCAGGTTGCCCAGATAGGTTGTGTGTTCTCCATTCTTGGGGGTTTTTTAAGCCCTAGTGGGATACAAGCACAGAGCAAACTGGTCTGATCACACAACCGACTGCTTTAAGCAGGAGGCTGGACTAGTTACAGATCTCTTCTAACCTGAATTAGTCTATCTTCTTTGAAGCTGATCATGAAACCAGATGCATAGGTTTTGTGTCTAACAAGTCCAAGAAAAGTACAAAAATTATTTTAAAGGTTCCAGTTATAGGAATAAAAATGATGTACTAGTCATGCTTCAAATCTGCACAGAAACATAGAGATGCTTAAAATATGCCATCAAACTCAGTGATTTAATACCAGAAACTCTTTGGAGCAATCATTTCCTACTGTGTGACTTCAATGTAACCAGCATTACAGAAACCCCAGTTACAACGGACAACTAAGTATTTCTATTAAAAGCATTAATAACAATAAATATGAAATAAGTAACTATCAGAAAGTCACAAAGATCATTCTGTTCATGCAGAATCTTCAAGGTTTTATCTTCCTGTTTTGATAACCAATAGGTTAAATTAACTCTTCAAGCACAGGGGAAAAAATGTAGCACCCTATGATTACATTGACAGGCAGGCTTTTTCATGCACTGAAGACAAAAAACTGGAAGCAGTTAGCACACAAATCCTGTATATCACATGTTAATGTAAAGTTTGGAAATTAAAAGATCTCCAGTGTAATATTTCTTTTTACTGTACTTTCTGTATTGATACTTCATGTATATTTTTATATATAAATTCTTTTTTCCCATGTTTTAGAAATCACGTGATCTTTGGTACTGCACAGTAACAGGTTGCAGCATTTTATTTATAAAATGCATAAAATAAAGAGAATCTCATCTTATGGAACTACATCAGTTTTTAAGGGATGTTGGTAAGCCTTGGCCTAGCTACATTTTCTTGCATGTTCATGTATCTGACACCTGAATTCTATCTTTTATTTTAACTAATAAGACAGTCTCTATTTACACATACTAAAAACCAATGCTTTCACAAAGAGCAGCTTATTTTTTTCAGTTACCTGGCTCAGGGCAATATTAAAGGCCTGAAAGTCTCAGTCCTCAGTCTGAAAGCTATTGATTTCAATGGGAAGAAGGTATACGTGATCCTAAACAGATCAGCTTTTACAAATCAGGGCCTCAAATCCCATTAAAAGCCTAGGATAGCTATTCACTGTACAGATCATGGATGCTGGTTGTTCAAAATAAGTTGAGGTCATCAGAACATACTTTTTCATTCCAAATTTCAGCTGCAATATCTTGCTAAACTACAGCTAAATACTTCATAATATCATTCTTATACGGTAGGTCAAAATGTGGTTCCAAACAGGTTCATCAGAGGAAGGGAAACAGTAACTAATAGCAATTAATGCATCTGTGGCTTTCAAAGCATGGAGACAAGAAGCCCTTTTGTGTAAAAATGCATGCCTTAACACGGCTGTCTGGAAAGATGTTCATGCAACAGTTTGGGGGCACTTGTATTGCAGTGAGCAACATCTGCATGTGTATTCAGACTACTGAAAGCTAAAAGTAAACTGTTAGCCTTCTGGAGGGAAGAAGAAATTTTAAAAGAGGTAAAGGAATCACTCGCTACAGCAGTAGTTTCTCTATCTACCCTGTTTCTGTGTATCAGAAACACTGTGGGCAGCAGGACTAGGGCAATGATCTGTACTCGGTGCTGGTAAAGCCGTATCTCGAATCCTGTGGTCAGTTCTGGGCCCTCACTACAAGAAAGACACTGAGGTGTTGCAGCATGCGCAAAAAATGGGCAATGAAGCTGGCAAAGTGTAGATGAGCAGCTGCGGGAACTGGGGTTGTTTAGTCTGGAGAATAGAAAGCTGAGGGGAGATGTCATCACCCACCACAACTACATGAGAGAAGGTTGTCGTGACACGGGTGGTAGTCTCTTCTGACAAGGAACAAGTGATAGGACGAGAGGAAATGGCCTCAAGTTGTGCCAGGGGAGGTTTATACTGGATATTAGGAAATATTCTTCACCAGAAGGGTTGTCAAGGATTGGAACAGGCTGCCCAGGGAAGTGGTCATATCATCCACCACCCTTGGAGGCGTTTAAAAGACGTGTAGATGTGGTGTCTAAGGTCATGGATTAGTGGTGAACTTGGTAGTGGCAGGTTTACAGTTGGACTCAATGATCTTAAAGGTCTTTTCCAACCTAACTGCTTCTATACTATGATTCTCATATTCCCATACCCTAGAGTCAGAAAGGAATAGCAAAACAGGATGGGTGACAAACGATCCATCCTCCAGTCACATGAAGTTGTCAACATGTGACATCTTGAACGTGAAAGAAATTGTGGGAGAGGTTATAGGATTTGCAAAAATAACATGCATCCTCTGTCCTCCAAAAGCTGTTGAAATAAGGGACCAGAACCAGGTGAGTGTGTAGGGGGAGTGGTAATCAGTGCCCAAGCAAACCCTTTTCACAGGCTGTTCTTGCGATCAACCTAAAACCTTACTTCTGACTTCACCTTCTCTCACCTCACAGCTGGCTTTGTCCTTTTTGAATTCTTTGTAAAATAGAAACAGATGAAATAAGAATAGTTTTCCTTTCCCAGATTTCCCTTGCAGTCTGCTAAGGATGTTGGATGAAAACACACATGCACACAAATATACGCTCCTATCGATTTCAAATCTGTAGATATTATTAAGCTGCCTTTATTTAAAGTATCTGTAATAGTAGAGGACAAGTCGTTTGCTTCTGAAGAACACAATACTAAAATCAGAGTAAGAAACAACTTTTACTCAATTAAGTATGGCAGGAATGATAGGTATGCTGAAGGATACTCTCTGATTCCGCCATGTTATAGAGAAAGAGCTCTTTATCCGAAGAATTCTTTACAAAGCAAAACCAGCAGGCTATCTGATTGACAAAAAAAACCTCCAAAATCAACAACTTACGTGGCTTTTCCTTCCCTCAGGAAAATACAGGATAAGGAGAATTGTAGTGTGGCAGATACCACTTTCTTAGACAAAGGTTTGAATTTTAACTTGACATCTGTCTGTGTAGGCATGGGGCTTGCATATTGCTTCATGTTGATGTTGCTAGTGGCAAGCGCTTTTCTGCGTCCAGAAGGAGATTCCTGAAAGCAAAGGAAAAACAAAACTAAGTTAAAAGGTGCTGTTCCACTAAAACCTGCATGTGCACAAGTCAAAAAATACACTTATTAAATCTGCATCATTCTTTTGTCAAGTACATAGGCACTTGCTATGGTATTTTCTGGAGACAGAAACCTATTTCTTAAACTAGGTCCGTCACTAATGGTTCATCTATAAACACTTGCTTAGTGCAATGGGGAAAAAAAGTTATTCATTGAGATTAGTGGTCACCCTATATCAGAGGTGTCAAACTCAGGGCTCCCACCATTCTCCTGCTCCTGCAGCGTAATGTATGCCACGCACGCTGCACACGTGACCAGCGCTGGCAGGAGCGCAGGGGTCAGGAGCTCGGTGCTGCTGCTGGGCAGAGACACGGTGCCAGGCCAGATAAAACAAGGTGGAGGGCTGGATTTGCTCCACTGGCCGTGAGTGTGACACCCCTGCCCTATACCTTTAAGGGCCTGATCTTGCTGCATCCACAGGACACATCCATTTAAGCAAGCAGAAATATATCTCCATTCCTACTGATGGCAAATCAGACTAGTTTCGTCCAAACTTGGATAGCTCTGACTAGGTCTTTCAATCTATTATGACCTATAGGTTATAATTATTTATTTATGTAATGATATGAGGCCATCAAGTTAATATTTTGAACTGCTTTCTGTCTTCAATGCTCAAATACAACATCTGAATATTTTTCAAAGCAGTGGTATTTCTCACTACTGTTGTACACATACTATTAATAGTGACAGATTTCTGAAGTTAAGGTTGACAATGCTTCCAAAAATACTGAAAATAATTTTAAGGAAAAATAAAAGGTAAGATAAGAGAAAGATAAAAGCCTAATTTTCAAGATGAAGGCATTGTTCACAGTTTAATAATACAAATTAACGTAAAATGCATTTAAGAATCTATTCTCTTGTTCCATCTAATATCAGCATCAGAAGAATGATTATACATAATAAAGCTCAGTAACAAAAATAAAAAAACTCTGCTGTTAACTCGTTAAAAAAACGTTCTCACAATAAGACCACTTTTTACTGTAGTTGACAATTTGAGTTGAATAAAGAATACTAATTCAATTGTAGCATTCGAGGATCCTTTTCCAAAGTACTTGACATTTCCGCCCAGTAGAATCAGTCAGAATGTAATATGTCATCCCCAAAGAATACCTTGTTTAAAAAACTAGCCTTATCTGTCAGATTATGCACGGCAATATTATACAGAACTATTAGTGCATGTAGATACCTTATGAATGAATTTCAAAATGCATCAAACACTTGAGAAGGATTTAGGCCCTCTCAGAAGAAATACTTAAGAATATGCAAATACTCTCACAACTGAATCAAGTTGAACAGATGCGACTATCACAAACAATAAGAGTGCTCTTTCCCCGGCCACAACTGCCAATCAAGAAATGAGATTAAGGTCCAAGGTTCTGACAATGTGTAAAATGGAAAGTATGATCAGGGAGTTTCAATTATTACACAGATATGAACAACAATAATCTGTTATTGTACCGTACCTTCAGAATAACCAAACATTATAACTCATTATACTGAACACAAGATTTACTGCAGGACCTGTTCAGAAAGCAAAGTGAGAGACATGGCACTTCTGTTTTGTATGTTTTCTGAGTAAATGTGCATAAGCAGTTTGCATCATAACAGCAACTTGTTTCATAAACCTAAATAGTCAACTATTTTACACCAACTATGGTGTAAAAATGGTGGTCAAGGTGAACAGAATGGAATTTTGCTTAAACCCCTTCTTGTTTGATTTTTTTTTTAAAGCTCCTTTAGAGAAAACTAGCATATATAATGTGGTGTGCAAATACTGATGCAACTGGCATGGAAAAACTACCTGCCAATTCTTGTGCATGTGCTGTTCTGCCAAACAGAAAAGGAGCAACCAGAAACTACAAACTTGGAGCCGGGTGGAGAAGACAAGGGGCAACAGGTACAAGTTGCATCAGCAGAGGTTTCATGTCAATATAACAAAGAAATAGCTTACGGTGAGAAAAATCAGCCACTGGTTGATTGCCACTGAATTGGTCTTTGGGTTGGCTTAGCTTGCTTGCTTTGACTTCTGTAGTAAAATCACCTTGATAAAGACAAGATGCACCTCAGTTATGTTATCAGATAAGATGGTGTGTCTGTAATAAGAGAAAGTAGCTCTGCCCCCAAATATACCTTCTGTTTCTCAGAGTCACTGAAGTGGATTTGTGCTCCATACAATACTTCACAGGGACCTCACAGGAGGTTTTCAAGATGCAGCTGGAGAGGGTTCTAGACAACCTCATCTACCCATGCCAAAAGAAAACATGAGCTATAATGACTAGAAAACATTTGTCATGCTTAGGACTTGAATCTTCTTTGAATCAGTTGGCATGACCTTATGCTTGCAGACAAAAACTAATTACACCTTAGCTGGTTTTACAATTTGTACTACGGTGTTAGTGTTATTCTCACTAAAATGATAGCTAGCAACATATCTAGAATATGTGGAAAAGCTCTTCATTTGTTCACTACTCCCAAATTATGCAATTAGGTTTTCCTTTAAAAAAATGTTTGGCATTTGTTTTTTTTTTCCTTTTTTGTTGTCATGTCCTCACTCCCCTTCATCAATGAAAACACCAAAAAATATCAGGTGTAGCTACACCCACATGTAGGGAACAAATTATGAACACAGGCACTTGCTGCCTTTCAGATGAACCACTGATCGGTCTCACTATGCCTGCATTCTGATGTAGTCTTCTCAGTTAAGACTATGAAAATCATTTCCCAGCAGCTGTAACCATCCCAAATTTATTGAAGACCAGGATTACTTCCCTGTGCATCTACCAACATTTTCTCAGTACTGGCTCACCTGCTACACCCTATGCAACAACAGGAGCACAGTGACCTCCCATGAGGTCCCTCTGATGTTCTGTAGGGAGTACAAACACACTGCAGTGATTCCAAGAAACAGGTGTTTTTGGGGTCAGAGGTACTTTCTCATTAAAAACACACCACCTTGTCTGATAACATAACTGAGATGCATCTTGTCTTTATCAAGGTGATTTTACTACAGAAGTCAAAGCAAACAAGCTAAGCTAACCCAAAGACCAATTCAATGGCAAATTTGAAATGAAGAGAAAAGACAGAGCATTAAATTTGCAAGCATTCAAAACCTGGACATATATTTCTCTTAATACCTATTTATTGTATAAATGATCACCTTGCCATTTGAAGCTTCAGATCAACTGGATCAGAGATTGAATAAGAGACCTGAATCAGGAAGAAGTGAAGTTCTCCCAGTGAAGATCACCACCAGCAATTCCTTGTGAAACCTGCTAAAGTAGGATGGCATAGAGGAGGTGGCAGATAACAGTGCAGGCAGCTGTGTGCCAGCACAAAGGGGAGGAGACAGCCATGGGTAAGAAGATTCTTTTAGAGCTAAAACATCCTGAGGTGTTGCGAAGAATAAAACATACTTGGCAATCAAGTTCAGTCTTCTTGACTAAAGAATTATTTTCATGATCTTTTTGTGGGCCAAAGACAGAAGTTGACTTTTCAGGCTTCTATTGCCCATAAAATACATAGATTTATAAATTCATCATGTTGAAAAACGAAAACAAAACAACAACCCCAAAAACACCACACCAAAAATAGACAGCCCCGACCTTTCAAGTTTTATTTTCCTTAACAGGTGAGTTTAAGCACATCCTCCCACTGTACTGCAAAATTAAGTGTGGTGGAAGTGTTGCAATGTTGTCTCATTTTAAGCTTTATAGGCTTGGCCTTATATAGCTTTAGCTATATAAATAGGGGGGGCGAATATACTCAGGGGGCTTAGGTTCATGATTCATTTGACAATGGAATATGGTTTCTACTCTGACACACAGCCAACTTATAAAAAGCTGACTTTAAGTATCAGACCATAATACTCACAAAGGTTGCAACATCTGCTTCAAAAAAACCCTACATGCTTCATATAACACAACCTAAATTACCCCGGTACTATAGATACATTTTCATGCAGAAGAATAAATAATTCTTACATCAGCAGAGACAAAATAATCCAAGAGAAATACCTAGGAGCGGGGTATACAGGAACAGCTCAGCAGTAGGCTGGAAAGATTTATTGTAAACAGAATCCCACTTTGGTAAGATACTACACAAATAACATCAATTTAATAGTAAAAGTCTGATGCAGTCTTACTTGTGTTTATATGAGCACATGGAGCTTTGTGGTAAAGCAGCAATCACAATACAAACATTTTAGTTGCTCAATTTCAATTATTTATTTATTTTAATTTTAACTATATAATCAAAGTTAAAATGCATAAGGCTCAATTAAACCTCCGGATATTTCACATATATGTGACTGCCAGAGCTGCCACATCACATTTTGTGAAAGGGTGCATGGAAAAGTCAATTTTGAAATCATGAAGGAAATGACCCATGTGATAATAAAGAGAGGTGACAAAAAGAGTCTTCAACATTTAACTATCAAGATGGAGTTAATTCTGTAAATATACTCCTTACTTTTTAAGAAAGTCAAAGAATTATGCAAATAAGCCAACCACGGCACTTTGAATACCACAGAAAGACAGAAGATGACCTACAATACTGATAATAACCTCTAGGTTATCTTCCAGCTCAAACATACTACCCTGTTTGAGAATGGGCACTGCTTGGTTCATAAGATAATATGTGGAAAACTAATTTACAGGGTTTTTTTGTTGTTTCATGTTTGCTACTGTATAGTTTCAGCAAGAGAACCAGCATACCAGGAAAAAAGGAATTCTTCTAGATATCACAAATAAACGATTATAAAAGACCTAGTTAGCCCATCAGCAGAAGCTACTGAAGCCTGTCATTTGCACAACAGAATAATGGCAGCACTGGGTAGACCAAAGGCTCGGAGAAATCTGTGTGCAATTTACAAAATGTATTGTTTACAAAGTTATTATAATTTACCTAAAGAAGAGTAAAACCCACATGTAAACATGCAGCAAAACTTCTCTTGAATACTCTCCTGTGTTGGGGAATTTTTGCTTTGTATTCTACTTTTATGTCTTTCTCTCATGAGCAGCTCCAGCCCTCTTGACACACTGCTGCTGCCACTCCCTTTACTCCCTGAAATGCCTCCAGCACACACCATATTATGAGTGAAATAACCCTGTTTGTGCACTACACCAAATCATATCAGCTGTTTGTAGTTGGGGAAGGGGCAGCATGTAGTGTATGCCTGGGACTGGCTGGCTGATTCTTGTATATTCTGGTAGTTTAGGAATTCTGGCATAATATTAAAAATCTGGAGAAAAAAACTGCTCAAAGAGAGCAAAAAAAATAATACAGAAGATAAAGATATTTCCTAAGTACTTCCTGCAGTACTTCAAGTTAAATTCAAACAAAGAAATATGTAAAGCAAGTAATACTACGTAAATCAACAGAAGTTGTTCCTTCTTAATACAGAAGCAAATTAGTAGTAATGAATTTAGGTAGTTCCCAATTTCTAAGTACACTGTAGATGTTTATACAGACTTGAAAAACATTGTCATCTCAGACAGCAGAAGAGGTGCAACCTGCTGGTGCCATTACAGTTGTGGCTGTTTCTAACCAACTTCTGGCCTTGAACATGGAGCATCAGGACTCATGGTTAGGAGCTAGTGAGGGTATGCGACTGCATTCAAGTCATCTGGAACCTATCCCAAAGAGAGACAAAATCCAGCTCTTTTTCAAATTAACCAGAAGCCACATAGCTGCACGTAGTGCAGAGCCAGGCCAGGCTGAGATCTCACTGCCTGGGAGCACCGTGGTCCATCAAAGGCAGAAGTCTGACAGTACGTACAGAGTCATACATTGCAAACAGATTCAAATAGCTATGGATGGGTTTTCAAGGAGCAGTCCCCAACACTATACAACTGCAGCATTTTAAGTTACTTTCACAAGCTCTCAAACTATCATCATATTACAAATTTGGGGGAAAAGAAGAGGAAATTAACATTGGCCAAACAAGCAGTCTTTTCAACTGAAACCAAGAAAGCTTGATTTACTGTTATAACTACAGGGTCAGACTCCCTTAACACACACAGTTCTGCCTTTTCATCAATACTACAACCATGTAGCATTCATGACTGAGTGGTGGGAGACATCCCCAAAAGTTACTATATAGTAAGTGCCAGCCTTACATAAAGATCTGCCGAATGTAAAGGATCCACAATCTGATCTCTTTCAAGAGCAAGAATAATACAAAGCAATGCTGTGATGCCACCAGCCTTTTCTAGGCATCATCCCCATCTTTCCCTACTAAAGCAGACCTTGCACAGCAAATAGGACTAAAACACTCCGACAAAGGAGCTAAGACCAGATAATCTGTACCACACATGCAAAACAAACCATGCAAACTGCATGCAAACCACCCATTTTGATTCGGAAGATGATGATCACAGATGACAGACAGTACAATCACATTATCAAACAGTGCCCAATTCACTTCCGAATGAAACAAGTCAAAAGATTAACACCTCCATATGAAAGGTTTAGTTTAACTGAGACCCAAATAACGCAGATTTCAGGCAGCCTTCTTTCCTTAAAAATGTATTTTTAATGATCTTGTGTTCAGTAATTACCAACTGCCTGGTAAGTCTTCTTCAAGATTAATATAAGAGGTGCAAATAAGTAAGAAACAGCTTTCTGACTGGCTTCACTCTTGTATAGTTACACAGAAACGAAATATTGGCCAAGTTTTCTTCACATGATACATCCCTCTGGGTTATTTATACTAGGGAAAAGAATCCCTCCACAGAAAACAGTAGAATGTCTTTTGCCTCTCCACACCTGAACTCAGCTTGCCTATAGAGACCTTGAGCCCCTGCTGCTGCTGTCCCTGAGAATCACCTGCTCTCCTTTCAATACACACATATTGAGAAAACACAGTGAAGTATTTCCAACCAGCAGAAAAGCAATGTATTTCTTAACAACGCAGACATTACATGGTTCCTCTATAACAGAAATACATTAAGCAATGCATAATAATCATCCAAAAAGGACCTGAGGAAGACAAGTTTCCTAATTACATATTGTTTTTCTGCCAAAGAAACTGAGTTTTGACTACCTTTCTCCCAGAAAAGGAAGACATACAGGGTAATATTTTTAGAGGCTGTCTTTTTCTGTTTTAAAAAAGCGAATGCTAAAAAGCCCACAAAGGTATGCAGATTTTAAAGAGGTGCATTCTGGTGCACATTTTGCCATAAAATAATTAAACAATACATTTTTCTAGCTGCAAAACCCCACTGGGATGAACAAGTTTTGAGGATTTCGCCTTTCTTGTGCTTCAGAATTAAATGGAGAACATTTTGAAGGAAAGCTGTCCACAGCCCCCAACACCCCTACATCCACCACGCACTGCAGGAGAGGAAACAGGGATGTTCTCCCTCTCCGGCGCTGGATGCCAGCTCCACTGGCTGAGTTGCAAGCGCATCTTGCTTAGATGAAAAGATCACTGCTTCACCAGCAGAGCAAAAATGGATCACTACAGAATTTAATTTGTGAGAGTATACAGCAATTAAATGCTAAAATAGACAAGCTACGGGAGCTCTCTCAACTGGAGAGAGTAAATTAGAAACTATGTCAGTTAAAATAATTTAGACAGTCAGATGGGAGATTTGGACGACCAAATGCAGGCAGCACGATCTGTACTGAAAACTTGTTTAAAAACAAATAATGGTTCAAGGTATCCAGAACATTATTAAGAATTATGATGCATTTGAATGCCTAATTTAATGTTTAAAAAATATGGCACATACCAGAAAAGTCTGAGCCTTAGACATGAGGACTGAGATGGAAATTAAAGATATATGTATTGAAACAGCTACATTTGACTGTATATATATTTTTATTTTATATATATTTATTTACTTGTCATGCTCACAAAGAGACCATTGCCAAATTGGATCAAATTATTTAACATATTGGTAATAATATTTAGGCTAAAAGGCCACTTCAAAAACTCCAATACCACAAGATAAGTATCTCTTTCTGAAATGGGGCTTGATGCTTACCAAGATCAACAGAAAAAAGCTTACAGGTGAGCTGGATAATTTTAATAAGTATCAGAGAACAACTGAACCCTGAAATACTCAATCTTGCAAAGGATGTGGGTAACTGCTTTCTGTGTCCATTTAAAAAGTTTTCATTCCTTTCTCCTGTTTAGTGAAACAAGAACACTTCCTGAAAGCTCTCCCACATGAGACTGACAATACACGTTGAGAAACATTTGCTCTAGGAGTTGTAGCTTTTTCCTCCTTGCTCTTTCAGACCACTTCCTCTAGAGATGCTGGGCGAGTTCCTGTTTTTCCATTAATGACAGTTTTAAATTTACTGTCAGATGTGTTCAATCACCCGCTAAACTCCACCTGTTCTTATGCTCTATGCAAGCATTACTGTAGTTTTGTAAAGTACATGAATTTTTGCTTGGGTTTCCTAGATACAGCTTGTGTTGTACTGCTCAGGAGCCCTGGACTATCCTGTATCACTTAGCAGCAACAAAAATCACATCCTTTCCCGCAATGCCTAGATCCCAATGGGATGAGCTTGCTAATGTCCTGGTATTCTGCTTCCCTTTTGCAGCTGTTGGCTCACTCCTGGTGGGATCATTGCATGGTAGGGACTGTCTGTTCCTTTCATGGCCCCAAAAGCTACAGCAGCCATTTACAGGACCATCTGCCCTGGGCCTGCTAAGGTACACAGTGCAGCTGTGTGCAAGGCTGTGTGTATTACTAAATAAATCACTAGTTAGTAAAAGCCATGGAGATTAAATCATTCTTAGACAGCAAAGACTATAAACGTAAGTCCTACTGTAAGTCCTGCACAGAATTTTAATTTTGCCATGGACACAGGACACAAGCTCATGAAGGCTTGGCCTAAGCTGGCAGAGAAACTTTTTATTATGCACTGGCTGTTTAAATCCTCAAACCTTTGCTCTCAAACAAGCAGATTTAAAGTCTAGGCTTAAGCTGCTGCTGACACATGGCAGGTGAGGCTGGCTGGTAGGAAAGGCACTGCACACAGGGTTGGCAGTTTGGCAGAAAATAACAGTCCTTCTTCATTTTCTGCGTGCTGTGTGCTGCTGAGCTGGATGCTTCACAGCGTGCTGCCCACCCTCCGAGAGCAACGCCCACGCTCCACTTCAGCTGGGGCATTTCCAAATAGTATTCAAACTGGTTTGGGTTTATTATTCTCCCTGCTTTTGAAGAATTAATTGTATAATTGCATATTATTTCTGTAGAGTTCGGCTCAAAACAAAGTACAAATACAGATAATTCATAATGCTAGAAGGGGAGAAACAGCAGATGATAAAAGTTGGTTCCTGAGTTTTTAGTTGCAATTGGAGTAAGAAAAACTGATTATGTGAGACCTCCTCCCTTCAGGGGGAGGACAGTAGAGTTGACTTGATACCCGCAACTTTATTCACTGCTCAGCAACTCATAAGTTCACATTTTTCCATATAATGACTAAAGGAGCTTGCAGGTCATTTTCTGGTTTTTGCTTTTGTTTTTAAGTTAACAGGCAACACCCATTATGAAATCTTGATTTAATCTCACTTTCCAGTGCCCAGCCATTCATCTCTAATTTGCCTGGAAGGAAATCTCCATTTATATGCTTCACTCTATTGCTCACCTGCTCTATAAAGAAGTGTCCTATGAATGGTGCTACTGAACTTTTAAATAGCTACACAAGAGAAAGTTAGCGTCCCCTGATAGAAGATAGTCTTCAGCAGAAAAATAAATGTTTTTTTAAAAAGAGGGTAAACTAGTTACCTACTTATTGTTGTTCTCAGATGTGAAAAGCCCTCCTGTTTCTTAAAAGTTTCTTTCCATTTTCCATTCTAGGCTTTAAATTTGCTAACTCTCTCTTGGTGTCACGTCAAGACAAAGACTCAGAATCTTCAACATTACGAAAGTGGGTTTGAAATGATATCTCAAGTTCAGCAGTGAATATTTAACATCAGTGCAATATAATACTAAGAATAGTGATTGAAAGGTCTATAACTCCATACATCAGGTCGTGCCTACCTGCAAGCCTTCTCCTGAGGAAAGAAATGCCATGCAGGAAGACACACGATACAGACACCAGAATTAATTCCAGATTATTTAAAAATAGTTGCAAATGTAAACACATTTTTCATCTCCTTTGTAATCTCCAACAAGGACACAAGTTGGAGGTAACACTCATTAAAGAGGAAACAAGGTCAAAAGATTAACTGTTTCAGTGACCTTATGTACTTCCATTAACCTTTCCAGAAAATATTGTATTTTAAGATGGTGTGGAACATTGTCTAGAGGTAAATACCTAGCATAGATAAACCTTTTTAAATGAGTTTCATAAAATATCAACGTGATTATCTGATGATAACTTACATAGAGTGAATGCAACAATATTAAATGACATAAAATTTGCAATGATTATGACACAGAAAAGCTTTTAAAGGTGTCAAGCAAAGATATTATGACACTTAACATTATACTGCTTCTGTACTGAAAGTTAACCTTTCCCTTGAAATGCACAGAATGAAGTAATTCCCATTGGTCGTGTGCTGAGCAGTGTGCTGAGCTCACACAGCAACTGTTTTCCTTGTCAGAACTAGAGCCCTAAGGGCAAGTTATTTATCATTTTGGTAATATTTTAAGTTTGGACTAAAAGGCCACTTCAAAAAAACCAACACGATGTTGTTCGAAGTGAATGTCTCAGTATGATTGGAGCACCAATGTATCTCTATTACTAAATTCACGATTGTACTTCCTTTATTCTCTTCCCTCTTTCTCACAACTTCACTTCAAGCATGTAACAAAATACATAATCCCAAGAGGAAAAAGTCCCCCAAGCTACAGAGAAACTATTGGAGCTGCTGGTGCTCCTTCCCTCCCATGGCATTTCCCAGGTACCAGCCCAGATGACATGCTGCAAGACCACCCAAATTCTCAGAGCTCCATGGCTGGGATACCAATCTCAAAATTGACCCTGGAAGAGCTGACTCTTCAGGAAGGTGTCTTCATACAAATACACAGGTCTCTTGCCCATGCCACTTTATTACTATTGCTTTTATCCAAACCTGCAGCTTACTATCAGGGACAAAATCTTGGTAAGACAACTTTAATATGCAAATCTACTTCCGACTATTCTCTAAGAGCAGTGTGGTTCGCAAGGAATGGTTCAGCAGGCAGCACTCCCCACTACAGAGTAAAGAAAAAAAATACTGAATCACTGGACCCAGCCAAAGCCAAACATCTGACTTGTGATTTGAGTCTGATGTATGCAGCAAGCAGCCAGGGGCAAAGGGCAGGTATATAAGTAGGGCAAAAGGGAGGTAGCTGAAAATTAAGATCTGTGTGAAGCTAGAACAGGGGCATGCTCACACATGTAGGTGTGCTCCTGGTACACCCTACGCACACACAAAAGTGGGAACAGTGTATGGCGCAGGTGCAGTAACTTATTGGATATTTATATTTTTATAAACAACATAATCTACATTTTACCAGCAAGGACAAATGCAAAGCATTCCAAAATGCAGCTCTGCAATAAAAATAAACCTCAACTTTTTTAAATGCCATCAGTTCTCTCCAAATTTGTTTCAGTCTGGGAAACAGCTAAATGGATTTCTTTGCAGTTAAAGTAAAATGCACCTCAAGGCTGACAAGCATAAAAAAAAAAAAAAATCAGTCCAATGGGTGTGTGGTTGGTTTTTTTTTTCAAAGATGGAATAGCCTGAAAACAGGGACTTGTAATGAAGCTGCCTCATCAACCATAACCACACTGTCACTAGAGCAACACAATCATATTGCCTGTGCAAAGCAGCAATGCATTTAACATTTTCTTCACTGTGTATTCTCTATTAGCCGAGTATGTCACAGAGATATGTGGCAGTTCCCTGCAATACTTAGGAATATCTGGCATGGCACACAAGAACCCATCCATGTCTGCTTCAGCACAGGTTTGTCTTATATTTTGGCAAACAACTTAAAATACCCTCCCTTCTCTTATCTTTGGTTTCTGTTAAATGCTGTTACTATCAAGAAATAGAAGAGGTCCCAGGCAAACACCTCAGATCTCCCCGCTGCAATTCACTATTACTAATACACATTACATGTTTAAATCTCCCTTGCTGCTTCTATGAAAAAGCTCTTGTCAAAAACAGATTTCATTTTTTCTGTGTATGCACAAATTAGTTATGGATGATTAACGAAGCATTCATTCTTTTATTTGCTTTGTCTGAGACTTGATCTGTGTTACATTCATGTGAGGGAAGCACTTCATTTTATGTTGATTAAATATGAAACACTGTACTGTTGATAAAGAGAGTTGTGTTCAGGGCTGCATATTATACTGAAAAAAAGATGTGTTCTTGGGTTAACATTTTCTTAAACAAGTTTTACCAGATTTTTAATTGCAAAAAACTTGATACACCATTTTTTCCTTTTCACCAAATACTAGGCAGTAAGAGCTTTATGTCCTAAAGTAATGTGCTGCAGTCTTAACAAACAGCAACAATTACTGTACAGTTTATGTATTAAAAAGAAATTCTCAAGTTCTGCCCCACAATTTGATTTCTTTAAACATTCCCCTTCAAGGCATTTAACTTGCATTTCAAAATTTATCCAAAAAACAGACTGTAAAACTAAGTAGAATAGGCAGCAAGTCATAATTACAGGATTCTTCTATTGCATGAAAAATATAATGAAATAAAAGACGTATTGGCAAAGTCTTATGGAAACTTATAGCCAGTTGTACCTAACATTTTGGCACTGATCTGATGTTACTGACTACAGCTCTCACACAAAAACATATGCACAAAAGGTTGTCTGTGAGGCCCGTAAATCTTCCATGCCCGTTAAACACTGATACGGGATGCACTTCAGTTCGGGAAGGTATTTCAGCACATGCAACTTCAAGTATATTACCTACTGGTAATTAAATCAAGTTAAAGAAAGCCATGCAATTAAGCACCTTGTTAAATCTGGAAACAAATTACTAGCCCTTATAAAACAGGAGATTCTATCTCATGGCTTACAGCACGTGCACACATACCTGCATGCACAGAGTACTATGCATCCTTTTGAAAGAGATTTATTTGTCGTGTAACTATATAGCAGTTAGTGCTATAAGGTTGGGAGGAGACCTGGCCACAATGACTCCTAAGCTACAGATCTCACCTAGCAACATGGCCTCATTCTTTTCTAAACTTCCAAAACAGATCGATGGTTTTGTGCCCCTAATAAAACCTCCCCTAATGTCTCCATGTCACAAAAAGAAGTCTTAAATACCTGAAACATCAATAAAACCAAAGCATGAACTTTGGGTTTTCATCTTACTACCAAGGAGAGAGAGTTCTACCATGATGTGAGGCAAGTAACAGTCCTACCAAGAGAAATTCGACACCAGCTGGTTTTAGAAAGGAGGGCTAGTGTTTCACAGAGGAGTTGATATCTTGGTGCACCCCTGAAATACTACAGCGCTGGCTGAGAGGACAGCAGGAGAGAAGATGGAAAGCTCATGTTGCTCCAGGTAGGCTACTGCATGGTCTCTTCGAAACAAGTCTGTGCTGCATGTGAGGGGAACATGGTTGTCAGCTAGCACATGTTTGAAGTACACGAGACCTGTCCAGAGGAAGGTCTCTCCAGTGCTGATACGCTGTAGGTAGGAGGACAAGAGAGAACCAGCAAAGGCACCCATTTGGAGCAGCCAAGCTGCGGTGCAACATCCTACAGGGCATGAGAAGATGGGGGCTCCCAGAAACACACAATTCTCCTCATCTCTCTCATCCAGAGCAGACATGTAAGATGACAACTCCTACCTAACACTGCAGTCAATCAGAGTGTCTCAAACTCCTAACTCATCTCCCGCCTGCATCCCGGTTTTCCAACCACATGCTCCTGTCTTGCACCCCACCCCTGACACTTCACTGGCTCTTCTTTCACAACTTAGTTCCTCTCACTAATCCAGCAGACAACTCATCTGGAAAAAAATCAACACAAACATCTACTGGGTCAGGAAGATGACTGAGCTCTCCAAAGGTAAGTACCAGCATTGGTGCACTGATTGGGTAAATAGCACAAGATAGGAAGCAGACAGGAAGGAGCAAGAAAACACCCATTTTGGCTGCAGCAAACTGAGAACAATTCAGTCATTCCATGTGGCTGCATTTTCAGGATCCCCAGTATTTCCTAGAAATTTATTCTTCCCATTCCTGCCTGTGTGTATTCAGCTCCCTAACCCTACAGACACGGATTATTTTCTTCAAGGTTCCTCAAAAAAGACGTTTTTCTTTGCTTCAGGTCACGTAAGAGCACACAAAAAGACAAAGCAATAAATGTTCACATGCACTTTCTGGTCTTTATTTCCACTCTCTGGAATGAGGCCAGAGACATCTAAGCAGTGCGCTCTGTTCTCTTCCACTCCCTCTGAGAAATGATGGACTCTTTCTCCTCTGCAGCCAATTTCCTCCTCCATTTCTGTCTAGTCCCAGGCTTTGACTACTACAAAACAATGCTCCCCTGTTTTTCCCCCTGGCCCATTCTCCATGCACCTACACCAGGCTCTCCAAGCCCTCCCAAATCTTTAAGGCTTTATGTTTACAGATTCAGGATGAAAATCTGTTTTCTCTGCTCCAAACCTAGGAAAATTCCACTCTCCCCATTTAGCATATGAACTCGACTGCACTCATTTTCTTAAGGCTCAGCCACTCCATGGTCCTAAGGTGCTGCCACTCCTGAGGTCATCGGTACGTTGCTGGCTCTACTCAAATATACCCAACACAATCATATAGCTGAGTCCAAAAACATAGAAATATTTCACGGCACAGAGTCTCCCTAATTTAAGACTGAAACTTGAAATTGGGCACTGGCAAGTCAACAGCAAATGTATCACATATTATACAGCTTCACATTTTTTTTAAAAATCTACATAAATTACTATTAGACTTGCACAAATTATAATTCCCAAAATATAAGTGATACAAATTAAATGTCAGTTTCAAATAATCTGTATTCATACATTCTTTTAAACTATGCTATTTTCCACATTCAAACTACATCAGGAAATTTCCTGGAGTGTTACAGGCAAAAGTACCATCAAATTTCTGAAGCTCCCCTAGATGCTTTTGTACATGTATACAAAAAGCAAAGATGTTACTAAGTGTTTATTTATTAACATACCGTGTTGCCAGCTAAAACAAATACAACACTCAGTTAATAAATACAGAGTCTCCCTAGTGAAAATATTTTCTTTTCTATTTCTTGGCTGCGAAGTAAATCTTACGTATGGAATAGAAAAAAAAAAATCTAAACTTTAATTAACTCAATATTTGATCCATCCATACTTAAAAATATTCCACAATAAAAAGAAATTAAGAAAAAAAAGAAGCAAACTAAACAGACTCGTAATTACTGTTAAACAAAAACACAAGACATCTGCATTAATCAGTTATCAGAAACTAGTGTTTCAGTCTCAGGTAGTTAGCAATAGCACTTGTGTAATATTATAGGGAGCCTGATGTTTTGGCAAAACTAGAGCAGGAAAAAATGAAACTGAAAGGCATATTGTACATGTGACCTAGAGGACCTGGATTATTACCTCTAAGCTTATTAAGAGTAAAAGCTGTCAGTCGGACCACCCCAGAACCAGGGAGGTAAACTAAGATTATTCAGCAGTAAAAGGCATAAAAAGCAGACGTGCACTCGCAGAACGGGTGAAGGCAGAGAGTGAACCACAGCCCTGCTTCAGCTATCTCGAGCAGTAATTGGCTCACAAGAGCGGCTACCACGTTAAGGCATTATCATTATCTAGCTCACATAACTGGAAATTCACGCTCTGTTCTTTAAATTGGCTTAACCAGCAGCATCTGCAGCACTTTAATTAATTACAGCAATTGGCGTACCTTAAAAGTAGATGCACAGATCTGAAATGATAATGCCCTGCAAGTAATAATTGTAAGCCAACATTAATCCAGATCTATCCTAAACAAAACCAAGGGTACACTGTTGTGCTTCAACTGCACAGAAAACAAGCTTCAATGTAGTAATTATTATTGTATGTCCAGATTCACCAGCAAACACTACAATTCTGCGTGACACTATACATTCAATTAGCAGAATTTCACAATGTGCACACCAAAAATTTGTTCAGGTCTTTTGTTACCAAGTCGAAATTCCGTCAGGCACTTGATTTCCTTCAAAAGAGAAAGTTAAAATAATAAGAAACACTCACTACCACTACTTAGTTTTAGTACACTCCGTATACAGAAACACGGAAGCCAGACATCACAGTAAGCTCAGAACAAAGTTTTCTTGACATCCATTAGCTTCGCTTCAATTAAAAAATCCACAGGCACTGTACACAAACACATATTTTTTATCCCTGACACTTGAAGGTCTGAAATACAGTAGGATTACTTTTAAAACAACCAGAGACAGAAGCTAAAACCCGCTTTTGTTCTTTTTATGTAAAACAATTCGAAATTTTACGTAGAAAAAACCCCATTTTTTTAAATCTTGACAGCAAAATCCACATACACATCCTGGACACATTTAAAAGCTGTTCTTTTCTTTCAGAAAACTTCATATCATTTCCAACCAGAACACAGAATTACACTACTGAGATTTGTTGTGACTTGCTCCTGCGCAATTTCTCATTTAAAGACAGATTTTACATTTGTTTAATTACCATCATGCCGCAAAACAGGACGCAAGAATCCTAATGTTGTTTCTTATGTAAAGGAAGCTTAAAGAAACAAACAAATAACACTGTGTTACTAAATTGATCAAATCTGATCTTCATACGGAATTCAGGGGCCAAAATATCCAGTATAAGGGTTATCACTAAACCAAATTTGATCTCTTCTTTTACCAAGCACAAGTTTTATCTTTCATTGCAGTGTGGAAGAATTGATTCTAGTGCACTGTAGTAGTTTTGAACATATTTTTAACCAAAAAAAAAAAAATAGCCATAGACTCAACTAAGGGATAACTAGTTTTAAGTTGCAAAAACTTTAACTATCTAATAGAAATAGATGCTACAGCACAGAATAAGTCTGTGCAATTTTGTCAAACACCCATTTTCTGAAAGCACGCCTGCTTTCTGTGTAACAAACAGGGAGACAGAACATCAGCAAGGCAGTGAGTGCAAGCCTGAACAGCTAAAATACCAAGGCTGATGCAGCAGCACAAACCAGAAATAGCAATTGGATGTAGCAGCTCACACCAGAGACATGCAAAAGTCAAACAGAGGAGAAAAATCCCTTTTCTAAAGCAGCAAAAATCTGTTGACAGCGCCTATGTACTCTGTGCCTAGTGTGTCTGGGCAGGGCAAACAGCGGTGAAGCTTCACCAGTATGTGTAATTTTAAGACTTGAACATCTGTGCTCAGATAGATTCTGATAACATGTTTATCTAGGGTGCACAGAAAAAAAACCCACATGCAAAAATAAACAGCTGTACACTCGATGTAATCACCTTCATCTTCCAAGTATCCACTTATTAACATTAATCTAGAAACTACACATGCTACTAAGGCACCAGCCTCTGAGGAAAAAAGGCCACAGTGCAGGAAAAATATATAATAAAATAATAATTCTTATCTAACACTGATACTTATTCCACACAGACACTCATTTCTGATGGAGAGGGATCACAAGTGCACAATACAAGTTATTCGTTGGCTAAATACCATTACTAAATGCTCAGATATAAAGGTTGGAAGGATTAACACAAAAGGTCCCACTCCAAGACAAATGTCTCCTTCATAGTTCAGTTCACAGCCATCCTGACGGCTCAGTCAGGCCTGCGATTCCGAAACGCTGGCTAGATACATACCTGCTAACCAAACACACCAAAGGCTTTCAAAATCCCTTGTTGATATTGGCATAGTTTTAGAGGAGATTTTAATTACCACCACGCTGAAAGAGACTTTCTAAACACAGGAAGATCACCAAATAGTTTCTGCTTCAAATCTCAGCACCTTCTGAAACAATTTCTACGGAGGAATTACGAATTTGCTGGGCTGGCAGAGTTTACAATCCGCTTCCTCCCTTCTCCTCCAGTCTCTCAGCTTTCGCAGGCAAAAAAAAATAAGACCTGCAACAAAAAACTCTGTTTTTAAAGTATTTCATATTTGCAAATGCCTTACAATTTAATTGCACACTTACATAGTGGCTACTTTTAAAATAAACACAGATAAATTAATTTATCAGCAGCACTAAAGCATGTTGAGTTTTGCTGTAGTAATAAAAACTACACAGTGATTTTCAAATAAGCCATAAGTACTACAGGGAAAAGTGCAGCTCATATTTCTAAATATAACTTTCGATTTAAATATTATTCTCTAATAATTATGCTGTTTCACAGACTCCTACATTTCAGAATCTATGTAGGCTTTGTTTATCTTATCCTAATTCCAGTTTCTCAAGGCACTGGGTCTTTTACTCTCAGTAACAGACTACAGTACGAAATACTAAAATTTCTAAAGGAGAAAGGGCTGAATTTTAGAGCAGAATATTTTATTACTAGGATAGTAATTTTTCTACTCCCTTTACTGGCATACTTTAAAAGCAAAGAAAGAAAAACCTGAAGGGTGTTCCACCCTGTAAAACATAATGAGAAAATATTTTTGTAGCCTCAAAAAAACATTAATCTCAAATACTAGGTATTTTTAAGCCATTAGCAATTTTTTTTTTCAGATTTCTTTGTTGTAACTGAGCACCTCAAAATAAACACCCCAGACCACTTTTCGTAGAATTACTATAAAGTAGTTTCATCAGCTGTCACTGCTCAGATTGAAACAGATCACTCCCTAAAACATACTATATGGCTAGTAAAAGATCCTAAGAGCAGTCTAGGGAATGTAACTCTACACAATTACCATGGGTCTACAGAAATGAGCAAAAACATCCTGAGCTTAATGAGTTGCTACTTAAATGTTAGACAGTGCTCTGTGAACCATTTTATATTAAAATTGGATAGTTCTAAACATCACACATACAAGAAGTATTGTTTGACACAGTGCCATTTTGATGATAAATTGCAATCTACAGCTCAAATAATTCTACCCAGGGATTAACATTTCAGAGGCTGAGCCAGAGATTATGTGTAAGGATCTTGAATTTCATCATCTCCCTTTAGCACAATAGCTTATTCTTCCTTTTTTCATCTATTCTCTCATGAAGGGTCAGGAAAGCTTAGCCTTGCTGTTTCATTCATTTCATCTTCACATTAACCAGATACCTTGCAGTCTTTAGTTCTTACGTGTTATGCCATTACAAATACTACAGCCACACTGCACTCTGCTACAGCTAATGAGGTATGTACCAAATCAAAGGGTGCCATCAAGTGGTTGTAGCACACTACCAGCAAAGTCAGGGTTCTGCAAGGGGTCTCACCAGGACACACTATACAGGGGGAATTAAACTCTGCCATAATTTAAAGCTTCTAGAAAAATTCAGATGCTGGGAGACTGTGGTCTCATGCAATTTCATATTCTTCCTTTTAAATACTACAGCCTAGCCTAACAGCTGGTACCACTGCACAGGAGACATCCCATCTCTCACTAGATGGGTTAGCAGGCTCCAGGGTTGCTTTGGCCATTGCATGCTCAGCTACTGATCACTGTGCACTAGAGGACAAGTTGAGATCAGCCTTAATAACCTCTGAAAAGCCTCCCAACTAGCAATGGGACGAGATGGGTGCTGCAGGTTGGGAGGTTGACAGAAGATGGGAAGAATACATACAAATACTTGTGCCACCACAGCAAGTTTCAAATCTGAGTTACAGATTACTTGTTCATCTATACTCATACTGAATTTGAAGACTGTATGAGAGCTCTTCCCTGCAATGATCGTGATGAGTATCTTTGGCATTACTCAGCAATTTGAAGTAAAGATGACTTGACAGATTGTTCTCTGGTTCAATCTGACCCAAACTATTGGCTTTCCCAAACAGTATCACAGTATCACAAGGTTGGAAAAGACCTCTGAGATCATCTAGTCCAACCTATGACCCAACACTCGCACCCACTTGTCATTTAAACCATGGCACTAAGCACCTCATCCAATCTGTTTTCAAACACCTCCAGGGACGATGACTCCACCACCTCCCTGGGCAGCACATTCCAACGGCCAGACACCCTTTTGGTGAAGAATTTTTTCCTAATATCAAGCCTAAACCTCCCCTGATGAATCTTGAGACCATGTCCTCTTGTTCTGTCACTGGTCGCCTGAGAGAAGAGATCAACCCCTGCCTGCCTACAACCTCCCCTGAGGCCTCCCCTTCTCCAGGTTAAACAACCTCAGCTCCCTCAGTCGCTCTACATAGGGCTTGTGCTCCAGCCCCTTCACTGTCTTCGTTGCTCTATACGAAATACGCTATAGCCAAACCCATTCCAAATTTAACCACTTTCTTCTAATTCATATGCTTTCAGTTCTAAACCACGGCCCATTACTCCAATTCAACTTTGCCTGTCAGGTAAAAATCAATCAACCAAAACCCACTTTCCAGTGCACTGAGACAGATTTTTCCAATGAAAATAATGGCACCTTTCTAAAAACTGTGGCAACTTTACTATTTATTGTAGGAGAAACATTTCACACACGCCATGGGACACAGAAGAGTTTTGCTTGGTGGGGATGAGATAAGACTGAAGATTACCCAGGTGTGTCTCATCAGACGATGGTCATCCACACCATGACTTCCAGAAACTCAGCTGTCCATAAAATAACACCTTCAACCTGGCACTTGCAAACAAAATATCCAGAAAATGTGATTCAAATGTAACTGATGAAATTAGACGTGATTCTCTTAATTTCTGAAAGGGTTTGTCTGCAAAGTATAAAAAGCTTAACAGCCATGACCACATCAGCACAACCACAGACTTTTTAAGGATGTAACTTCAACTATATTTTTCCTATGCTACCGACAAAGAAATGTCCATGTTCAAGAAATGCTCAACACAAATGAAGTCCAAATTCTTCTGAGACTGTTAGCACCTGCCCAAAAATTAGCATACATGTTCCTGCACAACCTGCCACTAGCTCAAGGCAACCGTTCTTAGCTGGATTGTGGAGGCCTACCACAGCCACTGTGAGGAAGCATGCAGTTACAATGCACAGATGTCAAGACCAATAATGAATTTTCATCAACTGCAAAGCAACATTGTGTGGTGGACCAAACAAAATTGGAATCTGCAATGCAAAAAGAGGTCAGCCCTTAAAACTCCCCATGTTCTCCCTCATAGCTGTCTTCACATTTCCCATGTTCCACTCACACTTGCTCACTTCAGCAGGTCAGCCAAATTTCTGATTCTGCAATGCAGGCCCTTCACATGAATCCCGTACACAGATTTCCAAAGACTGAACTAGAAGTAGGAAAAAAAGCCACATTAAGAAATTATCAAGAACCAGCTTGAAAGATGCTAAGCTACTCCCCAAAGAATTGCACAATACTCGAGTCACAGAAATTAAAAGAGAGAAAGACCTTTGCTTCCACGAAGCAGCAAAGGTCTGCTCGATCTGAAGGGAAGGCTATAGAGAAGGGATATCGATACAGTGATGAAGTAGGCTGCCTTAAAGTCCGGACACTAAGTCCAGGTGAAAGTCCCAAGTTGTTCCATAGATCTCAAATATCCCCCAAGATAATATTCTGGCTCAACTGCGTCCATACTAGTTATTTATTCAGTCTATTTATTTAATACCTCAAATCCTTCCTAATAAATGAATTTCTTTGGTTACAATATATAATTAAAGTTATATAATATGAATTAAAACTAATTATGGGGAAGATTTATACAGATGATTCACAGAACAACAAGCACACAAACTTTATACTAATTCTTTGCTGACAGATCTTTAGGGCTATTTTCCAAATACTCCTTTTTTGTCCTTTCATTAACAAATACATTGACAAAATTACCCCTAGCTCATCATGCTCCTTCCTGTGGCTGCTCCTGGAAGCAAGCACCCAATGCCTTTATTATTGAGGGTTTTGGCACTTACCAAAGTTACTTCTACAAGAGCAATTCCTTCACTGTTATTTCCTGTTGGTCCAGCTACAGCTCATTCTCTCTGTTACCCAACCACATGGTCTCCCTTAAGTCTCACATTTGTTTTGCAGACAAGAGTTAATTTTGCTGTATAAGGAACTATTTCTTTGGTCTTGGCACTTCTCGTTTTCAGGGAAAGATGTGTTAAAGGACAGAGAATACCACAACAGTGAGGAAAAAAACAAACGCGACCGTCAGTGGAGACGCTAGATTTTTTCAGAAACAGATTTCGATAGCAGTTGATTCCTGTGCTCACCTTGTAGTGTTTTCTGAAATTATTTAGCCCTTAAACATGGAAAGTACTGACAAATCTCTCATTCCAAGTAACTTTGCAGTATTCATCAGAAAAATATATAATTAATTTCCATTTCTGGGATCTACTTTACAGATAAAACAGAGATAAGTCTTCACATACTTTTCAACATTACTTCTGGTTTGGTAAATATTTTACCTGTTCTTTGATTTTTGTGCTGTGTCTTCCTGCAACTGGTAACTGTTTTATGGACCTTTTTTTTACCTTTAGGGAGGCAAAGCTTTAGAGTTTCCCATACGTTATCCTTTCTGAGCAAAACACTCTTATGGTATAAATCATTAAAACTACATGCAAAAAACTGAGAGCCTTTACAGAAAATCTCTGAAAAATATTAAGCTGGTTTCTTTACAGCAGGCAAAGCCCTCGGAGACAGACCTGGCAGACTCCTATTTTGGGCAGTGCATCACAGGATAAAAAAACAAATTGTCCAGCACATTCAGTCTCCCAGTCTGCCAACCTGCTACACTCTGAACAAGGACAGCCCAGCCAGGTCTCTGCTCTGGTCTACAAAAAAAAACCCAAAACACCAGAAGCAGAAATATTACTATTTAACAGCACAACGTAACACTCAACTGTCATCTTCTGGCTTTAAATTCATCATGTTTGGTATATTATTAGATTTTCTTTTTCAAGCCACTGGAAAATATAAGAAACATTGCTAAAGTACAGACCACTGCGCTCATAATAGCAATCTTTGAGCTCAGAACTGCAGCTTTGTGTGGGGCACAAACTTGGCAGAAGTTCAGTTCAATCTTATATTTATGCTAGTACACGGAACCACTGTGTTCAGAAATTACTGAACAGCCATGAGATGTCATTTTATGGCACTTCATTCAATGCCATTTTATATACAAAATCCCTCCAGCCTAGCCCCACGTTGCCACCACACCTAAGCTAAACCAAAAGAATTTATACTGCCTGACAAAATTCAAGAAGCAATTTGGCCCAGATACAGATAATGCAAAACACCGAAAAAGGAGAAACTTCACATGAAAAAAAACAATATTACAGTGCAGTATCAATTCAGAATGAAGACTATGATGGGAGGGGAAAAAAAACTGAATGAAATGGCATCAATGAAGTTATGGAGGTCAATTAATTTCTATTATATCAAAATCCTTTAAGACAGCTAACAACGAAAAATAAGAAGTTGAAGGCAATTACACTTGGTGCTATTACAGCGTCAGATGGTTTTCAGGAAGCCACAACTCTTATTTTTCTGTCAGCTGGCTACTCTTCTGCTAGTGGCCACTATTTTTAAATAATATGTTCTGACTTAAATGACAATGCCTTGCAATTACAATCCTATCCAGTTACTTAATGCAGAGCTACATTTTACACAATAATGGATATTTTAATTCTTTTTTAACACATATTTCCATACCTTAAGCACATGCAATTGCAAGGTATTATCTCAAATCAACCATACAGCCAATTGGACTCCCAGATTATGTGCCTTTGAAGGTGACTTATGTCAAAAATATGTTTCATTAAATGCATTGCCATTTTTTCCATTTTCCACACTGAATATTTTGTACTACATGGCTGCAACATATCCTGTTTTAACATTGTGCAGCTACCAGGTCAAAAATGAGATTTATCCATCATAATGTTGCCCCAGATAGTGGCATTTTACATAATGATATTCTGACCTGCATCGAGAGGAAAAGCATATCTGTGACTGCATGTAAATGTAAAAACACTCTCAGACACATAAAATGAGAAAAAAAGTGCCAAGCTGAACAAGCTTAAAAGCAAATACTTTTCTATTAAAAGGTAAGTCGCTTGGCTCAGCTTATGCCTAGAGTATGATTAGAACCCCACTGTAAAACAATTACCAAGACACTCTTCTGTATTTGATGTCTGAAAGAGAAATGGCCTCATGCAGACTCTGTCTCGTGTGTGTGCTGGCAAGTATATTTTACTGCTGATTTTCTATGAATAAACATATGCTAAGAGTGGCTGAAACACAATGCTGCTTTTAAACATTCCTAATGTGGTATTAGAGTTTGGTTTCTAAAGCTGTCTGCCTTGTTTATCAGCTTCTCCCCTCCAGCTGGCAAAGAATACCCCTGATAGAACTCCGATCAGTTGTCTGGCATGGCGCACTCATTGAGAGGATACACGTTCCTCTAGCAGGAAATAACCTCCCCCTCAAACCTAAACAAAATGGTTGTACCAATTTAGAAAACAGTTGTATTTTAGTACTGTGAATCAATAACAACCGTATAAATTACATATCATCAGACTCGTTCCATTGTAAATGTTACAGCAAACCATGAGCTTACAAAGAGCGAGTCTAATATCCAGGCTGTTCTCCACAACATCCAGCAGCCTCCTCTCCCCATCGCCCATTTACAAGAGCTGCTCATGTAATTGTAGCGTAAATAGCAGAAAATGTCTCCTTTTTCAGAAAATGTCAAACTGAAATGCTGTACTGTAGTTTTCAAAACTGCTATATCATCTGCAAAATTGTGTTTGATACCGATCCACTTAGTGCAGTTATTAACACAGCATCAGAAACAACGTTAGATAAAGGAGAGTTTGGGCACTGCATTTCATTTGGGAGATAAAGATCAAACAACAAAAGAAAATCTTCATAACTATTTTTGAAAAAAAACGAGAGAAGAGTTGGATGGACTCACATTTCATACTCTTTTACTGATTTAAGATAAATAAGGTATTAAAAGTGTAAAAAGTTCATTACATACTAAAAGTTCTTTCAACAATTCATCTAAAATTCTCATTTAGATAAGATTTTTGTCATCTCGCAGTTCTGGTTTAACAGCTTATTACACATTAACAATAAAAAGGATTAGCAATGGCCCTAATTTCAGGTGATCCGGTCACAATCTTTTTTTGGTCAGAAGTAAATCGCCCACTGCAGACTAAAGAGCGGCATGGCATGAGGGAACCGTCTGAAGGAACTAGCTGGCTTTGCTTGGGGATACAGAGGTTGTACAGGTCAGAACAGAAATTAATTGACACTGCTGTTCAGAATAGCTGACATGGTGTTTGCCCCCAGGATGCCTGCTTCAAGGCAGCACTAGTGCCTCCTCTCCATGTGCTGCACCATTCAGAGGGGAAAACACATCTAAACCTCCCAGCTTCCATGCCTTGCTTACCTAATGCTTACACTAAATACGGATGGTACCTTCCTTGTCGTACAGCATTTGGTGTATTATAAAATTTCTCCAGCAGAACTCAAAAGCGTGCAATCTGCTTCCGTCATCTTTTGTAATTTTCTGAGATGGTCCCTAACAGAAGGGGGTGGGTGGGCTCAGTGGGGACAGACAGGAGGCTCGCCCACACTCAGGGAATCCAAACAGGGTCACTTGTTCTGCACATGAGCCTCAATCCTGCTGCATATCAGAGCAGAGACCCTGGCTCAGATCGCATTGTAGCTCTAGTTAAAATTGCACATCAGTGCCGTCAGTGCCATCGTGGTGCACACAATCAGTTGTGACGTGTTAGTGAAAAATGCAGGATCAGGCCTCCTAAAAACATTTCCAACTCTGTCTCCTTCAGAGCTGGAGCAGCCAATCAAGATGACAAGTTTCCAGAAGTTTTGCTCCAAAAACCTAATCTCAGAGATTTTTCAACTAGAATAAAGTGCTAAATATTTAATGTAAGCACAAACTAAAACAAGTTCTGTGATTCTATGTTACATATAAAGCAGAGCGAGTGAGATGATTGACAAGCAGCATTTAATTCCTAGCTATACCTAGAGGAGAACACCCAGCCTAATTTACACAGACAGACAGTCCCAGCTCACATAATCACATACAGCAGAATATGACAGGGGAATTAAAGGACCGGGAAAGCATGTCTGAACTATGAGCTTCCTATTCTAAACATATTAAATGTAAGAATTTAGTTCAGAAAAATGCTAATCTGGTCGGTTCTTATTTTAAGCAAAAATTTATTTCAAGCAGAAAATACAAAACAAATGATAGAGCTTTTTTTGATTGTACTTTTCATATATAAAGCAAAGTAGCCAATTTAAACTTAAGCTCCCACATGCTACAAAGATTCACTAGAAGAGACTGTAAAGTTTTTGTGATAAAATTGGTATAACAACTGATCAGCAAGTAAGGAATCATCTAATTCCATATGCCACTCTCCTTTGGTTCTTTCTGCAAACGGTGTTGACAGTACTCAGAATTCCAATTCACTATGCTACATTGGCATTTGCCTCCCAACATTTATTTCCAGAAACAGGTGGGAAGATGTGACACCTAGACTTGGGCTTTTTTTCTGATGTAAAGCAAAACTTGCTCTTGCAAAGCCAGTGTTGCAGGAATGCTGTGGTAAAAGGGATTTAAACATCCAGTATACAAGTCTGATTTTACCAAAATTCTGGGCTAATTACTGTTCAAATTCAAATGACATGCAATTTCTCAAAAAGCCTCATTTGTATAAAACATATTCAGAGCTGTATCTGATGAAAATCTAACTTCTTGGTAATACCTCATTTTATTATATCACATTTAAAATTGGCCACCTTTAAGACTAGAAACAAACTCATTTCTACATCCCATCCTCTTGCCCTCTTCTTTCCCATTACTTTCACATTATCATCTTCATTTGTGTTGTCATGCCTAAAAATAAGACGGGCATTTTAGGAGAGAGGAAAAATCTCGCCAAACCTGTCAGCGACAGCACATGATTTAAGGCATTCAAAATGAGAAATAATCATAAGCAATCACAATATACAATCATGTAGGGGGAAAAGAAAAAAACAAAACAACGCACTTATACCAATACAATGAAACCAGCTTATATGAAAAGGTCTGTAACTTTTTTCTAATGTTTTTCTTTTGAAGCTTTGCCCACATTTGAGTGAAGGCCAGTTCAGAACGCTTTTTGGGTTAGGGTTCCTGCACTTATACAAGAACAACGGACCAAAGGAAAAGAGGCCTTTTTTTTCAACCTAAATTTTTTATTCTTTACAAAAGTTTTCTGTAGGTTAGTGTGAACAGCAAACACTGAACTCTTTTTTTTTTTTTTTCTCAGTTCAACAGCTTTGTTGGATGTATTTTCCTGGAGAAACCACTCAGAGTACTGTTATTGGTTAAGGTATAAAAAAATGGTTAAGGTATAAAAAAAATTATCAGATGTACATCTGATAATAAATCACTGCTTTAACTTGAAACGCTGGCAGGATTTTTTTCACCATTTATTACCTTAATATTCAAAAAGGCACTATTAGAAAACAGTGGTATAAGAAGGGACATCAAAACATTTCAAAAGGTTCTCTAGAAAGGACAGATGTGGAAGCAAGATCAGTTTCCAAGACCTCAACACAAAAAAGCCTGAAAACTCAGGGCACTGCTTCACCAGACAGGGGATGGTGTACAGGCAGAGCTGGGTGCTGCTGGTCCCTGAAAGTAATGGTTAGTGCCAGCAGAACAGGACCTTGAACACTTGCTCCCACAATGAGTCCTTAGAAAGAGAATGCTAGTGATCTGCTAACGCAAACAAAGCAAAAGAAATCCCAGTGTAACCACTATAACATCATTGTGGCTGAACAGTCAGAGGCAAGAATAAAGGAGGGAGTCTCCAGCCACACAGAAAGCAGAATCTGTCCTCCATAACCACAACTGGTGAGACAACTAGCAGCCTTAAACTACTTACCAACAGAGATTGGTAGGCCCTTATCTACAGGGACCCCCATCTCAAAAGAGTTTGTAAACACCAGTTAAGGCATTTGCCTGGAATGATGCTGCTGTGGAGCAACAGGACAGGTGAGGCAAGGCTGCCTTCAGCCCCAACCTAGGCAAATCTATGAGCAAGTTTCAAAAACAGGTAGGGCATTTTTCTTCATTCATCTGCCAAATTAGGGATATTTTCTTCTGTAGTTAGCAAAGACATTTTAATGTGCCTGCCACATAAAAGGAGAAGCATGGTTAGTATCAGGGATACCGCGATGATTGCCAGTGCCTTGATCATATCAATGCTACTGGAAAGGGCTCACTCACCCCTGTACCCTGTGAATAGCCAAAGTAAAACACAAGGCACAGGAGGAAAGATGGAGAAGCCTACAATGAACCTTGAAATATATTAGTATGCCATTTATTAGCTATTAGAGATAGAATCTGGGCTCAAAAACTATTTCCTAAAAAAGCTGGAAAAGTTGTTTCATAGACCAGATCTTTTACCCTCTGAAAACATCCTATGACTTTTTCAATTTCATTTAAGAATGTAGGAGGTAGCTGCCTACAAAGCTGTTAAGCAAATAGGCAAATGTGCATCTGTCCTCAGTGGATGGTCTTAAGTGCTTTACCATGCTTTGTGTGTGTCAGGAAGCAAAGTGACATTTCTCCGCCACTTCAGATACTTTTATTTTAGACAAGTCCTTGTACATAAAGCCAGTGAAAGCTTCAATATATTTGGACCAGTTTAAACCTTCGCTCTTTTCTCTCTGTTCTCTTCTTCTTCCATTAGCTACACAATCTGCAGAAAGCAAGAAAAATAGCTGAACTCTTCCTAGAGAGGCAGTCTTCATTTCAAGTTGACTGAAACTTATCAGCTACCTTCCTCCTCAGACCTCTGAGGGGATGCTTAACAACTGCTCCAGCACAGGCCACTTTACTTGAAAACTATTTTACTGTTAAAAGTCAAAGATAGAAACATGGACTGTTCTTTTACTTAAGTGTGAGAGTATGGAAACCGTGTAGAAAGTTTGGTGAAGGCATTAAGGTAGTTAGTAAGAATATTCCCTCATACCTACAGAGTTTCTTGCCACGCAGCAGCCCTTTGCTGAGCAGTGGTGCACCAGAAACCCCGAGAACAGAATTCCTAAGAGAATTTTTTTCAGGATTAACTTCTGATTTAACACTGGAAGTTGGAGCTCAGACAGTGAAAGGAACCAAGTGTGGCAACAGCCCATGCTCAAATTACCCATGGGAGCAATGAGACAGAAAAGTCAAGAGGAAGTGGCTTACATTTTTAAATGGAAGGCAACTAGTCCTTGTTCTCTAAACTGAATAGACAAAATCAACTAATGCCAACCTATAAGACTTTGAAAGCCTATTACCTCTCTGCAGATGCGTAAGTCTTATTCTTACCTATTAATTTCTCGCTCTCCAGCCTGCAACAGCCAATCTGAATACCTGATATTATTATTCAGAAGAGCACAAAGCCCAAGACAACTCCAAGAACTGCCTTATGAAGGAAAAAACAGATAATCAAATACACAGAGTGTGGTTAAATGAAGATGAAATTAGAGATAAGAAAGTTAGGAGAAATTAGAGATAAGAAAGAACGCAGCTGTGAAGGAGGTAAAAACATGGAAGAGACTGATGGAAAATGAATATCATCATCTAAGAAACCTAAAATGAATATCATCTAAAAATGAATATCATCATTAAGAAACCACGCTATGATCAAATTATCTATGTATTAGACAGAGTAGATGACAATTTACTTACCAGAACAAAAACAGAGTGACAAAGACATTAAAAATACAGATAGAAAAAAAATCCTGCAATAACCAAAGTGATGGATCATAAAGTACATGTAATGGTAGGATTTTAAAAAGACAAGGAAAAAACCCAAACCAAAACAAACACGAAAAACCTGTTGCTTAAGTTTCATTTGCAACATGGTTATCTTGCACAAATCACCACATCGCTACCTAGAAATTCCTCTGAAAGTTCAGAATAATCTTGGTTCTAATTTAGTATCATGTGCCAGCAGAGACATCAAATTTCAGCTGAATCCCTCTGAGTCATACTGAAGATTTTTAACAAGCAGGTGTTTTGTGCTCTGAACAGCCATAGTCATCGTTTGTTACTTCCTCAAACAGATGAACGTATTTGCATTCACCACTAAGTGGAGCTGTTACTCTTGGAAAAGACTTTCTCCATATCTTTAAGTATACATGCAGACCAGATTGTTTTGACACTACTGACAGCTTTCAGTAGTGTTTCATCTTATTAAAAAAAACCCAAACAAAACAAAAAGGGCAAAAAAATAAGCAACCAGTGTTACAGTTGCTTTAGATCTCAATTTTGGCTGTAAAACTATTTATTAAATGTATTAATCTGCAGATATATTTATAGTTAATATCCTCTAATCCAGAAGCAAAGATTATGTGGCATTTCTTGTGAGAGGAACTAATGGTATAACTGAGGTTTGCATATAACACAAGCCTACTTCGTCACTGGAATTGCCTCCGTTTTGGCAGAGGCCATGTTGTGGCACACAGCAACTGAAGCTACTTCCCACCCTGCAAACCTCACTGCAGCTCAGGAAAGATTTGAGGTCGACAGAGAGAACAGCATGCAGCATATGTACTGCTGCCACCTCTATGTATCATACAATGACATGTGATGAAAAGCAATGAGTTGTAAAACAGGATATGCGGTTCACACGCCCAATATAAACTTCTGAAAAAAAAAATGTGCTGCGCCGTCACAGGAAATCCAACTGTACCCAAAGAGGTTGGCTTAGAAATGCACTGACACTGCCTGATCCAGAGTTACTTGTAGAGTGACAAGCGGTGATGGAAACTTCCCTGAGTAAAATAAACTAAGCGAGAAAGAAAAGGAAACTCCAGGAAACAGTAACTAAACTGTTTTGTGTTCCTAAGTCTCAAATGAAAATAGAAACTTGGCATTTAAAAAGTATAAATTAAGCACTTTGCTTTTTAAACGTTCAGCCACTGGCGATCAGAATAAAACTTAGCTTTGCACATCCAAATCACTTCAAAATTGACAAGAAAGAAAAAGCAGTACTTTTAGGGAAACAAGATAATATGCAAATTCCATTGCTTCCCCATACCTCAGTGCTGTGTGGTACTACTAGAACTCACTAAAAGAGCTTTTTCTTTTGTTTAAAAACAACATAATTAAAAATTAAATCATGTTATTGAGAAACAATCCATAATGCAACTATATTAACAAGAGATAAACACCCTGTCTTGATATAACAGTACCTAAAAATCTACTTTCCAAGGAAACTCCAGGTAAAGCAGCTCCCTTGTTTTTCAGCCCAGGTAGCCCCAGAGCAAAAGCTGCAGCCCAGCGCAGAGAAGGGAAAGGAAAAAAGTACTTCATGAAACACTCGCTCTATGTAACGTTAAGCCCTGCTGTTTGCCAAAGCATGTTATTTGTACAGATCTCGGGAGATCAGCTTTCTGGGAAGTTCCAGCCGCTCCTGACTCAGAGTAGCCAGAAACTCACGGGAGGCACCTTTCGAGTTATAACTGGGTGCACCAGATGATTCCCCAGCCAGAGAGAGAGACTGGGATCCCAGGGGCTTGGCATCACTATTCTTCTTCTCTCAGGTGACCATGGCTGGTTCCACCTCTCCACCTGCCTTGATTTCCTCACCTATAAAGTGCAGGAGATGAAATTTTGCTCTTCCCTAACAAGAAGCATGCAAAACTGGGAAGGGTGCACTGCTGTTTGGGATGTATGGATGGAATAACCCACCTCTGACTTGTTCACAGCCTTGCCTATACAAAAATAATGTGTCATAACCATAAAACAATGAGTCATAACCCAGCTCTGACTTGTTTACTTGATTGCTCATAGCAAAATAATGCAAGGAAGACTGATGCTTACAGGGAAGGAATCTAAAGTAGTGTAGTATAGTACTTCCCTCTCCTGTATTTAATTGTAACATAACAACAGGTATTTTAATAAACCTTTATTACTATAGAGCAGAGCTTTACTGTGCTTCAGCAGTGCAGATTTTACTCAAGCCTTTTTAGCATTTTGACACCCTTTAATTTTTCAAATGATTAAGTCTTACACATATAAAAAAACATAGCATTCCAGCTTACATTCTCTATGACAAACGTCCATTCTTTGTCTTCAAACTCTTCAGCGTGGGGATCCTAGAAAAATAAACCAGAGAACTTGAGTCTAAAATTAATCTAGGGTATGTGAAATTGTAACTCAGCCAAGATTTTAATTTACTCATAGAAATATTTTTACCCACTGAAGATGATAGAGGGAAATACTTTAGCTAGGATGTAGGCTTCAGTGGATGTCAGTGAGATGATGAGCAAGTTGGGGTAAAACTGCCAGTGCGGATTTAATATGGACTCCTACAAATACAAACATGAGGTTGATTCTGATAAAGGCTTGTAATCCTATCCTTCATTCAGAGAAAAAAAAAAAAAAAGATATAAATCTCTCTTTAATTCTTAAGTTCCACCTCCCAAAGAAGCATAACAAATCTATGTGTTGCAGAGAACAGGGGAGGAAGCCACTCCTCCCAGCTGGCTTGAGAAGGCATCACCCCAGCCTCCTTGTGCCCAGACTCCATCAGTAGGAGTGGAGATACAAAGTCATGGCTCTGCACAGCACCTAATTTCGCTGTAAAGGGCTCCTATCCTGGCTTCACAAGATTTCTATTGCAGCATACACAAAGACTAGAAAATCCTAGTTCTAGTTCTGAATAACTATAACAAAATAACTCCTACTCCTCTTGCAAAACAGCTTCTCACATAAAGAGAATGTAGCTTTAGGCTTTCTTCAGACATGAAGCATCATTTTGCTATACCTCAATCTTGTCCTACTATTTCTAGATATAGGAAACCACTCAATTACTCCTTTGCCTTTAACGCCTGCACGCTACAGACACTTGTACGTAAACATCACTTCCCCATAACCAGCATTTGCCTTCATCATATATGAGACCTCTCACTACCTGCAGGCTTTTCTTGCTAATATTTGGAGGCTGCTCATGATAACTACACCATGCGCTGCACCAATTCCACCTTGCTACTCTAAATTAACAAAATGGATTGAGATATTTTTCTTCTACTTTATCTCCATGAGCACCATCTTCCCTCTCTCTTGCAACCTGTGATAGGACTACAGAAAACAGCAAGAAGATGTGCCAGGGAGGTTTAAATTAGATATTAGGAAAAGGTTCTTCACCCAGTGGGTGGTGGAGCACTGGAACAGGCTCCTAGGGGAAGTAGTCATGGTATCTGTCTGCCAATATTCAAGAACCATTTGGACAATGCCCTCAGTCACATGGTGTGAATGTTGGGAGCATCCTGTGTAGGGATAGGATCCCACTGGGTACCTTCTACGATTCTATAATTCCGGAATGCTACAAGCCTCACAGTCAATCTTTTCAACTCACTTCACCTTAGTCTTTGCTTTAACCATCCTTGTTTTGCTTAGTTTTGCCCTGAAGTCAGACACACTGAGCAGAACCCCGTGTTGCAATACTACAAATGTTTCTTTGAACTAATTCTCATCAAATACACAAAATAAAAGATTTTGTATGTAATAAGCTTACAGCATAAATAACCTGCAAAAAGAATTATTTCTTTTTCCATCCCACAAAAACCACTTGTGATCTTAAATAAACCTCCTCTTTGAATGAACTACAATAACATTTCTAAGAAAACATCATCCTGTCTCCTGCAGGGCAGTCCTTTCTACAAAATTCAACATAGTGGGTCCACTGCTCTGTAGAAACTCCATGAAACACTGTCTCTCCTTGCAGGAGGACTCCTGCAGAGCATCCACGTGCTTGCAGAGAAAATTCAACACTACATCATATTGCTAGCACTATCATTACCTATATATTCAATAACTACAGCCACAGGTGTCATATGCAATACATGCTTTAAAATGCATTACTCCAACAATGGCATATAGTCTCAATGAAAAAGTGTAACATGTTTCTAGAAACTTACGTCAAAAGTGATGATTTATTTTGATATAAGAATAAGTCTTTTTAGATTTTTTTAAAAATCAGAATAATTTAAATCTGCAAATGAATGTAAAACATACACTGTACTAGTAGCCATCAGGATGGAAGGGTAAGTAGATACAAACAAAGCTATACTGAGGTATCTCCATGTTCCAATTACTGTACTTGTAAATAACAGATTATGTAATTATATATCCAACACATGAATGAGGTTTGTGGAATTCTGCATTACATAAGGGCACGATACCTGCTTGTTTGTCACATCCTTTACAAATTCTAAATACATAATTTTCTGTAATCCAGCTATTAAATACTTATGATTTTCAAGACCTAACCTTGGGCAATTACCTTTTTTGTTTAATTGCTTCCTTTGATACAGCATAAAATTACATAATGAGATTTAATGGGATCATTAATCACTATGTTTTAATAAGCTTCACCAAAAGAAGTGACTAAACTCTTAAATATTTTATCCCGTTCAATCTTTTTCATAACTGCCCCAGAAGTTATTAATGTGAGCTTCCATGTTTACCTAAAACTCCTTGCGTAGTCAGAGCCCCGTGTTTTATCCCATGTAACAAACAGAGCAATTGTTGTTTTGTTCATGCAAGGCAATAATCTATTAAAAAAAAAGCTCTTCTAGCAGCGGCAACAAAACTGATTCCCCCTCTGAAGGCTACAGAAACAGGGGCTCTGCCGAGCATTTCTGATAATGTGATAGAGCAAAATAATACTGTAAAATGGAAAGACTTCTTAAGAGTCAACATTTTGGCAGGCACTCAAAAGCGAGTTGTGAACACCTGTGAAAAATAAATGCAAGTGTGTTATCCCCCAGACTCCCTACCAACTACCCAGAATAAAAAAAAAATACAAATTGAAAGCTTCAAGAACTCCTCAAATGAACAGCCTTACCAGAAGTTCAGAGTGCATAAAACATGCTAAGATACGGACACTTCACATACACATAAGGTATTTCAGATTTAAAGATAAATCCAGATTTTTTTTAATGACACATTTCTTGTTACACTCAAAATACCTCTAGAAATAGAAAACCCTGAATAACCTTATACATATAAGCATTGGCATTTCCTTGCAATAGACACATAAATGGCTTCACTCTTCTCACTAAAATGCTTTTACTAGAAGCCCATGGGGCAGCCTGTATAGCCCTACTTCTAGCTAATTTACAACTTTATTACATGGTCAGCATAACAGATACTTGTATGTTCATAGTTACAACACAGTTTCTATTACAGACACCATTTCACCCCTTGGGAGGACATTTCTATGTATTGTCTCCATAAAAAGTGATGTTTCTGTAAATCTGGCTAACCATCTTACTTTCGATTTGAAAACGGTAAACACCAGTAAAAAAACCCATAACATACTTCCCTCACTGGCTAATCCATATTCTCCATTCATTTCCTCCATAAAACTCATGTGGTGGATTTAGCAAACTATTATTTGAGGACTATACAGCTGACTGCTCTTCAGAGGAAAAAAATGCTGCCGCTAAGAGTAACAACCCTTCGAGTATAAGTTACAGCAGCCTTTGACATTTTCATTGTGTGAAAGCCCTCCCTGATAACACAGCTCACAAAACCTCACCTCACCTGCAAGCAAACAGAAGTAATCACTGCAAATGTGCAGCTGGGAACACCTAAAGACAAGCATTATAAACAGAGCTTATTCCCATCCTCCTTCCTGAAAGCAAATTATAATGAAAATTAGCTTAAAAACTCAAGGAACAAACTGCTTCCAGTAGTTTTCTCAGTCTGAAACTGTCTCATACCTCGCTGTAACTCAGAGTTGGCAAGAGCCATTGTTTTTGATAACACTCATTTTCTTCACCAGGGTACCACAGATGTAGAATAACACTCCATCCAACATTCATTATGGTTTTACCTTGAATTGAGAACTGTATTTGGGCAAATGGATGGAATGGCTTGTTGTTCTCTCTCCTTTTATAGTGCAAAAAAAGAATCATCATTCTTAATATCCAGAGATGGGACCAATTTTGCTATTTGTGTTTCCATCTGCACTCAGTTCTCAGTATGACACTCCTTTTCAGTATCTTCAACTAAGTTTTAGAGCTCAATTTTTTTTTTTTTCCTGGAAAGATGACTTTAGTGTTCAGAAGTAATGCTCAGGGGAGAAGGCAAGAACTGCAAAGAACAGGAATGGTTCCCCTACAGCAAGACTCTTAGATAATTTCTCCAAGACCTGTAGAGCGTTTGGTCCACCAGCAAAACTCCAGCCAATCTCACATTTTCCCAGTAACTGTGTTAACTGTTTTTCTAGAGATATGCTAGCCTTTAACAAGCTCAGTCCTACAAAACTTTTGCTACAATCCCACCCATCAGCCTCATTCTGTGACCTCATTCCACTCATCCGCATGACAGCTACCCAAAACCAGACCACTCTTCTTGGCTTGGGCTAGAGAAGAGCAACAAGGAATGCAACTGTCACATTATTCTGTTCCCTGCTGATCAGCACAACATCCTTTCCCTTCCACAAGGAGCTTTGTCAGGGACTGGGTATTTTCTGTAGTTGCATAAGGTTGTTTTGGAAGACTGAAGAAAGATAATTCTTCTCCAATAATTTAAGTTAGCTTCAGAGTTATTTGTGTATCTCCTGTAATAAGAATGAAAGACATATCAGCAAACAAGAGACCACTCCCTATTCTTCATCAGCAGCCAGAGCGGATGCGGAAGATCTTCAGACTGTTAGTCCCTTCCCTGTACCTCCTCCCTAAGTTTCTTGGATTTTGAAGCTTGCCTTTCAATTAGATCACTTCAAACCAGCCATAATCTTTGGTCTTTCTTCCTGGGGAATAACTACTTAAGGCCTGTCACGTTAAATTAGATCAAATGATGATGTGGTTTGTCATGTTCCTCTACCAGTGACCTATAGCAGATGTTCCTGGTACTCCAGCATCTGCCCTTTGCTTTTGCGATTGGCTGCTTGAAGCTTACAGAAGACTCAAAATTTGACCCAATTCTTGTTGCTTTCAATGCTGCTTACAGAGGTCTGATTAGTCTAGAAAATCACACACAACTCTGGTCAGTTTTGGTTGAGCTTCCAGAAAGCAGGGTGCTCTGAGTGGATTGGCAGAACTGTCCTAGTACCTCACCACATTAAGCTCACAGTAGCTCACATTTTCCTGTAAAGCCTCTGGGATAGAAAGACAACATTGCTTGACTTTGTTGCTGTTGGGGTTTTGTGCATGTGTTTGGAGGGGTTTGTTTGGTTTTGGTTTTTTATATTTGAAAGCCACTAGTCTCTCCAAAACTGAAACAATTATGTTCTGAACCTGGATTTGTTCCTGGCTTCTGGGAAATGGCTTTTATCTAAGGGTTTTGTTTGGATTTTTTTTTCCCCTTCTCCAAAACAACGTACTGGCTCTGCTGCAATGTTCCTGCTACTGCACGGCCAGTTACTGCACTATAATCAAAGCATGATTGACTTGGGCTTTCAAGAAATATGACAGGGGATTGACTCTGACATTTATGTGGGAATGAGAATACTTTCAACAATACAAGTCTTCTTTTATCATCTATTTTATTCTTATTTTATGCATAAATATTTTTGTGTGTGCTTAGAAAGCTATGCCATTAAAACTGTTTTGGGTTTTTTTTCAAACTTTGGCATGAAGACCTGGTAATCTTCCCTGTTGTTGCAATTGTAGATTGTTGTACTAAACCTTCTATACTACTGGCAAAACAAGTGGGTTTTTGTAATCCAATGAAGCGAAGTCCATGCTTGCTCCAGAAGAACAAATATTTTTGCTGGGGGTGTTCACTAAGCGAGAAAATAATGATGTTGCAATTTAATTCCTCATAGAACAAATGATGGTCACTTAGCTTTGCTAAAAGCACTGGGATTGCTTGGCAATGAAAATGTTTCATTTAAAATCTTAGTTGACACAGGTATGTTTGTACATAAAACAATGGGAAAAGTATACAAGCTTTCATATATGATGGTTTAGCCTTGCTAATGCGAAAACTCTGAAAGCGGGCTTCTGGAGTGCAACCATGGAAACAATGAAAAATGGGAATGCAGGTAGCTTTTCTGGCATTTGTGGATCTTTCCATGAAAGCACTACAAATCAAGGACTTAAAACGCACAATAGGCATCTTGTTTCACAATAGTTCTTTCTCCCCAGTTTGGTTGAAAAACTCAAGGCACAACCAAACATCAATATAGATCATGGCAGAGGAAGAAGTTAAGCTTTCAGAACAGATGGAACTTTTTATGTAATTAGCACTTCCGCCCACTGGATGGGCAGGAGCTAGAGCTATTCAAGGGAAGTTGGATCAGTATATCCATTTGATGCTTTTCCCCATATGACTCCAGAGCACTACAAAATATTACAGAATTAAGTGAAATGAAACAAAAAAAAATATTTGAAATGAAAGTTTTCTAAATGAAGGTTAGTTATTGTCCCTTCAATACTTAGCTCTGCTTGCCTAAGATTTACAAATATATTGTTGGAAACAAGCTAACACCCAAAATAGAGATGTGCAGATAATGCAAAATATCTCATCTCCTGACTGTCCACAGGCACTTTGCTGGGCCAGCTCTCAAGTGTCCATGGGTGACTACTAGAGAGGATACTCTTAACATTCTCATCAGCACTTGAAACCTCGCCTTATCTCCTAATCCTACCAGCAACACATTTCAACAGCCACTTATGAATGCACAGCAACTGCTGTGTGAATCATTTCTCAAAACACGTTGTTGTCTCTCCTGGAGTCCACTCTTTCCCTTCCCTGCACTTCTATTTCAAACAGCACCACTGTGCTCATTTCTTATCTGTGATTGCTACAACGCTCTGTCAGACCAACCTGTTCCCATCAGCAGGCTCTGCCAGTGTGGACGTGGAGGCAGCAGCTTCCCTTAGCTTCTCCAGTTGTAATGAAAGAATACAACTGCTGTTTGTTAAACAACACGGCCACACTAAGTGCCCTTACTGCAAAGTGCCAAACATTCAGCAGTTACTCTCCTTCGCAGGGGAGTGGCTCCTAAAGGGACTTTTACAGAACTGGAAAATGAGCCATCTCTTTTTCTGAGCTTTTCTGCTTTCATTGTTTTCGCCTCCCTCCTTCCAGAGGAAGGAACGATATAAGTAAGTGACTTGAAAGTCAGCTTCCAAAGCGACTGCTGCAGTGTGCTATTGTACTCTTCCCACTACTATAGTGTAGACCAGACAAGGCATCATTCGTGCAAAAAATAGTCAGTTCTTTTTGACCACCTTTGCCCAGATCACACCAGCTACAGAAATGCCAGCTCTCTGAGCGTTAGGACATAGTCCACGCTACAGCTGAAGTGCTGATGTAGCACTGAGCCAGAGACAACAAAGGGCTGGGCACAGCCTAAACTGCACTAACACCATATTACGCCTACAATAACATATCACTTGGGTCCATTCACCCAGGCAGGCTGCTCGTCTCCCACAGATGTGATGCTCCTGGCGCATTACCCAGCTTGCTCAAAAAGCACCACTCTGTACCACACCTACATATCCTCAGAGAGAAAAAGATAGGTTTGGTGAGTTACAGGCACTCTTGTTGGAGGAGCCAGAGGATCAAATTTACATAAGAGCTGCCTGACAACATAACGCTTCTTTGCGTGATCTCAGTATTTTGATTATAAAAGCCTGAGTTCATTCCCCTGGAGATCAGTGTGTAACATTCCCAGAAGGCACAGCCTCTGGGGTTATTCACCCTCCTACTTCTATTCCCAGACTGGGGAGAGGAGAAGCAAGCCCAGTGAACAGATCTGCCTGCAGAGCCACACAGATGTGTAAAGTTAAGGCTGTAGCAATACCTGACACGGGCTACAGCGGTTCTTCTTCTGCCCCTTGCTATCTCATCCCAGCCCTCACACTCCCTTTCTCGACCACAAGTTTGTTGTGCTTTATCACAAAATATATCCCTGAAGCAGTGCAGGTAGGAATAAAAAGGTAATGTGGGATAGCAGGAGAAGGCTAGGAGACACTTTTACTCCAAAGCTACAGCATCACAAAGCTGCACCCAAAAGAAACTTAGTTTCTCATTCTCTACCTAACATGTCATCACATACACAGTCAAGAATTGTGTATATTTCTGCTTCACTTTAAATGTTAAATTATTTATTGCATTATGTAACCATATTGACATTATACAGAGATGCAAGGTAGTCGTATAATGGTGTTAAACTTCTTAATCTAAGTAGAGGCCCTTGAATAGTGCAAAGGCAAACAACTTTTGCTAGTGAACTTTTGAACCTCATTTAAAGTCTATGTATCTGCTAAGAAGAGAGACAAATTTGTAACAGCATCACTGGCAACCTGGGAAGCTGTTGTTCATCTGTGATCCCAAGGACAAAAAACAAACAAAAAAATGAAGGAATCCTCCTTTTTAGGCTTAATTAACCAAGTAATAAATTCAGATCCTAAGGCTAACCAGAAGCCTCTTCTAAGTAGTTATTCAGAGAAGTCCCCAATACAAAGAAATATAAACACTACTAATTATAAAAAAGTATTTTACCTTTACCCAAAACCATAAACCAAGCAATTACAAATATAAACAACCAGAGTGTAGCTGGAGACAGCAGAATAAAAAAACAAGAAAGAACTAATGGAATGAAATCCCAGAAATCTTCAGCCTCCTACACTGTAACACATGTATAGCTGCATTGTTTATCTTTATGCAGAAATGGCTTTGCCCTGTGATATTTGGGAAATAAGTTCGAGCATAACCATCAATTTTTACTCCTGCTTCGCAGCCACAGCTTCTTTTTTTTAATAGAACACATGCAGTTCCTAAAATAAATCCCCCATAAAATCTTATAATTCTTGGTACTACTTAAATACTTCACTTCCACTCCTACGATTGCAATCATGTTAAGTACTGTGATGTTTGCATGGCATACTAAGTACTGTGAAATTAAGAGCTGGGTTCTGTTTCCTAGTCAATACCATAAGAAATGGGGTCACTGCACTGGAACTGAAAAAGGAAGTCTAGAAATGGCTGTGTTTTGATGACTTCTGGCTTACAGTATTTAAAGAAAACCAGACTATAACCCATGCCAAGCCTTTACACATGTACTACGAGCACAGTTACACATGTACTAAATTGGATGCCAGTGACTCACTATAATCAGCTCAATGGGATACTTCAGCGTGTTAACTAAAACTACAAAAGTAAACTTCAGCAGGGCACAGATCATCCCTCTCTCCAGGATTTCAGATGGGGAAAAAGTTGTGCCGTTAATGACTTAAACCCAGCAAGACTGGGGCTTCTTGATCATAATCTGATGTTTCCAAACAGAATTTTTCATATGCTGTTCATGAAATAGGAAAGCATATGCTTTAAAAAACATACCTTAAAGAGCGTCACCGTAATTTCAACATTTTCAGGAACAGGCCATACCACCACCCCACGGTATGGGTTCTTGATTCCAGGCTGCCAACTATGAGCCTAAAGGAAGGAAAGAAACAGTTGTCTTAAAGCCATTATAAAAGTGCTGACTCAACTCCCACAGCACATGTAGGTAGAAGTTAACATGTCGCTGACTCCAAAAAGGCTGAATTCTTAAAGTTATGAGCACTATAAAGGACATCATTAAGAAGGACAGTAAGGAAACTCAAACCACAAGAAGGTATTTTTTCCCCACTAAACTAAAGCTGTTCCTCAAAAAAATAAGGCTGCAAAGCCAGAGTTTCAGTACCAAGCTCAGCTTTATTTTGCTTTTATCAAGATGAAGTAATGCTTTTATTTAAAGAACACGAGTACAGCACATAGTGCTGATCTAACCATTTTTACACCTAAATAGAGCAAAAAGACTGTTTCACTTAAGAAAAAAGTTAAACTAATTATTTATAATGCAGATTAAATGCTACTGAAACATCTAAATTCTTAAGAATGAACATGTTGTGATACCTACACCTAGAAAAGATAATGAAAAGAACAGTAAAATAGACTGATAACTTGTCTACCTTTGAGTATCAATGTGGATTGATGTATGGTCTGTATTTACATTTTAACAGCTAGTCCTGAAAAACACCATGTGTCAGCATTTCTTTTGCAGAATAAGTATGCTTTTTTGCAAGCTCAACTTAACCCATTTTGTGATGCTTTAACACAAATGAGGGAGAGATGCTGATGCACGAGTGACTGCTGACTAGCATGGGAGTCATTAGAGTTTTAACAGGAAAGAATGTACAATCTATTTACTGTTATGTGACTCCAATCAACTGGGCTGGTTTTCTTTTTTTAGTTCTAGAGCATCACTCATTACCATTTTTATATTCCTTCCAGCACTCAGAACTTCAGGTAAAGACTGCCCATTAGAAGAAATTTTTGCTATAATAGGTTAGTAGGACTTGTGCCTCAGGTTCTCAGGTCCCATTCAATCACATAGATGCAACAACTCTCTGGTGCTTTGTTCTGGAAGCAGTGTGCACTCCAGATGCCAGGCTCATATCCGACAGCTCCATCACATGCGCTTGTTGCTTGGTGAGCCCCCTTGCATTCAGTTGGGCTTTCAGAGTCTGCTGCTTCCAGGTACCTCTGTGTTCTTGGTGTTCTTGATCTTCCTGCAATCCCTCAATCCTCACAAAGCAGAGGTCTGCAGATTAACCACAGGTGACAATAACCACTAAGACAGAAAAGGAGAGGAAAGACAAGGACAAGGAACTGGGAAGATCTGTAAAGCTGAGGAACTGGTAAGCTGCTGGCAGAATCCATCCTGCACAACCACCAGAGGAGAGAGCCCTGCCTGCCTTTGCAGCTACACTCATATCCATCCTTTTTTTTTTTTTTTTTTTTTTTTTTTTTTTTTTTTTTTTCTGAACATTACCAGCTCTCCTGTGGTTTTATTACAAGTTTTTCCATCTTTGGCATTATGCTTAAATCCCCAGCTCCCAAAAAAGCCTAATTAGATCAGAAGTTTCAGTTTCTATGCTTTGTGCTTGCAGAGTAAATTTAAGTAACATGACTTGGGACATCTGAAGAACGGAAATTTTTTTGAAAAAATGCAACTTGAAAGAACTTGATTTCTACTGTTTTAACTCCACAAATTTCAACCTAATCTAATTATTTTAAAGCACACATGCGTGAATTTCTTAAAAACTGTGCAAACACCACTGTTCATTTCTTTACTCCACAAGTGTGCTTTTAAGAAAAAGACGTTTTGTGAGCAGTAAAACACACCACAGTAGTTGTCACCCCTACCACAGCCACTTGAGCCGCAGCTTGCATCTCCCTTCAACAGAACCCACAGTTCCCCCCACATTGTTCTCAGCTTGCCCAAGGGAGATATTAACCCAAAGCACAAAGCAGCAATCTAGAGCCAGGCACACGTTCACCCGTCAGCTACCCTCTCCTCTGTAGCCTTTTGTACGAAAAATCAGCTTCTCCACAGGGTCACTCCATCCTCTTTCCAGATATCAATTTTTACAGTACTAATAGGATCTCATCACACATCTGGAACCTGCACTTTCCTGCTGGTTTTGGCCACCACTGACAATCGTGTCAAACTTTTCATGTCCAAGATCCAGGCACTGACAGCTTGCTCAGCTGAGGATCGCTTGGTTCCCTTTATAAGATAAACTAGAAAATAAGCATTCACTGGTGCAGACGAAGCTTTACTTCAAGCTCTTTATCAGCAGTGCCTCCCAGCAGGAGAGTTAAGAGACACAAAATATACGCACAAGGATATATATGGTTTTCTGTCGCTGTGACAGGCATGTCACTGAAAGCAACAACCAGGAGACAAGCCCCAGCTAATGAGCTTTTAAAAGCAAAGCTGTTCTGTGATCAGCTGAACGTTATTAAATCCTCCTTTGCCTTTGAAAAATAAATACTGTACCACACAAACAGCATGACAGAAAAAGGTAACATCAAAACTACAACTGGGTTGTCAGGAAGGAGAAAGTGAAAGGGGAAAGGCAAAGGAGGAAAACACAGAGGAATGGTTAACAATGACGACATTTTAACATGGAGAGTGTTTAACATGGAGAGTGTTAATCTAATGTAATATTTCTCATGTCATGGACTTCTGTGTTGCAGTCTCTTGAAGCTACATCTGATCTATATCAAAACTCTTATTCAGCTCCCAAATTATAAGCCTTGACTTTGATGTGTGAGCTGGATCAGGACACCTCTGTGCAGCAGAACTGCCACACTTCCAGACACGTGATTGCTGTCAGGGCTCAGCCAAGGTGAGGTGATGCACCTGTGCAGTTCATTGCCACCTGAATCCTCAATTTTAACTCCATTTCCCACAGGGTTGTGCCTTCTAGACCCATTTTTTCCTCATCTCCTACTAGCCATTTCCTTTTGTCTCTGAAGCTAAGGAAAGAGAAGCCACCAAGTAGAACTGACTGCTGGCGGTAGGTGCTTCACCCACAGCCCTCTTCAAACTCATCTCGTAAATCTGAGCGGAAAGAGAAGCAGAAATTCTCTGTGACATTGCAAGGAGAAACTCAACTCCTCCATTTTTCTGCCAATGGAAGATGAGACAAGACATCATGCATGAAAGCTCCTTTAAATCACAAAACAGGAGTTACAGGAGGGGTTGCTGAAATACCCTAGAGTAGAACCATGAATGACATTGTCCAACCTACGGCATTGCTCTGGCACAAAACAAATGACTGCAAAGAGATAGAAAATTGTTTAAGAAAGGACATGGAGGTGAGATTACAGACTCACATGAGCACTTCAGGCTCACCAAATTTGAGATCTTTTGCCAGTTTTCTTTCAAAAAAAATCCAGTCTGATTTGCAGTTCTGTTGTACTTGAACCAGAAAGATCAACCTAATACTGTGCAGTTTTGGCCTCTGATTCCAATGACAAGGGAAGAATCTTAAAAAATAGATGGAAGTGAGCAACTTGCAGGCCCCAATAATTAAGATATCCATCACTCCATATGACAACGCACTTACAACACACCAAAGAGCTTACATTCTCAAAATTAGTGAAACACTCCTGAAAATTCTGAAATCTGTTGTTAAGCAGCCTTTAATAGTCAATAATTTCAAATACAAAGAGAGCACTCTGACATTTGTGCAAATTCTCAACATTTAATAAGGCTTATGCTATTAACAGCAAGGTACAGTCTCTCCACTCTTTGTAAGCATCTACTTTTTGATTGTGTGAAATAGGACAGTCTCACACATCTTTCTCACCTCACGCACAGGCTAGACAAACTCAAGTCTTGTTCTCCAGTAGCTTCTGCTGGGGAGCACAGACTAGACTTGTAAAAACTAATATTTCATGACGTTGCTGAAACTTATACCAAATGGTGAAACACTGCAGAAGACCAGAAAGCTCCTCCTAGTTCAACATATGGCAATATATCAATCGAACAGAAGCAAATCAGATGAGCTCACCTGATGGCTGCCTTTGGCACACCACCTTTCCTTATATTTAACAACCAGGACTGACCTTGACCATATGAAACTGCCTCCCACTCTGCAGGTAAACTTGGACAATGGCAATCAACAAAGGTACTGGAGAAGACGATGACACTGCACAGCTTTCCAAAATACAAATACATCTCTGTGAAGCTTGGAACAAACCAGGTAATTCTACAAACACTTATTTTTTAAGTACTCTCCTTCAATCTAAAGAAAAGTTACTATTAATTCTCTGTAATATGAGAAAGTGTCTAAGCATTTATAAATCCAGTGTCATCCTCATACAGGGAGGAGGGGGATGTATCAAAACCTAAAAATCCCTACCAAACCTAAACCACATTTTTTAATCCAATTCTTGGGGCAGGGAGGAAACAAACAAAAAAAAAAATATGAGAGAGACTGAATTAATATAAATCTCTTACAATCACCATTTATATGTCTAGATTAAAGAATACAAACAGAACAATCTTCTAAATCTAGGAGGGGGGAAGATAAAGTTGAAAATAGCCCCAAATAAGGAACTTTGGTTTCAAACACAAAGTTAATAAATACCACCACCAGCTGTTTGTCACTTCACTGTGAAGAAGATAAGGCAGATGCAGGCAAATCAGCTAACTAGAGTACCCCATAGAAGTTGCTTCCCCAGCCCCTCTACGTAGGGGATTTCATAACCCGGCACATATGCCATTCTTACCATGACCAATTCCACTTACTACTGCTTACATTTTTCCTTGTCTCTATAAAAATCTCCTTCATGACCCTTCAGATACAAAATATTAAATTATTTCAAGAGTCAACCCTTCCAGATACTTTGTTACCTATCTGTTTTCTCCCTTCTTTACTACTGCCTCCTCTCATCCTGCCTCTGATGTGCAGAATAACTGCAAGGTACTTCCCTATAAAATTCTAGAGCTGACTAATATTTTATGCGTACTGCAAATTCTGGAGAAGTTTAAATTTGTGAATCAAAAAGCAGTTCCAATAGCCAAGACCTCAGCACTTTTTTTAAAAGCAAAAATCATTATTCCTCACCTGCAGCTCCAGGAGGGGCTTTATTGTGAGTCAGTGAGCTGCTGCTTTTCTTTCCCTGATAAAATGTTTGCCAACTACCAATGATGAGACCAGCTCTGCTACTTGTCTTTGTGACAGGCTGTTCAGGGCACAAGAGCCAAGCAGGAGTTCAACGGGCTCCAAAAGTGTTTAGGGCAGCTCAGCTTGTAAAGGTAGTCCCTCCTTCGTCTTCAGTGTTACCCAGGCAGAACACCGAGACAGTAAGAAAAAAAAAACCAAACTAATAACTCAAAGAGGAGGAGTTGACATTAAGCAGCCAGATCCTTCATCTGGTGCCTCCATGGCAGCAGTTTGGCTTGTGAAGACTGAGCATTGCTCCGATTTGTTCTATTTGGTGAGTCCCAATAAAGCCATACAATCATTCAGGGAGAGCCGAGGGTCAATAGGATCCAGCTGCTAACGAATCTGTTGGAAAAGGAACGGACTGGGAAAAGCTACCAATTCCCCCCCACCAAAAGAAATCTCAGCTGGCAGTTTGTGGATGGCTTCTTCTTCTGTACTATAGCTCAGTATGACAGAGGGAGGAAACAAAGACTGTACTCCAGACTACAGCTTGCATCCCCATGATCATCTCTAAAGCACTCACTTTGCCCTCCAGTTAAAGAGGCTGGGCACCAGAACAACACTCCTGTCACACTCCCGCCCTGAGATGCGATCCAAAAAACACAGCATGTGCCAGAGAAGAGCAAAGCCCTGGAAACACCAGGCAGCCTTTGCTCAAACCCATTGCTGTTGGTGTCCCTCGAGAGCAGAGAGAAGGAAACAAGCAGACTCCCACAGGTTTTCCCATGAATGTCTTCAATTCATCAGCATGCACATGTGTTACGACTGTAATTACTCACATTGTATTAATGCTAAAAAGGTACAGAAAGACTGCTAAGCTTGGAAAATGAGCAGAAACTCATCTTCACTAGGAAACATTCTGTAGCACAAGGCTAGCTGTTCAAGTTTAATTTCACACATACACATTCATGACATAGTCCTTCAATACACGATTGATACTATTTCTTTCACCAAACCTTGCCTTATTTATTGCCCACAACAGATGACCTTGAAATAAATAGCCATTTCCCTATCTCGTCAAGCAGTTTCTGGCCTTTCATCAAAAGAACCAAATTCAGTGTTATTTTTCTCACAGTTTTCTGGGACATCCATCATTGCACCTCAGAGTGTCACCAAAATTTAACTTTACAGGATCGCTGGAAAAAAAGAAGGGTCTGCTGGCCCCCAATTTACTCGCAGTGAAAGCATAGCCAGTTTCCGCTAACTTGGCGTGGTCTGCTGAAATCAGCAACAACATTATTTTCTGGTGATTATGCATGAAACAATCTTTTCTTTTCTGTTCCAAAGCATATTTTTTTTTTTTTCATTTCAGCTGTAATAATGACTGCTCAACATTGTTTCAAGTCAGTCCCCATGCCCCAGACACCCACAAAATGGAAAGATACATCAAATTTAGCTTTAATACCCTAAGCTTAGTTGGAAACTTTGTAGATGAGGACGGGACAAAACTGAGTTCCCAAGACAGCATTTAACCACAATGAGGCAATCTTTTCTGTTCATGTCCTATACCTTCTTTAACAAACATCCTCAAACTTCTTTATTGATTAAGCAGTTTAGCTCACCACTCGGTCCTTACGTTCTTCCTAACCACTGTCTGCTTAATGAGGCAGCAATGCTGTAGGAAAACCATTTGCAATTGCAAAAGACTATATACCATGTGCCTAAAATGGTATACATCAACCATCAGAATGACTCATCCTAATTTCAAATGCTTACATTTGCGACCCAATATTATTTCATTACTTTACTAACTGAAAAACCCTCAGGACTGCCATTACTGAACTGCACTGGTCCCAGGCAGTCATCAGCAATGTCAGAGTCACAACACGTCTTTGTAATTCCAGTCAGTGAAGGAGGTGGTAGTGACAGGCAGGGCTGGCACTGGGCAATGAAGTAGCCAGAAAAGGCAACAGATTGCCAAGGACAGCAAAACAGATGACCCAACTGCTGCTTTATTGAAGGCACATCCTTAGAAAAATTCTGGGCAGGTTGCTGTTGTGGACAACAAGGGATCCTTTTTACTCCCTTGTCCCTCTACTTCCCTTGGCTCTACTGATACTGTTCAAGGTCTTTCCCTGTTCTCAACATCGTTCTCTCTCATGTGTTTAAACCAGGCACCTTCTTTCAGCTTTGATAGAAAAAGGATCTTTGAAGAATAACACCGTCAGGCTCTCAGAAGCAAGTGCAAATTTGATTCCACAAAGGTGTATAATTCAACCATAAGCCCCCGTAAGCATTCACAGGAATAGCAGAAAATACCTCCTAGTTCAAAGCCTGGAAGTAAGAGAGCATCACAGTGAAATGAAGGTAAACATGTTTACAACACATTTTTCTCTTGTTCTACACTAGAACAAAGACATTCCTCCCCCACTCAAAAAAAGACAAGTCCAAAAGCCTAGGGCCTGAAAATCTGGGAGGAACTTGCCAGTGTGACAGGGTACCCAAAAGGAAGATATAAGCAACTTCACTGCTACAAGCTCTACGTTCCGTAAACTATGGAGGCTGGTAATCATCTAAATTATGTTTCAGAAGTTGTGGCAAGCTCCACCTACTCAATTTTGAAAAAAAGACAAGATTTGCACCAGCAGATTGGTGACTTTCCCACCCTGCAAGCTGAAAGTTCATTTTGGTTCTAGGATTGCTCAGTAATTCTGCCAGATAATGCAACACTGCAAATTATCATCTTCTGTGAAATACCAGCACACACAAGATGTCCAGCTACATGGAGCTATTTCGTCTTGGCACACCTCTTGAAGAGCATCAAAATCAGACTTGCCCAGAGACAGGGATCCCAGAATAGAGTTGTGAATAACTTAAATCTGCATTAAGATCAGTAACTGCTGGATACATTTTGGTCCTGTACCCATCTATCAGACCGCCACTTAAATGCTAAACGGTTATTTCTGTTCATTTGCAACACTTTAAACCTTACTGTAATTTAACATAGCTCCCAGCCTATGCTTCCCAAAGTAACAACTAAAATATTCAGATTCATGCATATGATGTCTCCCAAGACTTATTCTGAGGGACCACTCTAGTAGTTTACTTGGCAAGACAGTATGTAGGCCAGACAGCATATCAAAATCAAAGAAAACCACAAAATAAGGGCTTCAAAGAATGTCAAGAACTCAGCTTTCAGCTCAAGGGAATCTAAAGATCACATGAGTTAAGCAGTCCTATTTCATTACATGTCTGTAGCACTATTGGATCTTCCAAGTCACCACATTTTTGGTGTTTCTCTTGTACTTTCCCAATATAAGAGACACCTGGAGCCAATGGAGAGAGTCCAGCAAAGGGCCATGAAAATGTTTAAGGGACTGGATCATCTCTCATAAGAGGAAAAGCTGATAGAGCTGGGACTGTTCAGCCTGGTCAAAAGAACGCCCTGGGGGATCTCATCAATGTATATAAATACCTGAAGGGAGGGTGTAAAGAAGACAGAGCCAGGCTCTTCTCAGCGGCACCCACAGAGAACCAGAGGCAGTGGGAACAAAGTGAAACAGGAGGATCCCTCTGAACATTAGGAAATGCTTTCACCATAGAGGGTGACTGAGCGCTGGCATAAGTTGCCCTGAGAGGTTGTGGAGTCTCCCGCCTTGGAAACATTCAAAACTTGCTTGGACACAGTCCTGAACAACCAGCTTTAGGTAGTTAAGCAGAGCAGTTGAAACAGATGACCCCAGAGTCCCTTCCAACCTCTACCCCTCTGCGAGTCTACGAACTAACGTGGCAATATCCCTCATTATGCCTCAGGATCTGAAAAGTTCAGAAAAGAAATAATAACTTCCAAAGAAGTCTTTACAACATCTTTACAGTAAGATAAGACTTTCTCATCACTCTCCTTCTCAAAGAAGTTGAAAAACATAGAAAATTATTAATGCTTTGTATTTGCTGAGCTCAGTGTCCATCAAAAATAAAATAAGAGGAAATATTAATTTGACTTGCTTCCAAGAAAGCAATTAGATGAAATAAATATGATGAATAAAGTATTTTACTGGCAGGATGACTAAGATCAAGAACACTTATTGATCTGCAGTCCCAGACCCAAACAGCTCAAATCATATCAACTACCTGAGCTTTAAAATTAACTCTATCCTCTGCACAGGCTTCAGGGCTACTCAGCCTCTTTCAGAGTACCTTTGTGGGATCTTAGGAAGCATGAACTAAGTAGTTAGTAAGAGACGTTTCTGAGACTCAGGTAAATCTGCCAGTTTATCCAAGAGTTGCTTCTCGTGCCTGGTGACCAAACGAGAGGACACTCACAGGAGGACATATCCTGGAACTTTATGGCCCAGCTGAAAAAAAACTGCAAGCCCAAAAAGCTGAGCTAGTGTCAGAAAACTCTCTTGCCTCTGCAAAACATTGCCACCAGAGCCTACAACATCACACCCAGAACACCACAGGCAGAAACCCATCACTTCACAAAGCTTTACTGTATTTCTGTTAGGGCTTCTGTTTCTGAACATATTCTGAATCTCAATAAATAAGTCATTTGCGGAAAAATGTCTTGCTTTTCAGAGTTACAATGCTTGTGTAAATATTGAATAGTAAATTCAATATTATCTTTTCTCTCTGTGTTCTATAGAAAATAAACAAAACTAAAATAGAAAAGTTATCATAGGGCAGACCACAACAAACACTGTACATCAGCAGTTCTTGCCTAGATAAACACCATGCTATAAATTCAAGGTAACTCAAGACAGTCTATCCCTCAATGGAAGAGAAATAGTCTTGACTGTTTCTTCTAAGAGTACAAATACAAGAAGAGAAACAGTTATCTCGGAAGAGGTGCCAGACTAAGTTCACACCCTTGTTTACTCACCAGGTAACACCTTAGGGTTTTCATACCCTAAAGCAGAATTTAGGATGCATGCACTGGAGTAGACAGTTGGTTGTGCAGTTACTTTCAGATAGTCTTTAGATAAAACAGCTTAGAATAGCTCAGATCTCAAGTTAAAAGACAAAATACAGCAAATATTCATGACAATCAGAAAAAGAAGCCAGAAAGAAACAAGTACCAGTAGAAAAAAAAAAAAAAAAGTCTCTCCTAAGTAGGGTAGGAGAATGCTTAGAATATGTGGTATGTAGTTAACCTCTTCAACACAGAATTATTTCAAGGTATTCTGAAATAATTCTCTATTGTGGGTGCCCTCTCTCCACTGTCCCAGAGTTCTCCTAAGTATCATTTTGAGTTACATGCATACACCAAATAAACAAGCTTCGATATCTCTATTTAACTAAAATGTTAAAGAACTATTAAAAGACTGAGTTCCAAAACTTCCCCTCTTGCCATAATCTGCAGGGAGAGGGAACGAGCAAGCACAGCTGAGTTATCCTGAAGAGATGCTCCTGGGAAGAGAGGAAACCAGCATGCACTCCTTCTCACTGCAAACTCGCCCAGCAGTTAGAACACTTCTTTTCCCCAGCTCATTTGTGTTGCCCTTCTCAAGCTTTGGGCAGACAGGGATCAGCTCTACAGTGAGGGACACAAGGCAATAAAAAAACCTGCAATATGACCAGAGTTCAAAAGCTTTTGCTCGCCTGCTTTATGCATAAAACAGGCTCCCCACTTGCCTGGGCAACAACTGATTACCAGGATCAACAGAAGATTTTACTCTTATTAGACAATAATACAAAACAATACCATATAGGACACTGTCATATCAGAGACTGCAGAGGTTTAGAAATGCCTGATATTTGTTTCAATCTCAGAATAAATGAAGAGTGTTGTGAGGTTTTTTTAAGCTTCATTTTTGATGGAAATCAAGTCATACACCCAGACTGCCTCACCTTTCCATTCATCTCAGACCCAAAGGAGGCTTCATAGGGGTTAAGTGCATCTTACTGTCAGAGCAATCTAGACAAATGGAGCACAATTTAACAGAGAGATAGGAATCTCATAAGGCTTTCAGATTTCTTACTGCAGGAAGAAAAGTAAGGTGAAGCTCACAGATGAGAGGGTTACTCTACTTGCAAATTTTACATGCACAAAAAAACAAAACCAAAAAAAAAACCCAAAACCAACAACAACAAAAAAAAAAAACCACGAAAAACTGTATGCAAGCCAAACTTTATGAATGCTTGAATACCAGACAGATTTCACTTGGAGCTTCCCTTACCTCAGGCTACCAAGTTATTAGGCATAAAATACAAATTCACATGCTTCCTTACAGTGTTTGTAGAAGTTCAACACTAAAATTTAATTAAACATTATACACTACAGGCTGAAAAAGCCTCTGTTTTTATTTTTTGATATGTACTATTTTCTAGTTGTGAAAAAGCCTCTTATTCAGACTTTATCTCCCTATTGCAGTGATGTCAGTTTGTATTATATTGACGCAGTGATGTACTACCTTATTATTATGTTTAATACATAACACACTTCTAGTAGTGAAACAGATTCATCTGTTTAATTAGGTGTAGCAATTAATAACTGAAGTTGAACTGGTGATGATATAGTTCCGCAAAACAAAAAAAATGAAGCTGAAATCATAGTTGTTTCCATAAATTAGAATTGACATCAACAGCACCTTATTCTGAACTTTACAGATAAACTGAGTTAAAAGAAAAGAAAAATAATTAAAATATTTCTCATTTCCTTTGCTGCTCCCTGTACTCTACAAACCAGTCCCCCAAACAGCTGACTCTGCCTGTCACTGAGGTTGGGACTTACTAAACAATCAACTAACCTTAGAGGATTTTCTTCGGCTTCTTCTTGTCCAAACCACCACTAGTTTATCTGGCTGCCTGTTGAAGATAAGGAAGAAAAAGCTTAATTTACAAGATCAATATGTAAACACTTTATATTAAAACTCATGCAATACATAATCATTTGGAGATACATTATCTCTTAAAAATAGCTCATCTAAAAGCCACTCTCACAGTCATATAACCGGGAAAAATAATGCTATATTTTTAGCAAAAGGCTATCCTCCAATCTGCAGACTAATGTCATCCTTCCCCCGCTCTCCTTGCCTGCAGGCATCTCTCCAGAGCTAGCAGTGCACCTCAGCAGAAACTCTACCATGGGGCGGAGAATAGGATCCAGCCTCGGATAACATGTAAGAGACAAAACCACATTCTCCATGGTATACTTAGCAGATCATGAAAACATTGGGTTCCAACACATGGATTTCAAGAGTAAATTTCCACAAGTTTTCATCAGCAGAGCACTCGGATTTCCAGAGATCCCACAAGGGAGGCTAAGAAGGATCCTATCCAGGTCCCTTCCTTTCCTGCAGCTCCAGCTCTCATAACAGTGATGCCACTTTGTCCCTCTAGATCTGTTTTAATCTTATTTATCTTTGCATAAGAAGTGATCTTTTTCTTAAAATAGCACCAGATCATCACCCCAGAGGAGAAACATGCCACAAGCAGGAAAAGTGAAGCAGCACATGCGGTTTCACATGGTGCCAACACCTAAGCCAGGAGGCCAATCCTGATGGAGATGGCACCCAAGAACAGTTACACACATGTGCAAACAAACAGGCCAACAGAAGCAAGACAGCAAAGCAAAGCAAAGCAAGGGAATAGGAGCGTCAGCACCGGAGCAAGCCGATTCAAAGCAGGAATGAATCCACAGCTGTATTCAGGCAACTATGATACTTTTTCTCTACAAGTCACCCTAGAAAATATCAGTGGCTATGCCAGATGCCTCAAGAAAAAGAAACAAATATTATAAAGAAGCAGCTATATGTAGACAACACAATTATTGTGAAAAATTTAAGCAGCACAAAACAATTTGTCAAGGGTTGACAAGCTCCAATGCTGAAATCCTTCGAAATCTGGCCTAAAAAACATAAATCAGAGTTAGGCAATAAAACACAGGCAGCCACCTTCTGTGATACCAGTATGTGTATGTCCCACATTGGTAACTGACCTTACATTTAACTCTTAATTCTTTCATATCACTTTTAAAGCATGACCTTGCTTGCTTGGCTTTACACAGGTTGTCAGAGACAGGTGCTTCAGTGCAGTTCTCCAGCAGGAGTTGCGCCTGCATCATATACACACACAGTTGTCACCAAGACTGGATTTGTTTCCGAATTTTGAAGAACTCCCTCTGCCAGGAATCTAAAGAAATACACTAACATGAAAAAGCCAACTAGAGTCTCAATTCAGACTCAAAGACCAAGCCACGCTGATGGGAGAGCAATAGCAGCATTTGCTCCCCTCAGCTCTTTCATCAGCATGTTCATTGTGTTAAGTATTGAGTATACTTCTCTCCTTCAGCTTCAAATACAAAAGAAATCCACATCCAGAGTGGATTTGCCAAGCCAAAACAAAGAAGGCCATCATGATATGGAGAGAGAAAATTCAGCAAAATGAGATGAAGAGAGGAAGGAAGAGAAGAAGATATACCAAAGGATGAATTTTCCCCAATAACTGAAACAAAACAAAGAACAGTAGTTTTTCTAAAGGACTTTTTTCTAGAAAGTCAAAAATCCAACAAATTAAAAATATCTTCATAGAACTGTTTTCCAAACAAAGCCAAGAGCAACCTTGTGTTCCACAATCTGTTCTTTGCTCTTTTATGCCAATATAATTCTGGAAGAAAAAGCCCAGCTCACACTTCCATCAGCCAATTTCTATTCTAGTTACTTGTGATTTCTCAGCACTAGGAAGTGGCCAGAACTGCACAATGCAGTTTGCTCATTTAAAACATTCAAGTAACATTTCCTACTTCAGACTTGTCCTCTCCTTCAACATCATGAACATGGGCTGCTCATTAACTGACAATAAAAGCAAATACAATCCCTTCTGAAGAATAAGGCTGAAGACCAGTATCCTTTATAAGTTTACTTTGTGAACTTGGAGATCATTCCAAATACAAAATCCAAAATTGCACAAGCTGAACAAATACTAACAGTCAGCTGTAAAAAAAAAAATAATTTAAAAACTCATTTCCTGTCCTACACAAACAACGCTTCTCAATTTCCTTAAATCCACCAGCTTTTAGATAGCTCCAGCAAAGTCATTATATTTAAGATAAGGAATAACACATCACTAATCCTAAAACAGTGGGGCTGCGGTGCAGGAAAGAATTAGGTTTTAGCTAAACAGCTACAGCTCCATGCTAAGTAATTACTTCAATCGATACACTCCAATATTTCAGTAGGAATTTTTAATATTGTACTGGAACCTGACACATCTGGCTTGGTGGTGCTTTGCCTTTCACTCTGTGTAAGTGCACAGCATTGCTGAAGTGGGAGCAGGCACTGGGAGCAGCAGCCGAGGGAAGCCAACAGCACTGCATCACCAGACACTGCCCCTGCAAGAGGCAGGCACCCAGCAGCAGGGACTGAAGGATCCAGCCTGCATTCGAAAGATTATATTTTATAAACCGTACCATAAACTTGTACTTGCTCTTTACTCATATTTGCGTGCTTCACAAGAAACTGTTCCTGAAGAAAGGCAATTTGTAGCAGTAAAGTTATCCATTATTTACAAGTGAAACTCACTCAGCAAAGAAGCAGGAAGATCGTGATTTCAAAATCTGCGGTTCAGAAAAAGAACTTCATCACTCCCCTGCATACTAAATAACTAAAATGAGATTTAAAATACTGATAAGACATCTATAGTTCAAAACCATTACTGCTTCTCCTATCAGAGGGAAGCCATGATTCTGATATCTTCAATTCTCTCACTGAAACAATTTTTTTAAAAAATAGGGTATCAGACCTTGCCATATGCATAATTATTACAAAAAAAAAAAAGTCCACAGACTGGAAAAACTATGCCATCTGATCATCACCTTCTATACTGCAAATTTCACCAATTAAAAAGGACGTTGTGCAGAGTTGAGGTCTTTTGGGGTTTTTGTTGATCATTCCAGGAAATATTTAGCACAATATTTTGATTACAGAACCCTCCAAATAACTTCTGTGAAAGAAGGACATAAAAGGTAACAGTCTCCTGTTAGCTCGTTTTGTAAACGTTTTAGAAGAAGCAGATAACATTAAGAAGGACCTATTTCTCCATGAAACGTAACACTCTAACAGAAAACTACAAAAGACTTACGGTTCGACTCTGTTGTTTTGAAGAATTGCAAATGTACTTGACTTTAATTATGGCCACTGAAGCCAATGACAAGACCCATTACTAATAACCCTTTGGTGAAAAGAGAGAAAATAGGTAACAGTATTTTAACAAGATATGATTCATTTAATAGCATTCAATAATCTTTAAATGCCTACAATGCACAAAGTACTTTTTTTATATGTAGACGGACACACTACAGCCTGCATGCTTGTTTTGGCATCTAATTGCCTAATCTTTGTGGTTTGCCTTTTTCTTTTTTTTTTTCCTTTTTTTAGCTAAGCTTGTTTTAGTCTTACTGTGTTTGATTTGAGCTGCATTAATTTTTACAGGCTGCTAGATTACTCTTGTGAAGCAAGCTTAAAAGAGTATAACTAACAAGAGAAGCAGCAGTGTTAGTACACTAACATGCAGATGCACCTATTGAAGGATAAAAATAATTACTATAGGACTAATGTCAAAGTACTTCTGACAATTTTTTTTTTAACTAACCTTCTGTCCTCTCTGCACTGTGCATAGCCACATGATGTGCAAAGTTTTCACTACAAACCAATCCTCCCTTCCGACCAGCACACATCTTTCTACAGAACTGCTGGAAAGCTATCAAGGCTCTCTAATGGTCTCAAAAAAACCCCATGATTTGTTTTATAGCACCATTCATTTGGGATGAATGCTACTTTTCCTTATTTTATAGATAATTACTGTGAAAAGCTCTCTTTGCAGTGCAGAAATCTGCACTGAAACCTAGACTACTACCGTTGGCCAAGGACCTAATCAAGTAATGGCCTTTCACAAGCCTTGTACTAAGTCTCCTTTTTCCTTCAGAATTTCCTGTTGGTCACAATGAATGAAATTCCACAACTGCCTACAACTCTGGGAAGTGCAGTCCAGTCACCTCCAATGCTTTAAACAAGGCTAGAGACACTGGTAAGAATGATGTCATGTGGTGATTTATTTGCCAAATGAGCCCTTTCACTGAGTGAAGGTACAGCACTGGTTACAGAAGTCAGAAACATTAAGAAGAAAATAAAAAGCCATGCAGATGAAACTCATCTGAGCTATTTATAAGAAAAACTACACTACGAGATGAAGACTTGGATTTCAGGAAGGGGTTTGGGGTTTTCCTTCTCATCCCTCTTCCACTTCCATGGTTGAAGTTAAGGGGATTCAGAATACTCTGCACCCAAACATTGTTCAACATAGTTGTACAAGATGCCAAGACATATTCAGCAGGAAATTAAGGCAGGAGGGCTGATGCGTTTACCCATTCAAGCTTGTCTGCCCCCACTTCACCACTGCAGACTCCCAGGTAAGGCCTGTGAACGTTTCTGAACCATCAGACAGCATCATGTCAGGCTGTACCTGAATCAAAACAGCAGCCTCCCAACCTAGCTCACTGCACAATATAAAAAAAATATGTATCAAGCCAGTAAAATCCGACAAAGCTTGCTCTTCCCTCACTGCAACCATCCAGCAGTCTTAGCAAGGCTGGGAAATTTCAAAACAGAAATCATTAAAAAGACACAGTGAGGACATCAGAGCTGACGTCCTTCAACTTCTATGCCTTCACTTTCCACACTTAAGACAGAAAATTCCTCCTTCATTTCTTCCCACCAGAGGTCTCTGTATTTTTTCAAGACTACCCAAGCTGTTGTGAGACCACAATTTTTCTTGTGGACTGAATTTTAAGTTTTTTGAATACATCTGCAGCAAAACAGACTGGTCTCTAAAAGACTGAAATCTCAACATCATGCTTTACTTTTCAAAAGAAGATCAAGTCTGGCTTTGCTTGGTTTAAGCAAAAGAGGGACAAAGCAAAGCAGTAACTATTTTACAAAGTGCAGTCCGACCTACTGAATCTGCACAGCATCTCTTTGCAAGGCTGAGCGTGGAATGTGTAGCATGTACTGCTGATGAGTTGGTTTTCTTAAACCAAACACAAACAAAGTTTGCAGAATGAGCTGGATTAAACAAAACCCAAGTTCATCCATTATTCAGAACAAGAGACCAGGACAGATTCAGCTTCAGTTTTCAAGGAGTTATTGCAGCAAAGAATCTTGAGCAAAGCAAACGTGACAGGACTAACAAGCAAAGTCTTCTCTTAAAGCTTTCTGCAACAAAATTTTATATTGCAGAATATACAAACTGACCCTAAGTCTTCAGAAGTTATGCTCTTTATTATCCTTTGGCTAGTCCCTAAATATGTCACACACAGCTGCTCCCTATGTAGAAGCCTTTTTTGCTTGAATCAATTTAAGCCCTGTTTATCCCAAGGAGAGGTTAAGAACACTGCACCAGAAGGATCAAATGGATCTCTTATCCTACTCTCCTATAATCTCAGACACTTCCCTAGGCAGACATTTACTCTAGTAATGCTTAGTCCACACATTTATATTACACATCCTACCACAACAGACCTCAGAAACGCCTCCCACTGCTCTGTAACAAGCAATACCTACAGGAAACAAGAGCTGCTTAAGGCCACCTAAAAGCTTGCTTGTAAAACAAATCTCCCCAGCCAAGTAAGTTCAGAGCATTAAAACACCACTAGATGCAGGTCAGGTTTTTCTGCATGGCTAGCAGGGGCTTAGGCTAACTGGCAGGGAGGAGGACAGGCTAACTGGGCCGTTCAGACAAACCTTAAATGAAAAGAGCAGAGCGTGTTGCTTTATAGTACAAAGATCACAGGAGGCTACTGTGAGTCAGATCTTTCTCAGATGCCTGATTTTCCATTTAAATGGTCTGGGAAAAGAATGTAAGTCTGCTACATTTTAACAATACTAAATAAACGTTTAAATACAGCGCTTTGCTCAGAGCAGGCTGGCTCCCAAGTGGTGCGTGGTGAGAGCAGCCAACACGCACACTTGCTCGCACAGTCCACCCGCTCCTGAGCCGCCAAGAACTCCCTGCAGAGCTGGAGCTTGGCAACTCCCAAGGGAATAAACACAAACCAGTCAACAACCAAACGCATTTTCACCTCATACACAGCAGTGGATTTGAAAGCTGGATTAACAAGGTGAAGTGTGAGGCCATCTACCTGCTATCAAACCCATGTGCTGAACACATCCCGCACTTCCTTAAGCAGACACAAGCGACCAGCATTATCTGCCCCTCTCTTCGCGAATGTCCATTTTCACCATGGTGTAAAACAATAAAACAGAGTTCAGTAACAGAAATCAAGAAAACACAGCTTAAACTAAACTGAGCAAATATACCAGGAACTCAGAATTCAACTTCCAGTGCCAGTCAACAACGATACAGCCTTCAGAAAATTTTAAGACAGACAACGAGCAGCATCAGCTCCTCTCCCTGAGGTTTTAGTCACGGTCTGTGACATAACTGTACCTCTAACTATACACTGAAGACAGTATCTCTGCTCAAGTTAATGTCTCACTAAAGGTAATATCCAGTTACTGAAGATACATTAATCTACTGTATGTTATCCTTTCTTATTTTGAAGAACAAGTATAAGCGCTAGATGTATTCTCCCAATAAAAAGTGCAAAAAGTATAACAAAAAATTCTTCAACTGACAAATGCCTGAAACATAGCTTCAGCCCATCAAAAACAAATGCCCACATTAAATATATTTCTGTACTGAAAACACGCAAACACACCTTGTCAGTTTTAATCAGACCCCATTACAAAACAGATCGTCTTCCGTTTTGCACAATTTAGGGTCTTTTTTCAAAGAGTATTAGAATAGAAGGCCCTCCTGTGTTTCAGTCTGGAACCAGCAGAAAAAAATGTATTTTTCCGCAATTCCTGCAGAACAGAAGTGTGTATCTTGCACTAAAACCCCACACAACGAAAATGGAACTATTCACAATACAATCGTCTTCATCCAATTTTTCTAAAATGGATGGAAATTCTGCATAGGCTACTACAAGCAATTAAAGATGATGATGATCTTTGCTCTTCTTACTGCCTGGGCAAGTTTCACATTCACACAGATACAACAACAAAGGTGTTCATCTCTGTTCCACAGAGATTCTAGCATCCACGTTAAGACTCGGACAAAGAAAGTTTCTGAGCCAATAGTTCATTAATGCTTCCATTCTCCTCTTTTCCTTGCAATCCATGGAATCATGTTGAAGAAAATTACAGTTCAGCGTGTGCAGGAGTACGAGAGACTGGCGCTGTGCATCTTTTAAAGCTTCCTTCCAAACCAACACCACCAGGGTTTTCTTGTCTGTTTTTGTTTAAGGCCATGTTTCACAGTTTCACAGTATCCTAAGGTTGGAAAGGACCTCCGAGATCACCGAGTCCAACCTATAACCCAACTCTAACACCAACACCAACACTAACACCAACTCATCATCTAAACCATGGCACTTCAGTGCCTCATCCAGTCTCCCCTTAAACACCTCCAGGGTCGGCAACTCCACCACCTCCCTGGGCAGCGCATTCCAATGGCCAATCACCCTTTCAGTGAAGAACTTTTTCCTAACAATGTTTTTGATTACACAAAGCAACTTCTGTCCTTTGAAGACACACAGAAATTGTGTACATACTAAAGGTTTCTGAGTGGCAAGCAAGCACAGAACAACACCAGCTTGTAGGGTTTGACTAGAAGAAAAAGTTCACATCACCTTCCTCAGGTGCCTGGATTATGGAACTGAGATGCTGATAAAAACGCTGATACTCATGAAGAACAAACGAGCGTTAAAATGAATAGCAGTCTGCTTCCTCAATATCTGAAAGTTTGAAGAGCTTGAACATATGCTTGAGAGTATCAAGGCAGCGCAGCCTCTTGATGCACACTGCAAAGAAGATAGCAGCCTAACTCTGCATAGTGTGACACAAATATACAGTAAACTAAGGGGCAGATCCATGGCATGCTGTGTCCATACAAAGAGCAGTGTGGAAAGGCTGGTGTGATACAAACTCATACTTAGTGTTCTAAATGATGACTTTAATGAGCCCTGAATTAACCCAAAAGGACAGGGGCCCTTTTGGCTCATACACAGTGAGTTCTCCAATTGGAGGTTCCTTATCTGTCAGCAGCCTCCTTTTGCAAACTAGAGGGGGTGGGGAAAAAAAACCAAAAAACAGAGGACAGAAGTGAAAGTGAAACCATGACATGCTGTGCTAGCTCCTTTCTCTCACCAGCCTTTGCCTATACTGTCAGGTTCTCAGTCGCAGCAATAACAGGTTTGGTATCAATAAAGATGAACTCACTTTCGGGGAAGGAGGGCATTGTCAGACAAGACCTCAAACTCTTTCTCAGCTGATTCTGGCATCCCTTCAGCTGTATGACCAACCGCAGGATTACAAACCACCTACTTTCAGCAAAACACCCAGTTACTAGGAGGAATATGTCTCCTCAACAGTCAGGGCACCAGTGGAGGTAACAGCTTCCTGCCATCCTTCAGAAGCACAAACTGGAGATGTTAAGTAAAGTAGCAATGCTGCAGCTACTGGAGATCTCAGAAGCAGCCACAACTTCAAAACCCACAAAGAAACATGGGAACCTTGTACTTAAACTTTGGTCTGTATCAAAGTCACACATTTGCACACTAAGTCTCAAAGTATCTACAGATCTCATCCTTTCCAAGTTTAATAAGACCTTCAAAAATGTAAAAGATGAGAGTAAGTCAATGCTATAAATTTTGCAGCAGTAAACTACACACGTATAGCTTTCAAAATTAAAACCATGATTTTCTTGCATGCTAAGAAATAAAAACATTAATTACAAGGGTTACAGAATTTTTGCATTGGTTTCAAAGGAACTGACACAGGCCACTAGAAACTGCCACTGAGGTGCCCCAATCACGTGGCGTTTTGAGAGCTGCTTTAAGATGTAGAAGTGAAATTACATGATCAGCTAGGTAACTGTTCCAAAGACTTCAAAATTAGGACAACTCTTCTCTTCCTGCTCAATCTGTTTAAATATCTTACTACATCATTTCCAAGCTGCCTCCCAAAATCTAAGCTGACACTTCCAATTACAGCAGAAGTGTTACTCAAAAGTAACACTGTTCACTCCTATCTACAGGTCACTAATTCTTCCTCTAGAATCCTACATCCAAAGTCTAAAAATTTGTATCATTTTTAGGAAGTTAAATTGACCCAGTCTTTTAAGGAATGCCCTCACAGTCACACCCCTGGCCCATATCCATCAGCCAATATTGCCTAGGAAAAATTGCATGTTAACTCATGCGTACTCCAAGAGACCAAGCAAAACCTCCTGCCAACACTAGGGGCTCGGTATGCTAAAAAAAACAAAGGGCAAAAACATTTCTATAGTGAGGGACTTCTATTCCTATACAAAAATGACCTTACAGCTTTTAAAAATTATAAATTATCCTAATTTGCAGATAAAATTAATAGGAAAATTCTATTTCAAAGTCAAAAAAAGCTAAAATCAACAACTAAGAATCTAAACAGATTTTGCTAATAGTTGCTGATTGTAAGATGCCCAACAGCAATTTAAATTAGTTTATTACTAATCATGTCAATATTTGGTAAGCTGGAAACTAATAGCATATTTAAAACCATGGTTTTAAATCATAGGTTTTTATTAAAAAAGAGCAAACATACTGAACCCACAGTATAGCAGAATTCATGCTGATGCTGAAAATTTACACAGAAGTGGCATCTTTCAGCCAGACAGGGTTTCTTCTTTTGTTCATATTTTTTTAATAATCTTCCCATATTGTATTTTTTCTGTTACAACATGACACATCTTTCAATTCTGTCATATACCCCTACCAACAGAACTCCCAGAACTAGGTCCCTCAGCACCCCTAAAGCAGAAGCTCAGAGCAGTGGTCCTTCACATACTTTTCAGCACACCAAACTATGTCTACACTCCTTTGAAAAAAACTTACAGCTGGTTCCTAACATTCAAGAGGAGGATGCTCCTCAAGGCACAACAGGTCTTTTACATCCCTGGAATTTTCTGAGATATAAAACTATTTAAAATGAACACTGCCCTTTCCTTGCTTATGCTCCTAATGAAGACGTACACAAGTAGACACGACCAGTATCAATGGTTTCAGTGTCTTGTGATGATGCCTTCTGCAACCCATCATACACCAAATTTGTAACTGGAGACTTTGGCCACTGCACCACCCTCTCTCCTTCGTGTGTGTTGTCATGGTTGGTATTTTCTACCAACCTAAAATAGGACAGAACCTCCCCATCCTATAGTGAAACACCTGAGTGTGCTGCAGCAGCTTGAACGCAATGGATCTCAGCATGGGGCAGTTGTAAAGAAACATCAGCAGCCACAGAAGAGACTCCCGGATGCTGTGCAGTGGATTTGATGTCTTGCAGGCTGGATTTATACCATTAAATGGTCTTATACCATTAAATCACACAAAGGGATAAAGAGACAGAGCCCTTGTGTCCCATAGAGCACACAGCTTAAAAGATTAAGTAATTTTGTCTCACCCTAGATTTCAATTTTACTCTAGTTTAAAATTTTTTTATCTGCAAACACAAATGTGCCTGGTGTGAAAAACAGTTCTCCTTGGAAGCAGAAAGGTGAATTAAAAAGGGAGGTTAGATTGGTTCCTGTAGCAAAATATGCTCTTAAACATGCAAAGCGCTAAGAGCCATACACCCAACATAAAAGACAGTCTCTCAAACTCACTGCAACACCTAGTTGTGCCAAATGAAGAACAGTGTCCTTACAGTGAAAGGCAAAAACCTCCTCCTAGATCAACTGCTGCAGGATCTGGCACTAAATGAGGATAAAAGGAAGAAAAACATCAATTTCAAGCTTTTAGAAGGGTATTACAGTAAATGAAATGAAGATGAGTTACTGTAAATTATTAAATTTCAAATTAGAGTTTTTATACACCTGCCTAGCTAGGGCCAAAACAGCCTAATAAATAAAATCCACTCTGTAAACTAACCACCAAGGGAATAGGAATTAATTCGAGCTACACAGAGTTCATACAGAGCACTGAGGGGGAAAACTAGTTATGTGCAGAGTCATCAACACCGACAACAGAGATGCGTGGGCACACAAACTCCTTGGATTCTGCAAAATAATATTTTCCACATATTTCAGCATATTTGATACAAAATGCACTTTTCATCTTTAAAACAAAGAAGGCTCAAAACTTGAAGTCTGCAAAGTTTTAACATATTTACTCCTGAAACATTCAGATGAGACATCAGCCTTCGCGGTGCTGGCACTGCACATGCACGCACATACCCATGCTCCAGCAGCAGGAGTGCTTCAAAATGATGGGCAGACCCATGGAGGAATACTCAGGAAAATTAAGATCACCAGACTACTGCAGTAAAGAGCAAATCTCCTGAATGAGTGCATTCCTAGGAAAGTCCGGCACAGCTTTATGCACTTCACACTTTAAGTGAGCTCTCCTCATCTTTTCCTTTTTCAGAGCATAGACAAGACCTTACACAAAACACTTGGCTTGATCTGTTAATTTAACCTTGGCTCTTGGGCTTTGACAGATGAGCGCTGGCACATTTAGCTCTTGCTGTTTAACACATTACCCCATGCGGTACTGATGCATTCTCGACAGCTTTTCTTCCTCAAAGTCCAGTGGAGGAAGTGCAACTTCCATCCTTGGTTGGAGGTGACCTGGATGAAGACAGACCTAGCAGGCTAAAGTCTTTAACCCCTTTCATTGAAGTGCAGCCAGGCCTCTTATTTCTCAATGCTCTGGCTGAAAAGCTAGTGTTCAGTTTTAACTAATACAGGGTTTGGGTTTGTTTGTTCTGCGGCCAGACAAGCACTATAGCACCAATGCAGTTAAACTTCAAAATCATTGGTCATTGAAATCCTCAAACTTCAAAGCCAATGAAAACAAGTGTTCTGGAGAAGATTATGGCGTGAAGTGCAAAAAGCCAGGCTTTTGTAAGGTCACCTCACATCATCACCTCACATCACTGGAAAAACGCAAAGAAACCTTTAAGTTCCCCAGAAGGGGCAGGACAGGATTCCCAGTAGCAGCTGTGTATGTCAGAACGTGATGTACATCTGATCACATACAGGCAGCACAACGGCTTTTAGAATAACTCTATTCCATGATATCCAGCCTCCAAGCAGTGAGACACCTCTATAAAGACAGTCGTAGTAAATCCTGAGTGTCCAAGACACTTGCTGCACATGGCCCATCCCCAGAAGCACAAGCAGGCACACACCACAAGCTTTCTTTGCAGGCCAACATGCACAACGCTTATTCCTAAAGGGCTGACAGCCCCCCCATCATCTCACAAATGAAGCATGTCCCTCGGCAACAAGATAGCAAAAGGTAGCAGAGTAGCAATTGGGGCCAGGAGGGCCAAAGTGTAGACAAGCTCCATATCAGACACCTTCTGCTCCACCCAACATAAATAAACCTCCCAGTGTCCAAACGACTGCAGGATTTGAAGATGGATGCAGGCACCCTCTTCTTAGCCATTCTCTCCTTTCCCCCTCTTACTTTTCCTAAGATATGGATAGTGATCATGTGCACTCAGGGACCTTACAGCTGTAAGACCGAAACGGGGTCAAAAAGGTTCAAACAACAAAAGAGAAAATATCCTTAAGGTAAAGTGGCTGGCTTCATCCAACAAATAACAGCACCAGAGAAAGAACAGGTACAGATGTTTTCCTTCTGGCTTTGAAGCGTTTGATTTCTATATAAACCTGCTCTTCAAGAATCAGCCACGAACCAGACTGGCAATTCTGGAATGGGTGATGGAGGCTTGCTTGTCTCAGGAGAACTGGAGTCAAGAGTTTAGCCTGTCTCTGACCAAATGCAGAGCACTTATCACAGTTTAGCCTCATAAATATTTCAAATGTCTCATGTGCTGCCCTATCTCTTCTCACACTAAGTCACAGGACAGATACGCTGGAGCAACAAACAAGTAATATAATAGAAACACTCTGCATAGAAATTTTGACATTTTTTAAGGTTAGGAAATAAAATGCTATCTACCCACCCAATATTCACATTCTCTCTTCCACAGGCATCAGACTTCGGAACTGATTTTGTGCATGTGATATGAAAGAAAAAGCTATCACCTGAAGTCCAAGCAGAAAATAAATCATAGAATAAATTCCACAGCAATGTAGAAGGAAAAAAAAAAAAAAAAAAAAAAAAAGATCAGCAATTCTAATCCAGCCAGTATATGTACATATTGAAGTCAACAAGCTTAAGCAGAATATTCCAACAGCTATGATTATATCGCAGCAATGATAAGCTTTTATCCTGCTGTGCAGCCACAGCTTTATTGATTTGTAACTCAGCTCTACCCTACCAGCTTTATTTCCAAAAATCTTCACAGAGCTTAACAAAGTCCATAGTGCCGTAGTTTCTACACAAACACCTCTTTTAAAGCATTTGGTTGGAACTGTCAGACGGACTGCTACAACCACTTGCAAGTGAATCTGACACAGAGCAGGTCCCCTGAACTTTTCACACTGAACTCATCAGCAGGTAGGCTAACAAGTGTAATTACACACTTCAAGCACCCATCACCTCTACTGAAGAGAGGCGTGGTCTTTATGGTTATCGTCATTTCTAATATTGCCATCACTGGATAAAATATTTTAGAAATACCAATCCAGACAGAACATGCTAAGAGCCTAGCACCAATTCCTTCTTCCTCCTCAATCTGGCATTTATCTTACACACACACTTAATTACACATCCCTCAAAGGAAAAATATATAGAAAACAAACTAAAACCCCTCCTCACAACAAAGGCTTGCATAAGATCCTGCATCAGCAACTGTAGGTCAGTGTTCATCTGGTCACTTTCCCTCCAGGATTACCTTTCTCATTTTCCTCATGTACTCTGCTCCACCAGTCCTGCTTTGCCTCAATACAATGTTCAGCAACAGACTCTATTATGACCCCATACCACTACACACACTTCCAAATTATCTTATTATTAACATCACTTATATTTAGAAAAATGTCTCCTCTTTTTTTTGTTTTCCAGTTTGTAGGGTGTAACTTGCCATTTCCTTCTCATTTACGCAGTGTGGTGCTATCATAAAGCTACACTCATACAATTCCTATCAGAGCAGAGAAGTGATGCTCAGATCAAACTGCCTTCTCTTCCTCCTGATGTGTGAAATTGTGAGGCCGACTTCTTCAAATCTGTCATTTCAGACCCTGGTCCTGTGACCCTCTGATTCCTCTCGTCTCCCTTTAAAGTTAATGAGAGTCAAAAGTTCTCATCACCATTTGTGCTCAGTTTTGGGCCTCTGACTCCAAGAGGGACACTGAGTGGGTGGAGAGTGTCCAGAGAAGGAAAGGGAGCAGGTGAAGGGTCTGGAGAACAAGGGTTATGAGGAGCAGCCGAGGGAGCTGGGGCTGTTTAGCCTGGAGAAAAGGAGGCTGAGAGGAGACCTCATCGCTGTCTACAGCTCCTCCTACAGGAGTTTGTGGTGAGGTGGGTACAATCGCCTAGGAGAAGGGGAAATGGCCTCAAGTTTGCACCAGGGCAGGTTCAGATTGGGAATCAGGAAAAATATCTTCACTGAAAGGGTTCTCGGGCACTGGCAGGGCTGCCCAGGGAGGGGGTTGGATCACCATCCCTGGAGATGTTTAAAAGACGGGCAGCTGAGGTGCTCAGGGATGATTTAGTAGTGGACAGGTATGGTTAGGCTTGATGATCTCAAAGGTCTTTTCCAACCAAGTGATTCGATGATACAGAGCGGGTTTCTTGCACCTATTCTGCAATTTCTCTCTATTTCAGCTTTGGAAATATAAAATGGGGATTATTTTTCTACATCACACAGTAGTCTAGCAAGACTGGATTAATAATGGAGCTGTGCAGCTGCAGAATTTTTGCACACAGGAACCATCAGCACTTGATATTTATTTCCACACAGCAAAGTGTCATTTTAGTTGTTTTACACCAGTATCGCTAAAGGAAGAGCTGCTAAATTTTGGCGCTTAACAGGAGAAATACACCCTACTTACAAGTAATCGCAGACATAAAACTGAAGGAAAGCTGCCGGAAGATGATTTGTGTATGCAAATGACAGAGTGATAGAAATGATGAGTTGTGTACAGTTATAAAGAAGTTGAAAGAAAACCTACTGTGGAACTAGGATTTTCTGAATTCTATTGTTTCTACCACTAGACCATGCTCTCTCGTAGAACAAGAAGCAAAAATTACTTTATTTCCCCCTCCAAATCCAAAACACACAGAAAAAGAAATGCACAGAATTTACCAAGTCTGCTTGGGGTAAATGAAGGAACTAAACTGACTGACACAATTATTTATGTAAGGAACAAAAATAAATTTTAGTACTACTGAGTAACTGAAAACCTACAAGACTCACGAGCTCTTCTATTTTCAGTACTCAAAGGAACTACTATGCACCTTCTGGCTACGTTTGGGTAGCAAGAGCGATCACTGTGTGATTTCTTTGTTGTGACGGGGCACTTATCTTGGCATACAAAAAAAATTAAATTCCCACAGCCCCGCATGTACCGAACCAGCTTCCCAGCTTCAAATAGAGAGATAAAGCATGCTTTGATACAATAATCAGCTCAAAAAGCCCAAATTGTAAATAAGTTCTTATCCTCCTGTAACTGTGTATAACGTAACAAACGGTAAAAGCACATATGCACTTTTTTTTGTGCAAGATGTATTACTTTTACCCTTTTGACATCAACCCCCCAACCACATTGGCTTGTGACACCAACATGGAAAACAACTTACACAAGTGAAGAAAATAAATCACAGTGACAACATAATGATGTGTCGGGTCAAAGAGCTCAGGACATCAATTTGAACCAAACAAAATTACATCAAGGAAGGCCAGACACATACTACAGTTTTGTTTATGAAGATATAAATTTGAATAGAAAAATGTAATAAAAGAACCTCTTTTCAAATGCAGTCAGAGGTTTTTTTAACATCATGTGATATTATGACAAGGTTACCTCCTTCTATGACAAGGTTACCCAGTTAATAGACGAGAGAAAGCCTGTGGATGTGATGTACCTGGACTTCAGGCCTTTGACACCGTTTCTCCCAGTATTTTGCTTGAGAAACTGGCTGTCATTGGCATGGACAGGCACACCTTCTGCTGGGTAGAAAATTGGCTGGACGGCCGGGCCCAGAGGGTGGTGGTAAATGGAATTAAATCCAGCTGGAAACTGGTCACGAGTGGTGTTCCCCAGGGTTCAGTGCTGGGTCCGGTATTGTTTAACATCTTTATCAATGATCTCTATGAAGGCATTTAGCTTACCCATATCAAGTCTGCGGATGACACCAAGCTGGGTGGCAGTGTGGATCTGCTTGAAGGAAGGGAGGCTCTGCAGAGAGATCTGGACAGGCTGGATTGATGGGCTGAGACCAACGGGATGACGTTCAACAAGGCCAAGTGCAGAGTCCTCCATTTAGGTCACAACAACCCCATGCAGCGTTACAGGTTTGGGGAAGACTGGTTGGAGAGCTGCCTGGAGGAGAAGGATCTAGGAGTGCTGGTTGACAGCTGGCTGAACATGAGCCAGCAGTGTGCCCAGGTAGCTAAGAAGGCCAATGGTATCTTGGCCTGTGTCAAAATCTGTGTGGCCAGCAGGACCAGGGAGGTGATTGTGCCCCTGTACTCAGCACTTGTGAGGCCACACCTCGAGTAGTGTGTTCAGTTTTGGGCCCCTCACTACAAGATAGATATTGAGGTGCTGGAGCGCATCCAGGGAAAGGCAACGAGGCTGGTGAAGGGGCTGGAGAATAAGCCCCACAAGGAGAGACTGAAGGAATTTGGGTTGTTTAGCTTACAGAAGAGGAGGCTGAGGGGAGACCTCATCACTGAAAGGAGTTTGCGATGGGGTGGGTGCTGCTCTCTTCTCGCAAGTGATGAGCGACAGGACAAGAGGGAATGGCCGCAAGTTGCGCCAGGGCAGGTTTAGACTGGACGTTAGGAAGAATTGGAACAGATTGCCCAGGGAGGTGTTGGAGTCTCCATCCCTGGAGGTGTTTAAAAGACGGGTAGATGAGTTTCTTAGGGATATGGTTTAGTAGGGACTCGATGATCTCAGAGGTCTCTTCCAACCTTACGATTCTACGATTCTATGATTAGTAGCTAGATTTTTTTCTACCTGCGCCTTAATATTTAAATAATGCAGACAGTTTTCATTCAGCACAAAAAGAATCCCTGGAACACTTTAATTTCAGATTTCTTCTTTAACTGTATGATCATTACTATCGTCATCACTCAAAGAGAGGCACAACATTTCTGATAATCAAGGCTTGCTCAGGACAATATTTATGACAACAAAACAAGCTTTTATTCCAACAAATGGGAATAGTTGTTCTGGTACAATCAGAAATATAAAATCACTTTTATTTGGTTACAGAAGTGCATAAACTGGCTGTGAAGCCATTTCCATGAAAATGTCTCTAGGTGATGTACTTCTGCACTGCTGCCTTACTGACTATGAGGGAAGAATAGGTGCTCTATGACATGGATTGCAAAGACACAGTAAAACAGTGGAGCTGCTGCATACAGATGAGGTCCAAGTTCACATACGTGCATATTGCTCGTTCAGCAAAATCAAGTGTGAAAGCTCAACATGACACAATAAGTTCCCATTTTAAAGTGTGCATAGTTTATCTTAAGAATTTTACATAGACCAGGTCAAAAAACATCGGGCTGAGTGAAACACAGAAATGTGATTACAGCTGAAAGGAATTGTATTTAACACGAGAACAGAGGCCTGCGGTTTACTACAATGTTGAGTATTTCAGTAACATTAAATACTTTGCTATTTCAAAGCTATTTAATTTACTATCTGGATGGCTTGATTTTGTAAGGGAAACAAGATCTCTGACCCTGCTCAGACTGTGTGCCCCACAGCACACCCGGGAACCTCCCAGGGTAAAGGCACATAAGCTTTGTCCCTTGCTAGAGGCAGCCACCCCTTCTGCTATTGATCTTCAGCATCCAGGCTTCCCCTCCTCTTAAGATGGTTCAACAGCATACACTGATTGCATAGGCACACACTGCATCTTGAACTATACATATGCATGTACTATGTACAGACTTTTCTGTCACAGGTCACTAGCTTCAAGAAACATCTCCCCATTGCTTTCAACTTCTCTTCTGCTGTGAAGAATGTTCAGTAAAAGAAGAAGTTAAGACCCTAACAATAAAACACGTGCTAACCAAAGAGATGATGTTGGCAGAAATACAAGAAGGCTCCGCGGTTGTTCTCCAAAATAATTATTCTTGCTTTGCACACATGTTGCTCGAATTTAGGTCACTGGTTTTGTATCTCCAAACCCAGCAAGATCTGCCTTTATATCCCATACAGGCAGACCAGAAGATATCCAATCAGGGAGAAAAGCCTCACATTCTGCTCCTCATTCCCTCTGCTTCTGCATCAGCTCAGCATCAGCTCGCTTCAGCACAACTCAGCCCTGGTCCTGCCCATCCCTGAGCAACACAGAAATGCAACAAGCAAATATTCCACATAAAAAGCTGCAAGGTCAACCATGTTTAAAAGCTGCCTAGGGCAGTAAAGAATAACCTAACCTCATATGAGACCTGAGGCAAACCTAATCAAGTCTTCTCTGAGCCCACCCATGACACAACACAGAAGGAAAGAGAAGGGCAGAAATCCCCACTTTGCAAGGCTAACGAGGCAGTAGGTTTCCACTTCTCTGTGCCTTAACAAGGTTTTGGAAGCCATAACAGATACCAACAGTCCTCAACTGAGGTGGACAAAAACAAGTTCAAACTGTAATCTTCCTATAATCAGGCGCATCTCAAGATTAGTTTTTCTTAAATTATGGTTATTTGACTTCATTATTAACTGCAAATCAAGCAAGCACCTCCCTTCTAACAGCTGTTGCTAACATAAGTATTATTTTTCCCCCTGCAGTATATGCTCAACTTCCCCAAGAATAAATTTGTCTGAAACAAATTTATTTACAGAAGTCAGCATTTTTTTTCCAGGATGAAGCAGGCTTTCTGCATTGCAAATACTTTATTAAGGTCCATTCCAGACAACAAGACTGAAGCAACAGGCAAAACTTTCCATATTCCTATTTCCTGGTACAGCAATAGAAAAGGAGATAAGAGACTGCACTCCCATTCACAGCAGTACTGCACCAACATCAGCCACACCATCAGCAGTACCTTCTGTAAGATGAACACCAAGCACGAGGACCAGGTAACCCACAAACTGAAAGTACAGGTAACACGCCATACAGCTTTAGCTGAGGCAGCCACAGTAACAGATGGGGAGTAGAGAAATAGACACATATCTAGCAGCTCCCTGATCCAAAAATACACTCAACACAAAAGGGCCCTGTGGAAGCACAAACTGAAACAAATCTGAAGTTCCAGGCAGATGGAAAAAGATTGGGCTGCCAGCAGCTTTTCCCTGGCAGATTCTCCAGTGTCTAATATAAGGCAGAGTTATCAGCTTTTTACCTTCAGGCACAGAGTCTGACCAAGACTCCGCTCCTATCCAGAGGCCCCTTCTCATAAAACCCATGAAATGATAGCTGGAGGTTTCCACCCCCACAAGCTTTTGTTGACATAGTCTACTGAAAACGACCAATCCAACGCTGAATTTGCTGGACTGACAGACAATTCAGACACATTTTAACATCACATGAAAGCTTTTCCCTTACAAAGGAAAGCTAAAAATAAGGAAGAGGGCCAAGGTTTGAAGACAACTGCAGCAAACTAACTCATTATGACCACTGGCAGCACAGGCCCATCAACCACACTAGTGTTGTGTGTCCAGAGAGAAGGGTTGTCCCAGCTCTCCAGACAAGGGACAGCAGTGCTGGTGAAGAGGGGTTACAGACTTCAAAGACGCAGTGTGGCAGAGCTGCCTGCCACAGGCAGCAGACTATCAGCCAGGAGCAGCCCCCTTGAACCCTCCCCAACCCAGTGCTCTCTATTACCATACTCCAGCACTCCCCTATCATGCAGCTGCTAGGTTTCAGCTGGCAGAAAAGAGGGAAGTGAAGCATGGGGGCAGGAAAGAATATTCTCCTCCCCCCCCGGCCCCAACTTACAGCCATGGACAAAAGGAGGCATCATATCATAAGCGCCAGCTGTTTGTAATTCTAGCAGTATTGGTCATCACACACTTTGCCAATCCTCTGTCAAAAAAATCCCACAATTACATCAGCCACTATGAAAATTCAGAGTGTTAAGATTTCTCTTGGTCATCTTGCAGTTCAAAATGAAAAAAAAAATCAAATCCCATTCACTACATGAAAAAAATAAATCCATGAGAACAAAAATTCCTTTTTAAGATTGTCTGTGTCTTATTATTCTGAAAGGGTGTGCAGACACTGGAGCTCAGAGAAGCCATCTAAAGGGAGGAAAGCAAACAATTTAAGAAAGAAAATGAAAAAGCAAAATCTACAACCAAAAATCCCTTTTCTACATGCACAAATGTCAAAATAAGGGGAGTGAAAACACTGTTGTTATAGGTATTTTGAAAAAGAATATTTTAAAAACCATTAACCGTAAAGAGGAACGATCCCAAATATGCCTCAAAACCAAGTAACACTGTGCTAGATTCTTTTGCTTTTTGTGGTATGAGAGATAGTGATGAAAATAGGTCAGGACTTTCCCATTCTTTAAATTTTCTTCCATGTCAAAGATAAAGGAATGCAAGGGGAAGTGTTATGAATATTCACTCGTTCAACAAAAGAGACACGCCAACCACTCTATCCATTTAAGATCTGCACCTGAAGAGAAAAAGTTCAAAAATTTTGTTCTCTTGAAAGTTTTCAACTGTTTTGTACAACTACTGCTTGGGTTGCCTACAGGCAGAGACAGCAGATACAACCAGAAGAAAAAATACAGCCAAGCATTTAAGGACAGCCAAAAAGACTCACCTACCTGGCAACAGAGCTGGAGTTGTTACTCCAAAGCTACAGTCATATCAGGTGTTACGAGGAGCTGTTAAGCTTAAGTCCTCTGCTAATAAACCACAGATAAATCAGCAACAGGTCAATTTGGAAATTACAGGCTGCTGAGTCAGAACTTTGCTGGAAGAAAGTATTCAGCTCTTTTGACAGTTCTTTTCTGTTTTTTTAAATCTCCTCCTATGTACTGCCATAAACAAAGGGATTCACAATTTACTTAATGAGCAGTCACTGAAAGTAAAGGAAGTTTACAGCACATGCCGAGTGACAGCATACACTGTGCTGCCAACTGAATTCTGTGGTCCATATTCTCCAATTAATTCACTTAATATGGCTTTTGATATTAACAGTACTGACTATGCAAATACTCTTCCTAAGCACAGCTGGGAGTGGAGAGTCAGTTTATGACATTGTATTTAAAAGCACAGGCATCAGTACTTTTAGCCCTGAGAAAAGTTCAAGACAGCTATCATCTTAAGGCATCAGGCAGCAACGTATCTAATGGAAAGACCAGAGTTGACCTAGGGGATGTCTTTGGTCTGTCTGGCCTACAAGAAGGGTGATGGGGCTTGTCCCAACAGGTGGAGATGAATATATGCTCCCAGCAAACCTGTACACCTGTCAAAACACATATCAACTACTGCAACAGCCACTGTCAGCCGTTCAGCAGTCCTGGAACAACTCTGACCCATCAGAAAGGAGGCAAACATTACTTCTTGGATAAAGAAAGAGGAGGCACTGAACATGGAGGGTGACTGGTCATTACAGGTGCTTGTGGAGGTGGCATCAAGGAAACCAGTGATAGTAATGTGGGCCATGGTAACATGGGAGTCAAAACTGATGTGATATGACAGAGTATTAAAATGCTCCAAATCATTTTAAATCGATTGTCCGTCAAACTAGAAATTATTTTGCCCTTGTGATATTTGGTCAGCATCAAAGTAATTTTTCAAAACAGATTTATTAGAAAAGAAAGAACAAATCTGCTAGTGTGCTGTTTGGCTCTGATATAGCAGCTCACCCCAAAGAAAGCCCACAGAATGACTGGGTGCACAGATGAAATAAAAGCCAAAAGCCAAAAGCACAAAAAAGTTTGTGCTAAAATAAATACTCAGAGCCACAGAGATCTTAGTTCAGCAGCTGCAGACAGTTAAGCAGCTGCAAAGCCTGGCCACAGCTTTGGAGTAATCCTCAGGAAAGTCTTAAATAATAAGAAAATAGAAATAAAAAAGAACCCCCAATAACAACTCTCTACTACAAAGAAAACCTCAACAGGCAAACAAGAATTACTTCTGCACTGGTCATCTCTACAGGTTTGCCGGCAGCTGGAAACCATAGTTCAGAAGGGCCTGCACTTCTGATTCATCTCAAAAGCTTATGCATCTGGAAGCCCTACAGTGACAGCACAGGGCACTGACTCAGGATCTGTGTGATTAGGCTGAAGCACTTTAAGACACTCTTGCCCACAGTTGTGGCAGGTTTTCCTCCCACTGCATCAGGACAGCATAAGGGAGGTGCCTACACTCCACTTGGTTGCTGTTCACGCTCACCTTACAAATCAGAACTGAAGCTGATGGCAATTAAGACTAACACACCAGGCAGCCTTACCGTCACACTACCTCTGCTTCAGGGCAGAGGGAAGCAGAGGAAGACTACTGCTAAGGGACAGTGACATCTCATCTTCACTCTAGAGTCCAGACACCCTCATGAGTCAGAGCCTTAGACAACATCAATGTTAGTTACAGTTCTGCTAATTTTAGCTCATGCCTAACCCACAGTTCCTAAGGCCCTGCAACACCTTTCCAGTTGCCAAAAGCCACAACTCCCCTACACCTTAACTGCCAAAACATACAGTTTCCCAGCAGAGAGACTCTGATGCACTTAAATAAACTGTATGCTGCAGAAATACATTTTTCAAATAAAGACAAGAAGAGGAAGAAAACAAGGATAGCTTTATTTACCCTATTGCTGAGTGCATAATTTACAATAAGGAATAAAAGTTCAGCTGCATAGTTCCTGTGTTTCAGAGTCCACTCCAGGACACGCAGAACAGACTCAGAGCAGAGGGCAGCTGGGGAGTGTCCCGCAGCAAAGCAGCAAACAGTCTGCCATGGCCAGCTTCTGCCCCAAGGAGTAACAGGAGAGAGAAGGGCAAGCTAAGCACACATACACTTCACACACTGCCCTCAGAAAACACTGGGAAAGCTTTTAGAAGTAAATAAACAACCAGGCAACCTCGTATTCTCAAAGACACCCAAGCAGAATGCTTTTACTAGAGTAACTGAAGAGTTTGTTTTACAAGAAGAGTTTCCTCAGATTTACTCAGCCTTACCAGCGTCATACTCCTCTCCTTATTCACACAGAACTGTGAAAGGGGCTTCAGCTCTCTCTAACCAATTAAAAACTAATTGAAGACACAGACTGGCACTACACAGCCTGAGTAGTCCAAAAGACTGAAGCCTTAGCTCAGATGAGGCCTACATAATGTCACAGTACTTCATTTTATTTAACCTCATAATACAAAGAGCTGAAAAGAGTATTCATAGGGATTCAATCCTGAAAAAAAATTCTTTATCACAGCTCAAGTCCACTGGGTTCAAAGGAATAGTACACGTACTTTACTGCATGCGTGCAACACAGTGCCTGCAGGAACAGAGCCAGGTTTTATTTATTTGTGAAGTTCCATGAGGAAGTTACACACACAGAGCTTCTCTCTCAAAAATAAAGCTGTTAGAATGTAAGTTAGTGTATTTTGTTTACTCAAGGACACATCCTCACCCCTTTAAATGAACAAATGACAGACTTAAGATGGATTTGTCTACAACTTGGAAATAAACCCAGATTTTCTGCTTCAGAAAATTATTTTCATTACTGGTAGGACACTAAACTATGTCAAGGAATTTCTGGAAATATTTTTGTTTCTTAAAGACAAATAAAATTTAGAGCAAGTACTTACGCCAAACCCAAATCTTTCTACTTTACAGATATCGAGCTATTAGTTTTTAAATAGTTGGAGAAAGCTGAAGTCCCTTTCAAGGTTCAGTGTAAATAAGGAGAGGAGGAGGTGGCCAGTAAGGCTGACTAAATTTCAGAAAACTTTTATAAATCAATTGCTTCTTATAAAATACTGCCTCTATGAATGAAGTTTTTAGGAACTGGGCAAAGAGCTGCAAATATTCTCAAACTGTTGCTGCAAATAGAAAATGGCAGCACTGGGAATTCAAAGAAGTCAGAAGCAAGAAAGATTTCATATACATTCACGCCTCTCCTACAAAAACTGTACCACACTGCACAACAATTTTGACAAGAAATCCCTAATGTGTGGTCCACAGAACAGCCAAAAGGCTATAAAAGGCACCAGGAGACCAGCTTGGTAAAGAAGGGCATTAAAAGAGCTGGTATTAAGGAGTCAGGTTGGTAGACAAAGTCATGACAGAAATCAGGCAGAGAGCCCAAACAAGACCTACATTTCTGAAATCAAGGATTTTATTTCAGCTACAAAAAGGAAAGGGATGCAAGATAGCCAGGGAGAATTGCTTTTGTGTGTAAGTGTGCTTGCAGGCAGAAACTGATAAGACTAAACTGTAAGGCAGCTGGTGGTGATTATTTGTAATGAGTAAGTTTGATACACATTTTAAGCCCTCAAAGAGTCCTCAAAATCAGAAATGGATGGAGAAGTGTATTTGCAGATGGGAATTATTTGGGGTGAAATCAGAGATTTCAATGAAGAGTGTTAGGACAGAGTATAACTTAATTAAGGAGGAGAACAAAAGGCTAAAAATCAGGAGAAATTGTGTGGCACTTTCCTTGAGCAAGCTATACTTGTTAGGGTATATCTACACAGCTAACCCGCAAATGCAAACCAAATCAACAGCTAAGAACAGCTGAGAAGTGCAAGCTGATAATAACAAGAAGCGGGGCTCATAGCAAAACTAAACTCAAAGAGTTGCTTAATTCATCTTAACTATCTCTTTTCCGTCACGTTTCAGTGCAATCATCCTTAGCAATTAAAAGCACTTAGGTGCTCACAAAATCCCCTCCTAACCATGCAAAGCAAGGAAATCAACTGAGCAATCTGACAGCTCGACCTTGTACAGGCAACTCCCAGGATTTCTACAGCAACCCATTAACTCCAGTTCTTTCAGTGGCCTTCAGCACTTAAGACTTTGCTGGAAAGCAGCGACCAGAAGGCAAGCAGACTGGTGTGAACCATGGAATCTCAATAAACTCATTTCTCCTCCATGCAGAGTGCATGCCAAACCCTAAAATTCCTGCAGCATCCAGTTATGAAACTACAATAGAAGAGAAAAACAGATGGCTAAAGCCTTCAGGAAAAAAAGATTAAGCATTACTTCACTTCCAAAAGAGAAAGATGTATATTTGAAAATACATAAACTACTTCAGACCATAGCTAATTGATACAAAAATAGGCAACTTGCCTCATGGAAACGAAGCCTGTCTTCAGTTAAGGCAGCATAAAAGAAAAGTTTAACCCTTTCAGGATATCATGGCTTGTTGTATTTTTAAGCATGACTGAAAAGCAAAGCAACCTATATAGGAAATGACAGGCATTACAAACATAGTAAAAAATAACATATTTCTTTATGTCTAAAACACCTACTGAATAGCAAGTCCTGTAGAAAAGCTTCCTTATGTTTACTCTTTTCCAGAGTTTTTAGGCATTGAGCAGCTACATTCACGTGAGCAGCTTTCTTCTCATAAAAGCATCTAATGCCAATGCCACATAAGGAATTTGGCAACTTCGGCTCTGTAACTTAGGCTATTCTCTGTGGAAAGCAGTCAATACTACACTTGAAGCCTCTACTGAGCCCTTGACTTGTGAGATATCACTCAAAAATAAGCAAACATAAAAGCCATCCTAGAAAGCTCCACACATTCAGCATTAGATGCTTCAGCAGATCTGTAAAGCAGCTATGACAGCTTCAGGTTCCAGTACCAGAACCAATCTCTAGTCCAAAGGAGTATTTTACTCCTGTGCCTTGGACAAGCCTTGACTCGGTCACCTGACAGAGGCCTCCAGCAGCTGAGAAGGCCCAGGGTACACAAGAGTCACATGCCGGGCTGGCAGGCTTGACACAGGATCAACAGGAGAATAGGGCTTCTTCAAACTGGCAGCTGAACTGGCAGGAAACCCAAAAGGCATCTCAAACAGTGCTGGACACCAGCGTTCAGGCAGCTGAACGGGATCCCTTGCGCAAGTGATAGCATTACACCTGGCAGCAATGGCCAGCAGACACCTCTACCACACAGCAACAGTCTCCTCCAACAGCAGGGAGAAGCAAATATAACACAACCTATTTTACAGAAGCCTAAGCAAAACATGTGAGACTGATTTCTGGTTTTATTCAGTGGCTCTGCATGGAACATATGGACTAAATTAACTCTCTACCACCACACACGGTCCCTCCAGGCCAGGACTGCAGCCCACTGGTGAGGCTGGGTGGGAAACTCTGCACTGTCCCAGCTCATTGCAAGGGTAAGTGGGGGATGACCCACTTCAGTACTGCCGAGCCAAGCGCCTTTCAAAAAAATCAAGTGCTGGTATGATTAATGCAATGCATGACGTTTCCACAGTAGCAAGAATTACTAATTCATATGTTAAAGACCAAGGCTACGTTTATTTCTTTATTTTTAATGAAAGGTTCTAAATTAACTGACTGCTCAATTTTTCAAAGGTACTAAGCAGCCATAATAATTAGGTCTGGGTCAACAGCAGCAGCCAGAATGCCACAGAAGAGATTCAGCCCAGTTGATTACCTGAAAATAAGGCTTTTCTAATAAAACAGTGACAACACTAGACGCCATCACAACTTGTTTCCCCCTAAACACACTGAAAAGCAATCATCTGAGAGTGGCCGTTTTTAACCATTAGTAGGGACAAGAATCAGAAACTATAGAGAGTAGAAAGAGCAAGCAAGAAAAGGGAGTTTAAGCCTATCTTGGACAAATGCTGCTGCACCTTGAGCTAATCCTTTTAAAGAGTGAAGCAGCAACAGCACAGTGGCACCAACTTCCCACACAACCAGCATAACTCCAGAAACAAGAGCAGAAGCTATTTGAACACTAAATTAAAAAATCCAAAATCACTACAAGTTCAGAGGAGACAAGAAGTATTTAAGTCTAACAGTCTAATAGAAATACATCCAACTTGTAAATCACATGTGATCAGTTACAAAAATATTCTAGAACACAAGCCATTTTCTGAAGAGTCAGATAAATGCAAACCCAGCAGAAGACAGCAGTTCCCTGACAGGCACGCAGCCTGTTTTGGTCATGCACAATCCTTGCTCATAGATATGTCTCAGTTCAAGTGTGTTTATGACTGCATTGTAATTTATTTTAAAATATGAATGGAGCATTCTTTTCCTCCAGAAACACTGCATTGTTAAAATGCCAGTACATTAAAATAACTTACTGCTTACTACATTTCAATCAAACAAACTACAGACTACAGCACTGACAATACATATTGAGTGCTTTCAGCAAGAACAGCATATGGAGTTCATTTCTTCTGTTTTCTTCTCACATGGGCCAAACAGAGAGACGAGCTTTAGAAACAGAGGAAGCAGTTGATTCCATCAGCATGTGCAAAACTGTATCTTCTCCAAAGTTAAGGAGAGACTTAGCTTCAGGTTCTCAAAATATGTATTTACCCTTTTGTTTCATACAGGAGTTCTATTTATGGCAGAAATATTGTATTTTAGCTTATATGCTTAAAGGTCATTTTTGTTAAGGTTCTCCAAACATGAGGAAGCAGCACAGAAAAGCCTACAATCAAATGACTCCGAATGATTTTTTCCCCTATTGTTATTTTTCCTAGAATTCATCTACATTTCACTACCAGTGTTGCTTCACCATAACCAACGCAGTACTCATCTTGCATATATTAAATTCAAGGATGTAAAATTAGGATTCAGAAAGACAATCTATTTTTTAAGAATTACTTGCATATCAGGTTTTGAAAGGCTGCTTTGCTACTTCATACACAGGCATTTTGTTAGGTGGGCACTCTATGACTAAACAACAAGCTAATTGTTTCTAAAATAACAAGATTGTTCACAAGAGAACTTCTGTGTGTGACTTTTTCTTAAATGAAGTCAAAGTTAGATGCAGATCCAATCCGAACATTCCCCTGTAGCATTATCATACTTCAGCAGTGAAGCATCCTGCAAATTCTCAAGCAAGGAGTGAACCAAAGTGAAAATGAAAGCCTAAACAGGCTAGCTTAGGCAAACAGAACATAAAAAGTAACAAACATAACTGCTGGAATAAACCTGATAACCCAAAATTACTGTGTAAAACTCTTTGGCCTGAACTACACACAAGATCCCCTCAAATAATCACAACAGTCTGTTTCAACTTTTAAAATGTTGCTATTTGTAGTTTATTCTGTGAAAGCAAGTTCAACCTCCAAAATTATTCTGTTTCTTAATAATCTTTAAAATAATTTTAGGCAAGAAGAAAACTTGTTAAAAAAAAAATTTTAACCCAACACTGTTGCTTTAAGACAGAGCAGAGAGCAGCCTTCCAGCACATTTGACAGAGATTTCCAGCTCCAAGAGACAGAATTTAAATTTGTAAAGGCAATTACTCATAAGCAGTGAGAGCAGCCAATGCAAATGCCAAACTTGCCAACAAGAAGAAACGCCAAGTACTAGAAAGGAGGCTGCAGTTTATTGCAAGGCAATTTGAACATCTCGGTCCTTGAGGTCTGGAAAGTACCTTCTCTTTTCCCTGACACCACAGCCTCACACTAAGGTGAGGAATTATGACAGTAAGGTCAATATTGCAAACTTATAAGCATCACTTAAGTTTTTGTATAATGGAGATCTTTGCTTGGCTATTTAAAAGCAGCTTCTAGTCTTCCCTAGGAGATTTATTTAAGCTCATTTTGTACAGGAAGGAAGACAGGCCAGACCCATACCATTAACTATTAACTGCTGTCTAGTAGCTCCAAAGCCATACAACCTGACCACCACTGCACAAGGTATTTTGTTTAGTCAGATAAGATTTTTAAGACAATTCCCAAGGAACTCTCTCTTGCCTCTTCCCATTAAAAGAGGGAAAGGAACAAGGAAGGAGGAAATACAAGACATCTTCAAGTTAAAAAGTCAAAATCAATATCAACCCCAGATTAGAGCGCCACCAGCCTCAGGGCTGATCTCAAATGCCTCAGTCAGGTAACAATAAGATCAGCAGGTAGCACCAAGAGCCGAGTCAGAAGTTGGAAAACATCTCCTGGGAAATACTAAAACAAAACCAACAACCAAATCCACACCACTAATTTACAGATGCCGAGCTAGTCCAAGATAAGTACGCAACAAAGCAAGCACTCATCAAAACGGACAGATACCCCACACAGATGCTTCTGCAACAGGCAGGCAAGAGAAAGCATGGGGAGGCAAGACCAGTGCACACACACCAAATACAAAATAAACAACACCCTTCCCATTTCAGCACCGATGAGTTACTCCACCATTTGTGCAGCAGCATGAGCCACTTCTTACCATTTTTTGGTGCACTCGACCATCAGCTCCTGGTAAGAGGCCACAAACTGGAATTTGGATGCATGTTTCCCAACACGTTGCAGTCTTTTCCAAACAGAAGCCATGATGGTGAGAAATACCAGTCCTCTTACACAGTAGCAACTCTGAGAGTATGTTTAAGAGTGTGTGTGCTCAACACCAGTGGATTTATATATAGACACAGTAAAAACAGTGCATAAGGAACTCGATGGGATATCTACAATTCATATTCCGCCTCTCCTTTCTTCATAGTAAATCCTGATCTAGCTGAATGGCTCATCACTGGCCAGGAGCAGCATGTGATAGGAGCAGACAGGTAACTGAAGTTAAGTTCTCTCATGGAATCATCATTCCTCGCACAGCAGATGATGCAGAGACTGCAGAACTAGAAGAAAAATAAGAGAGGGAAAAAGCATTGGTTAACATAGTTCATATTACAGTGCTGCAATTGCGCATGATCTCGTACCTTTCGAACAACTACAACAAACCACAAAAAAAACATACCTCCTTCCTGCTGTCACCCCCTCCTCTAATTAAATAAATAAATAAGACTGCTACAGCAATTTCAGGAATGCAAACCACGAGTCTGTTTGGAAACATATCAACATGTCCTTTTATCAGCACCATCATAAATTGGCAACAACAACAAAAAAGGGCAGGTCAGGACCACACCGAATCCTTATGAAGCATCACCGGGAAGCAATGCAAAGTGGCTGAGGTGCTGCCAGTGTGCACCCAGAGGGAGGGACACAGGCAGATGAAGACAAGTTCTTTGTCTTGATGACAAAAGGTGTAACAGTTGTCTCCTCTTTCTCACACAGATACACCTCTCGCTCCTGTTTCTCTTTCCGAGAAGAACAGCCAAGAAGCCAGCAAGGCAGTGTTACTACTGAAATGTCTGTGCCAGGGGGAGGAGTATGAAAAAAGAAGAGACATCTCCCGAGCCCTGGCTGCCCAGAATTCCCCATCTTCCTCCCCACATCATATTGACATGGAAATGCCTCTCCATCCCGCACTGAGAAACGCTCTTGAGGGAGATGAAAAGGGAGAGGGGAAACCCCAATGGCTCTTCTCCCTCCAAAAGAGAGCAGCATCTCTGCTCTGCGCGGAGCAAAAAGCCTCTTCAGCGGGAATGTGGGGAAGCACCTGGCAAAGGAGGCGGGGCGGGATGGCACCAGAGTGGGCGAGGAGGCGACCTGGGGTCCGGGAATGCTCCCCTGGAGGGGTCTGGAAAAGCGCCCTCGTGAGGGGTCCGGAATGCCCTACGGGAGGGGACAGGGAATGTCCCCCCAGAGGAAACCGGTCTCGCTCCGCCGCATTGGCCCCTGTCACCCCGCCGGGCAGAGCTCCCCCACCGCCCCGTGGTTCAGCGCGGGCGGCGCCCCCGCCGCGGCACTCACCGGCGCCGGCTCCACACAGCAGGCGAGAGGCAGCCCCGCCGCTGCCCATCACTGCGGCGGCAGCGCCCTGCGGCTGTCCTCATCCTCCCGCGGCGCCATGGCGAGCACCGGGCGCATGTCGCTCCGCCTCTCTTTGCCGCGCCGGCCGGGCAGGCAGACAAGCAAAGAGCCCCAATCCCACCGCGCCTCAAGCCACCACCATCGCCCTCCTGCCGGCGCTGCGCCTTGCCGCGCCCTGCCCGCCCCCGCCGCGCCATTGGCCCCGCCGCGCACCCTCCACAGTCCATTGGCTGTCGTCCCTGTCAATCACCGTGGGCGAAAGGGGCGATCCTCGCGCACAGGGGAGAGGGAGGCAGAGAGGGGGAGACGGCGCCCGCAGACCCTCTTCTGATTGGTCGAAGCACCTGAAGGGGGGGGGCCTTTTGGACGGAGAAGCCTCTTGATAAGTGAGCACGGCCGCCCATCAGCACAGAAGCGTCGGGCGATTGGCGGCGGTGCTACCGAACGCGGGGGAGGGGTGGTGCAATCTGGCAGCGACCCCGGAGCCCTCCCAGGGCGGGACGGAGCTGGGGCAGTGCCTGGCGCCAAGCCTGAGTTGCGCCCCGCTCGTGGAGGAGCTGTGGGATTTACGGGGAGCTGATGGAAAATAAGGATGGAAGGAAACCCTGCAGGCAGGCGGGGGTTCAGCCTGGCTGCTCTGTGAGCGGTACTCAGGCGCTGCAGCTGAGATGTCCGGCAGCGCCGTGCCAGAGCCAGCCGCGAGCTCCTGGTTCCGGTATCCATCAGAAATGAGGTGGTGGTTTGACCCCACGCAGGGAGAACGTGCCCCCCGCCCGCTCGTCCGCCCCTGCAGCCGCTTCCTGCGCCGGGAGCGCCCTTTGCAACAAGTGTGCTCCAGGGTCGGGATGGCGCGGCTGTGGGGGATGCTAGAGGAGCCGATCGCAGCCTGTGAACCAGCCACTGCAAACAGGCAGGCAGCTGTCCGGGACACGGGGACACAGAGATAACGCAGTGGAGGTCTAAGAGCGGCTGTGAAATTGGAGGCTCGGGGCTCTGCAGTCATAGAATGGTTTAGGTCAGAAGGGACCTTAAAGCTCATCCAGTTCCAACCTCCTGCAACGGGAGGGTTAGCTCCACCAGACGAGTCATTTGCGTTCTTTCCTCTGACGAACCAAACGGTGTCCAAGCACAGACTAGGAAGCTCGTTGTCCCAGCCTTTTACCCCTTTTCCCTAGGCTGCCTCTCTCCACGCTGGCATATTGCAGGGGCTGCCAGAATTCAGTGCCTGGAGTAGTGGCAGAGAAAGAATGCAGACAGCCACGGGCCTAAGTTGAACTAAGTTACTTTGGAGAGAGTGAATATTCGGCCATTAAAAAGGTCAGCCCTTTGCTTATAATGTGTTAACCTTCATTCCTTCGTCTTCTCTGGAGACAGATTTGCTTATCCATGCTGCCAGAGCACATGCATTTTCTAGCTATTTGGAGCTGTCCTGGAAGAGGCGGTTATTTTTCTTTCTTAAAGTGTTACATCAGAATGTGAAAAACAGTTGTACTACTCATACAGATTTTCTCAGAAGTATTCTTTTTTTTTTCCCCTGCATATTTCTGAAGTTACAATTTAAAGATTTTGTGTATTTGTCTAAGATTACCTTCCCAGTTTTGCAGCTGGTCTGCACACACAGAACATACTTGAGGGAGACATTTTTGGTGCAGATCACCTGCTTAGGATTTGGGAAATGAGGCCAGGATTTCCAGAGCACATCAGACTGAGAACATGCAGTCTGGAGCACACATATGCTTGGTTCTGACTTGGAAAATACCAGACAGAAATCTGGCAGCTGTGAAGCAGATCAAACAAGGTAATTTTAAATTCCAGTGGCCCTGAGGATATCCTTGGTTCGTCACACCAGCAAAATATCAAATAGCCAGTTGTACTGATTTTATTTCAAAAGTTGTCTTTCTACATATATTACCAAGAGTTAATCTCTAAGCTTCTCTGATTTATCTTCTGAATACTGTGCGGCATCCAGCCTAACTTCTAAGACGTATCTTTGGCCAGGATTTTATTTTCCTCAAACTGTGATAGACATTTTCTGTCCTGTGGAATAAATTCAGAAGGTCTGGTGTTTGTTCAGTGACTTGTGTTTCAAGCATCATTATTTATTAACATTTTCCATTTCCTTCATAGCTTTCAGATTCAAGTTACACCAGGCCTAAGAAGTACACAGCATAAGGCTGCTTTTTCCTTCATTGTGTGGGGAGAATTGTAACACAGGGAATTATCCTACAGATTATCTATTTATTTTACAGTTTGTAAGAGCAACAATCCTCAGCTCTTGCAATTTTGGGGAAAGCCTTAGCAGATTTCACAGGGTGTGAGCAATTATTCTGGAAAGAAGGGCAAGATCTTCAGCTGCATCTTGGAAGCTCAAGGCCTCTGCAGTGTTCTCACGTTACTGGACTGTGTCCTAGGCCAGACCAAATCAAAAGTCTGTATAACTTCGTTGGCAGCTCACAGCCCAAAGGAAGAAATAACTGGCAAAAAAGAGACCAGCAAGGGCACGGATGAAGAACACTGTACACCTTCCCCTTGCTAGAGCGCTCTGATGGATCACCAGGGAGGAACCTCTGTGTTGACTTCATTGCCATACTGAAAAGATTTCTTGAGTTGTCCTGCCAGCCATTAAGCCCAATTTGTGCCAGTGATCCAGCAGAAACTGTAGCTCAGCTATAGAGTTCAGTATCTGAGCCAAAATCTAGGGAAACAGACGTATTTTTACTTAATCCAGTATTATGAGCTGGATGGTTAAAACAAGAAAAGCTAGTTACAAAGTGCCCGATACAAAGTTCAATAGCTGAGTGAACAGCTCTCACATGATTCTCAGAAGGGTCTTCTTGATTGTGAAAAAAATGATGCACCATTTTACTCACAGCATCAAAGACCACCCCTTCTGCAGCAGGAAAAATAGACGTTATAAATAGAGAGATGCTGTTTTATTTGAAGACGTGTAATATGTATGATATAATCCATTCAAACCATATTCCTGTCAAAACTGCTGCCTTCCTTGCCTGAACAGGGAAAGCTGAGAAGTGTGTGTATGTGTGTATTTGAGCATGCCCTCATCTTTGTCATCTTGGAAATGGCATAGAGCAGCATGCTGAGAGCTGCTCACTTTGGGAAGCTGGCAGAGCAGACCAAGGACACCCTTACTATCCAAAAATACACACTCATGCTCTCTGTCCACACACACACACTATGGCAACACTAAAATTTCCAGCCTCCCTCAGAATCTCCACAGAAATTCTAAGATTTGTTTTTTCTGCATTTTGACTCCTTCTCTTGGCTTTGGCCTGATGGTGGTAGTTTGCAAGCCCCTTAGTCCAAGTAGAAAGATTATCTATGCTCAATCTATTCCCTGTTTAGCTATAAAGCTATACAGCCTCTCCCTTATCCTTCAACGCCTGGTCATCAGCATGACTAAGGACAGGTTGTTCACCAATAAAGAACTGACCTTTGCTAGAAATAGCTATCATTATAAATTTCAGTTTCCCTGTCCTTCTGTATATGAGCCTGCAGAAATGTCACTGAGGAAATAAACAAATTGGATTATGTCAATTTTGTAAGAGCACTCAGCTTTTGAAGGCAGTTGGCTATACACATAAGGTTATCTTCACCTGCTACATTTTAAACTCTCTTCTGTTTCTACATCCCATAAAAAGTTTGATCCTGTCTTAACAAAGGGATTGCAGAATTTGCACTGACCTCAGTAGATCCCAGAAAAGTACCACCCTCCTGATCCCCAATACATGTCAGTAACTGATGTGTGATGCCTTCATAGTTCAGTTCTGTAACAAGTAATGCTCACCAAGTTCTGTGGCAGCAGCATGCTTGTCTGTTTTTTCTTTGTTTCTTCACACCGCAACGGTACTTTTAAAAAAATATATATACATAGCAGATCATAAAAATGTATGCAGCAACAAAATAATATTTTAATCCTCTCTTCCTTTGTTTCTAGTTTTTTTCTGGAAAAATTGCACTCATCTGTCTTTCCACATGATCTGATGACAGTCAACAGCCATTTTGTATTGGAGGGAAACATGTTTTTCATATTCCTGCTGCTAAACATTGGTGATGATTGCAGGGGGTGGGGGAAGGTGGAATACCCCCTTTTATTTATGCGATGAAATCTTGACTTTGACACTGCCAGCTGAGAAAAGACAATCCCCACATTGCAGAGTCAAATACCCCAGTATAGCCTTTAAAAAAAGAATGTAATTTCAACAATGCCCCCAGCTGTGCTTAAGGCACTGGGCATAAAAACCCATCACTTTTGTTCTTGCTTTACCACTAAAAGCAGCAGGTTTTAGGATGCTCTGTGAGGAATGCTCTGCATGGGCCAAAGCAGACAGGCCAGCTGGGTGCTGACCTTCTGACCAGTGTTCCTAGCCTGGGCCAGACCCAGCGCAAGGAGCTGAGCCGTGTTACAGGTACCTACCCTGTTAAACCTCCTAATCCAGGGCCTGCCCCACCAGGGTTTTAGGTGAGCTGGCTCATATGAGCTCTGCTGCCAAAGGTAATCCACAGAGACAGGGGCTGGGGTCACTCATGAGTACATCTTTTTTATGGATTCTTTATTCTCATGTTCTCCTCTTGGGGCTGGACACCATGTCTGCATGTGGTGAGACCCTGCTGTGGTTCAGCCAGGCAGTGAGTGCCTCTGCTCTAGGCTCTGCGCCAGAAGGGGTACCCGAAAGGCCCCTTCCCTGCGTGGCACCCTCATGTGACAGCCCCTTTGCTCTCCTCTGACCAGCTTCATTCTGCCACTCCAAAGGGTACTGGGTATTTATGCGTTGCTCCACTTAACCCCACTGCTCAGAGTCTTGTAGGTAAAGTCAAGCAGGCTGATTCAAAAAAAGTGGATGAAAAACATCCTCACCTGTTTTTCCTTTATCTCCCCCTCTCTTGGCTGGCTGCAGTTCTTCACAAACCAATCAGCATAAGGGCCACCTTGTATTTATCTGCAGACTAGGTCAAGGACAGGAGTCTCATTCCTGAAATGCAGAAGCCACAATGCCTGTGGAGACGAGACAGAAGATGGGGTTTTGATGGTGGAGACCCACACACCATATAGACAGCATTTCCTTTTCTGTAGCATCAAACTCCGGATTAGCACTGCTTGCTCCAAGTTTATTATCAACTCTTCTTGTCAGTTTGCATTGGTCTGAGGGACTTTTGTCATTCACTTTTTGATATCCTTGAGAATTCTATGATTCTATGATCTTGTCCATCTCTTGTGGCCCCAGTTTCTCTCTTCTACAAAAAAAAATAAAAAAACAGGACAAAAACAAGCAGCCTGTACTTTGTCCATAAATAGCAACTTTCGATCTTTTACCATGCTTAGTGTTCTGTATCTTTTCCAGCTCTTCAATGGCCTTCCTGTGTGGTCTCCCTAGCATTTTTGCTAGGTATAATTATGCTTGTATAGGACATCCTGCAATAGTAAGGATGTAAAGAATGCCTTTCTCCTTCTCTTTTTATAATAAATATCACATTTCTTAGCAGATTATACAGCTGTTGATTTAATTTAAGATGCTCTTCAGGAGAAGTGACCTTGATTCTCTAGAACTGTTCACTTTTTCTTATTGTAATAATATTTTTATCGTCTTTTCTACAGTTCTTTTTGACTTTAAACATGGCCTCCTTTTTTAATATATACTTTTTTCATAACCTAATTGCTTATTACACAGGCTACTATCAACACTATGGGGAGAAAACTCAAAGTAGAAGGGCCAAGCTTTAGGCAAGGTAAAGACAAGGAACAACCAATAGCTAGGATTTGGAAGAGGCATCTTGGATAGGCATGGCAACACAAGTCAGAAAGCAAGATTTTTCTCCATAGACAGAGATCAAGAACAGAAAGTTCCTTTTCTAAAAGCAATGGAAGAAATTAAGAGGTGGAGCAAGTTCAAAGGAAGACGTGCTTCCCATCTTCCATTCTGTATGACACTGGATAGATCAAATCTCTGATTACCAACTGTAAATGCTTGATGGAGCATCTAAGGAAACTACTGATTCAAAGGTGGGAAGGTCAAGGAGTGAAGGTTGTACATCCCATACATTTTTTTCTACTGAAATCTTGTTTGTTAGAAAATTAGTAGCTGCACACACAATCAGAATACTGAACAGGAAAAATTTAAAGCCTTTTTACTGTGTGTCTGTAACTCTGCGTAAATGCCAGAGAAATCGTAAAATGTAATACAGCTGTCTCTAGAGATCATGCAGGAAATGCTTCTTTGCCCAAATATAATATCATCCATCGCCTTTAAAGAGAAAGCCTAGTTAACTTCAGATCTACAGTATCAGTCGTCCCTGCAGTACATCAGTAACAGAGGTATGCTTCCTTGGAGCACAGACATTAGGAATGCACAGATCATCATAGATCAAATCTGAGGCCTTCTTGTAAGCATCTCTAGAAGCAATTACCTTGCAGATGTGATAAGATAATCTATTATGGAAACCAGTGCTCCTACCAGACTAAGATGAAATTTGTATCTAACAGCTTGTACAACCAGAATCCCGAACATCATTCAATGGGTGTTAGTGCTTGATGAAAAGACTCTCGAAGCACAGAGTAGGAATATCTATGTGTGGTGTGGCCTTCATCCTGCAGAAGATTTATAGTTAGCAAAGTTATAGTTAATGGAAGTGAGTCTGTATATACACAAATAGGTCCAAGACATGCAAGTGGACAAGTGTTTGCAGACTTTGGTCATGGTGTTGGGCAGGTATGAGATGGTGTGAAGACACAATTTTGAAAGGAGAAGCAATTAATTGTGCTGCAAAGCTGGCTGCAAAGTTTCCTGCTCCAACTTTTAAAATCTCAGTAGCCATACAGTTTAGATAAATGCCCAATATTTAATCTGAAAATGAAAAAAAAAAATCACAGCTAAAGTTAGGTAACTCCAGACTCAAACTGCTCTTCAATATGTCCAGATTAACCTACATGGATGTTACACTCAGTTAAAAATAACTGGCATTACCTTAAGTTATCACTAATCTCCCTGTACTCGTTTTAAACCATGTACGTTAAAGTCACATTGTCAGAAAACATGGGGACAGTTAGCTCGCAAAATTCTGCATAGAATCATAGAATCATAGAATCTTGCAGTTGGAAAAGACCTTTGAGATCATCGAGTCCAATTGTACCCATCTTCTGCTAAACCATGTCCTTCAAACTGTTCTACCTGTTTTTTAAACACTTCCAGGGATGGGGATTCAACCACCTCCCTGGGCAGCTGTTCCAATGCCTGACCACACTTTTGGTAAAGAAATTCCTCCTAATATCTAGTCTGAACCTCCCCTGGAGCAACTTATGGCCATTTCCTCTTGTCCTATCACCTGTCACTTGAGAGAAGAGAACAACACTCGCTCTGCCACAGCCCCCTTTCAGGGAGCCATAGACAGCGATGGGGTCTCCACTCAACCTCCTCCAAGCTAAACAACCCCAGTTCCCTCAGCCTCTCCTCATAGGACTTGTTCTCCAGTCCCTTCACCAGCCTTCTTGCCCTTCTCTGGACGTGCTCCAACACCTCAATGTCTTTCTTGTAGTGAGGGGCCCAGAACTGAACACGGTACTCGAGGTGCAGCCTCTCCAGTGCTGAATACAGGGGCACAATCACTTCCCTTGTCCTGCTGGCCACACTGATTTTGATACAGGCCAAGGTGCCATTGGCCTTCTCAGCCACCTGGGCACACTGCTGGCTCGTATTCAGTCAGTTGTCAACCAACACCCCCAGGTCCTTCTCTGAGAGGCAGCTCTCCAGCCAGTCTTCTCCAAGTCTGTAACTCTCCATGGGGTTGTTGTGTCCCAGGTGCAGGACTCAACACTTGGTCTTGTTGAACCTCAGCCCATTGATCCAGTTCAGATCCCTCTTAAGCACCTCCCTTCCTTCAAGCAGATCAACACTGCCACCCAGCTTGGTGTCATCTGCAAACTTGCTAAGGGTGTACTCGATCCCTTCGTCCGATCGTTAATAATGCATGCAGCAGCACTGCACTCAATTTCATGCATATAAAATGGTGCAAGTTTTCTTACTAGGTCATGCACAGAACATACATCGCACCATGCAGAGAAGGTACCTCTTGTAGGTGGTCCTGGTATGATGGCAAAGATTCATCCTGGTGCATATGGACGTGGGCTAAAATCCATCTAGCAATCAATCATTAAATGCTTCAAGCAAATAAACCAACTTTCCTTACAGCCCCAAACTCTGCCTTCTATATACTGTTGGCAGCCCCACACTAGGAGAAAACAGTCAAACATTGACTAGTTCATGTGATGCTTTCGCTTACATAGAGAGACAGCCAGACCAAGCTACAGAATGGACCACCATTCTTCCGCCCCTTCCAGATCTGTATAGGCTCAGTGGTTGCCCCAAGGACCCCAAAAACAATTTTTCAAATGGTAAAAAGGTACATTAAACACCTAAGTTAGTAACTTCAGTTCTCCAGTGGTATTCACGTCCAAGATAAATTAAGGATTGGATGGTTGAACTGTAGTTAGAAAAAACAATATTAGAGCTCACTACTGGGGTGTAGGACTCATTTTATCAGATCATAGTGGCATTTAGTTTCCTCCAGCTTGCCCCACTTCAGAATCTCATTGTTGCTAAATTGCTCTGAGGAGGACATGCAGCCTTACTGACCATGTATCCCTTTGGCAGCCTCCTCAGTGAGTCCTCAGCTGAAGGAAGAGGTTTTTTGGTGTAGATATCTTCCATTCCACAGTCTTGGAAAGGGACATTCAGACTTTTTTCTCTGAATAGTCTTAGGAATCTTACAGAATTTTCACACATGCCTAGAAGAAGAGAATAATGCTTTGCCAGGTCTGTAGAGGGACAATAAAAAAAAAAAAACAGGAAATCTCTGGTTTGGGCTACTTTCTAACCACACCTATGTGACACAGTGGTGCCTAGGGCCATCTGGAATCACTGGTTTTGAAATGAAAGATCTAGGGACATGAATGGATTAATCTCCAGGAAAAGCAGAATGTCAACTTCCCAGCAAATGTGCTCCCAGGCCAGGGCAAGTGCTGGGAATGGCTGTACTCAGAGATGCAACCTCATCAGTCACCAAGATGATACCTTCTTTTCATCTCTAACCAGAACTCGTGAGCTCAGCAAAGGACTTACACAACGACAGCAAAAGGGTAGTAAAGGCATCTCAGCCTTACTCTTCCTGGAAAAAATTCCTATATCATCCAAGCTAGGAAAATCTGTTTTGGGAAACAACAGGGATATTAAATATTCTGGCAAAGCCTAGGAGAGATGACAGTTCAATGATATTGAAAAGAAAACTACCAAAGGGAGATTATTTTGTCTGACAGTATTTCTTTATGTTCTCCCCTGAAGAAGAACAAGAGTCCTTTCATGCATATTGAATTTAATTCTAGTGTGAACCAGCCTCTCTCAGTAGGGCTGTAAGTGTTTCTGATTTAGAAAAAATGGGTGATTGCTGCTATCTGGCAACTGCCCTCTGCTCACCTCAGAGTGCCAAAGTTTCCTTGCCACTTATTCTGCTGCAAGCAATCCTCATTTTACAGTGAAGCAGTACATTTTTTGATATAGCATTCAGAACATTTCTTCATTTGCCTGAGATGATACAACCAAATGGGGGTGTATAGGCCATGGAAACCTCAAACTCTGGTTATGGAGATGAAAAGAGGCAAGGGAGAAAATGTTGCCTGTTAATAGAAATGGCAGTCCCAATTAATTTCTCACACTGCTTTGCTGGTGAAATAGCCTGTGCTGCCAGCTGTCTTGGCACCATCTCGGTCTACATAGCACAACAAAACTTGAGTGCTCTTTCACTAGAGCCATCCCTTGGAATGCTGCAGTGTTGCAGCTTGTGCAGAAACAATAACCTCTGAACAGACACAGAATTATGCCACAACTGTTCTCCTGAGAGCCTCTGCAGGCAGCAGATGTGTATCACACACTCGCTATCCATTCCTCTCCCAAATCTAAGACATCCAGGAGCTCGAAGCTCAGATACAGCATAATGCCTAGAAGTTTCAGGCCCTTTTCCCGATACTGATAAGATGCCCAACACAAATGACAGTGGTATGAATTTTATCTCTAGCTTCTACTGCTCTGCACACCATTCTGGCAGCCCAAAGGCAGCCACAACCCAATCAAACTTGAGTTGTGTCTTTCCTGGGAGCAGGAAAAACTCATGAAACAGTAGGAATGGTGTATCATTGCATCATGGGGAAAAGAACAGCACAGTTGTGGGACTGGTGTGGTCCAGCGTGGCTAGGCAGCAGGAGTGCCTCTTGAGGCTGCAGCTACTGGCACCCCACAGAGCAGTCCCACTGCTTCTCTGTGGCTAAGAAGTTCCGCTCTGCAGTGCTGGTGGCCTGCAGAGGCGGGCACCCAATCAGCAGCAACAGCTCCTGAAAGCTGGTCTAGGACAGCAACAGCTCCTAAGATCTGGCCTAGGACAGCAGATGGAAGATGGAGCTGCAGAAAAGGCTTTCCATGTGCTTCTGATCTGTGGGATGAGCAGAGGGGTCCCAGCGAAGCACACTAATGACACATGTAGAGAAGCAGTTTGATTAAAGGTGTGACAGTGGCATCTGCTCTGTCAAAGATTAGCTAACACAGCCTCTTAGTTCTCTCTACAATAGGATAACAATGCTTACACACCTTTAAAAGCAGAAATAAAGTACTCTGGCACTTCATGATGGACCAAGATATGCTACAAACAGACAATGGGAAAGGAAAGACTTTGTTTTGCGATTTCTAATGCAGTTCCCTTTCCAATAGGCTAAAATAATTTTGATGGGGGAGGAACATCTGCTAAACAAATCCTGCTATGCATTTCCATGCAATCTTTTTCCATGCAATCTTTTTCTGCAAATAGCTCAAATGCAAGTGGATTTTCTCAGGACAGTGAAGAACACTTCTTTCATCACGGGATTTTCAATTGCCAGCCTTCTAGTTAAGAGGGCAAATTAAAAAGGTGGTGAAACTGTTGAATTTACAGTTATGTGGCTCTATTGATTATTTACATCACTGCCCAAACTAATTATTTTTCCTCACATGAATGTTGTAATAGCTGAACCGAGCTTATCAAACCTTCCTACCCAAAAGACGAACCTGAAACACTCATAAAACTAGGCCTGAAAAGTTTGACTAAATTATAAGGAACCAAAAAAAGAGGCTCTGGCATCTGGCAGTTTTAATAACTGCAGATGCACTTCAGTTTGCCTGACACACTACATCAGACAATGCTGACCTCACTGCTTACCGCAAAATCATGATGCATTCCTCAGCTCATGGCAGCATCACCTCAGTGAGACTAAAATAAAACCCACTGAAAGGTTTTATAGAATGCTAAGGCTACAAGACCTCTAATGTAGTTTTCTTATTGGAGCAAGAGCCAAGTACAGCTTAGATTCATTAGTTAATGGCCTGTTACAATGAAGGACAAGGACAATTATTATGCACATCTCCCAACTGACTGTTTCGGTGCGAGGAAAATGCAACAAATTATTGTTCTTCTATATTAATGTACCATAAAGGATTACTATCATATCTATTTCAAAAAATCCCCATCCTTTTCAAAATGCAGACTAGTGCTGGATAAATTTCATTTTTATAGATGAGAGCTTGGTGGAAAAATCAAGATTTTATTAGAGCCACGGACAATCACATTACATTTTATATGATATGAGGACTTCACTATTGAATCAGGAAATTGATCTCAGGACGTTTTTTTCCTCCTGAAGACTTCTCAATTCCCTGAGCATCTCTCATGTATCTCGAATACTTATTCGTGGGTATAATAGCCAGAAGTATTCCTAGTAGCTGGTTTTATTTACAGAAAAGTCAGAAAATATATACAAAATGGAGTCTTAAAGATGAGAGAAAATCTCCTGCCTTCTTCAGTAAGAGCTGTTGAAATATTTCTTGCACTTGGAACATGAAAGGAAAAGGAAGCCAGAGTAGCTATGCTCCTGGAATGGTAAAAATCATTATTTTGTTTCTGTTTCATTAACAAAATTTCACTTTCCTCGAAGCTTTAGTTTAGGAAAAGCAGCATTTTGCAAGACCTCGAGACTCATAATAAGCATAAAATTTCACAGAAAAATTAAAACAGATTTGTGGTTTAATAGCCTGAAGACTGTGTCTTTTTCTGAAATGTAAGAAATTATATCCTATTACAGAATGAGTGAGTAATCTCATCGCTTTCAGCAAAATATATGGTATATGAGACTCCTTGTAATTTTTTAAGCCGACAAATAAAGCACTAAGGAGAGGATGCACCACCTGAGTCTGCCAACAGCCGGACATTCAGATTTAGAATGAGCCAGCCAGATCCACCACACTGTCAGTGTTTCATCCTATAGTCAGGGACATGTGCTCTGACATGCTGCCAGGTGTCCAGGAGGCTAACAGCAGCTCCATTAACCCTTTAGCCCTGTTCATGCAGCGAGATTCCTGGTTGCTGCACACCTACTGCCACTATCACCCAACAGCAGCCCCAGCCTTCTTGTATTTTCAGTGAAACTTTAAGACTTTCTGAAGCTGTAGCTACTGCATCACCACTTGCCCCTTGCCAGAAAGATGCTGGATAACTATTGTCAGTAGAGACTTTTCCCAGCATCCAAGCACATGACTTTTGTAACACCAAGCAGGCTTGCAAAGGAGCAAAAAAAGGTCTGGTTTTATGCACAATATTTTATGAAATCAAATATTCTGGTAAACATCCACCCATTAGTCTCAGAGACCATGCAGGACCACTCAGAAGCCCACTTGAAGCAACAACCCAAACTTCTTCCCCTCTGTATTCACTCCTAGTTCCTCACTCACTGAACACTCAAGGCCTCCCAGTTACTCTGCAGTTAATGGATTGTTCACACAGGGCTTATCAAAAACCCAAACTTATCCTCTAGTGACAAGTGTTGGCCAGAAAGCATCTTTCAGTGAAGGCTTTGAAATCTATCCTGAAATAAAAAAAGCTTAGTGTGAACTCTCCTGTCCCAGCATGGCCCAGGCATGAATTACAGCTCGTCCCAAGGGCTTTGTTGTGTGTACTGTAAAATTTTAGCATTTCATCCCCTCCTCATCCACAAACAAGCCTTTGCACATTTTCTCTTTGCAGCTGACACTTGTAATATAAGCCACTGAGGTTGTTCAGAAATGCACAACATGGGCTGTATATAGAGAGTGTTATAGATTAGGAATTCAATGTCTTTTTTTTAGAAGTCATAAAGACATTATTTAGTTCCTCCCTCAGGAGACTCAGAAATATGTTCAAAGACTAAGATGTCAAAATCATTAAATGCTTGATTTTGCGCTATTTACTTTGTGCTGTGGTGAGGTAGTTATTACATGACATTTCATAAATACAGTGACTCAGAAATAATTAGTATGCTGAATAATAAGCTTTCCACTACAATAGAGCACCATACAATTTAAACTCATGATTTTCGTGAAGGACTTGCACAATCTAGCTTAAATACTACAAATAAAAGTGAGCTCTGAGGGAAAACTCTGGGTTTTGTTCTGTTTTCTTTTCCTTTAATGAGAGACAGAATGATAGTAGTGACCCCAGGGCTGCAGTGAGAAGCAGCAGTAACTGAGTTTCTCAAACCACAGGAACCAAAAAGGCAGCACATCTTGCTGTTACGACATGAGGGAGAGGTTCCAAGAGAATATTATGTTAGGGAGATTAAAATTAACGCAAATGTTGAACAAAATCCTTTTTTGAAGGAAGGAGATGATTTAAAATTGCTTGTAATTAAGGGAGAAACGGCATTGCATACAGCAATGCTCTAGCCAAGGAATCTCCCAGATTTTCAGTGTTCATCTTGCAATACTCCTACTTACTTTTTTTTTTAAAACACAGAGTGGATCTTATTGCCTTTTTTGAATATTAATATGCAACCAATAATAAATTGTGAGTTGCAGCACTGGATAATTTTCCTTCAAGAATGCTAAACAGGTTCTGGGCTGTATCAGCCCATGTGACAGCAGAGCAACCACCATCCTCTCTGACATCTTTAGGAGTAAATCGTAAACAATTGCTCAGCAGGAAAGCTCGAGCAAACCCCTCATGATGCTGAGTTTTAATATACTGGATGTTCAGTTTAAAAATAAAAAGAAAACTTAGATTTTAGCTCAAGTTCTAAGGAGTGGAGATTCAGATGAAAAGTAGGAAATACACTCTCACCCGTAAATTGTGTCAGAGGTACTTGTCTCAGTTTCTCTCACAGTCTGCTGTTGTGCTCGTACCACATTCAAAAATTCTTTCCTCTCGCAAGCCTCAAGGAGAAGACAAATTTTAAGTGCAAGGTTAAAAAAATGAATAAAGAGAAGGCAGTGTGAACTTTCATTTCATGTAAATACCACATACATCGCAGAACAGCACTGCCTCTCTGTTGCACTAGCCACCAACATATCTGTAAGAGCACTCAGTTGCTGGCAGTTTAAACTGCACAAAAATGCCCTCTTCCCTTTTGCTTTTCATGGGATAAAGTATCTGCCAACTAATTACCCTCACAGTGAGTAAAGGTATAATTATTGATGTTCATCTGTGTAAGCATTAATGACAATAGTTGGGCCAAAACGAACCTTGACATAGATGGCTGTCTCTTCACCAAGCCCAAGCAACAAGTGCTATTCCTGAGTTTGGACATGGATATTGAGCCAGTAAAAAGACTACCCAGAGAAGCAACTATGGGTCAGGATGCACATTAATTATTAATGTTTATGAATGCTTTATACCTCTTTTATATTAAAAAAAGCCCTTTCACTGTGTGGAAAAATACTTTTCTACACTGAAATGGAAAGAAGACTGGCACCAGGCTGTACTTCTTTTTACCCTAATCACAGGTCTCAGCTTTGGTGGGTGTCAGAACTAAGTTTTGGCTGAGGTAATCGAATGCATAAGAACCCTATACAGTAACATCTCAGACATAAAACACTGAGTTGAGGCCATAGCTGTGATATCCAATTGCTTTTGTCTAGAAACTAGTCAGCATCTGTAATCCTTAAAAGGGAGTTTAAAAACAGCTTCCGATATTTGGAAAGCATATAGCCTAATTTGTGTGCTGCAATATCAAGAGAAGTTAGGACACTCTACTAATTGCTGCTGCGCTGCTTTGTGCTATTCTGCAAAATGTTAGTATGTTCCTTCCACATAGGCCCGTTCAGCTCCAGACACCATTTTCCTCTCAACACCTACACATGACTTTTCAATTAACAGGACTTCCAAAAGCGTCTGCATTTTTTTCACAGTGTACATTTGATAAAGTCACAGTAAGGAAAAAGAAAGTCCACTCAAAGATCAAATATCCAAATTAATTCCTATTCCTTCTTTTTCCCTTCTGTTTTATCCTTCACTCCCTCCATCATTCATCAGAGGTCCAAACTGGTGCAAATGAACTTCTGAATGTGTGACAATGTGATCTGTCTAAGAAATATTATTCAGAAGCTCTTATTTCTTCTTTTTTTTTTTTTAGTTTTCTTTCTCAGGGCTCAAGAATGTTCATGGGAGTTTGCTAAGGAACCATTTTGATTTGCCTGTTCATGTAAAAATAATCCATGTTTCCGTGACATGTTGAGAATACAACATGCCAGAAATAACTTGCATACTTTTGGAGGTCTTTCTGCATATGAAAGTCCAGCATCTTACCAGCTTTATCATGAGATCTAAAACATGCTTGTGAAACTTGAAAAAGGCCTTTCCAATGACTGACGCAGTAAAATTGCAAGGCTGACTCACTAGATTAGCAGAAATGCTAAACCTTACAAGAAGAATTACTGTCTTGTGCAAAACATGAAATGCGCTCATCTGGAAAAGGAAATTTCACATCTCTTAGCTAATAACGAAACAACAGACCATCACAAACTCCTTCCAGACTCTTTGTACTTGGACATGCTCCACATTCTTTTCCAAGACAGTGTTTTTCTGGCCAACACAAGCCTCTGGGAAATCCTACCTCCACATCTCTGCAGTTCCAGCCCGCCACCCCCCCCCGCCCCCATTCCTCTTCCAGGCCTGGATAGTTAAACACAAGCCATATGAGGGTTACCTTCACAATATGTGTCAACATGTATTGGAGAAGAGTATTCTGGAGACCTGGTCTGAAGGCCTGAATGTCCATAGGGCTGTAAAGGTTTTAGGGAGCTCTTTTATATATACGTAGCTTCTCTGTATCTGTGTTGTAACTTTTAAGGTTACTCATAGGGCGAGGTCTCTTAAGAATTAAGAATTACAACATTTCCCTTGCTACTAGTTGTTTAAAGAGTTTACTTATTGCTGTAGGAAAAGGCCAGGAAAGTTGGGGAGTTTGGAATATTTTTATAGGAAACCTATCTTGTAGGCAGCCTTCTGTAATGTGGTTAATCTCAAAGTGAATACCACAAAATCCAATACATTAGAGAAACATGACAGAGTCTTGGGGTCATGTGCTGCCCAGTCTCTTGTACTTACACAACCTTCACAGTAAAGGAATGACAGCACTTGCTGACGGAGCAAGGGTAACCAATAGCACCCAAAAGATTAAAAAAATCCCAGTTCCCACAGCAGATGCTTTCTGCAAGCACACATAACAGTATTAACTCCCTGACCTGTATCTGCAAGAGTGTCTCTGGGGTCATTAGGAAGGATTCCCACCCTCAAAGGTCTGCAATTAGTTGATAACAGCAAGTAATTTATGTTGCTGAGAGGAACTGTTTTCAGGCTCCTTCATTTACTACACACAGACAGGACAGAATCTGTCAAAGCAGGGTACTTACATACTTGTCAAGCAGCCCTATTTCTGGTCTCCAAAGGAGAAACATCCTGTTCGGTCCTCCTGGGCTATCACAGAGGCACTGATAATGAAGGACTACATCCTCAGGTAGCACCCACCAAGCTAGCCTCTTTTACCTGAACACATCTTCCTTCTCCAAACTCCGCCTATGAAATGATGAAAAAACCCCTCAGCCACTGCTTTTATAGACATAAATTTAATTTCCCATTCCCACAGCCAGCTACCATCCAGCAATTGTAATCAAATATCTGACTGGGGTTTGAGCAAGGCCTTATTCTAGCAAGACTGAAAGCTCACTGAGGGACAGCAATCATTCTCCAAGGAGTCCCTGCACTGAGGGACAGGCTTTCACACATCACTGCTAGAAACCTTGCCCCATGGACAAGCAGCAGCACTGGCACTTAGAGAAGGACAGGGTCACAGAGCCCCATGGAAATCCTTTGCTCCTAAAAATACAAAAGCTAGCACAAAGCATCAGGCAATGATCCTGTCACACATACATCCTGTCCACAAACTCTACTCCTAGGTGGCTGTGACTGGCCTCTGTTATGGATGAAATACTGGCCTATATGGTCTTTGACAGAAACACCAATCCCTGGATTTGCGGGTTTCTACAGCAGGATAAAGGGCAGCTCAAAGCCCAAGCTGTGCCTGAGAGGCTTTAGAGTCCACAAAACACTTCAGAGCCAGCTACACTCTACTGCGTGGCAAAAAGGCAAGAGCCAGCCACATCCTGAGTGTTTAAAGAGCTTCACACAGAAGCTCCAGTGCTCCAGACTAGGTGCTGCTGCTCCTGACACCCAGACTCACTCTCTGGCTACATGCAACAGCTCCTGAGCCATGTATAACCTCATCAAAGCTCCCTAAAGATGCAAGGGCTGTCCTAATCCTACCTCATTAATCTGCAGCATCTTCTGCAGGACTGTGGTGAAAGATGAATCTGCACAGCAGCAAAGTTTACAGCTGGCTCCTGCCTCTGCTGTTCCCTGCTCACTGCCACTGTAAATCCCACAGGCCCCAGATGCTCAGCCCCACACCTGACCTCTCTGCACAGGAGAGGTCTGCACTGGTATTGCTGCCAAGACGCTTCTGTGGGCACAGAGGCAGAGATTGTATTTACAGTTACACCCACTTATGTTTTTGCACTGTGTGAAAAACTAGCACTCCCTGCTCATCTAGTTCTTGGCTAAAAAGATCTTGAATTTGATTATATTCTAAGATACATCTGGTTTTAGCAGTGCAGACTGGATGCTTGAAAATACACAAATAAAAAGTGTTTGGGTTAAGAATGCTCTTGTGATTAAAAAAAAATATTGAAAGTCCTGAAGTGTTTGTTTAAAGAAAATAATTTTGATTTAAATGCTGGCACAACTTCAACAATTTGATTTTAATTTTGAAGTGTTGAAAATGCCCTCAGATAATTTCTGTAGTATTCCAGCATCCAAAGGTGATTGTAGAAAGCAAGTCGCTTAAGAAATTAAGTTAACTGCAGAGCTAAAATTATTTTCCTGTTTTCTAAGAAAATAAACAAACAAAAAAGAGCCCAATGCTCTAAAGTCTTTTTGAGAAAGATCTTATAAGCAGTTTTCAACCAGGCAGGCATGGTTTTCCCTCCTCCCCCAACCAAAATAGAGTTTGCCCTTTGAGAAAGCTTCCAAGAAACTCACAAGCCATAATAATACAAATAATTTACTGGACTTTGGTACCAAGTACACTGCTTTAAGCACTGGTTGGACCTGAAAGCAGTCTTAAAATCATTTGTTTATTATGATTATAAAAATGCTCACTGATAAATATTGTACAGCACTTGTACTCTGGGTTTCATCAAAGCAGTGGTCTGATCATTTTATATTAGCATTTGATATTGTCTTTGGGATTTAGGTGAGCTTTCTCACCTAAATTTCTTTGTCATCACTGTCTTTGACTTCCTGGCTTAACAGAATCTTCCAAAATCATAACATTTTGTTGTTTTGGGGTCAAATTTTGACTTAGTTTTCACTAAAACCAACCTTTTGGCCCAAATTCTCTCAAATTCAGGTCTAGGTTTACTGAACCTTTAGTTCATTAAAGTTGACTCGACTAAGTACAGCTCATTCTTCAAAGAAACCAAGTGAAATTGGGTCTTTAGCTCACCTCGGCGGAGTTGACAGCCCCCAGATAGACAGGCCTCAGTAGGTTTCCTTTGCAGAGGTTTTGCTATCAGCACTACTTCTAACACGGTGTTCCTTCATCTAGCAAGATTAGATATTGCAACTGACTGCAATCACTGCTGTTGCCTAATATTGGTTTCAAGGGAGCAGATTCTGTGAAGTGTTTTGCTAGGAAAGTTGCGTCCCACTTAAAAAGGGGAAAGAAAAAAAAAGACAAATATACCTCTGAGCCGGCTTTTGAATGCTCTCCTTTGTTACTAGCACAGTTTACAGGCCTGAATATGACAGTGAGCTTCTCATCAATAGCCTGCCTCAAAGGGAAAACACAAGTAAAGAAAAGCAGCTCGTGATACATCAGCTCAAACAATGATGTATGCCCAACGGAGCACAAGCTGCTGTCCAGTTGGTTTACAAAAAGGAAGGAAGTACTAAGAAGGCAAGTGTGTTCCCCTCTGCCAGGACATCCCTTCTCTTATGATCGCTTATCTTTATTTTAACTTTTTGTTCCCAGAGCACCAGGACACAATGTGTACAAATCTTTTGCTTTTTCTAAAGCCCACGGTGATCTTGGAGCAGAGTACATCCCAACACCCTGCTAGCACTGCCACTGGCAACACAAAATGTCTGTCTGCAAAGAGAGGCTTCATCCTAATGTCTTTGAGCTCAATGGCAACCACTGACTCACAAAACCCCAAATCCTGTGCAATGCTAGTAGCAGCCATTTTGACATGGCACATGGGTATTGCCTGGAGCAGCCAGCAGCTATGCTCTTGGTGCACAGCCATGAGAGTGGCCACTGGGCATTTTACACAAACTACATCTTTGAAACCATCACAGATAACACAGCAGGTCACGATTTCCACCATGGTCTGAACTATGCTATGGTGGAGGCTCTGCCCACACCCTGTCCTAGAGGTGGCAGAAGGAGACCTCCTCCTGGCTAAGGACGTGGCCAAAACACTGGATGTCTGATGCGTGTTCACTCAGTTACAAACTGACATGAATAGGTGAGTTTTTTTCAGAATTGAAACAAACCCAGTTATGGGTATGGACTTTGGCATTTGCTAGGTGTGCATGGGGGTGGAGGAGGTGGGTACCACAGGCAGCCCATAGTGTCAAATCAGTGTTTCTCTGCTGAGGTCTGATTCATAGCCACAACTCAACCTCTGCACTATTCTTTTGGATTTGAGGAGGAAAACATGGAACTAACTTTAGCATAAATACCAACAAAAATAATTTAGCCTTCTGCTATCCTCAAGGATGAACAAGCTCCAGGAAAACAAACTTTGATAGAAATTTTCTATCTCAAAGAGATCTACAAATCTCACAGGAACAGCTTTGTTTTTTTTAATTCTCCCAGAGCTGCTTGATGCTTACCCTGGCATAACATAAGGTGGCCATATTTTGTGGAAGAAAGTTCATCTTTTGACAAATAAGGCCATTTTAGGTATTGATAAAAGGCACATAAAAAGTTATACCACAAAAACCCTATTTAGAAAGTGCACTCAAACGTTTTTATTTTTCAGTCTCACTGTCAGTTCTCCAGATATAGCACCTATCCCAATTTTCTGTTACTCACAGTAGCTTTCATTTGGTTTACCATAATCTTCACATTATTAACCTACACTCAACTCTTCATCAGCATGTCTACTTGGAGGCAGATAAGAAGTTAGAGGTAAGTTAGTTCAGTGTTGAATCACTTGATATAACAGATTCAGTGTATTAATCCTGATATACGTGGTCTGGGGAGGGGGTAGAGAGGGTTGCTTTGTTGGTTTTGGTAGTTTTTCTCCTCTGTGCCCAGCACATGTGGTAAGGCAACAGCAATAAATCAGAACAAAGGAAATAAAGTACTAAGGCTTTAGGGAACATGTGTTTTAGAAGAAAAACTTGGCTCACCAGTAAAAGCAGTATTGCCTTATAACGGATGTTTAGAATTCAGATGTAGAAAGAGAGAGAGACAAAATTGTATAAATACAAGTGACTTACAGGTCTTTGAAGCTTTCCAACAGTGCTGTGAGCCAGTCCATCTTCCCAGTTCTTCCTGGACCTGGCCAGAGAGACCCCACACTCCAAACCAGCAAGAGGGGAGCAGCAGTGGTGCATCTCATCTCTAAGCAATGCTGCAACACATTAGGTCGCAGGCAAAGGATTAAAAAATTAAAACCAATCAGGGAAATTGACATATTGTTTTCCAAGATCAAGGCTGTCAGCTGCTCTTGACAGCCCTATTGCAAATCAACATCAACTAGAAACACACTGCTGGAGTAGTGGTCTGTCTTTGCAGATCTGCAGGATGACAAGGGAGGAAAGTCATGTCAGTCGCAGCACCTCTCCCCATCTGCCGCCTTGAGCAAATCAGCTGAGCGATCCTGTAGGAGCACCAAGCATGAACTGCCAGAAAGTCCTGCCAGTAGGACAAGGAGATGGACCACCCCCATCAGTCCTTACACCAGGCTGGTATTTTAACACACGTGGCCATTTATCACCCAGTTTTGGAAGGGTGCATCAAAGAAATCTACTGATATCCTGCAGCAATCAGGCTTGGGAGCAGACAGGATGGGAAATACATGGGAAAGGCATAGCCCCCAGGCACCCATCCTGCATTCTGCAAGCTCCTCTGGGTCTCACAAGCAAACTCATACGAAGCTTTCTCCACACAGACAAGCTGTCCAGGCTTCAGTAAATTAAATCAAAGAGAAATTGGAAAGAGAAGGACCTTGGGCAGATTGAGGGACTAATGATCAGGGAAAAAACAGAGCAATTTGGAGCAGCTGTCCTGCAGTACTCAATAGGATTCCGGCACTGCCCATTTCTAAGGATTAATGTGTGAATGAGGCCTCCAAAATCCTGTTGCTAATTTACAAAACAGAAAGACTCAAGGAAACAAAAACCACAATGAATTTTGAGGTTTTTATTCATTGTTTTCCAGTTCCTAAGCTTTTGGAGTATATTCAGCTCATGTTTCCAATCTTCTTTCCATCATTACAAAAGAAAGAAGTATGCTTTTTAATATTACATTGCAATAAACCCAGAAATTTCCTTCTTGTTCTCTGTTTCAGGATCTATGCCTCTGAGGAAAGCTCAAGAGTATTGCTGATTTGAGAAAATGGAGAACAGGCAAAATTGGAATTACAGAAGTGGATAATCATGGGTAAACTCATTGCAGACAGTTTGGGTTTTTTTTAATAAATTAGCCAAGACTGAATTATTGGTAAAATAAGATATCTATTTCAAACAGTGTAAAAAGTTGTATAAACCAGTCTATTCAGTGCCTTTAAAGAAAAAGGCTGGGTTACTCAAACACAGCATGCTCTAAGGATAGCTCCAGCCAGCTCTAGTTTGATTTTCTCCCTTTAAATGCAGACAAAAGTTTCCACTGCTTGTAGCAGCCAGGACTGAGTTAGACATCAGAGAGCTCTCCAATACAACAAACGCTCATGCTTGCTGCTGAAAGGAAAACACATTCCAGGAAACATTTACAGCAGATTGCTTCATGACACAAACACGTGGGGTTGTACCCAGGCTCAGTCACTGGGAAGACTGCAGCAGGAACATCCCAGCTGCTGTGCTTTCTCTAGATCACTATTGAAGCCACGCAATGCTCTCAGAAGTCCGCATCAAGAAATTTACACATGAGAAACCTGTAAAAGCTGCACTTTGTGTAATGCAAACATTTGTCATATGGCAATGACACATATTCAGAACAGCTGCCAAGCACCAGAGCCCTTTGCAAGAGTAGCTAAGGACCATCTCACCCCTGAGGTGCTAATAAGGGGATATCCACAACCCAACATGTGCAGAAATATATAACAATAAATTCTCTCCCTTCTGCCATGCTCTGGCCACAGCACCCAGCCTCCTGTACCACAGCTGACAACCTATGTCAGGGTAATCTCGAGCAATCCAGCTAAGCTAATTTTCTCACTGCTCTGCTTTTTTTGCAGTATTGCAGGAGCAGATGCAACAGGGGTCAGGATATGGCCCCTCACATGCATAGTTTTTTTAAAGAGCATAATTCAGAAGAAGCTATTGTGAGGAAGAAAAATGCTAAGCACAGAGCCCAAGTTACTTCTCTGACCCTGAACATAAAACATATTTTTTATATTTAAAACATAATGTTTTATTTGGCCAGTTATAGAAACATGTGGCAAAGCCTTCATTTTTATGGAAAGTTTCTCCTGTAACACAAAAAGAAAAATAACTGAACTTTTATTCTGCCTCTGTCTGCTATGCACATCCCTACACCCACACAGGCTGTTCTCAATTGAATTTTAAGTTCTGAATACATTTGATAACTCTATTTACTCTGCAAAAATACTAATAAGGTCCCAATCAAAGATTAAAACCACAACCTACCTGAAGGGGTGGAGTGTGACACATAAACAGGAAAGTGCCCCCATTAAAAGTTTATATTCAAGGCAAAATGGGAAGGTTCAAGATAATGAGTTATTAAAAAGGAGATGAAAACCAGCAAGTTCAGGACAGACTCGAACAGCAAAAAAACATTCACCTGTGTCATACTGTATTTAGCAGCAGCGAGAAAATTTGTTCAGTGCTCAACAGTCTTAGAACTCTTAACCTGAGTACCAGGCTGAGGGACTAGCTTACACCACCATTTTGGAGGGCAAAAAAAAAGCTTTGTTTTCAAAGCTCAGTTCCAATTCTGACCTAAGGTCAGCCACAAGGCATGGTTTTTTCCCCATTAAAAAAAAGGGGGACCTACTTACTGATTTACGTCCCTGTACGTGCTAATGAGCTCAAGCAGTATTTGCAGGAGAGTTGAAGTGTGAGAGAAATTATATCACAGCAGGAGCACAGCAAGAGGGTTGCTTCCAAATTTGTCAGCTGTTATTGCTGCATCCAACCCTCTCCTAAAACTTTCTGAAGGACATAGTACAAAACAAAGGGTTATCATCCAAGTACAGCTAGAAGAGCTTCAAGCTCTCATCCAGCAGAGCAAGTGCAAGCCCACTGCAGGAATGTCCTGGGAGACTTGGACTCTGGCCCTTCGCCACAGGAAGGCTGATGCTGTGCCAGTGCAGACAAAGGGCACACACACATTTCACCCTACTGGCTCATCTTCAGGGATGGTTATTTCCAGCTGAGGGACAGCATCAGGCAGCATTAGGTAACCTTTCCATCTGTTTCTACAAAACAATACAGCCAAGGGATTTCTTGACATCTCAAAGCAGGCAGACAAAATCATGATGATTAACATAGAAACTGCTATTGCCCAACTTACTTCTTCAGGGATAAATCCACTACTATCCCTCAAAGGCCTCTCCTTGACTAAGCAACCACAGGACCTACAAGTCACCTCCTCCCTTTCCTCTCTTGATTGACAAGCTGACCTAATCACCCTTTGCCTATAAGTAAGGGGCAAGCTCACTGTTTTAAGGTATCTGTCCTCTGTAATCAGCAAACCAGTTGCCAATCTTTGTTATTGGCAGTCAGTTATGCCCCTTGAGCTTGGTGGCTGTGACTCAGCTGCAGGCCTACTGCCACCAGTAGCTGGCACTTGGCAAAGCAGCTGTGCATGACTTAGGCTAGCAGGAGCCTTTGGAGATTCCTTCCTCGATTTATATCTGTAAGAGATTCCTTGTGTTCAGACCATATTGTTGTGTCAGCTACACTGTAAAAATCTGCAATTAATAAGCTCCACTTTCAGATCATGAGAGTCCTTTTCAGGGCACAGCTTTGGAGTGTTGGCAATGTTTGTTCCCCCCCGCCCCCCCCATCAGCTAGCATGGTTCATGACACACCTCACATTGGGAAAACCCCGTGATTGCATAAATGAACAACTCCAGGGAAAGCCCAGGTTCCCAGTATCTAGCAGCCTGCCTCCCTCTTGCTTCATTCTCCCTTTTGGTGGGTAGTTTGAAGACCAGGGTCCTGCAGCCCTACCCGTAACTGTAAGAAAAGCCTCCTGGCACCTGCAAGTTGGGCTCCCCTGAGAGAAGAGGAAATTTCAATAAAGTAAAAATAAGAAAGACAAAAGATGGATGTGACCAGATGCCATAAACCTTGAATCCAGGGGAATATGAAAAATGTTACCTTAGCTCTAGTAACAGAAATGTTACTGTCCTGGGCAGCAACTTCCTGCAGTACAGCAGATCCCTCTGAGAGAGCTGTTCAGCCATGCTGGCTCTGGCCCCGCGAGGAAACCTGTCTTGTAGTATCTCATTTTGCATAGGCCTAAATCTGTTTCAGATCAGGCTTTTAACCTCCATGACTTATGTCTGTAGCTGCAAGATGGAGCAATTCTTCTTCTCCTCACCTTTCCTGCAAGAAAGCAAATGGAAGGTGAGCTTCGTCTTCTGGACACATTTTGCAAAGCCACAGAGGACAGAAAGAAAAGAGGCTTTAAAGGGATGGAGCTGCTTTGAGGTTAACTTCTTCCCCTACCTAACACTTACCTGTCTCCTTTCTCATGCACTGCCATGCATTTGAGGCCCCACTGGTGACACCATGCTGTCCTTCTTGTAGGGCTTCCTCCTCCAGCCCTCAGAGCGGCTGGGACTTTCCTTGCAATATCATCGAGTTCACAGCAGCCCAGTCCTGCTTTGCTCCAGAGCGAGTTGCATTGGAAACTGCTCAAGGAAGGGCTGTTGTTTTGCAAATCACTGAGTTCATTTATGGAGCTATATAAATAACAGGATCATCTCTGCCACCTGCACTACACTCTGCTAAACAGCTGCTGCTGCATCTCTCTACAGAACCAGTAACATTTTTGAATGGGTAAAGTGATTCATGTGACACACTGTGGTCTTTATTCCATGCTAGATTTGTGGCTTGGTCGTGGATTATCAGCCAAAAAGATTGGAAACAAATTTCACTTCTCAGCATCCCCATGGGACTGGTATGCTTCAGAGCTGGCTACGTTTCAGCAGAACGATTCATTTACCCTAAGCCATATTTTGGGCTTGTATAAGCTGGATTAACATCAATGGAGATACACCAGTTTACTTCAGCCCAAGAACATGGCTCCATATCTTGATGACATGGAGTTCAGTCCTAGAAGATATTGAGTAGCCTCTTAATGGTGCAGGCTGGATGCCCTTGTGGGCATTGAGCCCTGCCAGGGAGGAGTGGGATTTGGGGAGACTAGTTTGCTTTCTCTGGAGAAGAAATGGGGCATTACTAGTCATGGTGAATGACTAGTAGAGAAAATGTCCAACACACAAAATAAACACTTTAGGACTGAAACCAGGAGCTGGGGCTGGAGGAGAGCTGCAACAGGCCCAGGAGAGCCCCAGTTAGGTGAGCAGGATTGGACTGTTATAGTCATAATCTCCATGGGATAGAGGTGATAGCTAGTTGTCAAAAGCTTTTGATACCAAGAACTGAGAGGATTAAAGCACTTCCATTTAGACACCCAGAAGAAAACCAGCAAACATAGGATGGCCAGTTGTGACTATAACTAATATTTCAATGCTGGTTCTGTGCACAGTGCTGAGCAGTGTGTCCTATGCAGTCCTGGATGCTCGAGGTGAAGAGATGTGTGCAGTCCTCTCCCTGTTCATGCCACACTAATTAAGGTTAATGAGGGCTGAAGCCTTCCTCTTTTCCCGCTCCTTGGTGGAGAATTTACTCCTGGGCAAATTCCACCTCTTCCAAAAACTCACTAACAAACATCTCAGACCCAAGCTACACACATTAAGAAGCTTGAAAACTAGTGTGAGAATTAGGCAGAACCACAGAGTGATGCTGTATGTTAAATATTGTAGTTGTCTATATCAACATTCACACAGAGATAGCTGCACTCTTTGCAAAACAGGGATGAGCATGAGTAGCCCCATCTCACCCAAGGAGAACGTGAGCTACAAGATTAAAGGCTGCTGCCATTAAAATAAAAACAAAACCTGCAAACACCATAGGCACATTTTTCTGCACCATTTGGCAGAAGTTGGTCACATTGGTTGAAAACTGCAGTCTGAAAGCTCCCTACTCCTGTTCAGCTGCTGCCTAGAGCTGGAGGTGCCAGAACTTGCCTGTTGGTTTGGCTCTCAGCCTCTGCAAGCAGCTGTTAACCCACTCCCAAGCATGTCCAGAGCTGCTCTAGTTCAAACATCTCCACTCCAGCTCACACCTGAGTGCTGCCATGGTCTGGCATTGCTGCTAAGGGCTGACAATGCTGTCCATGGCCATCCCCAGCAGGGACCAGCCTCAGAGCTGCAGTGGGAGCACACTGTGACACCGTCTGCAGGCGAAACACCATGACAAGCACGACCACTCCTCAAGAAATGCCTTCTGCTGCAGCAGCACAAGAGGTCAGGCTCTTCCTGGAAGCTTCTGACCCCACATGCTGCCCTGTGCAGCTCCACTCCTCTCTGCTACCAACTCTGCGGTGCATGAGGAGCTCCCAACAGCCCACTCGCTCCCCAGCCACCTTGCAGCAAACCCCAGAGCAGGGCAAGAGGGAGCAGGAGCCTGCACCGGTAGGAAAGGTGACCAGTGGGCAATCTGCTCCCAGGCAGTTCCCACGCAGAAAGCCAGGCCTTGTCCTTCACGCCAGGCACACTCAGTGGCTACAAGGCCTTTCTTGAATCATTCTCCAGAAGACCGCCCAGCATAGCAGAGCCTTCAGTTACCTTAAGACCATCACAGCTGCGAGTATATACAGCAAGAGCTATGTTTCCCTACTTCACAAGGATCTGGGGAATTATAGGCCTGACAGTCTTATCTCAGTACCGGGGAAGGTCATGGAGCAGATCTTACTGAATGCTATCACACAGCACATGCAGGACAGCCAGGTGATCAGACCCAGTCAACATGGGTTTATGAAAGGCAGGTCCTGCCAGACCAACCTGATCTCCTTCTATGACAAGGTTACCCAGTTAATAGATGAGGGGAAGGCTGTGGATGTGGTGTATCTGGACTTTTGTAAAGCCTTTGACACCATTTCTCACAGTATTCTGCTTGAGAAACTGGCTGCCATTGGCTTGGACGGGCACACCCTCTGCTGGGTAAAAAACTGGCCAGATGACCAGGCCAGGAGGGTTGTGGTAAATGGAGATAAATCCAGTTGGAGGCCGGTCATGAGTGGTGTTCCCCAGGGTTCAGTGCTGGGTCCAGTCCTGTTCAATATCTTTATTAATGATCTAGATCTAGACGAAGGGATTGAGTGCACCTTTAGCAAGTTTGCAGATGACCCCAAGCTGGGTGGCAGTGTTGATCTGCTTGAAGGAAGGGAGGGGATGCAAAGAGATCTGAACAGGCTGGATCCAGGGGCTGAGACCAACGAGATGAGGTTTAACAAGACCAAATGCTGAGTCCTGCACTTGGGGCACAACAACCCCATGCAGTGTTACAGGCTTGGGGAAGACTGGCTGGAGAGCTGCCTGTCAGAGAAGGACCTGGGGATGTTGGTTGACAACCGGCTGAATATGAGCCAGCAGTGTGCCCATGTGGCTGAGAAGGCCAATGGCATCTTGGCCTGTATCAGAAACAGCGTGGCCAGCAGGACCAGGGAGGTGATTGTGCCCCTGTACTCAGCACTGGTGAGGCCACACTTTGAGTACTGTGTTCAGTTCTGGGCCCCTCGGTACAAGGTCATTGAGGTGTTGGAGCACGTCCAGAGAAGGGCAAGAAGGCTGGTGAAGGGGTTGGAGAACAAGTCCTGCGAGGAGTGGCTGAGGGAACTGGGGTTGTTTAGCTTGGAGGAGGTTGAGTGGAGACCTCATGGCTGCCTGAAAGGAGACTGTAGCAGAGCAAGTGTTGATCTCTTCTCACAAGTGACAGGTGACAAGACAAGGGGAAATGGCCAGAAATTGTGCCAGGGGAAGTTCAGACTAGTTATTAGGAAGAAATTCTTTACCGAAACGGTGGTCAGGCACTGGAACAGCTGCCCAGGGAGGTGGTTGAGTCACCATCCCTGGAGGTGTTTAAAAAATGGGTAGATGAGTTTTTGAAGGACATGGTTTAGCGGAAGATGGGTGCGGTTGGACTAGATGACCTCAAAGGTCTTTTCCTACAGGAAGATTCTATGATTCTATGTTTCACAGATGTGTTGCAGTATCCTGGAAAACAGTAGCAAACCTCAGCCCTTGCACAGCCTCCTCCATACCCCTCATACTCCTCATACATACAAAGATGCCAGGGTAACATTGGCTGGGATCAGATGTGTATTTTGCCACTTTTCCAGTATAAGCAAGGTTTGAGGCAAAGCTTTGTTTCAGAGAAGGTATACCCATTTCTCCTCCTATTACGTGAACAGGGTGGTTTCAGACAAGTAACAAAACACAGTAAGTGCTTGTAGTAAATAAATGCTGAAGCCCAGCTCCCCCCATGCTGTAATCCTCTGTGTTTTCCCCAAACTCAATCAACAGCCTGGCCCACAGCTTATTTACCCACTTCCAAAATTCTTAGTCTGACAACTAAAAATGCATTTATCACTGTCAGATCATGATCTTTCATTTCTGCTCCTCTGCAGGCATCTGTCAGAATCATGAAAGATTATTACACCAGCCTGGTTGCAGAACCACAGACCCTCTCTGCAGACACACTCTTCAATGGACACTTTGTGACCCTTTCAGCAACCACTGCCATCTGCAGAAAAACTCACCTGTTATTCCACTTTTTCATTCCTCTCTCTTACATTTCTAGCTCTGGGGCTGGATATCTGCTCCCTGTTGCCCAAGTGTTTATCATTTTTCAGCCTGACAAGCAGCAATGAGAGGTTCACCAAAATCCTCCTCTGCGGCACTGGTCCACTTCAGCACCCTGATTCCTTCTTTGTTATAAAGTTGAGAAGGTGCTGCCTCTCTCCTTCATACACACTTCTGTATGGTTCAGTTCTAACCTTCCAGCCACACAGCACTCTAGAGCATGCAGTATTTATAAATATGCAACATCCTGAACAAAATTAAGACATCCTCAATCCAAAGCCTTTGGGATGATGAACAAACCCAGGAGCATTCTCTGGTAGGCATCTAAGCTCCATCACAGTAGATGAAACGGCTGCATCACTTCTTCAAAAGAGCCTTGATAGACTGAAAAATGTATTTTCTTCGCATCTTGGAGCCTGGACCCAGCTGCCTGCAGGGAACTGACACGGCTAGAAGACGGACAGACACTGAGGTTTGTCTGCACATGGCAGCTGTGTTTATGCCTACTGGTGCAACACAAAATGCCTCTGGAGCCAACGCAGTTTGTGCCACAGGAACACTGTTCTGCACAACATAGGCACCACTGTTTCCAAAGGTGAAAGGAAATAAGCTGTCATTATACAAAGAACCTAAAGTGAGAACAAATAAAAATTAGATTGTTTTTACTCAAATTCAAACTACTTCCATTAATGCAGGTCTGGTCTTGCATGCAATACCCGGAGTCTTCTCTGCAGCAAAAGCAATTAGGAAGATGAAGAAGGAAGAGCCAGGAGAGAGCATCTTTTTATGGGAGGAAAAATACTTCAGTAGATACTTGGATCACACAAGACTTCTCTCCGTTTAACATGTCATAGGTGCCAGAGTTGCTTCAGTTCTTGTTCCTCTCTCTATAAGTAAAGGCCTGAGCAGGAACAGACAAAACCAAACAGTAAACAAGATCAAATATTTGTATATTGCACATATATAGTATATAGTTGCATTCTAATCGCCTCTGAGACTTTGGGCTCATTTAGAGAAGGAAAATGCCTGGCACAGACAATGCAATATAATCATACTGCCACTGAGATGATGTATGTTGAAAGTGTAACTCAATATCTTTTCCCATTGGGAGATTTAGCTTATACTTCCTTTCCAGAAACAAATCTAAAGCAGGAAGAGTTTTTGCTTTCAAAACTGGAATTCTCTGAGTGTTACACTGCCAAATATTTAAATGTTCAATTTATACTAAGAAATTGTCTCCTGTAAAGAAACTCCAGAAGTTCCTATAATCCTAACATTGTGCTGGATCCCCACATCTGCTGGCCTTCAAACATTGATCCAACCAGATCTTCCCAGCCTGCTGTGCTGCTCATAAACCAGAAAGAAAACAGTTGGGTCTTCTTGGACCTTCACTTCTCATATATATATGAATTTTAATTGATTCAACTGGCTCCAGCTGTTAGTTGACACTGTGGAAAGGACAGAGCAGGACCAAGCCACACTTCTTCCTCCCCACCAGCAAGTCTATTTGTGGCCCTGTGCAGTGCCAGAAATAAAGTGCATTTCTTGGAGCAACCCACTGGCAAGTGTTTGGCTCTCTATAGAGGGCACAGCAGCCTCAAAGAGAGTCATTTTAACTCAGATATCAAAGTCCTCACTAAGGAGTTTTAGAGGGCTGGAAATGCTCCTGCGAGTGGTGGTAAGGGGGGAAGAGAAGGGAGGTAAAAAAAATCAGATTTTTCTCCCCTCCCTGTGCTTGGAAAGCAGCCTTTCAGGATCTGCCTGCCCTCTTCCATCACATTTTGTCTTGTAGCTGGGAGATCCCAGCCTCACTACTGCAGCACTGAATGTATTTTAAATGACTCATCAATGTTTGCATACATATGCCAGATGCTTATTTTCTGTCTTAATAAACAAACAAACAGAAACCTCAAACAACTTCTGAGAGATGGAACATTTTTTCCTGCAGTGAAGGCCCCATGGTTTGGTCGTGCAGGACAGCGGAAGAAGGTTCCCCCCACTACTCAAAACACCACGTCATGAGCATTTCTCCTCCCTTCCTCCTCCCTTTCTCTTCCACAGAGGTTATCCAGACTTCAGGGAGGGATGGAGGTACAGAGAAATGTCACAGCTGCTTATTTCCTCCTGTGGCACCTAAGAAGATGGGAGTTTGGAGGACCTCAGCTGAACATAGCTGATGGGACACTGCCTTAATACAGCCTTTGATGGGTGTTCATCAGAGCATCTGCCTGAGCAGGAACCCCCAGGTGAAAGAAACAGTACTTGAAGTTGTCACAGAGGTCTTCTTTTTCAATAATTTATGGCTGAGGCTTCTTAAACTACTCAGGGGTTTTGTTAATTTTGTCCCAAATTATTTTTCTTTCAATATTTCACTCATTTCATCGGGAGATTTAGCACAATGATTTCCCTGTCCTGGCAATCTTCAACTTTGCTACACAGTTCTCATCATGAAAAGTGCAGAGTTACATGAGAGATACCTGAGATAAATGGTTGGTGCACAAAATGGGGCCAGGAGAGAGTCTGGAGCCAAAAAGTTCAGAAATAAAATTGCAGGGAAGGTGATGCCAGTGAGCAGTGGTCTCTCTGTATTTGCTTGCAAGGTTTACTCCCGCGTGTCAGCTCTCACATGCAAAGGAAATGCCCACTGCTGTATGTACACACAGCGTCTTTCTTGGGGGAAACTGTTCATACACACTGAACTGATTCCACATCAGTAACCACCATAAAATTTTAAATATAAATAGTGAAGTTTATATTCCTTTTATGTCTCGTGCAAAGGCATCAGCTACTGAAAGCAAAAGGGATTCAGGCAAGCGCTCCACAAGATGTGACTAGAATATGTTTCTTCTGAAGTCCTCTAATGAGAAGTAGTAATGTATTCCCTCTTTTCCCCCAAGAACTGGAAATCACGTTTTAGTGCCTGCCACAGGACTGTCAGGATCAGCATTTCAAGTAGAAATTCAGCCTTTATCAACTTTCAACAGCATTGTAAGTCAGGAATAATTAATGTAATATTAACATAGAGTTATCAAGAAAGGTAAGACTGTAAGCATTCAACATCAGATTCATTTAGTATTTACTGCAATAATGAGACCAGCATGAAGTCATTTAACATAAATGTCAGCTTCAGTGAGATGTCTCAAGGCAGTCAAGAGCAGTTCAGAGGCGTGTCCTTCTGTACGTCCTCAAGTTCTCCAGAGCTCTTCAGTGCACTCCTTGGAGGATCATCTTGGAAAGCCACTTCATGTATCTGTTTTAAAACAAAAACCAAATAAATATTTCTGTAAAACCCACAAGCATTTTTTCATGATAGTTATCAGCTGTATATATCACCACTCACAAGCTATACCGTATGGATAGATAGCTCATACATACAGGACCTATAGAAATAACAGGTAACAGTCTTACAGGAATAATAGATTAGAGTCTAAAGAGCCATATTTTTGTATTTATAAACACATACATATCTGAAAGAATACATAAAATCAAATTCATGCAGCCATTCAGTAGAACAACTATTCAGGGAAATACCTTGTGGCTTTCACAGAAACAGTTTCTTGGCTTTCAGTGGACACATCAGACAGTCTAAGTGTACTGTGCTTAGCTACAGCAATATACACATATATATAAAAAATACATGAATTGATATAAATTCAGCCCAAGTTTTTGCCTTACAACAGAGAGAGACAGCTAAGCTTTTCTTAACATCTGGAAAGTATTTAGTGTTTTTCAGGACAACTAGGTATCAGTTCAGCAGTTTTAGGGCCTGATTCCTGCATTTCTGTCTCCTCTGCCTCCAGGGCTATTCCAGTACAGGCAAAAGGAGCCTGGCTGTGCAAGGTTGCAGTAAATGTCTAGTGGGATTTTCAAACACACCAAGGCTGCTACCTTACACTGACATTAGCAGGAGCGAGGTGTCCAGGCATGCTGGAAAATCCCTATAGCTGCTTAAGTCTCACTTTTAAAAGCAGGGTGCATTTGACAGAGTGCCTGGAGCCAGGATCCCACGGAATTTCAGTGGAACTGGGACATCTGGCTCCAGTAAGTTCCAGCAAACCCTTGTGCCGACGAGCACTTGCAGTGCTGCAGGACTGGAGTATTGTCGTGGGTTGTATCTGTGCTGCAGCCTTAATTGCTCCCATTGAGCTCACTTTTCCCCTAGCTGCCACAATTACTCTGAAACTGGGGTACAAAGAACAGGGAACAACGAACGTGTACATAGAAGCAACAAACCTTTGCTCAGCAAGATAAGCCCCAAAGGCCAGATTCTGCACCATCAATCACAGAGCTGATATAAGCAGTATGCAGGGGAGCAGGTGAAGGATCAAGACTTAATCAGGGAAGAAGACACCTCTAACAGCACCCTAACAGCCCAAAGCAGTGGTGAGGGCATCTTCTGTAATCTCCTTGCTATGCATTGGGCTTTAAGTGTGTCAAACACATCTTTAATTAACATAATCTTTAAAACAAAGAACTTTTCCTACAAGGGAAATAACGCTGCTTGGAATCACACCTAGATACGCAGTTCTAACACACTGTCTCTTTCAGGGGCCTGCAAATAAGTTTCATTGCAACAGTGACACTGCTGCGTGAGGTGGTCTTCTTACTACAGGGCTGGTAGCAGGCAGGCCAGCCTGTTGCAGCTTCAAATGGCATGCGCCCACTGAGTCCAAGTCCCACCACTTCTTAGGGAGTGCCATGCTTGTTTGACTGTGTACAGACCAAGGGCTATAGAGAAATGCAAATATTTTTATGGCCTGGCTTGCTAAAAAGCCTAGGAAGACATCTGGCTCAGTGGAAAGGAATGCTGTGCACACATGGCAGAACAAATTTAATGAAAGACAGAACCCAGAGGTATTCTTTAACCCAGAGACTGAGTGCTTTGCATTGTTAAACAGGGGTTGTTTAGTACACCACAAAGACAGCGTTAAAGTCTAGATAACACAATTAATAATGAACTCTCCAACACAAAGTACTGTCACCATCAGCATGAGCTCACTCTCCTCCTGCATAGAATACAGGCTGGCTTTACAGAGCTAGTCGCTCATCTCTTCTTGCTTTTGAGAAACCAGCCAAGTGCCCAGTTTACTCCATACTGGTGGGGGGTTACAGTGGAGACAGAGCCAGGCTCCTCTTGGAGGTGCACAGAGGAAGGAGAAGGGGAAAATATGCACAAGATGGAAGATGGGAAAATCCACTTAGATATTGGGAAAAGTGTTCTCATCATGAGAGTGGCCAGACATTGGAGTTAGGCTGCACTGAGGTGGTAGGACCTTTGCTCTTGGATATATTCAAAAATCAACTAAACATGGCCCTGAGGAACTTAATCTAGTTGGACCAGTGTTGAGCAAGGGTTGGAGTAGGGATGTGCAGAGACTGCTACCAGCCTTTGTTATGCTGACATTCCTTGGTTAACCCAAAAGGGCATTTTTGAACAAGATATTTGTCACTATTTCTTTTCTTGCCTGCCCCCTGTGTCAGTATATCCAAATCAACTGGTCGTTGTAGATATTAGATCCATTGTTCTGGTTGACAGAGCCCCTCCAGCCAAGTAACATCTAGGGAAAATGTGACTGGACCTTGAGATTAGCTTGAACTGGGGTATAAGTTACTTTAAAGACCAGCTTCATCTTGATAAATCTATAAGTCCACAGAACAGACTGAAATATGGTGCTCAAACAGCAATGACCAGGAGACAGTGACAGTTCAGATCCCTGCCACAGAAGCTGCAAAAAGTGGGCTACAGAAAAGGAGGCTCCTGTTAGGTTTGCTTTTGCTAGCACTGAGCCAAGGGAGTCACACTGTCTCCAATGGATCACTTCTGCTTGCCCTGCACACCTTTTCCAGACAAGATCCCCATCCTGCATCCAGCTTCTAAAAACAGAGTCCTGAAGGGGACACAGGAGGAAATATGGTGGGTTTAGCTCCAAGAAGTCAGCTTTCTGACTGCCCTCCTAGCCCCAAGCAGCTGCAAGCATTGAAGAGCAGCAATTCAATGTCAGAGTGTAAATCAGCTCAGTAGTGCTGCCTAGAAATCACTCCTAACAGCCCAGTGTGCCCAACCTGGTCACGCAGAGTGCTCCTGCTGCCCTCCGCTCACCTGGGGAACACGAGGGCTCAAATACACATTTAACAAGGAAAAAACATCCTTCATAAAACAAAGTCAATGAAAATCCAGAGCTGAGGTCCCCAAGCTGTCACCACTGAGAGTCTCCAGTACCTGCAGGTTACACCTCTCAGAACAACTCTTAATAAAGACCCTCCCTTGTGAGAAGCGCAGTTCTCAGTTGTTACCTACCAGGACAGCAGAAGAATCACACCTTGCCAACATGTTTCATCAGCAAGATCATGGGCAGCCAGCTCTACTGTAAGCTGACGAAAATATCAAAGGCAGCCCTAGATCTCCATTGCCATGCTCTGTCTTTCAACACGATGTTCAAATGAGCTCTGAAAGTTATAACTTACATTTATGTTATATCTCCCTGTCTTTCCAGATGTTACCGCCCCACCTAGGCATAGCCTCTGGCATGAGGATCACCCGTTCAACTCCTATGGCTACAACTGAGAGCACTGTACATTGGGATGCAGCTTTAAGAAAGCTACATGAGGTGTAAAAGCTTTTGGAAGAGAGCCTAGATGCAACACTGAAGAAGAGGTAAGCCCTGCACAAAGCTTGGCAGCATCCTAGTGTACTTAATTTCTTTAGATACATTCATTTAATTGTATCTTTTCGTATCATCAGTGCTTGTGAAGTTCAAATTTAACCTGGGGGGAAAAAAGAAAGATTCCTGTGGATGGATAAAATCCGATCTAAAATATTAAAGCTATTTTTACAGCTAAATATTAAAACTATTTCAACTTGTTTCTTCAAATATAAATGCTATAATTATGTTAAATGTAAGATTATTTGTCCCCATTTAAGAAGTCCCTGGTCTTATCTGCATGCTTGGAGAAAAAAGAAGCAGACAAGGTTTACCTGGGCCAGGCTGAAAGCACAAATGCCTTGAGGCCCATGCTAGGTTAATTTCAACTGCAGGGTGCAAGGTCTCCAGCCATGGGAGGATAGCAGCTCACCTGCTTGCCCTGATGCCTGCAGTCACTGGAAGCTCCATCCCTGGGCTTTAAGTCCAAAACTGTGCTACTGGAGTGAGCCCTCAGGGCATTTTCCCCTCACACTGATTTGTTGCTCCTTCATAAAGGAGGTACCTTGCTGCCTTTTCCCCTTGCTCCTCAGCAGCTTCTTGCTCCTCCTTGCCTGGACACTGCCTCAAAGCACCAGGGGAAATTGATCCTTTACCCTTTGTTTACCTCTTAGCTCACTGACTAGGGAATTGAATTTGACTGGTTCCTAGGTGTTCTTTGGGGAATTTGTCTGGTTCCTAGGTGTTTTTCGGGGCATCTGTACATATGTTTGGATTAAAAGAGGCTTCTGAAAGGTGAATGCAGCTGCAGCAACCACCCAGCAATCTGTGAAGGGGCTCCACCGGGGACCACTTCCCTTGGGCTTTTTAGGCGTCCTCGCTTCCCTTTTCCTGCTGTTTCTGGCTTCATTTACAGCCATACATGAACAATGCACCCTGTGTGCTTCCCATTTAGTACACAGGCTTGTAAAACATTTTTAATATGTGATTTGCAAGGATTCTGGCTTGGACGGAAAACTGTTCCACTCACAAGCTGAGCAAGGGTGGACTGGCTGAAGGTGTTTATGGAGGGCAACGTAGGAGCTGAGAGGCAAGGTGGAAGCTCTGAAGTCACTGGCAGATCCAGCATCCACCACTGCATCCTATAAGAAGCAGTAGCAAAATGATACCATTCCTCCCTCAGCCAGTGTTAGTGCCAGAAAAACATTCCAGAAGTGACATCTTTTAGGGATAAGCAATGTTTAGATTTGGTCAAAAGCAAAGCAACCAAGAGCCACTGAGGTGTTTGAGTCAAATCTATTTGTGACCTTTTCTTCCTCCAGAAAATTGCAAATATTATTATTGTTGTTGTTAATGTTATTATATTATTATAAACATTATTATTATATGAAAATAATTGGAAACAAGGAATGGAGAAAACAATAGCATTTTGGTTAAACTGAATAGTACAGAAAAAACAACATCTGATGATTTTGTAATAGAAATATATTTTAAAAGAAAATTCTAATGAAAAGCAACACTTAACTTAGAAGCATCAGACAGTCCATTTTTGTTATCATTTGATGTGCCTAAGTGATCTTATCAAATGTTCAAGTAACTACATCAGATACAATATCGTATCCAAATTCCAATTGCTTACTCAACTTCAATAAAGTTTCAATTGGGAAAGAGAATATAAACTTTCTGTTCTAACAAAAGGGCTACCACATGAAATTAAAGCAGTAGGGAAATGACGCAGCACTGTACTATGCATCTGATTTACAGATGCAGCGTTCAAGTCTCCCTCGCAGTGATACACATTATGAAATGGAAGATTGCCGTGACTTTATTTTATGCAAGTGTATTACAAGATGATGTAATCTCCATTTCAAGTGCTGACAAAACACACTTAATGCTATCTTTGAGGATTCTTTACAGAGCTGTTGCTACAGCATATGCACAGAGAAAAGTTTCAGCGCTCTCTAGAAAGTGTAGCTGAGATGATTTCTTCATAGGTTGCAGCACACAAGACAAGCAAAAATCTGAAAGGCTCCAGACACTGCTTTATAAAGGCATTGTGGGGAGAAGGTGTCTTAAAATAATCAGAAATCTATACATTTTTTCCCTTTAGAAACACCTGTCCCTGCCAGCAGCAGCTCAAGGATCCTGAGTTTGATCCCTGTTTTGAACTGCTGTATACCACAATTCCATCAGCAACTAAAGCAAGTCAGTACTAAGTGATGCTTAAATGGCATTTAGGCAGCACTTGACAGTGCAGGTCTTGTGGCAGCTGATGGGATGCACCTGCTGGGCTCTCCCCCAGAAGACGCACGCAATTATGGCCATGGGATTGAAGTTCCCGCCTGCTTCCCTGTTCCCAGCCACACTAGGACCACAGCAATGACTTACATTGACTTTGCCAGTACTAACAGAGGGAGGGGGTTGTTCTGCACAAGCAGCAGCAGTGCTGGGTCCAAATCCTGTCTTGCTCCCAGGAGCGGGGGAAGCCCCCAGGCAGGAGACAGCTGCTGAGACTTCTCACTTTCCATGTGAGGTCTGAAATCACTTTTTGGCTCGTTCCTCTCATTAGAACGCCTTAGTGACTCTAATCCCTTTTTTTGCATGAAACCTACATTGCCCTGAAATCACACATTTTGCCGTTGCACTTATCTGCGGTGACTAAACTGATGGAAGGCTCCTCAAGATATTTAGAGAAGATAAAAAGACATACATCTGTTATCTGAATCCTTTGAGCTCTGAGACTAGAAAGGATCTGGACTAGAAGATGTGGGACTGCATAATTTTGAGCTTGATGTTGCATCAGACAGGACATTCTCAGGACTGCAGATGTGTTTTGGCACACCAGTAGTGTATGGAGAGATGCCAGGAACAGTTTGCAGGTCTCACTTTGCAGGTTTTTTACATATAGGTTTCCTTTAGTTCAGCCATTTCATGTATCTCTCATATCAATTTGCTGATGCAGTTTTTCCTTCCTTTTTTTTTTTTTTTTTTTTAATTTCCCAATACCAATTCCTGGGTTCCTGGGAAACCACAAAGGGTGAGGCAGCTCACAGTTTTCAAAGGAATGGCATTTCTCTTGGCATATCGCTTACCAAACAATCCATGCTTTTCCTTATTCTTCTGTTTTTCTGTTCTTGAGATCTAAATATCAACATTAGAATTTAGAACCTCCACAGAACATGTTACCGTGTGTTTTGCTGCTCTCTTAAATGAGACTTTCAACAATACACTGGCAGCAGCCTATTAAGGCTACTATTCAGTGGTGCTTCTACAAAAAGGATAGGGAAAATGCCTTCTTTCTTTCATCTCTACAGAAATATTTTTGCTTAAAACCAGCCAACAAGAGATGATGGCACATAAAAGGATGTAAATATATGTAGCTCATATCAATTAACTATAGGAGAATACAGAGGAAATGACAGTGTGTGTGTATGTGCACAGGCTATAACACAGTAAAAAATTCCATTGCAGAACTGAAGTCTAGTAACCAAGCATCCAGAGGTGTCCAGACTGATGTTGCCTGTGCAAACATTATTTGCCCTCCATGCACATCTTACCTTATGCTACAGCCTTGCATTTAATAATCACATACAATTTCTTCCATCCCAGATAATTCACCCCTCAGCAGAGGTGATAGTAACTGAGTAAAAATTTACTTAGCATTTCATCCTCATCGCTCAGTTTGCTGGTTTGTGCCTTATGTAGTGTGCATGGTTCTCTGAACTATTAATTTTCAATATAGCCCTCAGTGAGATGCCTATCCTATAGATCCTGGCTGCTTGCAAGCTTGAATATCTGTAACTATGCAACTTCTTGGTGAAGTAAAGGAACGGTCCTTCTTATTTAGGAGATGTGGAAGTGACTATAGAGACCTTTCAGGAGCAGACACCATCAATGCACTCACATGGTCACACCAGCCTTGGCTGCATCCAGCTCCCTAACTCCCCAGCACCTTCCTGTCCCTGTTACCACAGCATACAGAGGAGCTGGGGGGAAAGCAGACTGCACTGGCGCTCCCAGCTCTGGCTTGGCTGCCAGTTCACTAATTGACAAAATTCAATTCAACGTTAATCCCAGTCCACAAAGCCACCAGTGCACTGGGGTCAATTAGCTCTGCAGCTGCCTTGCCCTGGACACCCCACTATGACACACTTGGAAAATGTTTGCCAGTCTCTGCCGCAGATTTCCTTGGAGCAGGAGATTATTCTCCTTAGGCTCCTTTGCCTTTGGACTTGACTTCAGCTGAACCAAACTGCCTTTAGAGAGCCCTGGAAAAGCTGACTCATCGCCAATGCTACTGAAACCTGAAGTCCCGTTTTTTTCCCATAATTTTGAGTCATGCCCCAACATGGCTCTACATTTTCCCTTTGCCATAAAGTCAAAGTTCTTACTAAGGCATTTTAGGTAGGAGTTCTGTTAGGACAGAACAGGCTGTGCTGTTCCCAACTTGGCAGGAAACAACAGTCCCTAGACATTAACAAGATGGACATGTCAACATAGAGAAATGTATGGTACCAATTAAGACAGTATCAACAATTATGCAGAACACAGTTCAGTGGATTAATTTGTTACCTGGCATAAAGGCTGCCAGTATGAAGCTGGCTGTCAAGAGACACACTTTCATCTTGTGTGCTGCCTTGTGCCAAGTACTGTGAAAGCCCATGTGCACTAAGGGTGATCATTGGGTTCTCTTTTTTCCGCCAGCAGTCCTGAAGTAGGGAAGGAGCAACTAATTAATGCCTCTACATGGCTCCTCCTTTCTTCTCTGTAAAAAAAACAAACCAAAAAAACAACAAGCCCCACATTTGGAAAAAAAAAAAAACAAAACCAAACCCAAATAACCACTATTCCCAAAACACTAAAATAAGAATTGCAAAGTAACTGGGAAAGGATCGTTCTTTCCTTACTCAAAAAGGTTTTCTTTTGCTGAGGGGCTGGCATGATAACTCATTTGTCAAACACACTTTTTTCCCAGTTCTCTAAGCACAGAGAAGAAAAATGGTTGTCATGCGTATGACTTTTTTCCAGCTTGCTATTTTCACACTGACCAGAAGGATACTTACACAGTTCTCAGTCTTTTGCTTCCCACACATTCTTTGCCAAGGAAGATGCAAGATTACTTCTATCAAACTGTGGCTAAATTCTCCTGCCTTGCCAATTACCTTCCAGAGGCCTGGTAAAATATCTTCATTATAGAGGAGCTATAAGAACAAGCAGCTGATTTTCTCTAAAAACCCTTATATTTGCAAAATGCTACATAGGCCTATGTCTGTCAGAGTATTAAGCAGCAAAGAAAAAGTAGCGCTTGTAAATGATCACTTGCTGCATTAATAAGCAGCACTATTTGAATTCCTACCAAAACTTTGTATCAGCTGTGCTTTGTCCCAAAATCCAATTAAAAAAAAAAAATCTGCTTATGCATGTTCCTATAATAAGAATATCAAACTACACTTCATAAATTCTGCTGTTGTTTACAAAGTATATGGTCCCACATCAGGCTCTCATTTCTCCATACTTAGCCTTGTTAAACAACAGCTTGCCTACCTGAGATATAAATTACCTTGAGGCTTGGAATAATGCCATCCCGAGTAAGGAAACTATTCATAACACTGCATTGCTTAATTTTATGCCGGCAAAAGTCCCTTGCCCACCTACAACACAGCACATGCTGACAACAGCCATGGATGGAGAAATCCAGTTTTAATCCAATATTCCCAGCAAACATGTTGTTCTCTGAGCAGCAGAGTCATGAAATCTGCTTTTCTGGAGGTTTACATCATATATGCCTTACTCCCCCAGCAATTATATTTGTAGAATATTTGTAGTTTGGCAATATTCTCATCACAAAACCTCCCAGGTCCTTTTTATTATCTTTATTTCTACTACTGTTCCTTGGGTGAAGAAGCTAGAAGCTACAGGGTCACAGAAAATACCTCATTCTCAGACCTGCATGCAGCACTCTTCTGGGCTTCTCCTACTCTGATACTGATTTGCAGGAAAAAAATATTTTTCAGACCTTTCCCCCTTGGCCAAATTTTGTCAAAACTCGTCACTTACCAGAGCTTGTTAGGGTAAAGAATGGATGGACAGTATAAGAGATCAGACTAACACAATTCATACATGTTGTGTGCAAGTGCAATTCATATCTACACTTATCTGCTATGTGTAAGTGCAAAGGGGCATCCAGCAAACTGTTCACCAGGTTCTGAGTGTGAAGTCTAAGGGTGTTTCTGCCTAGTCAGCACTTACTTGCTGGTATTGCACAGATAACACAGGGCACTTAACAGGCTACTGAGCCTTCAGAGAGGACATTCACATTTCCCACTAATGTCTCAACCACAGCCCTAAGGGACAGGAACGAATCCTCAAAGTTACTTCCAATGCCTCCACAAAGTCTAGTTATTTCTGGGCCCCAGTGCTTTGCCCTGATTTTCTAATTTGGGGCTCATATTTCTTCATTTCAGCAGTCCTGTGTCCAGGGCTGTTTTCTTCCCTGTGCTTAGGGATTTGCATAGATCCAACTTTCTCCAAGAAAAAAAAATAAAATCTCAACAGGCTCTTCCTGCCAAGTTATTTCTGCAGCCACTAATCCTCTGCCTGCTGCCAGGTACACCTGGCATCATCCTGGAGAGTGCCAGCCTAGATCTGTGCCTGATCAGTGACTTCCCCCTCGCATGGAGAGGAGAGGGGCAGTTCTCAAAGCACACAGGCACAGACTCCCCCTTGGCTGGCTTCCCCCTGGAAAGGAGCTCCTTCAAGCACACAGCCGCTCCTCATGCCCATATAGTTTCCCCAAAGCACACAGATGTCTCCTTGCCCCTCAGCCTATAGCCATCGCTCCCAAGCTGCGCTTCTCCAAGGCTCCTTCTTATCTGCTATTTCCTGATGCCTCAGACACAGCCTAAAGAGCAGAGAGGACTAGCAGTAATGCCAACGAGGACTGAGGAAGGTCAAATAGGGCAGGAAAAATTATATCCATTCAGATGTAACCAAATACAATTTTTTTTCTTTTTTCAATTAAACTTCTTAATGCTTACATCATTAAGAATTTTGATGAGGAAAAAAATGTATTCCCTCTTCTTCCTCCTGCAGGCAACTGCAATAAAAAATGTTTCCTCTTAAACATCTTTTCACCACCACATTTTTTTCCTTTTCTACCATTTTCTTTCTCTTTGAAAGCTTTTTTTGAGCTTTCCCAATGTGAAATATTTAAAGAAATGGCAAGATAATAAAACATCCACAAAATAAAAAAGATTAGAGAAAAAACTACTGCAAGACTTCATTTAGCCTTTTAGTCTTAGTAGCACAAGAAAAGGAGGAGAAAAAAGGCTGACTTAAAACTCTGAAATATCATAGAATCCTAGGATCACCTGAGCTGGAAGGGACCCAAAAGGATCATCGAGTCCAACTCCTATCCCCACACAGGACACTCCCAACATTCACACCATGTGACTTAGGGCATTGTCCAAATGCTTCTTGAATGCTGGCAGACCAGGTGCCATGACTTCTTCCCTGGGGGACTTTTCCAGTGCTCCTAAAAAAAACTCTGAAGGTTTTCTTTTAAAAAGTACTTCTGAAAACATCAAGATGGGCACTTTCTGAAAGATCAATCAGGATTTAGCGAGGCATGATTTTTTTCTGCATGAAATATTTCACTGGAGAGAAAAAAAAAAGCCACTTCATGGTAATGAAAGTTTAGCCATCGCCATCACATGATCAGTGATTAAGAGGAGCACAATGCTATGTAGACTGCTTCCGTACCAATTTAGGATAGAGAGAAGCTTCAGGAGACCTTGGGTGATAGGAGAAGACACAGGACAGTGTGTGGTACAAAAGCAAGGACAGTTGTTCTCCAGCACTGCTGTAAAGGGCATTAGCTTCCCACTCTTCCACTAGGAAGAGAAGGGCAGAATCTACATGGAGCCTATGTTGTTTGGCAGAGAGGCAATAAGAGACTCCAGCCTGCTCTTAAAGAAATTACTCAGCCATTTAAATCTACTAAAATATTAAACATTGTTTAGGCATTGAAGCAGCTGAAAATCAAGTGTTTTCTTCATGAGGACTGCAGACTGTGAGCTCAAAAGAAATGGCAAACCTACTGCAACACTGCCTCAAGGGCACCACCAGAGACATGTCACCCTCATTTGGTTTGAGAATTTCCATAAGATGGGAGAATCCTGGGAAGGCCCCTCATGGTACCCTCTCTTGGTTGCTGTGTTGAAGAACACGACAGAAAGTTTGCATAGAAGGCTGGGATGGTCTGCTTGTCCAAATCCATCTCCTCCACTAACAAGGAGACTAAGAGTGTTTCCTCCTGACAGCAAAACTGCCTTTTCTCCCCTAAAAACACAGAGCTCAGAGGAAATGAGGAAATGCAAAGCTCCATTGCATCCACAGGTACACATATCTAGAGGGAGTTCTCTCTCATGAAGACCAGTTCTCTCTCATGTCCTCCCCTCTGAGAGCACTTGCATCCTCCGACTGAACTTCCCAAGTCAAAATCTGCAAATAGATGGCGCTCTCTAGTGTCTTTGTTCTGCTCAGGAGAAACACAAGGTGCTGACATCATTCCAGACAGCATGATATAAACATCCAAGCAGAGGGATGTCCAAGGCCTGCTATTAATTAGGAAGAGTTTACCAGCATAACTGTTTGATTGAGCCTTCTCATGGAAACCACACCAACTATCTTGCTGTGGCTCCCACCAGCAGCACAATGCTTCTCAAGAGTAGTCATTTAAACAGAAACAGGGGGTTTTAGAACCTCTTGAAGGAGGGAACAATTCCAGGACGCTTTCTAGTCCTGGATTAGGTCCCTACAGAACCCAAGTGTGCTCCTGTCAGCTCCCAAACTGGCCACTAGCAATGGGTAAAACAGGCTGTAATTTCAGAGTGCAAGCTCAGAATTTGGATCGGAGGTGGCACCAGGGAGGGTTTGGCAAGCCACAGCACAAGTGGCACAAGGGGCACAAGGGCAGGCATGGGTCAGGCTGAGGGCTCCTTCAGGACCTGCATATACAATTAGCTATGGGGAACAGCTTAATTCCCTTCAAGCAGCACAGATGGGAGCAGCCCAACAAAAAACACTAGTCCATTCCTTATGTCTCACCTCTTCCCACCACTGCTTCACTAGGAAAAGGGGCAAGGGCAGAGCATACCTCTAGCTGCTGAAAGTAAGCACAGTCCAGAATGGCAACTGCTTTGATTTGCTCTTCAATGGCTTGCTGATGCCTTTATTACTGCATTTTCTACTCTGTTACGGTGCCTCTTTCCCCATGCTTCTCTGAGGCTGACAATTTATGACAGAAATAAAGCACATGCCACAGACTCATAGCCTCAGGTCCAACGGTGCTTGCCTAAATGACAAGATCGATGTAGCAATGTGCTGCAGAACATATGAGATTCCCCCTCTTTCCCTCTTTCTCTCTTTCCCCTTTAATATACTTTTCACATTAAATCAGCATCTAAAAGGAGGAGGCTCCTCTAGTGCCTAGGAGTACATATTTTCTTCAGACTTGCATTGCTGGCTGGTGACGGGGAAACACGCTTGCACCGTGTAATTGATTTGACGTATGCCATGTTTCAGCGGGATAAACACCAGCCCCTGGACTCCTTCCATTCCAGTGACTCCAGCCTAAGCTCCTTGTTAAAGCGTGTTGGGAGTCCATCAAAGACACTGAGTAGTTCTGACGTGAAGATAAATGCTCTTATCTCGAGCTTCCAACATTGCTTCCCTGACAGTTTTCGCTGTTTAAACTGTTCTTAAGCTGGGGTGGGAATAGAGGAAAACCTTTTTAACCCACCTCATTTCAGCAAACTTCTCTGCTGGGGAATAAGCCAGGCTTGTCACCAAACCAGATGACTTCCACTGGGATGCATCACCACAATTCACAGGGAATAAATTAAGGCCCCATGCAGCAACACACTTAAGTACCTGAATAAACCTGCAGCTTAAGCTTATCTGTTGCTTTATAGGCTTAGCATGTCCCAGGTGTACATGCATCTCCAGAACCTCAAATACAACTGCAATAAACCAGCAAACTTATGCATCCAAATAGTACTGTGCTGCAGAGGAACTTCATTATTTTACAGTCAGGCAAACGCTAAAACATAAATAAAGTATCTTGTGGGAGGACAGTGCAAGACCAAGAAAGAAAATTTGGTCCTCCAGGTTCTCCACCTCTTGCTGTAGCAAGCTGTCCCATGCTGTAGTTCAGCCTCTCATCCCAGCATACAGGAGTGAAAATCCTGCTTTGTGCTTTCCACCTCCCTTTGCTGGAAGGCCAGGTACAGATCACAAACATGAACGTCAAGATATGGCTCAGATGGAGTCCAGGGAAAGCCCCACTGTTTTCAATGGATCTAGGGTTTCACTCTCTGCTTCTCTATATGGAGATTAAAAAATATTCTCCCGCTAGAAAAATGGCACACATGCTTGCCTGGGTTCAATGGAATCTTTCAAGCAAAGGTGCAGAAAGCTGAAATGATTTCTAGTACTGTGACCGCCGGACCAGGAGGAGGAGATGGATCTTCTGTTGTTTAAACAGCTGGAGGCTGCCTCTAGATCGGCTACCCTTGTTCTTTTAGGGGACTTCCGGATATCTGCTGGGAACTTAACACAGCCGAGAGGAGGCAGTCCAGGAGGTTCTTAGAGTGTATTGAGGATTGCTTTCTGTCACAGCTGGTGAGCGAGCCCACCAGGGGTGAGACTCCTTGACCTGCTGTTTACAAACAAAGAAGGGCTGGTGGGTCATGTTGTTGTCGGAGGCTGTCTGGGGTGTAGTGATCATGAGATAATTGAGTTTTCTGTAAACAATGTAACTAGAAAAGGCAGGAACAGGACATCGATGCTGGACTTTCAGCAGGCAGATTTTGGATTATTTAAGGAACTGGTCAGGAAAGTACCCTGGGAAATAGTTCTTAGTGGCAAGGGGGTCCAGGAAGGCTGGATGCACTTCAGGAATGAAATCTTGAAGGCGCAGGAGCTGGCTGTCCCCATGTGTTGTACGAAGAGTCGTAGGGGCAGACGGCCGGCCTGGATGAGCAGGGAGCTACTGAAGGAACTAAGTAAGAAAAAGAGGATGTATCGCTGTTGGAAAGAAGGGGACGTAAGCCAGGTCATGTTCAAAGATGTTGTTAAGTCGTGTAGGAAAAAAATCAGGGAAGCAAAAGCCCAGCTGGAGCTTAAATTGGCCACTTCTGTTAAGGATAATAAGAAGAGTTTTTATAAATATATCAATGGTAGAAAGAAGGGCGGCAGCGACCTCCACTCCTTGTTGGATGTGGGTGGAAATATAGTAACCAAAGATGCAGAGAAGGCTGAGGTACTTAATGCCTTCTTTGCCTCAGTTTTCAACAGTAAGGAAGTCTGTTCGCTTGACAGTTGGTCCTCTGAAGTGGTTGATGGGGGCAGGGTGAAATATGGCCCTCCTGCAATCCATGAGGAGGAAGTTAGAGATCTGCTGAGCCACTTAGACCCTCATAAGTCTATGGGGCTGGATGGGATCCATCCTAGGGTGATGAGAGAGCTGGCGGATGAGCTTGCTAAGCCGCTCTCCATCATCTGTCAGCAGTCCTGGCTCATCAGAGAGGTCCCGGAAGACTGGAAGTTGGCCAATGTGACGCCCACCCACAAGAAGGGCCGTAAGGATGATCCAGGTAATTACAGACCTGTCAGCCTGACCTCGGTCCCAGGTAAAATCATGGAGCAGATAATACTGGGTGCAATCATGTGGCACCTGCAGAATGGCCAAGAGATCAGGCCCAGCCAGCATGGGTTTAGGAGGGGTAGGTCCTGCCTGACCAACCTGATCTCCTTTTATGACCATGTGGCTCGCCTGGTGGATGAGAGGAAGGCTGTGGATGTGGTATACCTGGACTTGAGCAAGGCCTTTGACACTGTCTCCCACAGTAGACTCCGAGAGAAGCTGGCAGCCCGTGGCTTAGATGGGAGCACTCTGTGCTGGGTTAGGAATTGGCTGGATGGCCGAGCCCAGAGAGTGATGGTGAATGGTGTCTCATCCAATTGGTGGCCAGTCACCAGTGGTGTCCCCTGGGGTCGGTGTTGGGTCCAGTTCTGTTTAATATCTTTATTGGTGACCTGGATGAGGGGATTGAGTCCATCATCAGCAAGTTTGCAGATGATATCAAGCTGGGAGGAAGGGTTGATCTGTTACAGGGTAGGATGGCCCTACAGAGAGACCTGAACAGACTGGACAAATGGGCCGATTCTAATGGGATGATGTTTAATAAGTCCAAATGTCGGGTACTTCATTTTGGACACAACAATCCCATGCAGAGCTATAGACTGGGGACAGAGTGGCTGGAGAGTAGTCAGGCAGAAAGGGACCTGGGAGTGCTGGTTGACAGGAAGCTCAACATAAGCCAGCAATGAGCCCAGGTGGCCAAGAAGGCCAATGGCATTCTGGCCTGCATCAGGAATAGTGTGGCGAGCAGGACCAGAGAAGTTATCGTCCCCCTGTACTCGGCACTGGTCAGGCCTCACCCTGAATACTGTGTACAGTTCTGGGCCCCCCAGTTTGGGAAAGATGTTAGGATGCTGGAGTGTGTTCAGAGGAGGGCAACGAAGATGGTGAAGGGGCTGGAGCACAAGCCCTGTGAAGAGCGACTGAGGGAGTTGGGGCTGTTTAGTCTGAAGAAGAGGAGGCTCAGGGGAGACCTCATTGCTCTCTACAACTACCTAAAAGGAGGTTGTAGTCGGGCAGGGGTTGGTCTCTTCTCTCGGGTGACCAGTGGCAGAACTAGAGGGCATGGACTTAAGCTTCGTCAGGAAAAGTTTAGTCTTGATGTTAGGAAAACGTTCTTCACTTAAAGGGTAATTGGCCAATGGAATGCGCTGCCCAGGGAGGTGGTGAAGTCACCGACCCTGGAGAGGTTTAAGGGGAGACTGGATGAGGCACTGAGTGCCATGGTTTAGATGATGGGTTTGTGTTAGTGTTGGTGTTAGTGTTGGGTTATAGGTTGGACTCGATGATCTCGGAGTTCCTTTCCAACTTTATGATACTGTGAAACTGTGAAACTGTGTGGCAGAGGGTGAGTTTTAGGAGCAAAACGATATTTCAGGAACTGTAAATCCAGTTTGTGTGTCTTTAATACAATGGAGCAGATTTTGAAAGAAAAAAAATGAAAAAGAGATATTAAAGAAAAAAAAATCCAGGAGAATAAATTGTCAGAAGAAATAATATAAAATACCTTAAGACTACTAGGAGGGAGATGCCTCACGAAACAGGTGTCTGACAGACACAGCAAGCAGAGAGAACAATCAAACAAGAAGGTTGCAACCAAGCTAAATAATGTCTTTGAAATCAGTATTTACACTGGAGTATGACTGGAGTTAGAAAAGGGGAGAAGAAATAGGTATTCTGGAGGTTGCTCTCTATGCCAAGACACTATTCAACATGTAAGAATAAAATAAATGAGAGAAACTGGAAAAACTCAAGGTATTCTATTGAAATTAATCAGCTGGACTGACAGCAGCTTTCTAAATGCATTGGCCAACAAAAGAATTGAGCTCCTGACGTGAATATGGAATTCATCTTTACACAGCTGCCACTGCAAAAGAACCCAGACTATATCTGCCCTTTAGAAGAGGGACAAGATTACTGTGGGATGTACCCAACAATTATAAAATACCCAACTTAAGAAAAACAGCTGAGAAAAAATATGCAGCTTGAAGTGAAAATACCTCACGCCAAATGCAGCAGCAGTTTTTTTAAGTCAGTGAAGTTACTTTGTATTTCTAGTGGAGGAATACAGTTTTGATACTGGCCAGAGCATTCCGTAAAAGCCACCTAGACTATGCATGTGCTTACATTTCAGGATGAAGTTTTCAACTTACTATAAATGCAGTCTCATCCCTTCTTTACCTCACAAAACGCTGATCACAAAACAATCCAAATTTAATCCTATGTGTGGAAGACAGTGTGCTTCTTGTCCTGCACACTAACCACTAAATTACATTGCCACAACCCTTTAGGTTCATTGGTTACACTGAGTATTGGTGTCTGAAGTGATGCAGAATAGACAGAAATAGTAACTGTAGCTGGTGACCGAAGTTTCATTCACGCTCCAGCTGTATAAATTAGTTTCTTACTGAGGAAGCTCAGGGATATATTCAAAAAAAACAAACTGTGAAGTATGATGTAGATGACAGTTGAAAGAAACCAGACAAAAATCTGGCTCCCACAACCCAAACTTCTCTTGCCTTCAGCAGGATTGGAATTTTACCTTAGAACAAACAGTTGTTCCTACTTTGGCTTAGTGTATGACAGACACATAATAAGGGACCTCCTGAAAGATACATGGAAAAAAGATAAGAAACAGATTTCTTACAGATGTTATATTACATATATCAGCCTTGAGTCCTAACATATATCAGTCTTGAGTCCTAACATGCCAGAAACTGACAACTCTACATACTATTTGAGAAATTGTATTTCCGTAAATTTAAAAGCTGCAGAGATGACAACTCTCCATACTTCAGTCTAGTCCTATTTGCACAACTCAAAGGAGTAGGGTCTTACTGCATCCTCCCTACAATCTACAGGAAGAGCGACAAAGTACATCAGAATTAGAAGTTACAATTATACATATACCCATCTCCATGCTGGTATAACCTGGCATCATTTTTTGACAATCCAGGATGCTGTGCCAATCTACGTTGCTGACGATCTGGAAAACACTATTTTCCTATGGCACTAACAGTTTTGCTGTCCTCTGTTTTGGGAGATTGTCAAGATTGATCTGTAAGATCAAACAGGAAAACAATGTGAATTTCCTATGTGACATCTACATATGGTTGGTGTTGAAATGCTGAAAAGAGGGATGCTCCAAACATTCACATATAGAAGTGGTTGGGGACAACAAGCAGTGAAGATACACAATTTTGGAGAGGCTGGTAACCTGCCAAATTTACTAGTGTTCTCTCAAGACTGTAGAGATTTCACTTTGTCTATAGATATGGCTGAAACACTTAACAGAACACTATTTCTGGTTTCAAGCTTAGAAAAACAAGTGTTGAGTAATTTCTGCATTAAACTGTTTAATAGCCAACTTCTATTTCCCTTGTCCCTCTTACAAGTTACATGATCAGAAAGAAAATTTACCAACTTTCTCAAGCAAAATTTTAAGCAACTGCTTAAAAACTGGTGTTTTAAACTCCATATTGCTTAGACTTCATGTTGCTGCCAACATGTAATATTTACCAGAAAAATTCCCTGGGGTTACAAAGAATTATCCAGTGAGAACAAACTCCATCCAAAAAGGAAAAATAAAGCCACCAATTTTGATTCTTGGCTTCTCACCATAAGGCTGAAGAAGTCCTCACCACTTCCACAGAGAACAGAGAAAGTATCCTTGCTTGGCAATAGACACACTGCTAAGGAGTGGGGTTTGGCAAATTCACACCGGTTCAAACAGCCAGACTGAAGTGAGCAGGATAACTTGAGTTACCCATGGGCTTTTTTTGCTGGCATCTGGTCTAAATTATTGCCATGTGTATGTCTCTGTGTGTTCTGTTAGTAGCACAGCTGGATCAGTACTGTGGAGTTTGGGTGCATCTACAGCACTCCTTAGCGTGGCAGAAAGAAGGGAAGCTTGGAGGTTGATTTCACATGATCTGCTGCAGTCCTAGGACTTCTTATGTACATAACATTTTCCAAGGATGCAGCTTGCATCAGTTGTGGATCACAGGCATGCCTGAACAGTGCACTAACTACCAGAAGACCTTGTGCTCACCACACAAGCTGGTTAGCATCAGGAGCACTCCTACATGACTTCATCTTGGTCCACCAGAAGGGAAACCACTCTAAGTACTCTGGTGGCATGCATAAGGGAATACTGCAAAAGCACAAAGTTTGATGCTAGGCAAGGAAACCCTCCAGTGTGCATTAACGTAGAGGTCTATCACTTACAGCACTGCTAGCTGAGCAACATGTACTTGGCGCTGTCTCAGATATCTCCTGCAAGAAAGTATAGAACAGCACCTGCATGGCATATTAGTCCATTTATCTCAGGACTACTTGATTATAATCCATTGCCATAACTAATACAAATAATACTGAGAGGCCGAAGTGGAACTGAGCTTGTGATCAATTAGTATTCTAAATTCAGCAATGATTTTAAAGGCCTCAGTGCCTTGGTAAAACCCAAAATAACTTCCATTTTAGAAGATGGAAGCACTCTGAAAACCAGCTCTTTTTAATGCATCTCTAATTGGGAACCCCAAAGCAGCTGGACCACTAGTCATTTTCCATATGCTGGGCCAATATTTGCAAATGCAACAGAGTAGTGCAGTTTCCAGAAAGCAGTATGTGAAATTAATCAGCCCAAAAGCCTAAATATCAGCCAACAATTACAAACTTAATAGCACATAAATTTGACTGAAGTTCTGACTGAAAATTCAGTGGAGGTAGCAAAGGACTTTTGAAGGACAATTTATCTGAAGCATCCTGGACTAGAAAAGCACTTACAAGTAAGCAAAAAGAAGCAGGCAACAAGGGGCAAAAACTAAGTAAACAAATCTGTTTAATGAAAAAATCTACTTCAGCTAAAGCCTACATTGCAACACCCTGCTCATGTCAAAGCAAGACAATTTGGGGTTCAAAGGGAGCAGGAAGAAGCCTTTGCTGCTACCCAGACTCTCGTGGTCATTATCCTTTCTGCAGCATTCCTACATGAAAAGTATTTCTCAGCCTAGACTCAGCAAAGCTCTTAAGCACATGCTGAATGCAGTTACATCAGGACTGGACATGAAACAAGCTCTCATTGCATCGGGAGTTACAAGGCTCACTGCAGAAGTGCCTAGGGAAGTTGTATGGCTTGTTTCATGTGGAAAGTTAAAGCTCTTCTTTACCCAAAATAAACCGCATTTTTAACCTGCTTCAGCAAAGTGCCTAGGGCTGTCAGCACCCTGATCACACACAGGACTGAAAATATGGCTAGAGTAGTTGTCTACTCTTAACACAAATAAACCAGCCCCAAGGAATTAAAGCTTTTTACTCACTGCACTGGAAACTCTAGTTGATGAGCTTCCTCTCCCAAATAATGCGACATTCTGAAGTTTACTTTAACGTGGCATTTCTCCTCTCTCCTTTGAGAGGAACACTGCAAAAAAAAAGCTGTGCTAAAATATTTGTCCCTCAAAAGGATGACAGAGTAAAGGAACATTGAAAACAGAACGGAAATAAAAGAACAGCAAATTATTCAGTTGATTGTCTCCACCCTTTCCCAGGATGAGATTTTGGGATATCATGGCTGGAACAAAGCACTGTCAATCCAGGCTCTGAGGCTGAAAATCTCCCTTCTAGCAGTGCAGAACGCACCCTTGGCAAGAGGCAGCTTTAAGGCAGCAGGAGGTTGTGATGAGGTGGGGGTTAGTCTCTTCTCCCTGGTAGCTAGTGACAGGACAAGGGGAAAGGTCCCCGAGATGTGCCAGGGGAGATTTAGGTTGGATATTAGGAGGAATTTCTTTACTGAAAGGACTTCCAAGCATTGGAACAGGCTGCTCAGGGAGAAGGTTGAGTCACCATCCCTGGAAGTGTCTAAATACGAGTAGATGTCGTACTTGAGGACAAGGTCTAGTGGCGAACTTAGCAGGGCTGGACTGATGATCTCAAAGGTCTTTTCCAACCAACATCATTCTGTGACTGCGTACCTCTAAACCACAGCTGGGCTAATCCTAGACCCAGTCACTTGTGCAAGCCGGGCCAGTCTGTACACTCTTCTGCTGCCAAGAGACATTCCCTTCTAGTCTGCTGCCAAGAGACATTCCCAAGATCAAGGGTGAGAGGGTTCAGGAATAATCTCAACACATTGCCTTCAGGACAGAATGATGAGAAGGGTCTGTCTAGCAATGTTTTTTTTTTTTTCAGTCACTCTTAAACTAGGACTCTTTGAGGCAAGGCTGAATGTCAAGTTGGAGGTATCAACAGCTTACAGACTAATTTGCAAACTCAAGCAGCTAACCTGTACCTGATGTCAAAAGCCCTCCACATCTGATAACTGAGACTTTTATAACAATCTTTATAAGAACTGCTTGAATTCACCTCCAGGGTTCTTTGGTCTTACAGCTTTGTAGAAAAATCATCTCCTTTATACTATAACACACTCAGAAATCCACTTTCAGCACAGGAGCAAATACTGACATACTGCCTCTGTCAAGTAGGTGCTTGACTTTCTATAAACAAATTCACCTACAGTGACCATAAAGCCGTAACAAGTCCCCTAAGGAATGTTATGTTATATAAGCACATGATAAATATTATTGTGTTTTAGGAAAGTGATATAGACTTTGGAGATGAGAGGATAATAAAATGAAGTAAATAACTCCTCATTTAATTATTCAAAGGAAAAGACCACTCAGAAAAAAATATGGATAGACTCCAGCCTTATAGGAATTTCCTACCATTCTGCATTTGGCATCAACTTTTCTTACTTCTTTACTCAGGTATATTTTCCTTCAGGGAAAATACATTACAGTCAGAACACTGCTCAAGATTTCATAATAGGCTTTTATGAAGTTAATCACACTCGTGCCTCTCAAGGCATCTGTTAATCTGGATTGGTAAATTCCTAATTAGCCCTGCAGGACAGCAATATCAGTCCCGAGTCCTAGGACAGTGTGTTGCCACATCTCTTGCTCAAGGAAATAACATGTTCTTTAGGAGTGATCAATGAGGGCTGTCGAGCATCGTGGTGGGCAATTTGCAATGTACATCGAAACTATTGTAGTGTATTCATCTCCTAAACCTTCCATTCTCTGCCTGTTAGATTTCCTGTCAAGGAAATCTGGGACATCTACTGTAATAAACATCTGCCACAAACAGACATAGATACATGCAGTTAGATTTGTTTTACTAACAGAAGAGCAGAAATTAAAAAAGTAGCTGCAGAAAGAAGCAGTTAAGTAGCTGAACAGTGAGTAGGATGAGAGGTAAATGACCAACTGAAGAAAGCATGACTTAGGCTATATATTAGGACTACATTTCACAATGATACAGACAGCTGAGCACCTGGATAAGTTTGCCCAGACAGGCTAAGTAGTCTCTGTCATTGTAGAGGTGTGGTTTGGACATGGTTGGCCTGGATGAAGTTCTCTCTCCAGGGCCTTGCTGATTTATATGGAGGATTTTAAGGAAATCATAGATATGCCAGATTACATTAGACAAGATCTAGTGGACAGTCATGTTTTTTTTTAAAGTAAAAGCAACTAATTGAAGAGAAATCAACTAGTCAAGTAGAAGTCAACTTTGTTGATTTCCACCTTTCATTTTAATTACTTCTTACTGATCATGATGGCAAAGTGCATAATTTTTCATGCTGTTAACACAAAGCCTAAGCATCTCAGCACAGGTCTTTCCTCTTAACTAAACTGCTGCAACTCAGTGATGCTACAATGGAATAAATCTGGTCCAAGCTGTGTCAAATTCAAATTAAACAAGACAGACATTACAGCACAGTGGCACTTCACAGAGACCATAGCTTTTCTCACTGATACCTCTGGTTGTTCTTTAAACATGTATAAACACAGTCTGCATTTGCTTCTCTGTGTAGATGCTGCAGTTTAAAAACAACACTTCACCTTCACAATGCAGCACTTGGTGCATTTCTACATTGCTACGGCAGATTTAAAATACTGTCGGAATAAAGCCTGCAGCTGTAAATTCTCATAAAAGCAGGCAAGAACTTGTAGAGAGAATATGACAAAAAAATTTGCTCTTCATTGAGCCTTGTAATAAAGTATTTCAGGGAGAGAGAGGACAAGCAATCTTGCCTTCTCCAGTATGAATGTAAGCAATGTAACATGCAGGAAAGGAATTCCTTGATTTTAAGCAATGTGTTTATAGTAAAAATCCCTTTAGACTTCCTCTAGTTTTAAGCACCACTTTATAGATTCTGTTTACACAAGAAATCCCATCTTCAAATGACAAATAAATATTACATTTCAAAACCAGTAGACTGGAGAGTTGAAAATGACCATTCATACTACAACAACTACTATCACAATGGCACAAGTAGCCAATGTGTACCCAAAAATAAGAAGCCTCTACCTTAAGCAATGGAAAATGTAATAAAGAAAGAATTAAGTACCCTTTGAAACTTTGGAAAGTCATTACATTTTCGTGAGCCAAGTTTGGTTTGTTTGGAAACACAGCAAAGAGCGTAAAGCTAAGAGTTTACAGAACAAAAATAAAAGATGGAGCCAAATCTGCATCCCAAAAGAGAGATACTCTAGACTGCAGTGGTATTGTACCAACATCCCCAAAAGCATAACCCATGATGATTGAAGCTAAAGGCCATAAACCAAAACTCTGCTTCTATGTCTTAATCTTAGGCAGCAAGATTTGTGGGATTTCCTGTCATTCACAGTTGTGAAATTGCTCTGGCAGACACTGCTACAGCCAATAATGTGATCTTTTCAAACACAGATATTGGAGTCTCCATGACATTTGTAATTTTTTGAAACTCCCAACCTGTCACTTCATTCTGAGGACACGAGGAGAAAGCAAGCCTGTACTCTGCTCACTTGCACATACCTTGGCTCACCAACACTTTTTACAAGTTTTACAGCACTCCTGCTAAAACCTTAACTCTGGACGGGTATTAAAGGGAAAGCAACGAGGAAAGTGATTTCTGTTGCCAGTACACTTACGGCTACACAAGGGACAGCAGCACAGATATACCAGGGAAAACAGCATTTGTGAGATTCCACACCACTACATTCAGAAATACAGTAATTGTGATCCAGGTGCAAAGACAAACCACTGGCAGCATTTAAATGAACTCTGTGTTTCTCAAATGCCAACTGTAAAAATCTGCTGATATTTAATTTCATTAGATATACTGCATCTGGTGTTTATGGCTTAGTCCTGTTGCCAGAGAGCCCCAAGGGCTTTGGTCTGGGAGCCAAGCCAGTGTCTACTGACTTAGTGGGAGTACTGTGGATACACAAAGATCCAATATTCTTCTGATTTAAAGCTTTCAGGCAGATTTTCAGAGACTTTTGTTTTATTTATAGCTAGCATGTGTGTGGAGAAATAAAACAGTTGTTTAATACACTGTGCAATTACAGGCCTATTTCTTCCAGTTTCACATTTCAGTAACTTATCTTGAAGAGTCTAGAACTGGAAAAATGGTTATTTCTACCTTAACCGTTCATACAGGGATAGACACAAAAAAAATGCAGTAATGGAATGCCTTTCCATTAAAAAAGGAAAAGGCAAATACAGTTTCATCACAAAACCTGGACACTTCAAGTATTTATACAGATGGTCATCAAAACTGCTACAGTCTCATAACAGTTAAATATTTCTCCTTCTTCCACTCCTTATGGTACAGATTTATATCCTTCTGTTACAGGAAACACTGACTTGTCAATGAAGATGCTCTGGTTTTAAGTTTTAAGATTCTCTTCTGCTTGAAACTGGAGTAGGTGCTTTCCAACCCTTCCTACAGAAAATCAGAAGAATTCTGTTCATTAATTTGAAAAAAAAAGTATGCCTCAGTCTAAAGAAAATTAAACAGAATTAGTAAAAAAAAAGAGCATATATTCCATCTTCAGGGAATATTTTAAGTATCTGAATAGTCAAAAATATTAAACAAAAGGGTGCACAACTTTATTTCACAGAGACATGGAGGATGCTTGGCCATCTGTTGAAAATGTAAGGCTGCCAAATAGCACAGATTAACACCTCGAGTCTGGAAATTGAGTTCACATGGCAAATCCATGCATTTCTTCTGGTGTCTGCATTCCACCGGCCTCTCCTTTACCTACTACTCAGTTTTATACTTCACTGACTGCTTAGGTGGATTGCTTCACAGTTTCTGAATGAACAAAGCCCTATTTTGCAAAGTCCCACCGTGTGCCACAGAGCTGCTGGCAGAATACCTGACTCTATGCTTGACAGGTTTTCACAGTTGGGAAACATAAGAAAAGCCAAAGTGTTTGGGAGATCAGGGCCCCTGGTCAAAGCCACTGGCATCAGGAAAAGGAGTAACCGTGCAGTTCAGGAAAAACTCCTCCATTCTGAAAAAGTAACTAAAGGGAAATTCCCAAAAGGCTGACTTTTTAAAGGCCATCACTTTGTACTACAAAAAACCTGAAACTTCCCTGAATATGTGACTTAATCAAAACACTGCCATACTTTCAATTCATATAAACCTGTACCTTGTGTTTAATTAGCCGAGAATATGGGACTAGTGTTCTCCTAATTTGAAGGGTGTCAGCCAGATCAAGACCAAGGCAACAAAAATAAAACATGGTTTCAGACAATCTCTTTGGATTCATCAACTTGCCACTTTCTTCAACAGAGAACTTCATTGTGAGATATTCCTCAAATATAAGTGATCTTTAATCTCTTCCATTATTTATTAGGTAGTTAGCTAATTATCAGGCCTTCACTCATAGATTTTTATCATTGAAATTGCGGTATACTTCTTGGGCCTTCACAGCTCAGAGCTTTAAGGTCTTTGCCTAGCTAGGGCACAACACGACGTATATGTCTATGACTGCAGTTTGTATTGCTTTACCTCCATACAGGCTGGCTGGCACAGGCAGCACAGTCTCTATGCTGATTAAGGAGGAAGCCTCACAGTTTAAGATAATCAGGTCAAAAAAGCTGAGAAATACCCTGGCTTTTTACCTTTTGCTCGCAGAGCTTTCTTGCCAGCAAGCTTACCTACCTAGTTCAAAGGTAAACCAGGCAGCCTTTGCTGAGCTGTGGTCACTGCTGTATGGACACATTGTGTACGAGAAAAGCTTCAACGTGCCTTTTTTCTGCAAACAACATTTCACAGGATTCAACTTTTCTTGTTCTGTCTTATCTGTAAAATAGGAATAACACTAACCTGTGTTGAAACTCTATTTTCTGGGAGCACTTACACAGCAAAGCCTGCTGCCCTCCCTGCCTCTAAGGGGACAAGCACAGCATTCCTTGAGATTCTGCAATATCTTTAATTCTGTCTCCCTTCCAATCTGCTGACATTATTTAAAAATAATTTCCTCTCCTTTTCTTCTGAAGTCTTCAGGGTTGTTTTATGCAGATTCCTGCTGATGTACCCATGTTTGGAGACACTCTTTGGAAAGTATCTGTTGTCTATACATCATTCATCAGCTCAAAAGGCAGATGAGTTTCCTAAAACTCCTGCTTTTTTAGCCATTTTTCTCTGTAGTTGTCCCAGTGGGACAGAATGAAATTAAATTTAAACTAGGCTTTGAATTATTTGGTCAGAGATAATTGTTTGGAAAGCCATACTAGAGAAAGATCACCCAGGGAAGTAGCTAAACATGATTTTGGGAGAGGAGAAGGGAGTCAGCATGTCATATTAGGTACAGCACAATTACAAATGTTATCAGTTCTCATATTAAAAGGCACAAGCTAGTCTTTCATTCTGGTCACAAAGAGAATAATTTCCTGCACACAGGAAACAGCATCCTTTCTCCTCTGAATGAATCAGGCCCTAAGGGGACTTAAAATCCTGGTGAACAGCTTACTTCAGTTTTAGGGGGACTACATTTTCCAAATAGAAGAAAAAAAGCAGAACTTGGTTTTTACATTATTAACTTTTCATAATGCCATGAAGGCCTCCTAAAAGGGGAAAAAAGCTAACTAGAATTAAAAAACGCTGTGTTAATCTCACTGCTGCTTTCAACTGAACAGTGACACAAACAGGTTTTTTTGAGGAAAAGTTGTTTTCTAGTTTAGTTGTATCTGAATCAGTCCTAAAACAAGGATAGTTCGTATTCACCTTAAATATTAACATAGCTCTGCCAACATCCACCCTTATCTCCCTCCCTCTCTCCAGTCCTCCTCACGCACCACCATTCCCCATAATTTATCTTGATCGAAGTACAGTGGTCCTGCTACTGCTTTTCTTGGGCCAGTATTTCACAATGACATTTTCAGAAAAAAACAAACCCTGCCCTAACAGGCCAGAAAAAAAATCCACTCTGTCTGATCAGAAAGGAACCAAAACAATCAGGGCAACCGTGGGCTCACTGCTGGCTGTGCCACTAAATGCTCAGGGTGACCAGCTTTTTTAATTTTTCAGAGATGATGGATGGCCCTGAGATCAGGCATTAGGAAAAAATTCTTCATGATGAGGCTGGTGAAACACTGGCACAGGTTGCCCAGGGAAGCTGCGGATGCCCCATCCGTGGAGGTGTTCCAGGCCACGCTGAATGGGGTCTTGAGCAGCCTGGTCTGGTGGGAGGTGCTGGTTGGGCTTTAAGGTCCCCTCCAACCCAAACTATTCCGTGATTCTATGATGCCACAGGGATCGTGGTAAGCGAAGAGGTTCTCCTCCGTGCACGCACATACAGGAAACAGAGGCGCGCACGCCGACGGTGGGATCGCGCACCCACGCCGTGACCGCCCCCAACCGCACAAACGGACTCGCTTCGCACACACAACGGCGCGCGCTCGGCCCCTCCCGGAGCGGCTGCGGGCGGGGCGCAGGCGCCGCTCTCCTCCCACGCCGCGCCGGGAGCGGCCGCTCCCCGCCCCCCGGCCGCAGCATGGCGCTCCCCGAGCCCCTGCGGCGCCGCCTGTGCTCCTTCAGCCGCACCGCCTTCACCGATGCGCACCGCACCGCCGCTGCGCATCCGGCCGGCCGCGCAGGTAACGCGCTCGCCAGCAGCAAAGATGGCGGCGGGCGCCGCGGGGGCGGAGGGAGGTGCCCGTGAGCCAAGATGGCGGCGCCCCCGGCGGTCGCTGGGACGGGGCCGTGCTCACCCGCTGTGAGGAGCGCCGTAAGGAGGGGGGTGGCGGGAGCCTCAGCGGTGTCGAGGGAGAGGTAGTGTGTCACTGCCCCTCGGGCTGATACCGACAGCGCCGTCAAATAAGCTCTGCCTAAGGCTGGTTTTGGCATTTGAGAAAGCAGCATCCTTTATTTCAGCGCTGGGCCCATGAGGGAGTGATTCCCATTAATCGTGTAAGGAGGCAAGAGCTGGGGGCAGAATGTATTTCCCACTTACATGCATAAGTGTAAATATTCCCAGAAACCTCATGCGTGTTCTATTTCTTTCCAAGGACTAATTTTAATACTATTATGAACTTCACAAGTGCCAAGTCTTTGCTAATTGGAGCCAGCTCTCTGACCTCGTATTTTAGATAGGAAAAGACAGCAAACAGAAGTGATTGTATAAAAAACCACATCAGTTCAGCACAGATCATACTTAACAGAAAACATTCTATAAAGAAAACATGCTGTCAGAGGGACATTCTATCAAACTTTAAAAAATGCTTTTATTTTGTAGTAGTGACTTCTTGTATCAGAGTAGTGCGACTCCCTGGCTGTGTTGGGGTGAAGCTGTAGTAGCTGCTGCATTGCCCTGTTGCCATATTGCAGGCGAGAGCCCAGCATCTGTAAAACACTGAACAGTCCCGGTTTAAAAGCCAGTGCGGAAAGTGCTCTGCTCTCACCTTCACAGCTTAGTAAGCAAGCTTGCCTAAAGTGCTGCAGAGAAATTCCATTGTCACACAAACCAGGCACTCTCCTTGTGCCGAAATAAGGAGTAAAAATGGTTTATGGAGAACACAGAACAAATCAAAAGAGGTGAGCTATTGTTTCAAGCTCAGTAGTCCTGCGCATTTAGGGCGCCAGAGGCTTAAAGCATGGAGAGGTGAACCAAGCTAGAGCTGAGTAGCAAAAAAAAAAAAATAAAAAAAAAAAAATCAAGCTAATGAAACCAATTGTAGTCTGCAATTGCATCTCCCATTGGAGATTATGCAAATGATCCTGGAGATCAGGATTTCAAAAATTAAGTTTACGGTTTCTTAATGAGTTGCTCTAGCATCAAAGATTTGGCCATTGCAATACTACCTGGCTTTTCCATTAATTTTAGCAATTCCAGAAAATACACATTAGTTCAATTTAGGTATAGAAAGATTATTAGAATTGCTAAACATGCATCCAAAACACACTTTTAAAACTTGAGCGGAAGTTACAAATATCAATGCTGTGTAAATGAAGCCTTTAGCATACCTAAAACATTGTCATCACAATTGAAATTAGAGTTCATCTTCTCTGTTTTTAAGTAATATGGCCATGAACAATTAACTTTTCATCCAGTACATACAGGGGAGAAACATAGTTGCTTCCTATTGTCATATATTTTAAAAAGATAAAAGTGTTTTAGAATGTCATTGCTCTCCAAAGTCCTCCTGGTGCTTAAGAGATTCATTCATTGGGACAGCTGGGACAACTGTAGGTATCTGAATATTTGCATTCCTTTGCAGATGTAAGAAACTGTTGATGCTTAAAAATGTGATTATTAAAATAAATACTTCAGTTGTCTTGTACTTTCTATTTCGGTATAAAAAAATCCCTGCCGCTCACACCCTGCCCTTAAGGCCTGTTGCAGTTCTGTTCCCAGACCCTCATTCCTTCGCACCTAGTCTAGTAGCTACTATCAATACTTCTGCAACTGGCACAAAGACTTCTGGAACAGACTGTACCAGGCTGCATGTGGCTGTACTGAAAACAGGGATGTCAGACTGAGTTGGAGCAGAGACAGGCATGAGAGTGTTTGGAAGACAGGGAAAGAGAAGGCAGTGTTAGAAGAGAGGTGGTTCTGAGGCCAGAAGTGAGCAGCCTGACTGTTTAGAATAATTTTCAGTCAAATCTGAGACAGATGGGGGCACAGTTGTTGCAAAGAAATCAGCCTGTCACAAGAAATACTATCTAAACTCACTCCGGTAGTACCAAGTGATGATAGACCTACAGACTTCATTTGGGGAAAACATGAGTGACAGTTGACAATTGAAGTAAAGTGGATGCCGTATCAGTTGGCTAAAATACAGCAATAAAACTTCACCCATTAAAACGGAATGATTTTCTTAGAATGGCCCTTTAATTTTTTCATTGTTTTAAGTCTAATCTTGTAGGTCAGTTATTAAATACTAAATATAAAATTTACTGCCTACATAGAGCTCAATATTTGCTTTTGTGTACATTGTATAAATGCATTTTGTTCTCTGCAGACTTCAAAGGATAACTTCTAGTTTGACATGCATTTGAAATTGTTAGTTCCTAAGAACCAGAAGAATTACTGACTTCTTACAACATCACTTGCATCCAAATTTAAATTAAATAATAATTAAATAATTAAAAATAATTTAAATAAAGATTGAAAGTGAAGAGTGGGCAATACAAACCTGCTTTCTAGCAGTATGTCTCTAGTCAGGAGAATCACCTACAAAATAATGATAATCCAGTATGTACTCATTTAAACTTTGGCCGTTCTCTTAGGAACAACAATGAAATAACTTCTAACTCTGTGATGTCAGTATACAGCGCTGCTTGAGCTAAGCCTGTATGAGTCTGAGATTGTGGAGTAAGCCATAAGCCACCAGGTAATCAACAATCAGACACTCAACATGAATATATGACTAAGTGATAACAGTTACATATCCTGTGAACTGAAGTTGCATTATATTCCAGGAGATGGTGTAACTCAAGATAGGATAGAAGTTTTCCTCTGGATATGCAAAAATATTTTTCTTCACGTTTAGTTTGACTGGGGAGAGTGTTAATGTCCTGCTAGAAGCTAGGACGGAGCAGTATCTTTCCATCATATTTGTGAAAGGGAAGTATGGAACAAACTAAGACTGACAAAGACCTCTGTATCTACAGATAATGAAATACTTTCCAGTTTACCACTGCAGATGTCCCTCTACTTCAACGTTTATTTTTTCCCATTTTGGTGGCTCAGCACAGTTGTCATGCTCCATCTCAAGGTGAGTTCTGAAGGAAAGTGATGGTTTGCAAATGTGAGATGTTTCTGATCAAACACCTCCTAGTATGGAGTTAGAGATATTAAGTTTGTTTGAGAATTCCTTGAAATGGGAGGTTCAAGAGGATTTGAAAGACAGTACAGCACTGTTAGCTTACAGTAGCATACAGTGCCTTCGTTTAATCACAAACAGCATGTTTTGAAAAAGCACAGCAGAAACTTTTACTCTTCTTCCCTCTAGTATCCAGCCTTGTCAGATTACTACAAGTTCATCCTGATCACAATCATGATCCTAGCCTCTCTAATAGAGGTCATTCGACTCTACCTGGGATACATGGGCAATCTGCAGGAGAGGGTATGTTACCACATACACACGTGTGTATAATTTATGCAGGAGAGCTTTTTGGAGTTTAATGTAAGTAAAATGATCTACCAGTCCATCTGAGAGATGTTTCTCATAAGTTACAGTCAGCATCTTCTATTCCCTTGGCATAGCTTCCAGTTTTCTGCATTCCAAAAAGTTTTCCCTTTTCTGAAAGGTTTTGTCAGAAAAAATAAGTATGGTTAAAACCACAGTATATGGAAACACTAAACACACTTACTTTGCCATTTCACATTATGTACTGACTTTTGGAAAATTGTTCTTTTTCTTCAAAGTTTTGGATTTTTTTTCCTCCAACTGCCAATTAGTAAGTGATGTCTCCCTTTTATAGGTCCCAGAGCTGGCTGGGTTTTGGCTCCTGAGTCTCCTCCTGCAGTTGCCTATGATTCTTTTCTTGCTGTTTAATGAAGGTCTGAAAATTCAGCCGCTGGAGCAAGCGGTCCATATTGTCTTTGTCCTCTTCCTCACCATCCAAGTCATTGCAGCTTTTGTCACCCTGAAGAGAATGGTAAACAAACTGGCAACTCGCTTCTGCCTTAATGAATTTGACGGGCTGGAGGAACATCCTCTGCCTGATGTTTACAGCCTGTGTAAAGGAGAGAGGGCAGTTCCCATGGCTAGTAGGTTCACCCAAGTGCTGGATGGGGATCACACTGAGGCCCTGAGAAGCTAACAGAGAGGGCCCTCATGTTGCTACAGTCCTGTTCCCATTTTGTTGGGCCATTCTTAATCTCTCTGATGTAGGAAGGTAAAGAGATACATCTTGTTTAAGAGCCAACATTAAACTTCAGAGACTGGAGCTCTGCTCCGAATTAAAAATCTAAACCAATTGCATAATTGGCTTGAGTGGACTATTTGTTGACTGTTTCTGCAGAGAGTACCAACAGACCAGGTTTGATGGGTTTTACAGTTCACAAAGTCATGGCATTTTTATAAAAAAAAAAAAATCTTTTTTTCCCCTCACTATTTGCACAGAATTGTTTGTTTACAATAAATCTTTAGGACATGTTTATTTGCTTTAGTTTATTTGTATTAGTTTTATCTCTATTCTTTCAGATACGTTGCATATATTTAATTTGGGTACCTCAGTTGAGCCAAAAAAACCCACCAAACTACACAAATCAACAGAACAACCCCAAAACAACAAATAACCGCAAGAAATCTTGAGGCCCCAAAAGAAAAATAGTGAACAAAGACTACGGTTTCAGAGATGGTCTTTCCTGTAATTCTAGTAAGGAAATTCCTAGTGCTAATAATGGGGATGGAATTTTAAAAGTATTCTTTCATCAGAATTCCTATATTCATCTTCTTGGGCTTATCTAGAGTTTTAACTATCAAGCCATTCAAACAATTTTCCTCAAATGGACGATTCAAAAAGTCAGCAGTAGCAAAATTGTAGCCATTAAAAAAATTGGTATATGTCTCTGGAAGCCAGAGCCTGTGTCTCACAAGCCAGGGCATATACCAAGATGCTATGATTCCTATTACTCATATTAATGTCTAGACTATCTTCTCCAGTTTCAGTAATGGCTAGAAGTTCATTTTTTTTTTGTCAAGGAGGGCTGGAGATCAAAAGTAAAAATAAATTTTTCCTCTGAATCCTTTGAGTCTTCAAGCAGGGTAAGAGTCATCAGTTTTGAGAGCTGGCACAAACATCCTGACTTCTCAAAGGAACGTAAATATGGGTCTAATCTGAAAAAGGCATAGTATGCTTAAAGCTGCTGTGTATTTAAAGTTCATTGGAATCCTAACAAAAAGAAAGCATTAGCATTGTTTTATACCAAAACTGTTCTTTTTTAATCCATGAGTGAATGGTGCAATTACTCTTAATTTCATTTTCTTATTTTAAAAGCATATCGTATCAGAGCACATATCGCTTTCTTCTCAAACAAACTGCTGGTTTAGGATTGCATATTGTTCCGAAAAAGTATCCACAAGAGAATCTCCAAGAGCATCTTTAATGATTGATATAAAACATTTAAAGCTCCATGTTCAGAGCAGGAGAGATAATGAGGTTTAAGCAGAAGTTATGTTGTTTCAAAAAAAATTTTACAGCATTAGAAACTCGTTGCAGAAACATTACCTGATGGAACAGGAACATTGCATGTATTATCATGTCAACCACTATTACATTAGTGGAGAGTACCAAGGTCAGGGCTGATGAGCTACAGGAGAAGCTTGCTAGGATCTGTTACAGTAACAGAGAATAGCATAATGGGCCTGACAGACCAAACAGAAACATCAGATACCTAAGAGACGCCCTTCTCCAGTGGCTGTGAACTGTCACTCAGATGTGTTAGTTCCTCTGTAGCCATACAGAGCTGACTCTTCTTGCCCAAATGTGATGGGACTAGCACCAAAGGCTTCCATTTCCTGGCCAGAAAAAACCTCCAGGGAGCTTGCATCTACCACTAAGGTGTAAGGGAAATGCAGGCTAATGGTGCAGCATGGAAGCTGGACACTGCTAGTTTTGCACAGAACATACAAGTTATGGAAGACATACTGTTTTCCCTTAGGTACACTGGCTCCGAGTCTGCCCTCAATACCATTGGCAGAACAAACACGAGGACAGCTTAGAAGAGACACTAGTTGCCATCCCCTCTGCTCTGTACGTAGGTTGCCTGTTCCCCTCATTAAAAGCCCACTATGGGAGCTGAGTAGGGGAGTACGCTTAGATGGTATACAGTAAGCCAAGCTCCAAGGAGACAGGGTGATTACCTGTAGTAATCCTGCCTTAGCTAGGAAATGGCATATCATTTCATTTTCTTTCATGTATTGCTTAAAAAAGTTTAAGATATACTCTTATGAGATTAAGAGCGTAATGGGTGGGAAGGTTTTTAAGATAAAGTACATCAAATACAACGTAAAGTTGAAGAAAGTCAACCATACACCAATGCTGGCAGCAAGAAACTGACCTCTAGGGTAAGGCCGTGAGATTCGATTTAAAATCCTTACTAAGGATAAGGAAATCATGCACTTGGAATATCGTTACTACACAAGACAATTGTCAGGAGCCAAAAATACAGAGACATGCAGCTCTTTTCTGAGGAGGGAGAGAACATCAATGAGGCCATACATGAAATTCAGAGAAGCACTATTAGAAAGAGTTGTCTAGAAATGCTTAAGGAGGTAGAAATGAGTATTCTTCAGCAACGTATTTTACAAACACAAGATCTCTGCATTCTTTCTGCTCAGGCTTCCTAGCAGACCTGGTAGTTTATTTTTAATTTCATCATTACCAGCTTAAACATGTAATTATGCAGAAAGCCTTCAAATACCTATAACTCAAATTCAGCACCTAGAGCTGTTTTTCCATGAGTTTCCTACTCCTCATGTATTCAGAGACAGGAGAAAAATCACAGTAACAAGAAAACAGAGCAACAAATGTAGAATTGCACTGAAACGTTCCTTCAGTTTCCAAATTTCACAAGAACCAGTGAGACGTCAAATAACCAGAAAATATACTAGTTGCTTTTAGTAGTCACATTTCAGACACAGGACAGAAAGCTTGCTATGGGCATGTCAGCAGTGGGGAGAAATAATCAAGTGAAATACATATGGAGAAGAAAAGGGGGAAAACCTAAACTTCTGCAGAAAGTACTGGCACAATAGATATAAGTCATAAAATGAATGGAAGAACTTTCTAGCATCAAGAGCAGAGCAGCAATAATGGCGTTAATGTTTTAAAGAAAAACATAGGGAAGCTTGGTTTGTTTTCAATGAAGAAGTTCAGGAATAATTGGCAGGACAGACTGGAAGCAGTGAAAGGTACGAGAGAACTTCAAAGGGGCACAGCAGGAAAGCTAACAGTCCTTCAAAAATCCTGTTCTGCCTGTTACTGAGATCACTATGAGTGGGTATGTTGTCCCATAATAGGAAGAACAGACTCACCCTGCAGTGCAAAGTATCCTTGAGAATTGAAGATTCAGCAAATCAGATGTTTGGGCAGTGGGCGGGTTTGGTGTTCCCCCCCTGTCCCAAGTAAATGGAAACAAAAATGAAGAGAAGTAACTCAAGAACATTGGAAATTAGTGCAAGTTCATTGAGCACCATCTACATAGTTTTGAATGTAGGCTGTAGGAAAGCTTTTTTTTTTTTTGCCACCCTAGGGTTTGTGCAGAGAACCACAAAACATTTTTTATGATCTCCCTTCACAAGCAAGATCTTTAAATGGCAAAAGTCTATGTACGGATCTCAGTTATTTTATTTCAACAAGTTCACTGTGAGGAAAGGCCATCTGCCAATTTTGAAGGAAATTTGTACCAACATACTTCCTTTACCTGAAGAAGGAAAGAAATAAGGGATGGACATACTATCTTATAATACTCTGGGTATTTTTGGTTACTGATCAATTTGAAGATAAGGAGTATTTTATATTCAAGGGCATAGTTACTGGTTGTTAATACCTGAACTCAGTGTGTGTTCCTTCTCTAAAATAGACTTTGTTAAAGGATTGTTGTTTTTTTTTTGTAATAGTAGTAGGAGTCCTGAGAAGGGAAAATTAAATTTGGAAGAGGCTTCAATTATGTACCTTACACAGGCAGATCTGATAATGCAGACATGAGATAAGGCACAGATTGGATAAAAAATAGACAACTGATAAAAAAGGGAGTACAGCATTAACCTTTCTATACCAATAATTCACTCTTCCAGATTGCTGAAAGAATTGTACCCAGACAAATGAGATCGTACATTTCACTCTTGAGAAATAGACTAGACTTGGTGTTAATCTTGAAATAGTTGATGAAACAGGTAGAATTATGCATCATTACACAGTCTGATAAGGTAGTCAATAGCAATATTTGATAGCTAGGTGAAGCTGCAAAGGTCATTTGTTTTGAAAAACAAATTTTGTTTCTCCAAAAGAAAGGACAGATGGCAGGAATCAAAAAGGACTTTCTTCAGTGCTTTCAGTGTTTTGAATAAAGCAAAGATAATAGAGGTCTTTATATAGGAGGCAGGCAAAGTAGCATAAAAGTGTCAGCTGATAAGACCAAAGAAGAATTTAAACTATGACAGAATAAATAGGTTCAAGAAGTGTAACACTGAGGAAAAATTAGTACATTGATGATTGATGCCACTGAAGGAACCCCTGGGTACATGAAGCAGGGGATTTATTAAGAAGAAATGTGTTCTTACAGAGAAACGGAAAAAATCTGGCAGGCAGTTGCCAGTACAGCCATGCTAAGACCTACAGCTTCCCCAGTGAACACAGGAAGTATTACAGACTTCCTTGTGAGCTGCCTTGAACATCGAGCGTTAAGGAAGTAAGTAGTTCCTGCAACTTACGAAAGAAAGTACTGTTCTTTAAGGGGTAGAAAATACCCTTCTTTATTGGTACATCCACGCTGTTCCTGAGTCAAAAATGCCAGCAAAAATGTTGAACGCTCTTCAGTCACGAAGTTCTCAATTTATTGAAACCCTGGCATAAAGCCAAATTCATTAAGGCAAGAAGACCATCAGATACACTTGTTCCTAATTACTCATACCGCTAATGCCAGAGGAGATTTATTTGTTCTACTTTACACAGAGAAAGCTTATGGAAGGCTGGAGCTTTGAACAGAACCTCTCATCCCATGCAGCTAGGGTCCCTGGTTACTTCTTGTGTCATTCCAGAAAGATTCTTATCAGTCAATGTGTTTGATTTCCTATTTAAATGAGAAAGGCTTTTAGCATGGACACTTGTTCCCTCTTTGTTTTGCCCTTGATCCTATGGCCTTTTGCACAGAAAATACAGAATTTGTGACAGGATTAAAACTTCCAAGAGCACATCAGAAGATACCAGAGTATGCTTATGACAGCTAAAGGAGACCATGTTTGACTTTCTGTTTGTTTGTTTTTAAAACACTAGAATTTTAAGTGAACTCATACTACAACCAGAAGTGCTGGAAATCTGTCCTCTGTGGAGTAGCTAGGAGTAATTGGACAACAAGCCTATGGAGCAATACTTTCACTTTGAAAATTCTTCAGAAACCTAAACATCACTTCTGCCCCCCAACAAATGATTCAGCAAGATTAGCAAAGCATGTATAAAAATGCAAGGCAGGGGGGTGTTTTGCCAAGGATCTTTCAATAGTCACACAAGCTTTTCTATCACCTTACAAAGATATACCAAAATTGATGGGAGCAGAAAATCCCCAGTAGAAGCTTTCTACACACACCCTAGGAGTAGCTCAAATGCAGTGACAGTGGCTCAGGGTGCCCTGAGGCACAGCTGAGCTCTCTGAGCAGAGACTGTGATGCTTGAAAAGCTTCAAGATTACGTTGCTAGAAACATACCTTAAAAAAGTATTAGCATCTTTTAGCCATGACAAAGGTATACATCTAGGAAGGAATAACTAGTTGATTGATACATACCCTAGGCATTAGCTGTTTGGAAAGAGATCAGCACCTCCCTCCAGAAGAGCACACTTTACTGGGGGGGGGGGGGGGGGGGGGTGGTAAAAGGATTAAATAGCCTCAGGCTGCACCCCAGCTGGGAACAACAGCAGGAGTATTCCCACAGGCCCAGTTGAAATAATTAAAAAATCAGGATGAGTGGGTTCAATGGGGACAGCTGCTTGGGATGCCCCGAGTGCAGCTTCAGCTGATTCACAGTTGTCTTCTCATGCCCAAGAGATAAAAGGGCACTTGGTGAGGAGCAGCAGCAGCAGGTGATGTGGGACTCTCCTTGTGCTCCACTCAGGTGTGCCACACTGAAGAGTGTGCTCAGCTGATGTGTTCCACCAGAAAGAAACACCACTCAATTTTGACATTTGGCAATGATTTTCTTTCCCTTTTTATTTTTAAACCAATCACATGCAAAGAAATAAGGTTAATCTCGTAGTGCTGGTTGACACTAAAATATTAGTACCCTGAGCCTGAAAACATGAATGTGTATAATCCCCAAGCAGAAGAACAGGCCCCTCCACCTCTACACACTACCTATAGCCTGTGCTAAGAGTAACAAGCAAGAAAATGAGTACTGCCTGGTACATGCACATATGAACTTTAGTTAGTGACAGGGATTATTAAATATTAATTTATTCAAAATGTAAAGTGTTTTCATCCACACCACACAAAAAAAACCTCCCAGCTTGTCCAGTTTTATTTGATAGAGCTGCTTTGAGTGATAAGTAGCAGAAATGGTGTGCTTCTCCTACCATGAAGGCACTGCTCCCATGTGGTAGCACTCTTGTAGCAGAACATCAGCATGCTGCAATCTGTTTTTCTGTAAACAAGGAGACTGTATCCTTTTATTGATAGCCTTGACCACCATCCTGGGTGCATGGCAGGGCTTGAGAATTTAAAACTATTCTTTTATGCTATTTTACTTAGGAAAAAGAAGTAGCTGCAACCTGTGCTCTAGGAAAGGAAGAGTATTGCCACCGAGGCTCATGTGCTGTGTTGGGCAAGCATTGGCCAGGTAAACACCACTTCAATCACAGAGGTTAGCAGTTTCCATATGTGCAAATGCATATACTGATCTGTACCCCATGCAGAGGGAGACTGGATCAAAAAGTGGTTCTCTGCTCTTCTACCACACCCATCAGGAATGGAAATCTTTCCTTGTTGTCAACTTTGGAGAATATTGAATTATTCTTCTTTGCCAACTGGTGAAAATGTGATGGCAGCTGCCAAAATCAGGCCCACCAATATTAACTACCTTCTTGTCTTTGTATGTGACCCCTTGCCAGACTGAGCAATCACAGAGGGCAACCACAAATTTCATAGAATTCAGGGCAGCAGGGGTGGAATGGGAAACAAGAAAAAACCCTAAAAGTGGTGATAGTAGACTGGACAAACAATGAATTACAGAAAGGACCGATAAGGCAGCAGCAAAAGGATTAGCCAGGCTGGTTGCAGTCAGCAGCTGTGAAATGTGACACAATAAAAACTCAGTTATTGAGTTAGGACAGCCCTAGGATACAAAAGACTGAAATGAAGGAAAGCTGTGGATTGCTTTGTTCTTGAATATTGAATTTTTTTTTTCCAGAAGCATGACATATTGCAGTGATAACAGAGATTGGAAGAGAAAAAAAACACCCCAACCAGTGCCACATATGCAAACGGCAACACGGCTGCCCTGAAAGCCAGCCCCTGCCAATGGGTATTTTAACTCTGAGAAAAAGACAAACCCTCAGTGGGGATCCAAGGAAGAGTTTGTTTGTGTTTTTAATTTCACCATATGGCCAGCTGCCATTTTGTCAGGCTGAATTGCTAGTAGTTAATCAGGAAGCCAGCGGCTTCAATTTTTAGTGCTGGCTGGCAGCCAGTTGCTAATATTCCAGCCCAGCATGGTCACCAGCTGTGACAGGAGCTTAAGCAGGACCTCTGTGTCTACAACCTACCGCCATGCTACTGCTACAGCCATCTGAATGCAAAACCATCACAAGCATGCAGGTTTTAAAAGTGCTGCTGAGGATGTGCATCACCCCACTTGCCTGAGAAATCAGTTGGTTTTCCCCCACACCAGCACTTTAAGTACAATGCGTTTCTTATGAAGTCAGCAGAAAACAAGTGACCTGGTAACTTTTCATCCTCAAAAAGTGTCTGCACTGACTTAGTCTTTTTCAGAGGACCAGGCACCTAAAATTGATATTGCCCTATTTTGAACATATTTTTCTTTATGCTTTGAGGATCAGGACCTTTAGAGAAACTGCACAGTGCTTTGAACCTTTTTACTGCTTCGTTTTTAGCACCTCTGAAATCAGCTGGTGAATGAGTGATATTCTCGGTTTGAAGGCTGAGGGACTCTTCTCCCACAAAGCTGGAAGATTGTAGCCAGTCCTGCTTGCCACATACATAATACAGTATTGGCCATTTTATGCCATTATATTACCAACCTATATGAAGGATATTCAAAACACAGCTCTTCCCATACTTATATGGGAATTAGGCACTTTTTCAGGCACATGCAACTCAGCCCTGCAGAAATCCTGGTGCTTTTTGTATGCAGAAGAGGCATGTGCAGCTGGTTTGGTGCTTCAGTCAGAGTGCACATAGCATCCTTGCTGTGACAGCCCTGTTATTTAGCACCCATTTACCATATATCACTTATACCCTGTAGGCTTTCCAACATGTAGTTTGTACCCACTCTCACTTCTAAATGGTTTTGATGTGTTAGATGTGTGAATGATGCTTTTCAGGGCTATGTTCAAAGCAATGCTTACGGTCTTGTTTGCTCTGCTGCAGCATCAGTGTGATTTGGAAACTAATAAAAATGGAGGCGTCAGCAGTGTGCACTTACACGGATGCTGCTTCCTTGAACCTTTTAGGGGAAAAAAATGTAGGAAATATCTTCTATGCTGTTTTCAGCCAGCAGAAGGGCAGGGCAGCTTTTTCTCTCACTAGTAACGCAAGAAATCCCCATTGTAATATCTAGTGTTTATTATCCTTGCTCATAGCTTCCTGCTCCTTTGCAAACTATGAAGAAGCTATAGCAGGAGAGAAAGCACAGAGTTGCAGTGGATTGAGTTTTATTTACTGCTGAAACCTTCCCAAGTCATCTGAACCCTCTGTCTCAGGTGCCTTCATTCTCCTTAAAATGGAAACATAAGCAGCCTTCACCAGAACCTCTCAATGGGGAGATGCAGTAGATGCTGTGTAACTGGCATGGGCACGGGGAGAGGTAGTGTGGTTACCATCCACTGGTTATGATAGAAAAGGGATTACTTTCCTCTTCCTCTACAGCAAGGAGAAATAAAGAACAAAGAGATAAAGTTTTTGAAGCAGTGTATCAGGTAGCAAATTGAACTAGCAATAAAAAGCGCTTTGCAAAAGTTTCTGGTGTGCAGTGGGAGAACAGCCTCACAGCTGAGATGCAGCACACAGCTTCTCCACCACATACTGATTTCAGCTGTCTGCTGTAAAAGATTTAATTTCTAGAAAATGCTCATTGTCCTCTTAAAAAGAAATCCGGTCACTTTAAATGCTCCCTGGTCACACCTTTGAAGCCTTGTCAGGTCTTTTCCATGATCTGTCCAGAGTGGAGAGGAGGAGGCATGACAAGGTCTGAAGAACATTCAGAGGAACATGGAAGTCCTAGAATGAAATTGCCCATTGTAACTGTGACCATGTGGTGTAATTGCAGAAGATCAAAATCCTACTGCAATTATCAAGAACATCTTTACTGCAATATATCTCTCACATGTGCAGACTTAAGAGAGCCACTTTGGCCCAATATGTTAGAAAATCTCTGAAATGAGTTTAAGCTGTTGCACTTATTTAGCCACGTGCAGATGTTTTTCTGCTGCACTTTCCATCCCTATTTCCCCTCCCACCTCTGAGCAAGCCAAGACCGCTGCACATCCCCGAAAAACAGCTGTAAACACCCAAACCCACATTGCAGAGTCCCACAGCCAATTACCACAAGTCACACCAACAAGAACTAGGGGGGAAAATTAAAGCTCAAATGCCTCAAACAAGTCAAGCCACAGCTAAACTGAATAATTTCAATGGCATATCTAAAACGCACATGCCAGCACAAGTATTTTGATGATCTCAGTCAGGAGACTCCACCTCTCCCTCTTCAGGGCCATAAACAAAATTAGGTCACCAGAGAAACATTTTGAACTGAAGTACCCCAGCAGAAGAATGCACTCTTCCTTGGAGTTTTAACTATTACAGCCTTTTAGCAAAAATATTTATAAACAAAATTGGGATAAAATAAGTATGGATTTTTTATATATGCATTTTTTTAAAGCAAAGTACAGAAGCTTAATGTTACCTTTAGTGTGATTTTCAGCCTGACACTAGGGCTGAAACCCAAGCGATGTGCAGCTGGGCACAGCTTTTTTACCTTTCTGTAGGCTGAATCTGGGCATTTGCTGGTAAGCCAAAAGGAAGCATTGAGCTGGGGACAAGGTGGCTGGTGGTGCACGCTGCCTCTGCATCTGTCTGGAACAAGCATCCATACCATGGCTGATGGCTGCACAAGAATCTGAAGGGAGGAAGAGCTGTAATTACATTTCTGCAACAATAATTATGTATATTTCACATGGCTTAGCAGATGTCTTGTGGTAAAATAGGTGCTGTGAAGAATAGTCATTTATTAAGTAATTTATAGCATAATAATTAACAGCTAATCACTTGCAAGTTAAGATGCTCTGGGAACAGACCCAATTTGCAGTACATACTGCCTCCTTCCAGGAAGTTCCACTGTTTAGACAGCACTCCTCACTCCCACAAAGCCAGCTTCTCTGCTGCGTGCCCCCCAAAGCCCGTGCTTGCACACACTGGTCTGCAGGTAATAACTGTGTACATGGCACAAGCTCCAATGAAAAAATCAGGCTCCCATGTGACATCCACAGGGTGCGTAGGGAGCCTCAGCTGCTGCCTCTGAAGACAGAGGAAATAGGAGAAGAGGCTTTTAGACCAGGCTAAAAGACAAGAAAAAAAATCATCTTTTTACAATGGAGCAGGCTTCATTTCGCTGCTCTGCCAGGTTAATTTGAAGCTGACACAGCTATATCTACACACCCACCGCAGTTCCCATCGAGGCATGGTGGTGCCTAACTAGAAACTGCTTCAGCCTCTCCATGTTGTTACTGTCTTCAAGCCTACATCATGGGACAGCTTAATTCAACGCTTTCAGTGCTCAAACTGCTCAGATGCAAAGCCGCAGCCCTTCCAAACCTGCCCTCCCCCTGTTGGCCCCTTACCTCCAGTGCCCATGTGCTCACCCATTGTTGCTTTGCTGCACATTGGCTTGCACGGCCTGACCTGCACCTTCTCCAGCAGACCAGCTCCAACTGAACTTTAGGGATTTGTGGTAACTCAAAGCCTCCATGCATCTGGGATGGTCTAAGTGCTAGTGTTTGGGCTTTCAAAAAACTGTAGCTGGCTCTTGAAGGGCTGCTCAGGGAAGTTCAGTGGAAAATCATTGCTCAGAAGCATCCTGAGCTTTCCAGGAGATGGGGCTTTCCGTAGCATCTTCATGCCATTTCTTAGCTGTCTTAACTGCAGTTTTTTGCATTGCCATCACTCACTCAAGCAGGTATCACCCAATCAACAAAATACTGCTAATTGTTTCTACACTTGAGCTGATATGGCAAAAGACGACTCTCCAGGAGGGATTGTCCTCAGTTTGTGGTTATATTACAGCATCACCAGCCTAGTGTCATTCAAATCAATTTCTCCTTTTTCTTGCTTGCAGCAAAACCCCAGAAGCACGTGGCAGTGCTCTGTGGGGAATAAGGAGCTATTTCCACTGCAGAGCAGCGCACCAGCCCTTGCCAAGGGCTGACACATTTTGACCCATTTGGTCACTGCAGAACTTGCTCTCAAGCTGTGTCTGCCGTCAGTGAACTCCACTGTCCCATTTGTCCAGAGAAGAGCAATGAGACTGGTGAAGGGGCTGGAGAACAAGTCCTACAAGGAGCAACTGAGGGAACTGGGGTTGTTCAACTTAGAGAAGAGGAGGCTGAGGGGAGACCTCATCACTGTCTATGGCTACCTGAAAGGAGCTGTGGCAAGCTGACCATTGGTCTCTGCTCTCAAGTGACAGATGACAGGATGAGAGCAAATGGCCATAAGTTGCACCAGGGGAGGTTCAGACTAGACATCAGGAAAAAATTCTTCACTGAAAGGGCGGTCAGGCATTGGAACAGCTACCCAGGGAGGTGTTTAAAAGGCAGGTAGATGAGTTTCTTGGGAACATGGTTTAGTAAGGGGACAAGTATGGTTGGACTTGATGATCTCAGAGGTCTTTTCCAACCAGATGATTCTATGATTCTATTTCATATGATTAAAAGATATTTCCTTTAGTAGTTTAAAGTTTGCCTTTGCAGATTGTTTTGAGGGAGCGTCCCTTCATTCCTATACCATGAGACAAGACAGGGTATATATCAATAACACTGCCTTTTATTTCTTTTTCCTTGAAACTAAGCTACACCAATCCCTAAGCTTTTCATCCAGGCGCCCCTCCAAACTGTAATGATTTTAATTTCACACCTAGTCCCACAACTACCTGCATTTTTGAATAGCAGCAGTAAGCTGAAATCGTTTTGCATTTTCTCTTGGGCTTCAGCCTTTGGTTTCAGTCCAGTCTTCTGCAATGCAAGCAGAGACAACTTGCTATGAGTCTTGTCTGCCTGCAGAAGGGCTAATTCCTGCCCTCCTGTGGGGCTGCAGGGCTTGCTGGAGCCTCCACACCCTTCTTTACTGCAAGGGATTAGTTAGAAGATCTCATCTATACGTTGCATGTGAAGGTCATGGCCAGGAAATGTTCTGTTTGGCAGAGAGTGCCTCATACAACAGTGGTACTGCAATACATAGCCACATGGATGGCCAGTTCAGTAAACCACAAAGATTAATATTTTTTACCTGTTGTTTGATTAGAGCAAGTGCAGTAATGCATTGAAATTGGTCTGAGAAAATGGAGAAAACAGGGTTGAGCTGAGTTGAGCATCTCTGGACACAGCTAATCCTTACAATGTCAGTGCATCAGTGGCACTCAAAAGCATTTATAAGAAGGAAGCTTTTTCCCACCGCCACCACTGTGTACAATTACACTGTCGGATGTATTTCCAAAACATTTTCCCAGCAAATGTCTCCCTGGAGACCACCTGGTAGCTCCTGCCTCGTGGAGCACAGGGTGCATGATCATCCACATGCCATCAGAATTTTGCTACCTGTATTACTCAGTAACTACAAGGAGAAGCAAGCCAAGATCTCCAATTTCCATTGATGTTTGTCTCGTGGTTTGTTACCTCCTTGCTTGGTTCTTTGCATGGATCCTTGTTTTAACAGGGGAGAAGCAGTGGAGCATGTACCAGCCCTGCTGCCACACAGCCTGGATCCCCTCAAGGCATTTGTGCCAGGGAAGAGGGGAGCTCAGGGGAAACCTGAGTACCTGGATGCCACCTGCCCTTTCTACTGCTGCTATTGCAGCAAAGGCTGAAGCATCCTTCTGGCCTCCAATCTCATCCCCACTCCTATGGATCATCTGTCCATGAAAATCCTCTCTTTGCCTCTTTACAGCCCTTTTACTGCTCTACCATCTAGTACCTTAAATGAGGCCTTAGATGAGCCCGAGGTTCCTCCTCAGCATGCAGATGCAGTGGAGAAGGGTGGTGAGAGAAGGAGGTCAGCAGGGAACAAGAGGAGGTGTCCTCCTATACCTCCTAAACCTAAACCATCAGAGCCTCTGGAGATCTCCCTCAGCGTGACAAAAACCTCAGCAATTCCCCAGCTACTAGCAATGGATAGATGTTCATGGGCAGCAGAAGACATGAGTGGTGTCCTAGCAACTGTGAGCACCTGTGTCCCTTTCCTGTCTCTCTACTGGGGCTGGAAACGGAAAGCAAACTCCTTTCCAGCATCTCAGGTTTTTCCCACGTGGTATTTTTTGCTTTCACTATCTGGGCTGAGACACCAGCCATTGCCACCACACGTTAAATGATGTGTCTCCCATCCTCATTACTCTCACAGGGAACTGCCTCCACATCTTCTCCCCTGTTTGATGATTCCTGTCCAAAGACAGTGCTCTGCAGTTAGACAAGGCTTGCCCTCTCTGCTTTCAAAACCCAGGGAAAAAAACCAATCAGCTGAACTTGAAGCATTTGGGAAGAATGAGTTCAACCAGGGTTCAGTGAATGTTTTTTTTTAAAAAAAAAATCAGTTGACATTCAAAAACTGTTCCTCCCTGCCCCAGCTCCTAGGACATCTCCCAGTCTCCAGATTAATCACTGACCTTCTGAAACCTTTGCACACACTGCAGTTGCTCAGCGACAATGCATGAAACAACGATTCCTGCTCCAAAAAAAAAATCATACCTTGTTGCTGTAAATCAGCAGAGTGTGTCATTTTGTAAGGTCAAGGGATGTGAGCAAGCAGAGCGCTGCACAGTGAGGTGACAAAGTAATTTTGGATGTCAGAAGCCTCAAAGCTTCCAGTCAATGTTGGACTGCAGTGCATGATTTCAGATTTACAGATTCAGCTGATTTGTCTGATTTTGTTGTCTACTAATTCATTCCACTGCAAAAGAGAGAGAAAAGCAGATGCCAATAACTTGACCTGTAGCAAAGGGAAGAAAGTCAGCCCATCTTAATTTGACTCTGGAGATCAGTAAAGGAAGGATGGGCTGTTCCTAAAGCCAGCCTGGCATTCATGAGGCAAAGCAGGGCTGTGTGCAGCTCTTTCCGCCTTAGTGGAAAATAAAAAGCAACATTATTCTGGACTGAAAAGGCAGATATTTGTAACAGGGAAACCGTAACACCTGTTGTTTATGATGAACTCAAATTTCAGATCTGCTATCAAGTTGGGCTTCGCACAGAGCTTACACATGCACCTTAGATGCTTCCAATAAAAGCCTGACATTTCTCCAAAGCATAGACATGAGGGGCAGATGCTGTCACTTCACACCCAATAAGGAGCAAGGCAGCATGCCAGCTCCACCTCTTGCTTTCACAGTGACCTGCTGCTGTAGTGGATTTGGTTGCAGCAAGCCCTGCCTGGGCCCATTGCTGCACTGGGCTTTCCTCCCATCCCCTGAGCCAGTCCAAGAGCATCAGTGGGATGCTTTGTCTGGATGAAGGACTGCATGGAAAGATTATCCAGCCTTGTGCCTGGGATAAAATGCAGACTGCAAACAATAGAAATAAAAAATGACAAGCTTACGCCAGCTCCCATCCTTGCCTTGGACCAAGCAGCCAGGTCCTCCTGGAGCCGTTGGTGGTGCCACAGTGGAGGTCACAGGATTTCCCTTGATAGTATACAGCGTAAATTTAAGAATTCATAGAATCGTAGAATGGTTTGAGTTGGAAGGAATCTTAAAGATCATCCAGTTCCAGCCTCCCTGCCATGGGAAAGATGCTTCCATGGGCAGGGACAGCCTCCACTAGACCACATTGCTCAAACCCTTGAACACTTCCAGGGATGAGGCATCTACAACTTTTCTGGGAAACCTTAGTGCATGGGAATAGGTTAAAGTCGGCAGGGACTTCACCCACAGTGCTAGTTTTCCCACCCCTCCCACGTTTAAGAGCAAGCTGTGTGCTGGGTCAAGTGGAGGCAGGCAGAGCTTTGCCTGTTTGCCTCATTGCCCAAGAAATCACAGCCTCCAAAACTACTTGCTTAGGATGATCTCCTGCCAGGGATCCAGGCCAAGACTTCTGAACAAGCATTTCTGAAACAGCTGCTTCAGGAGCCCATCACAAGATCGCCTGGCCTTAGATCACTCTGCCAGCCTTAGAAACAATCCTTAGCCCCTGAAATCTCAGAGAAACCCACTGGCCTCTCTCAGAGAGTGATCTGTAAAAGGCACTGCTTGTTTTACATCAGGAAAGGTGTTGTCTGACTTTATTTCACTTGCAAGAGGGGATGAACGATTTGTAGTTCTGCAGCCTTGCACATAAGCATGGGAATATGCTTAGGAGCAGAGCATCCCTTTGCATTAGGCAGGGATTACATTGCATTTCCACAAATGAGGGGAAGCCAGCAAAGATGCAGCTGGCTGGCATCCTACCAAGGAACAGAAACCCTTCCAATCTGTTCCCTCTGCTTCTGCCTGTGCCACACATATCCAGCCTGAAAATTGTCCTCAATAAATGACAGCTCAGCTAATTGTCTTTTTCAGGAATAGCATTATCTGTCCCTCTCATACAGCACTGACTGAGCAAGCCATTTCCAGCCTTGCATCTCTTCCTTTTCTTGCCAAGCGCTGATGGGGTTGTGCTAACCATGGTGTGGGCTTCAGCAGGAAGCACCAGCTCTGTCCTCGGGTTTATTATCTCTGTGATATGCTGTAATATCATGGAGGATATATCTCCCAGCCAGAGCAGGGATGAACTGTTAATGGGGAGATAATTCCACAGCATTGCCAGAAGTCCCAGCTGTGCTCTGCAGTAAAATAATGTTCAGTGTGGAAGACAATCTGGTCATTAACAATAGATCTACAGCAGGCAGAGCTAGGAAGCAGCGCAGCTGCTTTATATTCACTGCATCATAGATATTTTGTGACCAAGAAAATCCAGTCAAGTAGGGGACTCTTTCACTTCATCCCTTCTCTAAGGCGTCGATTAAAGAAAATGAAGAGCAGGAGGTCTCTAACCTATCACCTTCTTCGGTATGTGCCCATGCATGTACAAGATAGCATGTATCTCTATCTCAAGGTTTTGATACCTTGGCTGAAAGCTGCCAAGCAATCATCCCACCCACGCTTGCACAGCCGGGGGTGCTGCAGGATGCCTCCCCCCTTTGCAGATGTATCACATCCCCCAAACGTGGGTCTCTGTGCACCCTCATGGGACACTTCTTCTTTGGGGATTGCAGGGATTGCTCATCCCAGAGCAGTCATGGGGCTGGGAAAAGATTCTTTGCCTTGTCTAGGGCCACAGGGAATGACAAACCTTGCTCCCTTGAAGCCAAGCACAGAGCTCATCTCTAAGTCTGCATTTTCTCTCAGCACCTGTCTGTGACCTCCACATTGTCTTCTCCAAAATCACAGAGGAAAACACAGTGTGAACTAGAACCACGGCTGGGCCTTGCAGCAGCCTGTCTTCACCTCAAGTCACCTTGCTGCCTCCTTTGAGAGGTGCACGCTCCAAGAGAAAGGAAAAGCCCTAAAGACAGGAAAACATCATCTTTTACAAGCTTGAAGACAAGCACCTCTCCCAGCTCACCATTTGCTAGGGCAACCCACCCACCCCACACAGTGATTTAGCTCCACAGTGGGTATCAAAGCCCAGATGCTTCCTTGCCTGGCTCATAGAATCACAGAAACTTCCGGTTGGAAAAGACCTTTAGATTGAGTCCAACCACACCCATCATCCACTAAACATGTCCTTCAAAAAACTCATCTACCCATTTTTTAAACATTTCCAGGGATGGGTACTCAACCACCTCCCCGGGCAGCTGTTCCAGTGCCTGACCACCCTTTCAGTAAAGAAATTCTTCCTAATACCCAGTCTGAACCTCCTCTGGCACAACTTATGGCCATTTCCTCTTGTCCTATCACCTGTCACTTGTGAGAAGAGATCAACACTCTCTCTGCTGCAGCCTTCTTTCAGGCAGTCGTAGACAGCAATGAGGTCTCCCCTCAGCCTCCTCTTCTCCAAGCCAAATCATCTCTCTATCTGAAACATGGCAATCCAGGGAACACACATCCTTACCAATATGCTGACAAGACCAGGGTCACCCCAAAGCCCCCTTGTGCCACAGTGGCTCTAGGTCAACCCGAAAGCGATTTTCAGATCAAGCTGCTGGGAATGACTGGTACAGGAATTATTTTACTTTCTACATGGGTAGTGTTCATAACAGGTGTCCCTGGCACAGATGGATATGTATGTTGGGGGGGGTATATCTAAGCAATCCTTTGAGTCTGAGGCATTATGACTTACAAAAGCAGCAAAGCAGTGGGGTTGCCATGAGTTCGTGAAAGCACCAGCTGTATTCATAATGTGTGTCACCCCATTCTTCTGTACATTGTGAAGGAAAGTAACTAAACATCCAGATTCTGATGCTATCCAACAGCTGTCCAATGGAGATAAAACTTGAGGAAACCTCTTAGAATATGACAAAGCATGCTGTGTCTTTGGGAAGGAGTAGGATGCACTGGCTCCATAAAGGGCCAGGGGCTGTCGGCTCAAAAGGTTTGTGGAAGGTTGTTAGTGCCTTTAACTCGCTCCTGGATGGCACCAGGAGATGGGGAGATACCACAGCTTTGCTAACCTGCCAGGTGTTACAGGAGCTGATTCTAGAGGAATCTCCGAGGTTCCCATTTCCTCCTTGACCAGCCCCATCCCTGAAGAGCAACACAGCAGGGCCTTTTCCAGCCCCTTTTAAGCTCACCTGGGAGAGGAAACACTGAGCTGGGAACAAATCTGTGCAAGCTGCTTCATTCAGCCTGTACCTCTACTGCACATCTTAACCAAAGCTGGTCAACAAGTGCAAAGGGAACATCCATGAGCTGCAAAAAACCGGTCCCGGCTCAGTCCCAGATGTCCAGCTCCATCTGTGCTCCGCATGTGGAAGTCCCAGCGCAAGGGCACGGCTCTGCAGCAGCAGACTTTGCCGGGTTTTGGTGGCAAACAGTGCCCTCCTGTGGGACATTTGCCACCACACCATTTGAACATCTTCCCGGGGGCGGAAGCGGAGAGGAAGGCAATTCACATTTTAAAAGCCCTAAACTAAACAAATAGAGAAGTTACAAGCCTCCAGCTGGAGTACAAGCTAGGGAGACAACTGTGCTTTACAGTTAGCAGGGAGGATTTGTTTAGTGGTGGTGCTTTCTGCAGCCAGCACCTCAGCAACCAGCATTCACACAAGCACCAAAAATACTGTCTCGAACAGTGAGCACCGGTTCACGTGCCAAAACTTTAAGTCGAGCTCTGAGGGTGTTTCACATCCAGACTGGAAGAAGCCCCTCCCAGGTCCTCAGGACTTCCAATAGAACCCTGCCTTTGGGGCACGGCAAAGTAGGCAGGTACAGCACAGCAACAAGAATAATCTTTAATTCCTTAAACTAAGCAGCAAACATTTTATTTCCCTTCCCCCCACCCCATTAAAATAGTGTTTGATTTCCATAGGCTGACAGTTCTGTCACCTCTTGAGCAGGGTAACTCAGAAGACATATGGCAGTGCAAGCACTTCACTACTTGAACTGAGCAAGTAGTAAAAAAAATTACAAAATGAGGAAGGACTGTGGTGGAATAGTTATGGTCCACAGAACACATCATAAGGGTTTGCACAGTTGGTAACGTATCAGCTGAGGAAGACAAGTCTGGCTGTGCAGGTCACCAGGGCCACAGCAGGGGGTGGGGAAAGTTAGGGCTACCTCAGAGTTGGGGGGACTGCTCCAGGAAGATCTCGTATGCTTGGCCAGCGTGATTGCGGGCACCCCACAGCCACTCGGGAGGCCTGGCCCGCAGCTTCAGCTGGAAGGGGTCAAGGCGCAGGCACTCCCCCAGGTCATGCAGCTCCATTGCTGGCTCCTCCACAGACCTCACTGATGGCTCCTCAGGGCTTAGGTTCCTCCTGGGGTACTGTCTCCATCTGGATGCCCTGCATAGGGCACCAGCAGCCACCAGCATCACCAGGCCAGCCATGATGGCTGCCCCCACTAGGATGTCAGCATGGCGGAGGAAGAAGCTGAACCCTGCAAGAGAATGGCCATGGCCTCACCCTGCTTGTCCCAAGCGTGATCACATTCTCCCATGTCATGACCACGGTGCCCAGCGGTGAGACCAGGCAGGTGCTCCTCCAGGAGGATCAACATCTCACCTGCTGCCCTGCAGAAGCCCTCATAGCTGGCTCTATAGCAGAGTATCTCTCCCAAACCTCCATACAAAAGAATATTTAGACCATGATCCAGTCTGCAGGAGCAGCACAGGGAGAACCTCAACAGAGCAAAGCCATTGCTAAAGCCACATGCAGCTACATGGAAGAAGACCTGCTACCATTTCTATCCAGACCTGATGGAATGCTCCTCTTGACCCAAGAGATAAATATGCATTTATAAAGTTATTTGTATATGAACATAACACTATATCAAGCTCATTTGGACAGGCTTCAACTGCATAACTGGTTAATGAATTTGGAGCTGAGAGGATGGATGAAAAATAATTTGGCTGCAAACTCATATTTGGGTTTAAGCCACTTTGTGTTATAGAGATAAGTAGTTTTAGTAAAGTAGCAGCATTTTGTGTATGTATAGCAAGATATTGGTGTTTTGGGGGCTGGAAGGCTCCTTTACTCCGCAAGATTAGATTAGCCAGCTCTGGTTTTTGTCAAGCACCATGTGCCATCTGCTTAGCTTTGTGTCAGGGGAGTAAACACCAGGAACATCAATGTTTTTCTCACCAAGATATACCCAGTGTGACAGAAGATCACAGGGCACTCTGAGGAGTGACCAAGTTTGCAGATCACATCAGTTACAGCAGAGAACTCAATCACCCTTGCCAACACTTTGCTTCTAGCAACAAGCTCTGAGCAGCCAAGGCCAGAAGATGCAAAGAGTCTGGGGGAATTAAGTTTTAATGGAGGGAAAGTAGCAGACTGGGGAAAGAGAGGCTAAGCCTTGTGGAGAGGCTGTTCTTGGGAGTGACAACATTGCCAGTGAGCTGAGCACAACAGCAAACACCATGGGTTGTTACCAGTATTTAACCACTAATCAAATACTGCAAATAGTGATAGCTGTAATGACTTACTGCTCTCGGGAAGCTTTACCCAGAGTTTCCATCCACAGCCTCCATCAGCAGGGAGGGGGAAATCACAGACTCCATTACAAAAAAAAATTGTTTCCTGTTGTTCATATGGAACCTCTTGCGTTTCACTTTGTGCCCACTTCCTCTGGTCCTCTCAATGGGTACCACTGAGAAGAGCCTGGATCTGTCTTCTGTCCACTCTCCCTTCAGGTATTTGTATAGATTAATAAGATCCCCCTGAGCCTTCTTTCCTCCACGTTAAACAGTCCCAGGTCTCTCAGCCTTTCCTCACAGGAGAGATGATCCAGTCCCTCATTCTTGTGGCTCTTCACTAGACCCACCAGAAGGCACATGTCTCTCTTGTATTGAGGAGCCCAGAAGTAGCAGCACTCCCTAAACCTTTCAGGCACCACTTAGGAAAGCCTTTGAGAGCACAGATGTCACACTGAATTATACCCAACAAGCAGCAATACTTTAACCTGACACAGTTAACTGATGCAGATCATCCCTTGGATGCCTATCTAGGTTGATCTCTGAAAGCTGATGCCTTTGGAGTCCAGGAAAGGCCATTTCTCCTTTGTGTAGACTCTCCTACCAACTTAAATACCTATCCTGCTTAAACATTACTCTTCCTCCCTCACCTCAGTTTCCAGAAGGATCACACATGCCTTCAATTCACTCCTATCTGAGTACAACTCCCAAAGAAGATATCCTAAAGCTAAAGAAGGAAGTCTAAGGGAACAACCAGCTGCGAACTGCCTTGCAAAGATACTATATATCTTTCCCACATCAGGCCCAGGCACCCAAAGACACTGCACCAGCATCAATGCTGTTTTTAAGCATCACATGCAACACACATTAGCAGTCAAGGAGAGAGCCCCTTACCCTAAGGTGCTCACTCCAGGTTACATGTGACAAGAATGATGCTGCACAAATGACTTGCTCATGTGCAGGAGAAAAATACCCAGCTGCAGGAGAAAGCAGAGTCACTGTTTTGTCCTTTACCTGGTCGGGGAGCACGGATGCAAAGGGTGCCAGACTTGGTGGGAGAGTGATCTTCATAGTCCTTTTTACAGCGGCAGATGTAAGTGCCCACACCATTGAAGCACTCTGCCTCCTCCCCACAGAGGCCAACCCCAACACTGCATTCATTGACATCTGTAACAAGGAAACAGATGCTGTAAGTCAACTCAGGCTAGGAATAAAAGAGTTTACCCCAGAGAAAAGTGAAACACCCACCTTCAATGAACAGTGAAACAAGCTGTGGCTTCTTCACTCCTGCCGAGGTGCCAAGCAACTTCTCCAGCTGGGAGTGCAGGAGCAGAGACATATTTCTTTCCTCTGGCTTCAGATGCAGCCAGAAGATGAGGAGGAGGTTGGCATCGCTTGTCCTGAGGGCAGGGGGACACCATCACCACCAGGCCTGGCTCTAAAAGCCCCTTTAGATCTCCACACACACTCTTATTAGATGGTGGTACTGCAGGCTGTTGCAAAGATAGTTTATGACAAGAGGCAGCTTTGCACTTTGACCAAGGGGAAAAAGGAAAGCCCAGTAATGGATCCTCACTTGGAGCTGGGCTGAAGTGACTAGAGATTTGCACAAAGCAAATTGTAGTGGCAACTCACAAACCCAAGTCAGCCTTGACCAAGTGTGGCAGGGACCTTGCTGACAGCTCACAGCTGTCTCCAGCAGGCATCACAGCAGGTGTGAGGATCCCCATTTTCTCCAGAGTTTAAAATCCATCCTAGACCTAGAAAGACTCTAGTCAGCACTAAACATCCATTTTCACCATTTTTCCTCTAGAAAACAGGGGTTTTTTTTCCCCTCCTACTTTCAGGACAAGTTACAGATCACAGGAGAGGAGCAAGGCTGGACCTCTGCCTGGGGAGGTAAAATGAGAACCCAAGCTGCTGCTATCCAAGAAGTATTTCAGGTTATGGCAGCCTCACCTGCTAAGACAGTGGCACAGCAGTAACCCTACCTTTTGATTTCCTTTAACTTTATTTCATTGACTCTGTTGGCAGACAGTTTCAGGTTCTCCTGGATCTGCAAAGGAACAAGATGTTTGATTTGATGTTTGATGGGCAGGAGTACAGTAGCAAACAAGTTCTTTTCTCAGTCTCCCCACCTTGGCTCTTCCCCTTTGCAAACCACTCAGGATATCCCATGGCCCAGTGCTCTAGGCCTTTTCTCTAGAAGACTGCTAATTACTTCCATCCTTTTAGCTCCAGCTCAACTTCCCCAAACACACAAAGTAATTTGGAAAGACAAACAGCAAGAGTAGCCCCAGGTAAGTATTTGAGTGCTGAACCACCGCAGAGCAGCAGTGGATAGATGGTGGCTCTCTAGGGTAAGCAGTAGGCCAAATCCTGTACCTGCTTCAGGTTGATGTCCCAGTTTAGAGGAGCAGATGCTCACATGCTTACTATCTTTAGGCTCTGGCTTACAACCTGCCCCATTTCCAGAGGTGAGTTACAGCCCTGAGTTGGTTGCATCCCTGTTTCTGCCGTTGTTTTCTACAACCTTGTGATGGCATGGTGCTCTGAAGAGCTGCAGCAGCTAAATGCCAGCCACTGTGTCCAGGCACCCTGCCAGGGCATCAGCATTGGCCTCAGATGACAACCAGTGCAAGCAATTCAGATGCTGGTTTGTCATGTGGCTTTTAACAGAAAATCCCTGGAATGACAGACAAAACATAGCCTCTTCTAGTTCAAGATTTGGGACATTACATTACTCCCCCCCCTTCACCCCCCATATCCAGACTTACATTGTTCTTAATAGATTCAAGACCACCCTTTTTGAGCTCATGTTCACCATGAGGAATCCAATCCATAGGTTTGATTTCAATAGTTACTTCAAACAGCACATCTATCAAGAGACATAAGTTCCTAGAATGTTTAAGTCCACATAAGGCTCCTTAAATAAGTTAGTCCTTAAACATTAACAACAGTAGAACAGCTACACAAGGATATGCTTGTTTTAGTGCCGCGTGGATATTTCCAGAGGTGGTGTATCAGATACAACAAGTTCTTGAGTAATAGATGAAAACAAACTTTAGGTAATGCTCGGTACTGAATACAGCAAAAATTTCAGCAAAAAAGTATACAAAGTGTAAATGTATATCTGATTGCACTGATATTTCTTCAGTTATTATCTTTCCCAAAGGTATCACCATAATTTGTGATGGAGTCTAAAAGCCCACTTCTGTTCCTCATCTTTTTGGAATCAGCTTAGATAAACTGCTGTGTTCTGGCTGAACCCAGGCAGGCACAGATTTTCCAGAATCTGCTGTTTAAAGCCTGATTATTCAGCAATATTTCTCCTGTTCAAACCTCAAGCTCCTTCTATATTGACCGCTTTTGGCAAGCTGTGGCTTGCTCTGCCATGTAAGTCCAGTGCTGTTTAGTTACTAATACACCCATACTTCTCTCCCAGTTCTGCAGGTTTCTGATCATGAGCCATGCAGCAGTATATTTGAGGAAGTGAGGCTCATTCATGCTTATTCACCTTAGAAATATCTTCTTTCAACAGTCAGTAAGTAATGCTTGAACTCAAACAAGCCAGCATTTCTGTCAGTTTTAGGATCTGAACTGAGGTTTCTCCAGGGTAAGGATAAAGTAGCCAAAGCACAACTGTGGGATTGCAATATCTTAAAAACTAGAATCTTCACAGTGTTTGCTGATCAGAAACACCCACCACTGCTTCCTAAACTTAATGAGTAGATAATGTCCATGTACAACTCCGATCAGCATACTGAACTTCAAGCAGTGTTTTAAGACACGCTTAACTCTTTGTATCGCTTACCTCCAGGATGGTGCTGGGATTGCAATGCAGTGTCATTCTCCAGAGATTCCAGGGCAGAAACCAGATCTGTTGGAGCAAGGGAAAAAAATCAAGCTGCTAGCCTTGGCGTACCAGTAAGGGAAGGGGGGAAGTACACCAGGTACACACCACTTTGCAAGAAGTATCATGTGCCAGCTCCTTTCTAAGTTCTTTGTACTGAAGCCAAATATTAAGCTTTAAATCTACTCTTCTCTACAGTGGGAAATACTCTATAGAAGTATATCAGCCCAGTGAAACTCATTTCCATTTCTGGAAGCGGATGAAATGTTATTTCTGTGAAGCCACCAGAGCTCCTGCAACCAAAAAAGCTGCCTTGGACCCCAAAGAAGAGATGCTTTGGCCATTTGTATTAGATGCTAGCAACTGCAAAAGAGTTTCCTTACATCTGCAAGGAAGCAAGCACAGCACGGATGGGAGGAAAGACCAACTGAAAACACCATCTCTTCAACATTCAGGCAGAAATTGTATATCAGTGGCTAAATATTTCTGTAAAAGAATTCTCCCATCAGCTCCTGCAGTTTCTTAGGACACAAGAGTCTTCTTTTCCCCACTTCCTCCCTCTAACTTCTGGAGCTCAAACTCAGTTATCATGGCTAGAAGCATCATGTTATGGGAATCAATGGAAGCCAAAGCAGCGTAACACTAAGATGGGCATTCACAGTCTCCTTCAGCTGTAAAGGCTGCTCCTCCATGGATAATCCAGAGCACATGGATTTGGAACCAGTCCCTGCCTGTTAAGAGGGGCACCAGGCCATAGACACCTATGTTACATCAGATAGTCGTATGCCTTCTGAAGTACCACCTTCCTTAGAATCAGGAGGAGTCAAGAGTGCTACCAGAGGGACCAACTGAAAGTGACAGCCATGCCTACAAATAAAACCTTTTTAGAGAATGCTGCATCACTGGAAATGGATATTACAGAGTGCTGGGCTTCATTCAGCCACAAATAGCCCCCCAAAACACCTTACCAAAGAGTTCTTCATTCCTTTTTCCTGGAGAAACCACATCTCCAGCAGTCATGCCAGGAGAAAGGTAGAGAGGAGAAGGTTTTGTTCTTCTGTTTAATAATGGTGGCTCTTCCAGCACCAGTGTCCGCATGCAATGTGGAGTTGTGACCACTTCTTCAGACAGGCTATTGCTGGCCTGATCCAGCCTAGATGATTTGGCAGAGACAGATTTGGTGTTGCTGCTGGGCACCTCTGAGTAAAGGACACCTGCTGAGTAACCTGGAGCTACAGTGACTAGAGCAGACACTAGCTCAACATCTCCCTTTGCAATCTCCAAAACAGACAGCTCAACTTTATGCCCAGTGTCTTGCCCAGCTGGAGACAGCTCAATCAACACATCTTCAGTTTCTCTGCCTTCAGTGCTGCCATCCTTAAGGCTTCTTTCCAGCTTTGTTACATCCTGCAACTGACCACTCTCATTCAGGTCAAGCTTGCTCAAGTTAGCACCAGACTGAGCACCTTCTATGAGATCAGGAGAGTGCGGAGCCTTGTCATCTGGGCTTACAAGATCAGGCTGGATCCTGGCACCAGCAGGTACACCTGATGGACTTGGAGAGGGTCTTAGCATATGCAGTAAACCTTTTGTTACTGGCATCCTCCAGCTCTCTTTTTTGGAGACCTCCTGGACAGGCTTCTGAGGAGCTATGGTATCATTTGAAGAGCCCAAAATTTCAGAGTCTCTGAATACATAATACCATCCTTTAAAATGTCTGTATTCATAGCTTAAGGAACCACTCCCTGATAGAAACAATACATGGACTGCAGTAGCTTGTGTGGCAAAGATTAGGGTACCTCTGTTGTGACAGGCATACACCACTTTGGTTTCCACACTTGACAGGACCCCCTGGAAGATTATCTTGTCCTGGTTCTTGCCACAGCCATCATTTCCCTGGAACCCCTGGACATAGATGACAATGTGCTTCTGTGAGCCTGCCAATATGGTCCAGTTACACCAGATGTTGGTTTCAATATCCTCTTGCAGTGGCAGGTAAAACATCCCAGAGCCATCTTGAAAGACGATGTGACAGCTCCTCATGGGAAAGTACTCCATTGCCCAGGGCAGTCCTGGTTCTGATGCATCAGAAAAAACACACGGTCAACAGTTATTGTACACACCAAGGCACAGATAAAACACTTATAGGAATGCTGTAAATTATCACAGAAGAGGCCTTATTTAAAACTCTCTCCTGCTGCAAGATTTCTATAGTTTCAGCCCTCAGAGCCACATTTCAGCTCTGCAATTGGAGCTGAGTCTGGGCCCCAGATGTTCTGCAGGGTTCTGGCCTTTTGCAGGCCATTCAGGCTCCATCAGCCTGTATTATCTTCTTTTGCTTCCAACAGAGGTTTGGTCAACAAGACCACTTGTTTTGGAAGCCTTCCCCTCCCCAGACAGCTGGGTTATGTTTGCCAGGCTGGTTCTGCAGGTGATAGATGCAGCCTCGTCCTTTCCCCCACCAAGTACTTCTACCTTCTAAAGATGGCTTACAGCAAAGTATGAAATACCAGGAGACCTACCAGCATGTTTCCGTTGCCATCCTCCTGGCATCTGAGTATTTCTGGATAGAGGATCATCAGAAGGCTCTTGAGACTTCTGGCCTCTAGACAATGTTTCTACCCCCTGTGCCACAGAAGAATCAGGGTGTGCAGAAGTGGCACTGAAGGAGACATTTCTCTGCTGTCCTGCACTTGCTTGGAAAGCTTCTGTTTTCTGCATTTTAAATCCCTCAAGCATGGAGGCAGAAGCCAGTTCATCACTAGCAGCTGTTTCCTGATGCTGCAAAAGCACCATATGCTGCTTTCTCCTCACTCCCCAGGTGCCAGGCCTGGATGCTGGTGCCACTCCAGAGCCACTGCTTACATAACCCTCAGGCCAAGGAAGCCCCACAGCAGGGTTTGGACCAGTGACAGAAGCTGAGGAGGGACCCCCAGCTGGCAAGCCCACAGAGGCTGAGGCTTCTCCTTGCTGGTCACCTGACTCCTTCAGTGCCAGTTTTTGCATCCCAGGGCCAAGGCATCCAGAGGACTCCTCCGTGCCTGGTTCAGAAGCTGCTCGTGGATGGTGAGGTGGGGATGAGGAGTCCATTGCCTGTCCTCCTGGGCTAGCAAGTGAGACTCCTGCCCTTTGCCCGAGGCTGACATGGTTCAAATCCAAAGCTTCTGGCAGAGAGAAGACAATGCGGGATGCAGGCTCCACTTCCGGAGGAAAAGGTGCTTCAAGGGTGAAACCAGTAGAGCCAAAGTCTGCAGATAGAGGTTCTGTGCAGGAGACCACTAGCACAGGGATAGTTTCTGTCCCTAGGTTGGACGTGGCTGTGGGACCATGCTCTGGCCCTGTTGGCGAAGTGGGTACAACCAGCCCTGGCTGTGCACTTTGGTGGTGGCAGGTTTTTACATCCAAGGACAACACACAAGCTTTCTCAGCAGCTGGATGGTCATGTGCTTGGGCATTTTGGGAAAGGCTCCCAGTGTCTGTAGGGGCTGAATGCAGCACATGACTGCTGTGAACATGCAAACGAGGATGCTCTTGGAGAATGTCCCATGGTGTTGTGACATGCAACACTGTGTTCCACTCAACAACACCCCTCAAATGTTCCAGGGAGAAAATACCCATAAGCTTTGCATGTTGTAGGCCAGTTGTTCCCAACTGAGGGTGAGTCATGGACAAAGCCCCCAAACCACTTTGGACTCTTTGGCTTGTCTCAGGTAGCAGCTCTGAGCTATTCCCATTTACCACTTCATATGGACTACTCAGGCTGGGCATCAAGCCCTTTGTAAGACCATCAGCACCACTGCTCACTGTGTCATCAGCCAGGACGCTTGACTGTGAATGGCTTTGATCCTTCTCTAAACTTAATGTGCTGAGCTCTCTGTACCCCCTGGTATCAGTGCTCTCTTTGCTTTCATTTCTGCCAGGTGACAAAGCCTGCGAGAACACAGCCAAATCCAGGCAACTAGTGGGTGTTGGTTTAATTGTAAACTGTAGGTCTCCCAGATTTTTCCACCTCAGGGTAGGGTGCAGGACAGGCTGGCTGTTCTCCAAACCCACACCTGCCTGCTGCAAAAAAGGCTCCACTACCTGCAAGGCACCAAGCAAAGGAGTTTCCAAAATCACACTTGAAAGCCTATGCATATAACCAACGCTCACAGTGATGTCACCACTCACGGATAGACTCAGACTCCAGGTATCCTGCACAGCAGTGGGGATTATGCTGCAAGGTGTTCCTCTGCCTTGAGCTTCCTTGAAGCATCTCATACCTTCTCGCAGCTCAGACCCCAGCACACAAGGAGCTTCTGTTTCCAGAAGTGTCTTTGCACCTTCATAAGGGACAAGCCGAACAGGACTTCCCACAGCTGTAGTACCCAGCACGCTTCCTCTTCTCTGCAGCAACACACCACTCAACGCTGGGGTCTTGCCAAGGCTCACAGTGCTATACGTGGTCACAAAGCTCAACATATCTCTAAGGTCTTCAGCCGATCCAGACTGAAAAATACTATCACGCATTGGTAGCTTTGGAGCAGGAGTTTCAGAAATAACATCAGTTTTGGAAGAGGATTCATCTTTCTGGTCTTGGAAGATGTAGTACTTCCCTTTAAACTCTCTGTCTCTGCAGTCTGGCAAGTACTTCTTCAGCAACACAACGTGGACAGCCTTAGCAAAAGTGGCAAAAACATGAGTCTCCTTTTTCCAGCAAGCATAAACCACACCGTTTTCCGCCAGTGAAGAGACTCCTTCAAACAGGATTTTGTCCTCATTTCTGTTACAACTCTCCTCAGTGATAAAACCCTGGATATAAATTATTATATGCTTTCTGGAGCCTGCCCAGATTGTCCAGTCACACCAAAAGTTTATTGGGGAGTCACCATGGTATGCTGGAGGAGAAAACTCCCCGTACTTGTCCTTTAGGACTCCGTGACATCTTCTTATAGGCACATATGCCAATATCCAAGGAACATATGACCCTAAAAGACAAGAAGCAACAACTTCGAGTTTTCCTCCATCTTTACATCCCAGAAAGAGTAACTACTCCTTGGTTCCAGAAATTATTTTCAAGCTCCCTTATCTCCCTATTTTGCTACATCCCGTTCCTGTTTGCCAAGCAACATGCAAATTCATGAGCAGAACATGAAAGTAACCCTGTGTCAGGTCCTGGGGTCAAGGGCAGGAGGCCAACTGGGTATGCGCCCATGCACCAGCCCAGCATAAGCCCAAAACTGCAGCCCCTTCCAGCCTAAGCAACTGTTTCCCCCACACCTACAATCTTTCCTGAACCTTCTCCTCATCAGTGCTCACCCCACCAGTGTGTGTTGCTCCAGAGTACTCAGAAGGCTGTGGGCAGCTGGAGAAGCTCTGGCCACCACCAGAGCAGGACAGTCTCATGCTTTGAGTCTGCCCCAACATGATCACGCAAGAGCACGGTAGTGTGTGCCATTTATCCCAGAGAGGCATTTTTCCAGCCATAGCATGGGGCTACTTAGAGATCAAAGCTAAAATCTCAGGGAATTGCCACATCAGGACAAGTTACAAAAGAAATGAGCAAGCTGTTACATTTGGTTTCAGCATGTAGACATCATTTGTTGTTTATATACCTGCAGAGCTGGAAGGAAATGCTGTCCTGAAAGCGCTTTCAACCCCTTTGCTTAAAGGGCTCAGCCAAGCAAAAAGAGCCTCAGTAGGATGAGCAACATCAGCATCTCACAATAACTCATTTAGCTCTCAAAGAGGGAAACACCTCTGGGAAGAAATATTGTATTTTCCAAGAACGCTATCTCAAAGCTATAAGAGCCATGAGCCATAGATAGGTTTATCCTACAGGAGCACAATTAAAGTTTGGGTTGAACTTTTGCTACTTGTTTTAATTGCTGCCCAACTGTGATTTACTGCAGCACATTGCTCCTGCCTCCAGGGTCCTGTTCTGCAGTAGGCTTGGCACCTGTAAGACAGCAGCACACATCATCTCCCACACTAGCACTGATTTTTTCCTTCCCCAGCACTTAATACCAGGAGTGTCCCCTTCCCTCCCCACACCACCCTGGAGACAGGTTGTTGCTCCTAGCTTTCCATAGACAGAAGTACCCAGCATATTACGGGAAGGAATTATTCAGGCTTAAAAACAACAAAAAAATAACAGTCTGGTTTAAGAATCAACTCTTACCTAGTTTAACCTTCTGATATTCCTGAGAGGATCCACGTGCCTATAATGAAGAAAAAGTCTTATCGCAAACCCAAGTACCACTGCCCATGTTTGTAGTGCTGCTCAGAAAGATCCGAGCCTGAGCCAGATGGGAAGGGAGGACCAAATCCATTGTGTCCTGTTGCTTAGGGTTTTGCCTATGCCTGGACCAAGGCCCTAGGCCACCTCATTTTTTCCACATGATAGTAAATATTCATTCCTCCGTACTTCCAAAAGCATTGCCTGGTTTATGTTGTTAAACCATAGCCAGTACAAAAACACATCCAAAACACAGCAAGCAAGTCCCAGCTGTGCTTTAATCCATAGAGGCCACATAAAGGAGAGAAGGATCTGTAGGCAAGCAGGACACTGCACCCAGGAAGTGAGCTTCCTCCAGGAAACTGAGATCTCACTTCTCATGACTCACCCCTGGAACAGCATTGCAGGATCTCAGTATCATCCCAGGAGCTTGACTGCCAGCAGCTAGTCCCTGTGTCCAGGGCACCAGGAGCAGGGCCAGAAGCACTGGGGAGGGCCAGACTTTCATGGCAGAAGTTTACCAAAGGCACAGCATTAAAATGAGACAAAAAAAAAATAAAAAAGGAAAACTTCTCCCTCCCTAAAATAATCCCTCAGGCAGAGCAAATGTGGGATCAGTGGGATCACCACCTCTCCCAGCCCCTTTTCAAAACACACTCCCACAGCAAAAGGATTGCTTTACAAGCCCACTCACTTATATACTGCCCTGTTGCCCCTGTGATAGCAATTAGCTAATCAATGAAATTAGGCCAGCTATCACTCATAAGGGACAGAACTACACTTTCAATTCACCATCCAGTATTCCTCCTTTCCAGGGTGTTTTGGTCAGAAGGCACTATCCATTCTTAATGCATAATGCTGTAAAACTGGAATTGAAGTGATGCTGACCTGACCCCAAAGCAGAGCCTAGGTTGCTTGTTTTACCTCACACCCCACCCTCCCCCTAAAAAAAGGTTCAATTACTGAAGAGGGAAAAAAAAGCCATAATGTATTTAATGTAAAAGTGAGTGTTTTCATCACAACTTTTTAACTGGCTTTTGCTGAAGGCTGTGATTTCCCCCGAGGCTGCACCTTCTTAATGCAAGACTGAGTGAAACAGGTGAAACTGCCTTGAAACAACAGCAGCTCCTCTCCTCATCTATGCTTAGGGAAATGTGGAAAACAAATAGCCCAGGTGATGAAGTGTAAATTATTAGATGCTTAAAATTCTTTCAACTGTAATAAGCTAACTTGTCTTTAGCGGCCACACAGATAAGGCAATTAGGCTGCTTGACATGCAGTTTTGACAATATTCCTTTTAAAATGTCAGTTATCATTTAGCAAAATAAAATAAAAACTCTTTTTTTTTCACTAAGTCATCACAGTTTCACAGGCTGACAGATGTTTAGGGACAAATACACCCATTTTTTTCATGGGTCGGAACAAGCAGCGCATCGACTTCCCCAGTCACCCAGTGTTTGCAGGGGCAGTGGCACAAGTGACCATGTCCCATCTCCTGGTTTTCAAGCTTTTCCACCCATCTCGTGTGCAGTCACACTGGTGTTTTAACTGTGATAATTTCAGCCATACAAGACTACTCCCATGGCTGTGTGGCTGTAACTACACGTGTCCAAAGCGACCCCAGATTCCCTCCTGCAGTGCTACAGCAGGAGCAGACAGACCTGCAAACCCTGGTCCTTGTGTATCATGGAAATGGGGTTTGCCCTCACAAACATCAAACAGGATTGTGCTACCACAATATAAACCCTGGAAGATCACATTCTGGCTGGATGCTCTGTTATGAAGTGGGGAGGTCCTGAAAGTATCGCTTGGTTTGCGAGGAGAACAGGAACAATTGCTTTATTATAGTTTAGCAGATGGTGGAATGGAGATGGTGAAGTAAATTGTAAGGCGAGTTTATTTTGAATTTGCTGTTACAGAATTATTTGAGAGAGGAATTTTAACATATACAAGCTTTTTTGTTGTTTGTTTGGTAGCAATTTTTTTGAGTTTTATTGTTATTATTTCCATAAAGATGTAAATTGTCTATTAGGACGTTTGCCCCTTTTGACTAAATCCTTGTATCCAGTGGTTGCTGATGTTCTTATTTTGGGGCCAAAAGTATCTTTTGGAGGAGAGTTGTGGGGCACATTCATGATGGCCTACACAGAGTTGCACAGACAAATTACATCACAAGGCCCAAACCCCCAAGTTGCAAGTCTTTTCTTCTCTACTAGCTCCTGCACTCCTGGTTTCTTGAGATGGCGTTGAACCAGGACGAGCCAATGGCACTGAGAAGACCCTCAGCAATTCCTGCAGGGACACAGCTGCCTTGGATACTACTGGTGTAGGCAGGGACACCAAAGGGACAGTCACCAAAATTAAACTAATTTCATCAATTGCTCAAATTTTCTCCCCAGGCAGCATCACACTGTCCTGCTGTCATTCATAAGGCAGCACAAACTGGCTGAGAACTTGGGATAGATAAATTTATCATCTACCTCCCTCTAGTGATTGCATTGCTCCATAAAGTGAAAGATGCTGGGAAGTAGTTATTTTTCTCTTCTTTTTCAGAAAATCAAAGTAACTGAATGCTTTCATTTTTTTTGTCACTTATGATTCTCTTACACCCCAAAAGCAAACAGAAAGAGCTAAAGGAGGATGAGAAATAGGATTTCACTCATCATCTCGATAACTAGAAATAACGAAGATTCAAAACAAAGGGTAACATGGGTGGCAGTTAAACACTGCTGCAAAACCAACATTTTTATCAAAGTTGAGGAAAACTGGTAACATCATTGGTAAATTCTCCTTTTTAAGAGGTTTCAAAAGTGGTGCTATTCTTCAGGCCTCGGCAAGGTACCCAGCTAAATGCCAGTGGCTCTGTCCTTCCAAATGAGCTGCCAGTGCCGTGCTTGCAAGGGCTACTCTATTATTTATAGATACATTATGTAGAACGAGATCCCTGTATTTAGTTACCAGAGATAAGCATCAGTTTAATTCCCATTCCTTTGTGTCACTTGTTAGCCAGATTGATTTTAGGTCTATTGGGGCCAAAGAGGCAATTAAGTTCTTAGATACAATTAAAGGTAAGGAATTTCTCAGGAGCTGATGTTTTCCTTAAATACGGAGTTGGCTTTCCTTGATCACTGGCTGCTTTTCATTGACTTGGCTGCTAATCCTCTGGACTGTGCTCAGGGATGTTTTAAATGAGCAATGCCAATACATTCCAGTTTATCATCGTGAGTGTTTTACACAAATTGATGGTGAACTGTAATAATAAAACCAATACATAGTTTAGACTTTTCTTTTTGTGCAGTTCCTATAGACTAATAGCATAAGTGTGTAAGAAGACATGTAGCATGGGAGGGGTAAAGTGATTTTTCTTTGGGCTTTCTGATGCCTGCAAGATACCTATTTCTTCTTCATCCTTGGAATCCACAGACACCTCCTGAGAAAATTGTGCCTTTATTGCCTACTCTGTGAAAAAAAAGGAAAAAAAAACCAAAGGTGTAAAAATAGAATAATGGAAACAAAGGAAAAAGGAGGAAAGAGAAAAAGAAAAAAGGAAAAGTGAAAGAAGGAAGAGAAGGAGGAGAAAAGGAGGAATAAAAGAAAAAAGTAAAAAGGGAAAAAGGATGAGAAAAAAGAGGAAGAAAAGGAAATAGAAAAAATGGAGAAAGGCGCAAATGAGGAAAAGGAAAAAAAAAGGGTGTAAAGAAGGAAAAAAGAAAAAGCAGTTCACCTCTGTGTACTGTAAAAGTCTGTGTCTGGTAGGACTATACTGTTTTGTATGGGGCTGGAGTTTTCCCAGAGCAGCAGCTTCACGAAACGTCCTCATCATTTCTTGGCTTAGAAGAGGTGAGATTTCCTCCAGCTGCTCCCTGGTCAGCAATTTCGGTGTCCATGGCAGAGTTCAGGTGATGACTGGCCTGGCTGGCATCTGATGGGGAAATGTCGTTGAGGTGGCAGAAGTCAACCCTGGCCATTGCTCTGCCCTGATGGGAATTAAAATTTCAACTTAAACCACGGCACTGACGTGGTAGCAGACAAACTGATATGTGAGCTGCTGCTTCATCGTGTTCAGTCTTCTTTCACTTAGTTAATTCAACTTTACTCTGATGAACTATTTTCAAAAGCAAAGGAAGTAAGACTGGTTTTCCATCAGGAAAGCAGGTTTATAAGTGAGACCACATCTCCACAGCATTACACAGGGAAATGGGCTCTGCGAGGAATTCCAAAAGGTGGACAAAATGGAGCCCTCATCCTGCTTCAGGAGATAGTGGCCACCTCCCCTCCTCTTATTTCTTATTATGGTTATGAGACCAGTAACTCTGACAACACTGGGGGTTGTTGCTTTGTTCTGGTGTTTCCCTATCACCTCTTTTAAAGGGCATCATGAGAAATTCACACCTAAATTAGAGAAGCCCTTTGTTCCTCCCTGAGCCTTAGTCCAGGCTTTCAGTGGGCCTGATGATCTGGTGTGCACCAAAAATCACAGCATCCCTGCCAGGATCCACCAAGGAGGCTGGCAAACACAAAGGGGCAGGGAGAAAGGAAGCACTTTACTGAATTGCTTTCCCCTTGATAGTCACTGATGACCCTTGGGGCTGCAGTGGGTCTTGTCCTCCTCAGGAGGAAACCAACCAAACCAAAAAAACACCAACCCAAACCAGGGAGGATCACCGAGGGAGCAGGAGTTGCCACCTATCTGGATGATGGAGGAGGAGTGGGTGATGGGGAGGGTGAACAGTGAGGACCATGCAGCTGAGCCACTGAGGAAGGTGAGGCTCCCCAGGGGACTGAAGGCTTCCCAGAAAGGGTCTGAGGATGGATGCTGAGATATGGGTGGTGCGTCTCAGTTCAAAAGAAGTTTGGAGAAGCCCTTTTCCCTGTTTTCAGCCTGATAGTTTACCTGAGTGTCCTCAGTGAGAGGAGATTGCCAGGGCACTGGGTAGTGGGATGACACAAGTGCCTGTGGTGCTCAGGTACCCCTGAGATAGCCTGTGTGGCTCCTCCATGGCTGAGGGAGAGCAAACAGCCCAAAAAAACAGGATACAGAGAGCTTCAGTACCTCAGCAGGATCAACAGCCCAGGTCAAGAGTTACATCACCCAGCTGATGCTTGACACAAGTGTCTCAGGGTCCAGAGAGTGCAACTTGCAATAAACACTCTTGCAAGGCAGGAGCTAAGTTCCTCTCTCTGTGCACATCTTGTTTCTCAGCCCTGTAAGCCACTATTTTCAGATATGAGGTCACATCACCCTTGATCTAGGACAATACAGCTCTCTTTCAACCCTCTTGTTCCAGCCCAAATTCCAGCCTGTGCTCAGGATGGATCCCCCATGGAAGTTCCCTCTGCTGCAATGGAGGGTGTCAGAGAGAGTCAATCTCATCATCTCCCCAGAGAAAGTAATTTCTGCTTGGTAACGGTGGAGAGGAGATCCAGAACTGTGACAAGACAAATGCCAGAGGCAACACCTGGCAAGATCAGAGCCTACACCTGCCCTGGTCAGGTTCATGCCTTTCCAGTGTCTTCTGGCAGGGGCGGACACTGCCCTTCTACCCCAGGCATGGGGGACTGGCAGACAAGAGGGATGGTGGCCATCCTTTCCAACCTCAGGAGGGTCCCAAGACAGGGTTTGCTTGGGAGGATGAGATCTGGAAGGCCTGGGAGGACTCACATCCAGCCAGACAAGTTCTTCCCATTTCCGGAGCGTTTCCTAACTTCTGCACCTCCTGAGCAGCAGAAGGAAGAAAAGGCGGAACAAAAAACCTATGGTGACAATGCCCTGGCCACTGACCCACATGCCTGGCCAGGCTGTTCTTTCTGGTGGGAGGAAACCCAGGCTACAGGCAGCTTTGTGTCCTGCAAACCAATGCAAAACTGATTTATATTAAAAATAAAGAGCACACAATACCGAAGTTGTTGGGGTTTGTCTATTAATCTCTCAGCAGTCAGCTGCAAACCTAACAAATCCTCTGAAATAGCAGCAGCGAGCTGTGTCCTCGCTCATTCCTCCCTGGCCCCTTTTACAGCTAAAAATAATCAATAAAAACTGTCCAAAATAGGGAGACTAAAGCAATTTACCAGGCCGCGGGATCATGACTCATATTTTTACTTGTGTGCTGGCTGGGCAGAAAAAAATCCACAGGGCTGCATTTCCCAGCAGCTGTGGTGGAAAATCATCTCGGAACCACCAGGGATCCTGATGAAGGAGCTGCCGTTGTTAGGATGAGGTCCTTTGGCTGTGATCCTGCAGTGATGCTTTGCTGGGAAGAAATGAAAATAAAGATGCAGCCAGGTTGAAAGCAGCATTATCCCCCCTGCTTTATGCAAGCGAGCACTAATTGAACCGCTTGGGAGCCATAAGCCCCATGGAGGTAGTGGTGGTTGTTATTCTGCTGATAATTGCTGTTCTTAGCTGGCAGAGGCAGCAGAAGAGACTTGTCTGGAGTTTCCTGGGGTGGCAATAGTGCCAGAGGATCTTTCTATCCAGCTCCCCATCCAAAGGGGTCACCCTCCTCTCCAGGTAACTGCCCTGCTCAGGTGGGTCCATCCTCCCCCCTGCACGGTCATTTTGCCTCAAGAATCAGCAACAGCTAAACTGGGGCCCATTTCCTCTGCAGCAACCACATTTCAAGAGCCAATAACCAAGAACAGCATTTCCCACACAGCTCTCTGCCACAAGGGCTCCCACCACATCCGGGGAGTTTGCCAGGGAGGTGAAGGCACAGCCTTGTGTCTACATTGGGGTCACTAATGTGGGAAAAGCCTAGCCCTTGGGGAGTTCCCCAGCCTGGCAAAAAAAATAAGGTATATTTCTCCCTTCTTCCCCAAAACAGCCTGTCCTATCCTTGGAAAGATACTGACATGATGCCAGCACAGTGACACATAGTGAACTGATGTGTTATCTCCCGCCAAGGCTTTCAGGATGACTGTATCTGGATACATGTGCTGAGAAACAAGTTTTTTTTCAGCAGTCGGATCCCCTCTCCCCCACCACATTTCCATCCCTGCTGCTCCCTATGATCAGGACACGTGGGTGTGAGGCAGCTGCAACTTTGTCCCTCCTCCCCATGTTGGTTCATTATTGCAAAGCTGGGGGGAAAAAATTCATGACCTCTCCACAGAAACCCCAACATTGAAACACATGAAAAAAAAAAAAAAAAGAAAAAAAAAAGAAGAGGTCTTCAAGGCAGCAGGCACATTGACATTATTCCATAGAATCGTAGAATGGTTTGGGTTGGAAGTGACCTTAAAATCATCCAGTTCTAAGCCCCTGCCATGGGCAGAGACACCTTCCACTGGATTAAGGTTGCTCAAAGCCCAATCCAATCTGGTCTTGAACACCTCTGGGGAGGGGGCACCCATGACCTCTCTGGGGAACCTGTGTCAGTGCCTCAACACCCTCACAGTAAAAAAATTCTTCCTAATGCCTAATCTAAATCCCCCCTCTTTCAGCTTAAAACCATTACCCCTTGTCCTATTCTTGCACTCCCTGACAATGGAATGTCAGGGGGCTCCTTCACAGGGTTACCCATGTTTCAGGCCAGTGCAGCTGGGTTCATATGCTGGTCTGCATAAAGACTGACCCATGGCAGTGACACATAGGGCACACGAGCCCACCTGGTGTCATAGCAAAACACCCCGTGAAGACGAAGTCTGATAAAATATCAGTTACTTTCCTGAAGCATGTTGAAGGGAGAAAGAGTTTTTGCAACATCTTTCCATTTTTGCTGTCCAGTCATGGGTCTGTTCTTTCGGTCATGTACAGAAGAGTCTATAAATATTCAGGGAAAATTAATCTCACCAACTTTAAATGCCTATCAACTAGTTGGCCTAGTCTAACATATCTAAGCTCTCTTACAGCCAAGGAAGAGAACCAGACTCCTGTAGGAATGAGGTGCTTGAGGCAGCTGAGTGACTCAGTGTGAAAAGGGGATCCATTTTATTAAAGGCCAGTCCTGGGAACTCATTCTCACATAAGCAATCAATAAAACCACTTACTGCTCCTGTGTATTAATGAAACACAAAATTTTCTCCACAACGTGCACCTGTATTTTTCTATTGTTTGTCCTGGCACTCCTCCCCACATCAGCCCATATGTGACCAAAGGCTGCCTGCATTTTACTGAAGCCCTGGGTAGATCTGTATCTGATTGGTGCCAACAGGGCCACAAAGAAACAAAGCCTAATATGTTATTAAGACTGACAACTGCTTTAGAAAAAACAGACAGGCAAAACAAGCAATGTCCAACTAAGAAAGTATTTATCACTTCAGTACTCTAAGTAGACCACTTGTAAGCAAAAACCTACTTAGAAAAGCATGAATCTCAAATACTTCCACATAGTATCTGACACACACCTTTGGGTTGTAAATGATAGAAGTGGTACTTTCTTCTGGTCTCTTTTGTGATGGATCATGGACAGGTTATCACACATTATACACCACTTCTGGTACCCCTTTTTACAAAATCTCTAATTAAATATGTAGAGCAAAGCAAGGGATCTCCATTTGGCTGAACAACTCTGTCCATCAATGCTCCTACTCTATATCTACATCTCCTGTTCAGGTGGGCTCTGGAGAGGTTGCTTATCACCCTGCACACAGACATGCATGGTCAAAGGACTTTGAAGGCAGAGGCAGTGACCTGATGCGTGGCGCTTGCCTACACCAGATGCTTTCAAATACGCTTTATCTGGGCTGATAACCCCCTCTTTTCCCATCTCCTTTGGCCCCACCACAGTTAGAAGCTACTCAAGGAATCAGGCAGTACTGTTGCCCTGGACTGCCTGCACGGAGAAAAGTTTCATTTCCAACATACTGTCACTGCCACCAGCTTCACTGGGCACGTGGCAAAGGTGGAACTGGAAGGTACTGGAGGAAGGCAGCAGGGATTGATGTGGAATGAAAAGTCCCTGTGATGCTAGCATAGAAACCAGCACTTTGAGGAGGATGTTGCAGTCAGGAAGTGGTTTAGGAAACAGCGCAAAAGTTCAAATAGAGAACACGTCACTCCTTTTTCTTTTAATGCCACTAACTGCTTGTGATTCTGGAGAATGAGGTTATTCCTAGTACAGAGCTACCACTTCCTGTTCTTGCTGAAGATTTTAACATAGAGGAGAAGCAAAAAGAAATGTTGAAAATCCAACAAAGGAATCATAAAAATGAAGACAAAGTCCAGCTCTGAAAGGCTGCAGGAAATGCTGCTCTGTACTCCCATGGGATGGAGCCACCAAGGGACTGCTGCGGCAAAGCCAATAAGAGATGGATCTTTCTTACTGCTCCACACAGGGAGCAAACAGCTCCATCCAGGCGTGATTCAGTGAAAAGATGGATATTTTGGTTGAAATCCCTTCATGATCAGGCTGTTCAGAAGAAACCTATTGCTTATACTGAGGATGTTCAACTAAGCTGGTGGCAAAACCCTGCCTGATTTCAAGGCAGACATGAGCTCATACTGAAAGGTCCAAATACTGGATGATACAGTGATGACTGGGTCTGTGCTGGCAGCAGCCACCTCTCCAAGCATCACCCCATATACATCAGCTCTTTGAGAGAAAATCAGAAACTCATTCAGTTGCTCCAGCAGGATATTCAAATAGCCATGCCAGTAACGGTGAATGTCCTCAAAGAACATCCTAGAAGAGCTATTGAAGGAGAATTTCCACTCCTCTCAGCCTGAACTCTACTTCTGATAATGACTTCAATTGAAGGAATTCAGATGTTAAAACATGCAGCCATACCAAAGAGCTGGCCTGTATCTGGTGCATGACACTTCGCAGCTCTTCTGGCTGGCTGGGCTGTGCAGGCGCTCGGGAGCTGAGCAACAGCTTGGATTAGCTGAACCACTGCCAGCAGTCTCAGTGATTCCCAAATCTGTAACAAAAATTCCATCTGGAGTAAACCAGGATGACTGTTGGTTTAAAAAAAAAAAAAAGACCAAGGAAATATTACAGCCCTTCATGGCTTTGAAAATTAAAACAACATTTTAAAAAGCTAATAAAAGACATGCTTGGAAAGGGTATTTGTAAAATGGTAGCTTGACTCCCAGTTCTCTGGGTCTCTGCTCAAAGCTATTGGGCTGCAAGTGCCTGCAATGCCATGGAGGAGCTGCTCCCATCAGCCATCCATACCAGGCTGTGGGAGATCTTGTGCAAGAGATAACTCTGCAGAAGTCAATACATCTCATAACACATACATAAGTATTTTTCAAAAATAGGTCTGTTCACAGTGGAAAAGACCAGGTAGGACCACAGATATACAACTATTGCTCTTTACAACTACCTGAAAGGAGGTTCTAGCAAGGTGGGTGCTGGTCTCTTCTCCTAGGCAACAAGTGCTAGGATGAGAGGAAATGGACCCAAGTTGCACCAGAGGTGGTTTAGATTGGAAATTAGGAAAAATTTCTTTACTGAAAGAGTGGTGAAGCACTGGAACAAGCTGCCCAGGGAAGTGATGGAGTCTGCATCCCTGGAAGTGTTCAAAAAGCATACAGATGTGGCACTTCAGGACATGGTTTAGTAGGCATGGTGGTGTTGGCCTGACAGTTGGACTTCATGATCTTGGAGGTCTTTGCCAACCTTGATGATCCCCAGGTAAGGCTCATTAGAGTCTATCAGCCACCAGCACCCATTGCTACTCTTGCACCAGCAGCGTGCTTGCTGTGAAGCAGAGGGGCTAGGAGAGTCAACTGCATTCTTTAAATGCAGAAGTATCACAACAGCCAGGCTTATGGCAAGGGATCCTTCAAATCCTTCCTGAGAGCCAGAGTGATTAGGGACAAAAGCTGTTCACTGAATTTTTATATATATTTACATAGCACATGTCATATACTCTTTTGCTCTGCAGTAGCTCCATGAGTCAGTACGGAAGCATTCTGCAGCTGAGTTTCAGATGTTAACCTTTCTCCCCCTGCAAATGCCACCCCAGGAGGATATGATGCTCTGAGCTCTAACTCTTCATCCTGTTTCTTAAATATCAGACTATTTCTCCTCCAAGGGTGTGTTTATAAAAGTTTCCAAATCTTAACATGAACAAAAATTCCCCAGAGCAGAGGTTGGCATCATGCCCTGCTATGTATCATTAAAAAAGACAAATTCCAGACACTGGGATATTCAGAACAAACCAGAATAAAAGGAAGAAACACAAGGGGAATTTAAAGAGAAGTAGGCAGAAGGGGTTTTTAATATAATGTTAAAGCAGCACTTGTGTATTTAAGCAAAAAGTGAGTGACTAAATGAAATGCGACTGCAGTGTTTTTCTTATACCTTTTGGTACCTTTCATTTCACAGATCTGCCTTGTGGGGATAGAAACAATAAACATGGTGCTTTGGGGTTGACATTATCTGCACACCCTCATAGAGCTACAGCCACTTGAGTATTCTGGTGGCTGTTTAGGCCCTGGAAACAGGCAAGGTGTAAACATACGTTGTATCTAGAAATAAGCTACCCAGTGTTTTTGAAATCACTGTGCTTCACTTGAGATCATGAGACAGATACAGACGTGAGAAAAAAAGACACTCCAGTATTTCTGTGCATCAGTTTTCCGTCAGGTTTTCCTGGGATGCAGGAGTGGGCCAAGGCTCCTGCTTGCAGCTGCTGGTTTGCTATTGACTGCAAAATCCTTCCAGCTCCAACGACCCTGGCTGCCCTTGAGCAAACTGCAGGCCCTCCATTTACAAAAACACTCCCACGCCGAGGTTTTTCATCTTTGTTTACATACCCTCCTTCCTCCCCCCACTCTGCAGCAGAGTGCAGGAAGTCATTTCAGCAAGTCTCAGCTGGCAAGAGGGGTGCAGTGGCTGAAGTCCATCATTTACCGCTTCAGTTGACCTACAGGAGACTGGGCCCGGCGCCACGCGTGCCTGCCTGGCTGTTTGAAGTGCGCAACTGCTTTATTACAGGCATGATGTGGGTATGAAATAATGCTGGCCTCTAATGCTTTTTTTCTCTAGCCTGGTGAAACTGGGAGTGTCTATCATTTGGGCTTCCCTCATTTACTGCTATGCTTTAGGACACAAGATTGCACACTCATCAGTTAAGAAGGTAAAGGATAACTCCACTAGGTTGTATAGGAGCCTCCTCTCTAGGCAGACACTTTGGGATGGATGGAAATAGGGTGGCATGTAAAGATGTATCTTCTCTAGCATACTTCCCACTTTGTGAACATAGCTTCAGGATGCCCTGAATAGAAAGCTGCCCTGTGTGCAACAGCCAGAGACAAACCTGTAAGTCTGCGAGTCACTTTGACCTCTGCAACCTCACACAGAGATCAAAGTTTGTTGATGTCCTCCCCTGGTTTAGATGATGGGCAATATAGCATCACTGAATTCAACTACAGCTTTCTCTGCAGAAAGGTTAAAACTGCAGCAACTTCCCTTCCTTCTCCAGGCAGGAGGCACAGGGACTTGGAGAGCTACCCAATACCAAATAAACAGGGAATTAATTTCATCAACTACCCTTGCACTCTTTGGAGGTATGAAAGGCAAACGACTGAATCACAGAGGCAGGGAATGAAGAACTCTAATTATTAAGTACTATTAAAAATTTCAGTGCAGAACTCATCTGTGTAATTAGGTCAGTATTAATTACCCCGAGTGAATGACTCAGATCTCTCTGGTGTTAAACACCAGCTACATATAACACACATCCTAAACCAGGGAAAATCCAAAACGGACCACCTGAGAGCAAGCAAAAATAAGCCAGGGGAAAGGATATTATGCTCGTCACCACCCAGCCGAGAGCAGAATCAGGAGGCCTATCTTCTCTCCTGCCCTGTAACACATTAAGAGCAGAGGAAAAACTCATGCATGTGTAAGAGGACCCTGACATCTCTTTCCTAGCTGTAACCACCTGGAAAGTGGGATAAAGGACCAGCCCTCACCTGAGAATTACTACACCGGGCCCATGCCAGTTCTTCCTCCCAAAACATAGGCATATATTTCAGTTCTCCTTAGGCAAATTTGCCTTTCTTTCTTAATGAAACTTGGTAGCAGGCAGCTGCAACAACAACGCACAGTATGGCTCAGGCAAAACACAAGAAAGCTGGAAAATATGACAAACGTTTGGGTATGGAAATAGTAGGAAATCGGTTCCAAAATTAGACGGAAAGTAACTTGAAAAAGTTTGAGATGCTTTAATTAGAGGTCTGAAGACAACTCCATAACAGCCCTCTTGTGGCATTTGCTTTCCAGCAGCTCTGAACCCAGTTCTCTTACACTTAACATTCCTCCACTTGCCGCTGAAATGGTTTATTTTAGTTTCCTGTGAGAAATAAAGGATAGGAACTAAAAAGCAGCTAATTGGCGCAGAATTAATGGATAATCAGCATTGCGTAAGAACTGCTGACAGGTATCACAGGAAGGTATGCTTCATGGACAAAATAAAAGCTCTGTAGCCCCTAACCTGTAACTGACCGCATATAAAACTTCAAATTTTTCAAATTGTACTTTGGTACTAAAAGAGCACAAGGACATCGAGTTCAAGTTATATCCCACATGGCTCCACTACAAACACCCACTGGGAATGGTCCATTCCAAGAGAGTTACCAGCAGTAAAATTAAGACACCCTTCATGCTAAGACCACGTGTCATATGGATTCTCAGGGAGCAACACACCCCTTGGTGCATGTTTTCCTCCATGCTGAGAGTGCTTCAGAAGCACTGCAGGTTTTTACTGAATAGGTGTAGAAGATGTAGAAAAGTGACAGTACACTATACATCCATACCAATTCTCATCCTGTTGCTGCAGGTCTTGCACAACATGGTGTTGTGCTCAAAAGCAAGATGCTACTGCACAAGTGGATTCTTCAAGCTTTTAGGCATAGATCACTGGCTTTGATAAGGAAGAGGGTTAGCAATTGCATCCACTCCAAATTTCAAGGAAGGAAGGACACAGTTCATCTTCTCATTCTTGGAGTTCCAGATATCAAGTTTTCATACAGCACATAATTAGGTTGCAGATCTTTTTGCCAGAGCATGCAGTGAACTTAAAAAAAGACCCAGACAAGTTCCTGGAAGATACCTTTGTTGCTTATCACTGACTACTGTGGTCTAGAAGCAACTTCTAATTGTGATTAAAGGCTCTCTTGAGCTACCGGAAGCATTTCATGCTTCCTCCAAGAGGCACGAAGGACAAATCCAACCTTGGTTTGGCCCAATGCAGCTTGTCCTCAAGTGTAAGTTAGAACAATCCAGGTCACATTTACACAGAGAACAGATGACAGCTCTAGTAACAAGAATAAATTCTTAGACTAGTTTTAACGAGGAACTGCTCTGAAATCTGAACGGCACAAACAATGCTGGGCTGTGCAGCTCACCTCTCTTAAAACTCATCTAGTTTCTAGGTATCATAAAGCATGGCTTATGTTTCAACTATTTTCATAGTGATATTCACCATTGCCTTCAACTAAGTGTCATTAATATTTTTGCTGAGCACCTGGTATCAAAACCAAGCAGGACGGATGTTGAAATTTTCTCTCTCAGGTCTCTTGGGCAGTTGTCAAATCTTAGTCTACAGCAGAAGTCTGCTTTCTCGTCAACCAGAAAGACTGAAGAGAAAGGAAAACAGCCACATTCCTTTTGGTTTACATCTTCCAAAAAAAAAAAAAAAATCTCTCTCCCTTCTCACCGCGTAGCAAGGGATCCATCCTAGTGAGGGGTCATTTGTTCCTTCAGCTTTGGCTATTATTTCCTACCCTGGCTGCTGTTTATCCGAAAGCTTTTGCAATGCCTGTAGTGGGAATTCTGTCACACACATACACGCTCCATTTTAAAAATAATTCGTATATGCTTGAATAAGGGAAAATAATAAATACAAACAGTGATGCAGATTTTGGAAAAGAAGAAAAACACAAAAGGTGTCTAGGTACCCAAACATGCTTCAATTTTCTTCAATAACGTTACTGAACAATATTTCAAACCTCAGTAAACTTTTGGTCTAAAATGAGTTATTTTTAGTCTCATCTCTACTTGCAAGGCGAGTTTCCAGGTCTGATTTCTGTAAAGAGTTGACAGATGTTTGCCTCCCCTCTTGGTTAAGTAGTTACATAGACCGAACATAAATCCCTTAACTGTTTCCAACTCCATCACAACAGCCAACATTCTAATGTTACAAGATACCAGAAAAATGAATGCACAAACTATAACAAAAACACTAAGAAACTGAGTGATCCTACAGGTAACAGAACAGGAAGGAGGTGACTTGAAGGATGATATTGTTTTCTGAAGTTACAACTCTAATTTATTGAACAGATGAAAGACTTGTTAAAAGGAAATTACAGGTTTTATGGAGGTTTTTCAAGTACTCAGACATGCATTCTTGCTGATCTGTTAACATCACACATGTGCAGTGTCCCCAGAAGATACAGAATTCAGACCACCATGAGATAACTGACTTTTCTGGAGGAGGAGGAGAAGGAATATCAATGGCAGTGGTAGGACTAGTGGGGGAAAAACAGATGACACATTTCAGCCACACAAGGAAACACAAATGCATGAATCACGTAAAACCCCTTCACATAGCAAAACCAGCAAGAAGCGGAACTCAGTAAAATTTAACCAGAGCAGTGGAGAATGAGAGGAAAAGGAAGCAAAAATACAGTTTGAATCAGGCTCTAATAGAAGTCAGTGATTTTAAAAAAAAAAAGGAATTTTCAGCTGAATTCCCAGTGAACACTGTCCAAACTCTTTATAGTGAGAGAGTTTGTTACTGAACATGAAGTGACAAAAATCAAGTACCTTAAGACTATTCAGCCTGAGGGAACTAACATCCATTCATTCCCATGATTGAAACAGGTGTTTCTGTTTCTCAGTAAACATTGAGGTTTACCAGAGAAAGAAGGGCTTCATCTTTACGAACACCTGAGAAAAGACAGGATAGAGAGGACAAAGACAAGGCAAGAAATAAGGATGCATTTATATAGAGATCTCAGCAGCAAAGCCTGGAAAGACTGATAGAGGTCCCTGCTTAAAGAAGTAGAGGTAAGTCAAGGAGCCTAGAAATTAGAGGAATGATAGAGAATTTTCTCTCTATAAAATCTGGTATTGCACAGATTTCTCTCTTGATCTCTTTCACAGGAAATTCAGTGTGTATTCACATGAAGCCCCTCACAGAAGAGAGCAGGGTAAGACGGAGAGAAGGGCTTGACCAAGACTGGTAACTTCGCAGAACTCAATCAACAGCAACAGGAGATTACAAAAGCAGAGATGTCATCTCTTTGCTGTCCTTTGGGGCTGAATGAATTCCCTTTGTGCCATCACAAAACTGACATCCCAAGACACCTGTGTTCTGAACAGTGACACTTGCCAGGCCTCCGTCATTGTAACACATACCAGACATACGAATGACGACCTGAACAGAAAGTTTGGGCTATAAGCTTACATGGGCAAGTTTTGCAGCCTCCCTCCACAGCTCTTCAGAGAGCAAAGATGCTGCATGCCACCAAGTGCCCCAGCCCCTGCAGCAGGGAAGAACGGTGCAGAATTATGCATGTAACTCATGGTCCTTAGGCTGGAGGGCATTAACACATATGGAAAAGAGCAAAATTTGAGATCACACAGATTTGTTATGTGCTTACATAAATGTTAACAGACCCTAAGGCGAAGGCTGACACACAAAGACCAGCTTAGGTCCAGCTCACCTTGTTCAGTCAGATGTTAGACAGAATACATATCTTTCCATTGACAAATAAAGATAAGACTGTAAATCTTTTGAAAAGGCTGGCATGCAGATTATATGAGGTGCTGTTCAGCCATCCCTCAGCAGAATCTAGCTGGAGTTGTTTAAACACTACTTTGAGCAAGCTGGGCCAATACAAACAAACTGTGATTAGCAACCAAAGTTGAATCTGGTCTGAGCACAACAAAAAGAGAAGAAAAACTGACCCATTCACTATTTCATCAGTCCTGATATTTATAAAAAATTTGCTTAAATGTCTCAGTTTTAGTTTTAATACGATGCGGAGCTACAGGAAAACAAGACATCAAAATATTCCTGTGAGGTTAAGATCAAGACTGGCTCATTCTGATCGTCTTTTATTCAGCTTTCCTTCCTGGGAAAACCACTAGCAGATGTGTCTCTCTGCACAGCACAATGTTCCTTGGCCATGACTTTGCTCCCAGAACTCCACTTGCTTTACTGAGTTGTCACTCCTGTTCTCATCTTCATCCAGCAAGGAACAGGGCAACAGCTTTGAAAAGAGTGAGGAAGAGGCTGAAGAGAATTTGAAGAGTGAGGTTTTGTGCTCATGCTAATTCGGTCTTCCTCCTTTAAAACCTCTGCATTATTGTCTTTAAAAGGGATCCATCAAACAGCTCTCCCAGCCCTATTTGCTTGCTAAATTGGTTTCATTATTATTTGAATACAGACATGAACTCACTTGGATTGGTGCCCTCAGGCAAACACAACCACAACAGGAATCTTATGCATGAGGTGTAATAAGCCAGAAGGGAAAGGAGGGCAGATTTCAGAGAGTAAACTGCTTACTGTAAACTAGATCAGTGCAACAGCCACACCAGGTAAGAGCTAGATTGCTCATTACTGCATCACAAAGCCCAACACAGTGCATGTGGATCCTTGTTGAACTTCACACCTGACACAGTTTCACTAAAGCTCTACTTTCTTGTATTTTCCAGCCTTTCATGTTCGGCTTTCATAGCTTCCAACACTGAAAAGCAGAAAGGATTGTCAGGAATTATCTTATTGCCAGTTCCATCTACAATTCACTCAAGCCCACGTAACAAAATAAAAGGGGGGGTGGGGGGTGGGTGAGGGAAGGAGGAACATCCAAGTGTAGGTGCATGCAACCCAAGAAACCAACTTGCAGAAAATTCATTTAGGAAAAAGAACTCCATCCTCTAAAAGATAAACATTGTAATTTGTGCATTGCATTGATTACAGCTCACCTACCTATCAAGGTCTCCATTTCCTCCTCCAAACTGGATTTAGAAGCAAAGGCCTGAGTCTTTATGCAAACAAGTTAATGGATTCTAATGGCTTACCCTGACGCAATGTCATTTAATTACAGAAGTACTTCATTTTCCCTGGCATATTAGGGGAAGAAAAAAAAATAAAGACTGCATCCATATTCAGTCTCATCTAAAATCATCTTATTTCAGTTTTCAAATTCCGTTATTTCCATAATTCTCATTGCAGTTAAATTTTCTCATGCTTTTGTTTCGGTACACTTTTCCCTCTCCCTTAAATTTACAGGAAAAAAAAAAATCCAACTTTAGTTCCCTATATTGCCCAGATCACTTTTCAATAAGTAATTACAGAAAAGTAATTCATATATTTATTTATCTTCTAGTAGTTAACAGCTTTGCTCTTCGTTTCCTCAACTCTAAATTTACTTCATAGGAAATCAGTTCATATTAAACACACTTCCAGTTCTTTGTAAAGACAATTCTTTCACCATGGCAGTGGACTGGAGGCACAAATCAGACAGTACAGTCACTGGTGCTTCTCCATACCCAAAGGAAATAGGACAAAGTCGTCCAATTTCTTCCCCACTTCTAACTTTTACCTATTTAACTCACTGGGGACACACTTCCTCTTCCCTCTTTCTCTTCTCTAGTCACTTCAGAATGCAGGTAGATGCTTTCTCACAGCACTTCTCCTTGGCAAGTACCGCTCAACCTGTTTTTCCTTACTTTCAGTTGTGTCCTATACAAGAGGCCTGGTTTTAATCTCATGGTTACAGGAAGGCTATCAAGTTAATAATCAATGCTGTCACTCCACTCCCACCTATTTCATTAATATTGCATGTTCACTCCACCCCATATTAGTCATAAGATTTAATTATTGGGCTCTTTTCCTGCTCTGTTGTTTCTGCAGCCCTCTCTTGCTTGCGTTCGATCCTTGCCCGGAGCTCATCGCTGCATTTGAGGGTCAGAAGCCTCTCCTGTCTCTCTTCCCCATGTCTCTGCTCACCCACAGTACCCACAGTTTCCTCTCCCTAGTCCATGAAGACTCAACATCACATCTCTATTTGCATTCCTCATCATCATCATAACTTCTTTTCCTTCACTTGGTCCAAACTCTTGACAAAAATCCCACCAATACTGAGGAAGAAACACTGGGGCAAGGCTAGGAACAACAGAGCAGGAGTAACAGACATACAGCAAAACCTGCTTTCAGAAAGGGGTAATTTCTCATAAGGAATGACCATGCACAGGGATCAAACCTCACAGCACAATACCAGAGCACAGTCTGCCTTTAACCTGTCTACCATGAGTTGGACAGTGAGCACCTACAGACCAGAAGACTTCACCTGTCTCCAACCAAAACAAGTACCACATCTGTTCTTCAAAGTAAATGAGAAATAAGAAAGGAGGTGGAAAAAAAAGATCTGTAGCTGTCAACTTATTTCAAACAACAACAAAAAGTTGCCAGCTATTCAATCCACTTCTTGACTCCTTTCAATTGTACAAGCAGTGTTATTGTACAGGTAATTATTCCCATACACATTTCTCCTAGGGCACTTACTGTTCCCTTTATTTTGCCAGAGTCACCCATCTACTGCAAGATCTAACAAACTTAACATTTTCTTGACGGTCTACTAGGTAAGCATTAAAGCTGTCAAAGTCTTTTGCTTCTGAACTTCTGAAACACATTGTTACTGAATACCACACATGAGAGTGCAAATGGTGCATAAGTTAACACTATGTCCCAAATGAAGCATTACAAGAAATATTTAAATCACGTTTTATTTTTCAAATTCAAAAATAACAATTAGCTTTATTTAACATTTTGCACATCTCACAGATTTAAAACATCATGCTCTATTTAAATATCTGAGTGACAACACTATACAAATAAAATGTTACACAAAATATATTTAAGAAAATGTTTTGGTCTTCAACCTGAACAATAAATAGGCAGGCACTTCTACATATACAAAGGAAGTAACCACTATTTAGAATAACTCTTGTAAGCAAGATGTGGAAATACAGAAGAAAATCTGAGTTTTGAGAACATGTTTAACTCTATGTGAGACATCATGCAAATTCAAAGTTTGTTTCAAAATTCAAAACTCTTAGGATCTCCACAATTCTAGATTTGTTACCGCTTTATAGGAGATCCAAACCACGCTCTTGTAAGCAATGTGCAATTTCAGTTATTCAAGCTACCTGATCACATTTAGTGCCAAAACAGAAAACAAGGAATGCCCAGAGTAGCTTTTCATATAAACAACATGAGCAACAAGTCAGCTTTACCCACGAAAGCTTGGGGCAGGGGGGAGACCCAACTGCACCTACTGCCCAGCCCCAAACAAAACCTGTTCTTCCTTTTCCTTATATATTCAGCTCTTTTATGGGCTGTTTCAAGCAGTATTATGTTTTGTAAAAAAAGCATCATCTAATAAAAGGGTAAATCCTTCAGACCCAGGCATGCTTTGCACAAGGAAAGGAGAAAATACTGTTTTGGGGTGGAAAAAGACTGAAAACTATAAATTAAAAAAATTGAATAGTTTAAGTCTTATTTCACACTTAGAAGTAAAACTAGATTCCCCCAATTTGTAAATTTTCAGTTTACAGTGGTTTCCACACACAAACACTACTCAAGAAAATTATCTTCCACCAACACAACTAATGAAAGATGCATTGTAGTGGGAAATTCCCATTTACAATACAGCTAATCAGTCACTGACAGCTAGTTACATCCTTGAAGTCCTTTCAAAATTAATTTAAGACAAAGGTTGAAACATAATGACCGCCGGGACAGTGGAAAAGCAAGGACTAAGTCTTGAATCCATCCTCTCAAATTTAGTATTATTCTCATTTTTAGAAGTACAGAAAAAGCTTCCCAGAGAAAATTAACCATTAAACAGAGCTTCAATGGTCCACCAAGTCAGTCAGACCCAAACTTTGAAAGTTAGACTTAAGACACTCATGCACATTACTTCAACAATTTAAGTGTGGATCTTGCAAGCGTGTCCAAATCTTAATAATTTCTTGAGGCTTTCTACTATGTACTAGCATTAAGTTTGTGTAGGAACATATGTTATTTCTGTATTTCTCTTCAATATCAAATGTTTTGAAGCCTTTGTGTTTTTCCGGAGCGAGACCAAGCTTCTGAAGGCACATTCCAGTATAAACATCATCGATAGGGTAAAGGAGTACCTGCTCAGATGCATTATTCAGTCTTAATGCCAGATCACCAGAGTATAGAAACCCACCTCCCCCTGCATATGGAGGATACGAACCTTCATAAACACTTTCTGGGATGTAGTACTTCAATTTTTTTTCTCTATGAGGTCCAGCATCTTTGATCACATCACCTATAAATAAGTCTTTGGCTTTGTCCTTCGATAAACTCTTCAAGTAATCCAGGATCTGATGGGTATTGACGAAAACATCATCATCACCCTTAAAAATAAACTGGACATCTGCGCAACTGCTGCTGACCCACTTAAGAAACAGCACTTCTTTCAGAGTTAAATTGAAGAAAGTGTCTCTGTAGTTCCAGAGGAGAATGTCACGGTGGGTTTCACTCTCAAATTTTATCATGTCTGAAAGATCAGGAAAATTATCCTCTGGTGGGGTCTGTCCAAGTAAGAAGACTCTTTTGACTGTCACATTCCCTGACTTAATTTCTTTGCCCCAAGACTCCCTAATTGCTTGCCTTCTATCAAAATGGGGTGTAAGTGACTTAATAGCCAGCAGTAGAAAAGGCTTATGTTTGCACTTATGTGGCTGATCCATTAATAAAGAATAATTTCTACATCTCAAATAAAGTAGAAAGTCTTTGAATCTGTCTGGCAAGTTTGCAAAGTCACTAACCTCTGAAGACACCCAGGGGTCAGGGTCACAGGAACTGAGAACACTCGAATTCAAAGCTAAGTTCTCTTCCACAGTCATATTGGAAAGCAAGGCCAGAATAGGGTTGTATAGCAGTTCAAGTTTCTGTTGCTGTTTGTTCCAATAAGCTTTGTGAGGAGTGTATTTTCTCCAGAATTTGCTGTGCGGTATAATAACACGGCCTTTTGCATTCTTCTCCTGGCTGCTGCTTTTTGAGACTTCCACAATCACATAAATAAAAATGTTTACCATCATCAGAATTCCCAGCAGCTTTAATCTTCTGCGTCCAACACTCATTTCTCATATCTGTAAAGAGGAAAAAAAAAGATTTTTATCTTTCTTCCTATCAGGCTCTTCATCTCATAAAAACGCAACCTACTTTCAGACTAAGATTGTGCAAGTTAGTAGCCTAAAACCAGAGGTTACCTACAATCAAACAAAAGCAAAATCTAGTCTACCTCTAATACATGCACACATACAGCTAGCAAGGGTTGGGGGTTTCATCAGCAAACCAGTTGCTGCTAAGAATGTAAAATTTCCCTTCACTATTTAGGAGTTTTACACAGCATTTCACAGTGCATCTAAATCAGCCAGCAGATTTTGCTCCTCATTTAGATATCCTTGAAACACTTGACTGTATAATAACTACAATCTGAGCCCTCAACTTGGCAAAGGCAGGCAAAGAAACTTTTTTTCTGCTAGTAAGGTGAGCTTAAGGGTACAGAATAAATTGTTATTTGATAAGGTCAGTTATTTTTAAATTAAGTTTCAAGCTTTTATACTCGCACTCTTATACCTTTCCAACTACATAATAGGTAGAGCTGAATTTTAAAGCACATAATTCGTTTCTGTCCATTTCACTTTGCTGTTCCGTGGGAGAGAGGCTGACAAAACTGGCCAGCTGCATTGCTGGTATACAGATCTCTGCAGACAGAAGAGAATACAAATTTTGACTTTTTTTTCTCAAACTAGAAAAGGAAATGAATGGTAGCAGAAAGTGTGTTACTACTCCTAGGAAGGAAAAAGAAACTGAAGTAAAAAAAAAAAAAAAGAAAGGTTTCCTATATACAGAAGACCAAGAACAGCAAGTGTACCTCTCTTTGTGGAAGCAAATGTTATTCTGTGACCCATCTCCATTTTTTTACTGAGAGAGAAAACAGATCAATCCCTCTTTATTCCTAAGCTGACAACATGAAAGTTGCCGATCACAAGGAGCATAAGAAAACAGCGTGTTCCTCTAAAGTAGTGCTTATCAAACTCTTTAATAGCCATGGAGGCTAACATACATACTACACAAAATTTAACAAGTCATTCTAAATCAGGAAGACAGACTAGAAAATAATTCAGAATTAATCAGAAACTTAGTAAGACTACATTTAAGTCAGATACAGAACTTACTGTTGAAGACACTTTCATTTGCCAGGAATATAAGTGATTAGTGGAAGACCAGAAAAACCTAACAAAATAAAAAGACTCATAATCACTGTTAAAAGCCCAACTGTAAACACTGCCTTAGAGGCCCTGAAGTCACAAAGCAACAGCAGTCAGTAAGGCACACTGGAGAAGTACTCTTTGTACTTGCTCTTCATTTTATTTCCAGCTATCACCAAATACTTGAGCTAGACTGACACTTGGTCTCTTCTGGTTTGACTAGTCTTGCTTTATTTTACTCATCAGCAAGTTAAACACAAAATTTAGTAAGAAAACAGTATGTAAATCATCAGTAATCTTTTTATTTCATTCCATTCCTAGATTCTCATTAAATCCAAAAGAGGGGAAGAGGGAGTTTAAAAAAAACTTACACAAAAAGCCACTACTAGAAACTGTGGACTACTTGAAGGAAAATCCCTGTTCTTCCTTCATTTGACCTCATGTAGCATCAGCACATTTGTCTTTGTATATGTTCAGGCCAGATCTACTTCATTTCATATCCTGTTTTCACCCAGTTATGAAGTCTGCTCTTCTAATGTTAAAGTAGTTCTTTTCCTACACCCCAAAGACAAAAATCTACTTGTGGTCAGTGCCATCATTTAAGCTAAACAGCTGAACTGTTAGAAAGTACTGGCTGGCCACACAGTGTCCAAAGAAACTTTATCTTCCTCTTTGAACTGTCACAGCAGCTTCCACTAAAAACAGATTATCACATATTATTTTTCTCCACATACCTTTCAGTACACACAAAATTACTGGAGAAGCAGGTGCCCAGTGTATTGTACCACAGTTCAGCACATGCTTATTTACCCTGTGCTCATAGCACTTTTCACCAGAACAACAAATTACGTGGTACTTCTCCGATGATCCCAAGATTCCCAGGTGAGAAGCTCCCCCCAGTAACACTTAACAAACACACGATTGTCAAGACCTCAGCCCCCTCCTGATTTTCCAGAATGCTTAGCACTACACAGCTCATCTGTTCACAGCCTCCAGCTACTAAGCTGTGAAAACACAACACTTCTTTAAGTCCTCTGGGTGCCTGACCCAAGACTGTTCTGAACACACTGAGACAGTCAGTTGCAAAGATTTTATTTCAATCACTTTACAAAAGCCTTCAAATCATTGTCTTTTTGGTTAAGTATTCAAATTCTGTAATTATAAGACCATCTTTAATCTTCCTGGTGTTCACTTGTTGCACTGCAATCCCCTACAGCAAATTAGACAGCGATACTGCACAGAAAAAATACTCCCTTTACTGTTAGATTTCACAGAACTTTTCATCAGAAAAAGAATGAGTGTAGCAGGATCAGAAGAATCTTAGAATGGTTTGGGTTGGAAAGGACCTTAAAGATCATCCAATCCCCTTCCATGGGCAGGGATACCTTCCACTGGATCAGGTTGCTCAAAGCCTCATCCAGCCTGGCCTTGAACACTTCCAGGGAGAGGGCTTCCAAGACTTCTCTGGGCAACCTATGACAGTGCATCACCATCCTTATTGGTTCCCTCACATAGAGCATAGTAAATGCTATCAGTCCCACATGAAAATACTTCTAGTATGATTTTTCAGTCTAATTTTTAAACAGCTATCCAATATTGGTGATAAAATTAATATTTCTGAGAAAAGATAGGTAACAAGTCACATCCATTATCAATACAGCTTGTTTTACAAGACATGAACGCCCCCTAACAATTTTGCATGAAAGCATTCTTCTGTAATCAAAAGCTATCTACACGAGGTTTCTATGAATTCTTTAAGAATGTAACTCATTAAGAATATCAAATCAATACTAAGGGCTACCAAGTCAAAAAGCGACAAGGATAAAAAAATGCTTGTTAACAAAGTGTCCTTTTTGTAAACTATACAGACAGGTTATACTAAACACATAGCATTAGGTCAAGGTTACTGAACTAAAAGCAGACAAATAACAATCAGACTTCAGAAAGGCTATTTCTACAAATAGAATCCTCAATTTTGCAATTAATACGTCTCAGGTTTAATCATCATTATTAATTCCGGACGACAGGAATTAATAAAAGGATGCCATTTCACATCAAGTGAACTAGATTTATGACAAAACACAGTATTATAACCCTCAACACAATGGCAGGAGGTTTGCATTTGTAATGCTATTCCTCATAGGGAGATGGGTCTTTTGTATTCTGTTGGGGATTGTTGTGTGTGTTTTTGTTTATTTTATGGCTTGTTTTGGTGGTTGTTTGTTTTTTTAAGTAAACGCCCACGGCCCTTGCCTCAATTCTCATGTCTCCATCTGCTTTGTTGGCACTGCAGCAATTGACCACAGCATGAGCATGATGGAGATTTTGTGAACTAAGCAGTTTGTGAAACAGCAGCATCATAGAGCACGAGACAGCATCCACTTCCTACTTGCAGCTTTGGGAGAGTGATCTGCACAGATCACAAGAACCTTCTCCTATTCCAGTAAAACCTTCTATCAGCATTAATACTACAACGATTCCAAGCTGCCTCCTTTGATTGCTGAAAATGGGAGACCTGTTAGGGAAGCCAAAACCAAACTAAAAATGACCTAGTTCACACTTAAATCTATCTGATGCATTTTTATGCCAGTTTTGTTGAAGAACTAAGATGTGCAGTACAAAGGAATATTCTATTTGAAAAATTCCTGCTGATTTAGATGTTAAAAAAGAAAAAGCTAGAACACATAGCTAGCTAGCATAAAAAGCAGAGCACAAGTGTAAACACTACCTATTGATAAAACAAATCACAGCACGTACAGAACCTTAGGAACAGAAAATCCTGCAGAAATCTATTCCAACTTCAGTGGGCAAGATGAAGAGTTACCTACACTCAAAGGTGATGTGGCACACACGCAGTTTTTCAATGTCTGTTTTCAACTTCTCAGCTATGCTGATATGAAGACTGTACTAGCAATCACTTCAAGTTTGTATAAATCAACACTTTTCTGCTTATGCAGTTTCAAATTGTACAGGTATGTGTTAGTATCACTACATTCATAAAGTCCATTTACTTAAAAACATCCACGTGGCTTGGAAAAAAAGAAGAGTTAATATTAATCATACTCTGAAAAAAACAAGGTTCTGCTACAGACACAGTATTTGGAAAGACTGATGCTGCAGAAATGGGAGAAGGAGGGGAGAGTTACCCTCTTCATCTCCAGTCTTACACTTCACTGCCATCAAACTGAGGTACTGACAAAAGAAAACAGATTTACAGAACCACAAAATCAGCACTGGGATGAAGAGATGGACAGAAAAGGCAAGCCAGCAGAACCTGGGAAGAAAAACAGCTTCACTATGGGACCAGGCAGCAATCAACAAGATGAACCAAAACAGAAGAAGAAAGCAGGTATTACAAAGAAGCCATGCACTAGGAAAAAAGATTCCAAATACCAAAAAAGCTTTAAGGTCAAATAACATTAATCCAAAATGCTGAGAAACTGTTCAGTTTGTTTTTAAAGAGTATTATTTTATGCTTTATCTTGAGTGAATGTATTCTAAATGCCTACAAGGAAGCTATCAGAAGCCTAGAAGGGATGGTATGAGATTAGAATCCCAGAATACCTCTCTTGGGCTGAAAGAGACCCACGAGGATCATCGAGTCCAACTCTTGACTCCAAACAAGGCAACCTAAAAGTTAAAGCATATATTCAAGAGCATTGTCCAAATGCTTCTGAATATTTACTATGCCCACTCCATCCAGTTCCAGGAATTACACAACAGACACTTTCCTGGAGGCAAGAATTTACACAAACAGGGACCATCATGCCCCCTGACAAAAGACAAGGGTTACACTTGGAGGAGGCCATGCTCAATGTCAAAACCAAGAACAAGTATATCTAGGTGACCTAACTAAGGGCACACATGATTCATCAGTTTGAACGTCTCACATTGGAGTTAGATCCTGCAGAAGAATTCTGATTAGCCTTGCCACAGCACCTGATTTTCTGTAATTACATGTTTCGCACACTGACTTTGTGAAGTCATTTCAGCTTTAAGAAAAAAAAGCAACGAAGTTAAACTGATGCTCCTAAGATATTGCTATGCCCAAAACTAAGCCTAAACTGCTACCTATGGAAGACAAAAAAGGCAAGAAGAAGCAAAGCATATATACAGAAGTCAGAAAAAGCAATCCTCTCTACGATAGCCAAAATGAACCACTGTGGATTCAGACAGTGAACTAACTAGTCCTCTACAGCAAGATGTCAAAAGAAGCACAACTAGCACAGCTAGATTTGCAGTCATTGAGACCTGGAACTTGCTTCTACATCCAGGTTTTGACAGATGCTGGACATCACCCTGAACTATGAGGTAGTTTTTCTTTTCTACAGTTTTTAAGCAACACACTATTTCATTTGAGTTGGAAACGTTACCACAGATGGTAAAAAACTTCAAGGTAGGACAGGCAAGTTCTCTTTTGAAAATACCATCAAAACTAAAGAGGGCACTGATAAGCATAAAAGCAAGTGGCAAATGGATAAACTTTGACAGCCAACCCTACCATTTTCACCAATGAAGCAACAAAAAACCCTCTTTCCTGAAAAGTCAGGCCAAGTTTGTATATAAAACTTATTTTATTGTGCTTACATTCAATAAAACATCCACTAAGTGTTTAAAATACCAGAGGATTAACTGCTTGCTTACACTTTAGCTGAGATATCGTACGACAACTTCAGGAATGTCACTTCCCTAAATGAGTAGCACGGTTTTTTATTCCAAGTTTCTATTTAGCAACTTGAGTATCAAAGAGTCATATATTCATATACCAAATATTGATCATATTTTTGGCTGCTATTGATGTTTAATTTAAGTTCCTAATCAGTGGAGACCCATACTAAGATGATGAATTTTCATACATTGTTGTACACTCTACAATGTCTCAGTCTCTGCAGAGACCACGCCAATCTCCCCCATGCACTGCATTAAGAGTATACCTACAGCATGAAACTGAAGAAAGTCTTCAAAAAGGAGCTACAAAACAGAAACTGTTACCTCACATTTCTTATAACTGACAGAAAAGTCATCATCCTTGCTTTTAAGTAATGAATCCCATGAAAAAATGCAATTATACAGATTACTGATGACTACTTAAAACTTAACATCTAAAAAAGCATTACTAGTTACTGCAGGAGGGTCGATCATTTCCCTTTCAAGGGAAGAAGTAAATTTTATAAACAACCACTGCTTGGCATGATGCAATGCAACGCTAGTCAGCAAGGACCCCTAAAAGCAGTTTCAGGTCAGTAAGTAGGTTCACACAGTACAATCCTGAACAGTTGCAAGGTTTTTAACTTGCATTCAAAAGGCAGCATAGCCCACAGTAGTAGTAGCAGTGACCCATGCTGCATTCCACTGCACTGCATGGCATACCCACAAACTCTTTCAAGATGGTAATGAAAGTGTAGTATTCCTGTCTACTGTATAAAGGAGGAAAGTTTCATAGAGCAAAAGACAGGCAAGACAACCATTTTCAAGGTTATTGTTTTGTTTTAAAAAGTTTAAATGGTGTCTCTAGATGTATCAAACATCAATTTCTTCACTCCAAGATCAGTTCTCTGCTCTTAAAGCATCCTTCCTTTATGCCTTTTTCATATGAATTATATTTATTAATCTCAAGTCTCAATATGAAAGCTCAGTAGCAGTAACAGTAAGCCATGACTACCAGCGAGCAGTCTCAACAGCTCATACAGATTTGCAGCTAATCAAACCATCCAAAGCAGAACTCTATTAAAACAAATTGAACACTTAGCATCAACAACTCCCCAGGACAGGAATATTAGATAACATGACGCAGACTACCTCAGGTGGTGTTCCTTCCCACACTGCATATACCTACGTGGACACTCCTGCACCAGAGAAGTGCTTCACAGCAGATGCAACTATAGCAGCAAATCTGTACTTCAGGGCACAATCACGCAACCACAGAATTAAAGAAAAACAATAGACTACTTGCCTCAACCTTCCCCTCTTGCAGTAGTTCTAGGCTGCAGATCCACAAGCAGTTCAACTGATCTAACCACCTGACCCCACCTTTCAAGAAGACTCTCTCCTCCGCCCTTTCCAACTCCAAGAATCAGGCCCAACCCCTCCCTTGCACTGGCTCTGGTGCTTTGCCAGGCCTCTCCATAAATCAGTTCACATCACTAACCCAGCAAAAAAACTAACAATGAGCAGAGATGCACACCAGATAAGCACCACAGCAGCTACAGTGAAAGCACACAGCACAGAGAAGGGGAGCAGACAGACCTCCCCTCTTCAGCACAGACATCAACACACCAGGAACTAAGCACTGGTTCAGGATACATAACCCTTCCCACCCTCTAACAAAAGCCTATCTAGCATCACAGCAATGACAACACCATACTCTGGTGCGAACAGTCATTGTAACACCAGTCTTTGATCAAATCATGCAGATGCAAGGTAAACCACCTAGTTTTTCCACCTCCTTCAAGTCTGGTGGAAGCCATGACCTTTAGCTGCAAATACCTGCATCTTCCGCTGAGGACAGGATTTATGCTGTATTTTCTAAGGGCTGAGTAACCGTCTACATCATTTACTGCCAAATCCAAGCATTAAAAGTCTATTCACTCCCTGGGGCTGACAAAAGATAAGACAATCCTTATTATAATACCTGTAGGTATTATAATACACCTACCATTACTGGTTCACAACTAAATAATCAGGAATTTGGCAAAATGAAGCTGTAATTCAGGTATCTAACAGATACTACCACCTTTCTCTTTGCAGAGACTAGCTGTAATTGGGGCTACAGCAGACTTGGATCTCACCGTGTAACTTCATTTTGAAGCCTGGTATCTTATAGCAGTTGTCCACACAGCACAGCTTCTGGTAGTGCTAGCAACAGTGACAATAGGGATCTGAAGCTAATTTTTAAAGTAGTTATTATTATTAAATGCATCATAAGCAACATGAAGTCCCTCTAAACTCCTATGAGACATCAGTTCTCCTAATATCTCCATTCTGTTCAGTGAGTCAAAGAGATTCCTGGATTGAGCAATAACAGCTTTACAACCTAAAGATGCTAAGAGCCCCAGGTTGTTACGTAAGTCTATGCTATTTCCAACTTTGAAGAACTTGAACACTATTTATTTTTCTAGCTACACACAATCGTATCTCTCTTTCCCCTTAGAACTTTACATAAGTCCACTTTTACACAATGGTAATTAAGAACATCTTAAGAACTGGCAAATATTCAACAGATATCAGTATTCTGCTTCTGCAGAAGCACGTCACGGTGGTTATCACTGAATAACAATCAATGTTTTTGGTGTTCTTCAAACACCACAGACAGTCTGAAACAATGTTCCAGATGGAGGAAAGTTAACAAGATAACACCACCCTACACAAAGCATCAAAAAGTGTATTGAAATTCAGTGCAGTTAATGCTTATGTTAACATCAGTTTTAATTAATTGCATACACCTGCCTTAAGCCATCTTTCAGCATATTACTTAATTTTTCAGAGAAATTCTACTCTTCCAATATTTTAGTATCAAAAATCACCAGAGCAACTTGAGCATGGAAATTTCAAGACACAATTAAATAGCACAACTGGGAAAGGATGAGCTTTTATTTTCCTAAAATGCAGCCTGAGGCATAAAGAATTATAAAGAGTTTGAATAAAAGCCCATTTAACTTCACATTGTTTCCTACTAGTTGTCTTCAGCACATTTTCACATTCTGGTCAAAAAAAAACCCCAAAACCCAACAATCAAACCCCCAAAGCAAGCAAACAAACAAAAAAGCCACCAAAAAAACCTATACTCAAAATCCAATGGTATAGTGAGGTATTTCTCCAGTAATACTCTGGTTTTCAGCAGTAAGGTATTAGAGGCCCAGGAACTGCATTTGAACCACGTTTAATTACTGCTATTGAACCTAATCTCACTTTGTCCAATCACTCTTTGAACCAGTTTATATTTTCAATTTTTATGAATTCCACTGGTGATGAGTGCCTCAACTTTAAACACAGCAAGAATTGGGAATGACTTGCTTTTCTATTACCACACAATAGGCGAGGCCTCAGAAAATACAATATAATAAAAGGCACCAGTTATTTTCTCTACCTGCATTTGCCCACAAGCTATACAACAAACTTAACTGCCCTCCGTTCCTCTCTGCCATGATAAGAAGTCCTAGACATCTGTTTTCTGTAATTATTTTGCACTTCTGACTAACCTTATCTTTCCCCTCCCCACATTTCTATTAGGTCATTTTTGACAGGGCAACAATGACTAAAAAGCATGTAAATACTTAAGGCTCACAAATAAGAACTTGTGGAGACTTTTTTTAGACCTATATATCAACAGGGCATGGTATAAGGCACAAGCCACACAGTACACTCACAGTCACTAAACTTAATGAGAATTACTTTCAAAACAACTACAAAATTTGAGACAGAATTCTTTCCCACACACATCAGTGCATTCCCAATAGCTTAGAAAGCTTTCTCATAAGCAACATCCACACATGTAACTGGTTGCCCAAGACCTTCATGGCAGGTGGATGATGCTGAGCTTTTGTCATTTAATTTTTCAAGAAAGTCATCACTATCTCATGACCCATATGAAGTTGTATCCTCCCAACTCAGCTTCCAGCATGCAGAAATTTCACCACTAAAATTATCACTTAACACTTATTTTGACTGTCTGGTAGAAAGATTAACTAGACCTGAAGCCTCAGTGTTCCTAATATTACATTTAACTAACCTAGTTACTCCCAGGCCATGCCCTACAATTTAACAGAAAGAAGCATACACTGCACAGAATCACAGACAGTTTAATTAGTTTTGTGCTACACTTTAAAAATTACTTTGCTTATCTTACCCATGCAATAACTCCTTTCCTAGATAGATTCTGCCCCTCTCTTTTCTGAAATGGACTGATGAAAAGTAGTAAAATCCTAATAAAACCAAACTGAAACTGCCAATGTCAAAGAGGATTGTTAGGTGGTTGCCAGTCTTCCAATGAAACAAACATTTCTGCAGTCATCTGCTCAATTCACCCTTTGCCTTAAAAGTACAGCTTCCTTGCTACTCACCATTTTCCGCTCCCTCTAACCCTCAAACCATGCACTCTGCATGTTCACAAAGCACCTTTACAATAGCTACAATAACCAAATTGGACCCTCACCATCTCTACCACTGGTTTATCTTATAAATTACAGCTTAATACACTCTCCTCAAGTCTGAAACTGGTACAGAATGATTGAAGCCTCTTATGTAAAGGAAAACAATCCCCAAACCTCAATCAAGCTCTGGAGCTACCCTAGGCATAGTGACAAAGCTCTCCACTGTCTCTCCTTTTCCAATAGCCCTATTTCTACAGAAGAACTTTCAGATATGCTCATGTTCTTGCTTTGAAATAATGACTCTCAGCTGCACTGGTAGTTTTCAGAAAGTTCTACGTTGCTCCTTCTCCCTTACAACAGAAACTTCTGCAGCAGCAGTAATGCTGGGGCTACCTACAGACATCAGGAAATAACTGCACCAATCATTCTCAATTCATTTAGCACATCACATTTGCAGTCACAGGGATAAGCTTAGACAGAGATTCTAAAAATATGCTGAATTAACATGTCTGCACATAGATGGGTGAAAACCCCTAGTTCCCAACTGGAAAGGTGTTAAAAAAAAAAGGAAAATATATAAATTGTTGCAACTTCCCACACAGAAAACATCTCATCCCTAGGGGTATCCTACAGAAACTTCGATTTTTTTCTTCTTTAGTGGTTAATATAATTAAGTAGACAAACTGATTTGAACATGCACTATCATATAATGAACATGTATACTACCATTGGATTGAACAGTAAGTGGCTTGAATAAAAACATTTACAATGTTGTAACATAGCAGTCAAAAGGCCCACTGGCCTGGAAATTTCTTCCAACAACCCAAACTTTTGCTACCAGCCAAGGAAAAACTACTGTGAAAATTAAAGAATATATTTTTCAAACTTGGGCTGACTTGTATCAAGCACTAAAGCAACAGCCCACATTTGAACAGTTGCCTTCTCATTCATTCTTATTGCAGCTACCATATTATGAAGCTGACATTCCAGAAGCCTAACTGGGTTATGTTTCCTATGGTGCAATGATTCCAGTAACTAAGGAATAGTTTCAAACAGCACTTACAGTGGAAATTAACATCACCATTGCATTTACTACTTCATAATTTAAAATGATTTTATAAAAACATCTCATGAAGGTTATTACACAGCATACAAAACTTAGAAAAGCAAGAGAACATAACTTTATGCTTTACAGAATTTTAAGTGCAGTGGTACATAAAATACATAGCATTTTTTCTAAACACAATCTAAAATCGTAATTAACAGTCCAGTTCAATCAACCACTGCTGCCTTACAGGAGAGAAGTTAAAATAAGTACAGTAAATCCCAACTCTGTCTACATTTTAAGTCAATATGCACCTCTCACAAAAAGTCTAGGTTTAATTAAGAGCTATAAATACTCTGTATCTATTGAATTCAGAGCACATTAGGTCTAAATAGTTATTTTAACCTGTTATAATTAAATCCTGGGATTGGATTAAAAAATGTTCTGTTCATATTTGAATTGTTTTAAATGTTCCTATAGAATATCAAGGTTTAGGCAAGAAAAGGTTCTTCACCCAGCAGATGATGGGAGCACTGAAACAGACTCTCCAGGGAAGCAGTCACAGCACGGAGTCTTCCAGCATTCAAGAAGGATTTGGACAATGTCCTCAGTCACACAGTGTGAATGTTGGGAGTGTCCTGTTTAAGGACTGGAGTTGGACTGATGATCCTTTTGGGTCCCTCCAACTCAGGTGATGAAAATCCCTCTAGTCACTATGGAAAGTTTACAGAAAATTCAATCCCATGTTTAACATATATTCCAATTTTTCTAATAGTACAAACCACTTGAGTTTACTCATGATTTTCTACAGGGATAGAAGAACAACAAAGCTCCGCATGTACACCACAACAGCATAAGGCAGTTTACACCATGGCAGTGTCCCTACACATTAGCATGTTGTACTAATATTGCCATTCTATCCAGGCACACTTGCAGCCACACTAAGCATGTCCAAAATAATTTGCGATAAAAAAGCTCAGTTTGTTTGCTTAAGAGTAAAAAGGGTTTGGGTTGTTAGTTTTGGGTTTTTTTTAGTAACTGATATTTCACACTGACAACTGAAGGGAAGAACTCAACTTGCTATTAAAAGTAATACTCAAGTTTAATACCTCAGTATTTGAGGGCCCACAGTAAAGTGACCTGATTTTCTCAATCCAGTACACAAAACAAAACAAAAAAATCATGTCATTCTAAGGTCAGTTCAAGCTTTAGAATTATGACATTGTGCAATTTGTTAGGAATAACCCAGAGCTGCCACCTTCTGATTTACAAACTTTGTTCTTCCATGTACTTTGAGAAGGCTTCAGCTTGAACGAATAGTAAATTATAAAGAATCAAGAGGAGAGGTTCAACCGAGTGGCAGCACAGAAATATTCTTTGGAAGAAAACTGTCACTCATCACACTGATTACAAGTCAGGGTGGTACAGTTCCACCGCAGTTTAAAACAGTTTCAGCTAGAGCTGACATTTCTGTGATTTATTCCTTCCCCTAGAAACTGCACAGTCCCTTTGCACTAATCTGACTGTGGTGAGTCAGTTTAGGGAGCTAAAGAGGATGATCAAGAACCTAGCAATAAAGCAGCAATTACTTTTCATCTGGCTCACAGCACTAGATTTGTTTGCCATTGTGCTGCACAAACACCAGTAACAGTGCAGAAGAGGGAAGACCCACACAGCCAAGACCACAGAAGATACCATTTTCAACCAGCTCAAGTGTACCAGCATATGGCAGCTGCAGCCAGCACTACTGATCTTATTATCACCTTCCTCCACTGGCAGGACCAGAAAAACACCAGCACTGGTCCACAAGAGGCAGCTAGCCTTTAAGCAAACTCAACCATAACAAGATACACCCTGGGGTCTGAATTCCTCTTAACATTTTCTGTCATCAAGTCAGTGGGTTTAGCTACAGAAATCGCATGACCCACCTGTTTCCCCTACTCCTAGTCTAGTCCTACTTGAGTGTTACTTTCCCATAATTACCAGAAAGCTAAGGAAGTGGATAATGAACAACCTTCCTCCCAGATATTTAGCATGTGGATGAATGTTAGTTCTATTTATCTAATAATAAAGACAGTAGAATGGGTAACATGTTGAAAGCACTAGATGGGTTTCCAATGGACATTTATAATAAAAAGATGTCTGCTGTAGAGGGACTTGTTATTTTTATGCTGTATTTACAATAAAAAAAGCTGAATTAGTATATCTATTCAAGATGGCAGATAATAATTTCCACAAACAAGACAATTCATCCCCTCCTGGCATCTCTTCCAGCTTTATCTTATAACCAGTAATTACTACTACCTTAACCATAATTCAAACCACATTTATGTCTGCTTAGGGAGCATTGGCTATTTAGTCAACTAACAAAACTGTTCTTTAAGCACCATGCTTCAAGTCACCAACATTTTAGCTCAGCTTTGTCTTCTTGTCCAGGTTAGACGGTCAGACATAAGCCACACTACTAAAAACTGTGTTTCAAAACTAAGGACAGTATGTCTGATTAGGTTAGTGCCCTCGATGACCATTCTGCTGTGGGATTAAAAGTAAGCACACTGGTTTTCAATTTGACTTCCACAAGATGCTTTTGCAGCCATTGGTTGAGTAATGGGTTACACAGTTGAGATAAAAACCTTTCCTTCCACCTCAAATCACATTTCCCTGCAAGTGCTATGCAGTTAAGTCAATCAAAAGTCAATTCAAACCTAATTCATACTGTGAACATCCAGGTCAGAATTCTGAGATGTTCCTCTGAATTTTGGGTACTGAACTAAATAAATATTTAAGAATGTAAAAGCTACATTTTAAAATGCAAATATATGAAAATATTTTTTCACCTTTAACTGGTTTTGGTTTCAAGTGTAATTAACAAGTACAGTTTTCATCTTTCTGGAGAATTAATTCTACAGTTCATAGGAGGAGTGTAGTTTTAAGTTCATGTTCCTCCTTCAAACTTATAAGATGCAAGATACAAATCTCACTCCATTCTATGATGTTTAAGGAAATAGGAACAATTCCTCCAGTAGTTTTAGGCAGCTAAGGATACATATAAGTACCAGGAGGATTTTGAAAAGATCTTTAAGCAGGTTAAGCAGCTAATTCCCATTTTTGTTAATGGCAGGTAAGCACATAACCTGATTAGACACTTCTAAATCCGAGCACGAACATTTTCTATACCTGTTATCCAAACACCAATGCAAAGCATCCACTACATTTGAATAATCAACTTGAAGCTGGTTTGCGTGTCTCTTGTTTTTATACACAAGTAAATCAACAATAAGTTTGCAACAGCACTCTCCATACCAAAGACAGTCTTTTTCAAAGATATTACCATTTTATAACATTCAAATATCAGAATAAAAAATACCACGGGTCAAGCAAGATGAAACAGCACTAAACTCGGGGTACAGTCTGAGAGTCAGCCGCACCACCCCTTACACCACATTAAAAAAATCCCACCCTTCCACAGTCCATGAATCCCCATATTTGCATAGCTCACTGTATTGCATTATGTATAACCCCAAAGACAAGCAAACAGAAAGGTTATTTCTCAGCCCACTTGGTTCCTAAATTCAGTTCACCACACAGCTGCCCAAACAGCTATGCCAGCACAACAGACTGGGGGCACAGGCAGCAGCACCATTGAGCCGCTGCACCTCCAAATGGCATCAGCCTACAGAACGATTCTATCAGGGAAGGGTGAACTCTGGCGCAGTCGAACAGCAGGCATCTGAAACAGGAGCTGAGCATCTCCCACATACACACCTTGGCTGGGCATATAAACTTTCAATACTGCTGGTATTACACTTTCTACTGTAAATTTCATAAAAATATGCATATCCTCTGGTGGTTTATAAACCATTGAGTCAGAGAATTACTCTTCTCTAGAAAAACAAGAAAACTAGTCATACAACAAATAATCAAGATTTCTTGCCTATTTGATTTACACAGTTGACTTACAAATTAAGTGATTTAATTCATTCTGTTCTGTGAGCTTAACATGAAGCAGCTGCAAAATTTCAGAAGTTATTTACAAAAAAGAACTGGTTCCAAGTTAAATGCTTTTTAACATTTACTATTGTATTTCTCTGAAACAACAAAGCTTTCTTAACCAACTGCTGATGAAACTGTTTCATCAATTCTCCCTTTAAAAGTCTCAGCACCACACCCATCACACTGCTGGGACTGTCTTCCTTATTTAAATGCTAATTGCTTCTCATGAGACATCAATTCAATTATTCTTTTGCACAGTTCATCATAAGACATTTTAATGATCCAGTCTTTTCACTGGATTTTACACCATATGGAGACTTGAGGTTTAAATCCTAAAAGACCAAATGAAATCAATGAAAAACACATAGAAGTGCAGGATAAGCCCAAGATACCTGTCACTTCTTCATATGTAAAAAGCATAATATGCCTGAACATATCGGAGATATTCATTCCCTCAACTTTCAATTAGTGACTTGTTTATTCTGTACTAAAAAGATGGGAAAAGCTTGTATTTCATTAGATAATTATCCATCATCTTTTCTTGGTTATTTTTTTGCTGGGTTTTAAGCATGTAAGGACTGTGCAATTGTGAAGTAGCAGCAGACTGATAAAAACACCTAAATGTATATTTGTGAGGTCAGAACATGCGATAACAAAAAATTACTAACATAATCGCCCTGTCAACTGCACTTATAGGCACAAATCTTCTCCTCTAAACCATGTGAAGCACTTGTTTGAATATAGTCTACAACGCACAAGAAATATCAAATACTAATTCCACGATTTCTCACACACACAACCGTAACAACCACACCTTCTTCCTAAACTAACTGTTAACACTTCAGATAAAAACATTATTTTACAAACAACCATTAAGGATTAAAATTGGACTTACCTGAAAAAAAATGTTAAAAGTCTCAATTTGAAAAGTAAATGGGTGCCTACTTGCTTCAAAATTACTTAAGTCCTTCTACTGTAAAATAATAGAAAATATAAAACATAGACATACAAAAAAAAAAAAATCCCAAATCTATGAAAGAGACAGAGATGGTTTCAAGCTTTTGGAAGCTGATCAATACTTATGGCCTTCCAGAAACAGTAACATGAAAATCAGACCCATTAAAAGCCTCATTATTTTATTGGAAAACAACTTTTTTTCTATATTCTGCGCTTTCTCCAAAAAGCACACTAATCAAACAAAATAAAACAGATTAATAAAACTTTGTTTCCACAGCAAGTATACTCCTGCCAATAGGGTTTTTTTTCCCCCCCTTTTGGCCTATTCTTGGCGAGTTTTAGAATTATACATTTTTAGAAGCTTTAAGCAAATGACAAACCTAGAAGAAACCTACCAGGTTCTAACATTTAAAGCACAAATGCTTCATCTGAGAAAGAAGAAATTAACAGCATGTTTAAAGCAAGAGAGACAACCGAATCGAGTAAAGTAGAATCAGGAACACCAATCTTTGACGCATTTCTGACACAGCTGCTCAGCCACTTTCCATCAAAGCCCACAGGTTTAACAGCAGACAAAAACCCCAACAAGTAACTAACTCCGTGAAGGCTTCACAAGTTGTCCAAAGTAGAGATTTTACAAGGTAATTTGACAATTACTTGTCAAAAATACAGTCATTTGCTGAAAAAGAACAAGTTATTAAAGAAGTTGACTGAGGATTTCAATTGATACTGTTCAATCTTTTTCCTCTCGTTTAGTCAGTTCAGATAAATACAGCTATACAGATTACAGTCAAGTACACACATTGATGACAAGTCATCCCTGCTTCTTGACTGTTTTAATAATGACAACATTGGCTGTGGTAGGAGACATATGACTACATCACATGTTTCAACACGATCAGCACTGACATAAGACTGTCTTTTATCACTACCATTTGCTCTCTGTCAAGTGGCTTAGCACAGCCAACAGTAAAAATCACTATCAGAGCTAGTCCCACTATGAAAAGAGCTGCACCAGGTGGCAGTAAACTGACAACTGCTCAGACTCTTGGCATTGACAAGTGACAATGGAGGAGCAGTCCTCCATTTGTTCTCCAAGAAGCGCGAGGGGCAGGCAAAAAGATGAAAATTCCAGTCCTGCATTGTTTTTCCTCCATATATAGCATAACTTATTCATGCAGACAGTTGCATGTATTTGTCAGCACAGAACACAAAACCACTTTATCCACTTCTCATTTTCCACCAACACCTTTCTAAGCAAGCACTACTTTCATACCAATCTCCTCAGCAGCATCTTTCTTACCCGGAAATATTAAAAAAAATTTAGGAGGCGCTTGCAGACGGTACTACTAATAATAAAATCTTTGACCACCAGTGACACTGTGTTCATTAGGAACAACCTCTAGCGAGATTAGTGAGCTGTAACTGCTATGAGACAGGGCATTGGACAGCTAGCTAGTACTCCCAGTCATCTAACGCATGACCTTCAAAACAAGCCCCTTCAGCAGTGTTACCTTGCTGCTGTATCTCATTTTCCTCCATTTTCCTTGTTTATGTCTCATCTTGTACGTAAGCAAAAAGAAACAAACAAAAACCCAAGCAAAGCCAGCTTACAGACAACAAAATTACTTAAAAGAAATTGTATTTTTTTTACCATTTCACGCAGTGTCTGTAGCTTCCTTACAACCACACAGCAGTATTGCACAATATCTCAGGCATAAAGTCACACGTTTCTTTAAACCAAAGTATTTCAACTGATGACATTATAATTTTTAGTATAAAACAAACATGTATTCTAATTCATCTCCGCTGCAATATTGGGATTTTTTTTTAAAAAAGTCCATTCCCTTTTGAAGTTGTTCAGGGCCCTGGAAAAAAAAAACATTGGAAATTACATCTGCTGGATGAGAAAAGCTGAATCTCTGTTTTGTCGCCTCCACGCAACTGGTAATAATTTGGAACTAATTCAGCTCCTCTGGTGGGTCACTGAGGTGACAAGGTATCTCCTACCAGAAGCCAGCTCCTCGGCTGGTCATCCCAGCAAAGCCTCACTGTCCCACTCACCAGAGTGTCATCTGCTCCCTGCTCCCCCTGCCCCACCCACGCACACACCCTGCGTGACAGCATGAAAGCTTGACGCAAAAGCAGAACTGCTGCAAGAACACGAAATTGCTTTGGGCAACTCTGAAAGAGAAGTAAATTCGAGGCCATCTCTCTTTCAGATAGGGGAGAAATAATTAACCAGAAATTTCCTCAAAGGAAGACGCTATAATCATGTTTCTTCAACAACTTCCAGATTTTGTATTTAGCATGTAATTCTATGCACACATCCTTCCACATCCAGATTAAACTCTTCTGCGTCCAAACTCACTTTCTGCGTCCAAAACAATTACGTTTAAAAAAAAGCAAAAATAAGCAACTGAACCAAGTAAACTCTTAATTTGCACAGTTAAAACTAAAAGTTAGCGTTTAATAATCAACAGCACTGAGCATCTAGGGAAGTCAGGCTAAACGGTTACTCAAGTAACTTTCACTACAAATTTTTCCAGGATGACTAATGAATTGTGAGCTGCAGTTTGGCCGCAACCACAGCTGGTAGCCTCAAATCCCCTCCTGATGGGGTGCAGTAAGCCTCAGGTAGATTTAAAGAGCTAAAAAGCACCATCTCGAGAAGGAACACACATCTATTCAAGCCATCACCAGCAAAAATATTATCTCCCCCCTTTCAGGTTCACCTAAGTAGATACTTGAGAGTCATCACCCCAGCACTAAAACAGCAAAATCCTAGCATCGCGAAGTCATTAAATAATTCACCTATTCGGTTACACGCTACGAATGAGCTGACCCCACGAGCTGTGCGGGTCTTCTAGCCCCGCCAAGCACTCCTGAAGGAAACCCAGCGCCCTCCCCCCCAGCCAAGGAGCGGCTGCAGCGGCACCAGCACTGCAGTAACGCACGGCTCAGGTCTTCTCTGGAAAAAGCTCACGGTTTCAGCAGAAACTCCTCCTCCCCGCATTTTAAAAAGGAAAAAAAAAACAAACCCGAGCGGCGACAAACATACGGTCATTTGGCCGGGCTGAGCCGGCCTAAGAGCCCCCCATGCCAGCGCGCTGCGCCTCCGCCTCCTCCCGCCGAGGCGGTTGCAACATGTGCGGGGCTGCCGGGCAGCGCTTCGCCCCCGCGCGGTTTAACCCCACCCTCCCCGCGCCTCCCCCGGCAGGGGAAGCACCAAAAAGAATAATAATTTAAAAAAAAAAAAATCGCCCTCAACCCCCCAGGTGAATACCCGCGGCTCCCCGCTGTCACGCAAACACGCCCGGGGTGGCGCGGGGGCCCCGGAAGCTGGAGAGCGAGGGGAGGCAGCAATTAAGTTTAAAGAGAATCTGTTTGTCTTCCCCCCCCGCCCCAGCCTCTGGCAGCGCCGCCCCCGCCGTACCTCGCCGGGCTGCGCGGGTCTCGGACGGGGTCGCTCCTGCCGCCGCACCCACCATGCTGTGCCTGCCCGCACCCCCTACCGCGACCCCCGCGCCTGGCGGGGCTCCATGCGGCCGCTCCGCACCTGAGCGCGATGACGGGCGGCGGCGGCAGCAGCGCCGCGGAGGGCTCGTCCTGTCCTGTCCTGTCCCGTCCCGTCCCGCCGCGCTCTGCTCAGGGTCGGCCGCGCCGCAGCGCGGGGCGGTGAGCGGGAGCTACGGGAAGCGCCCCACTTGTTGCCCCGGTGGTGACGGAGCCGCACGCACCTTCCCGCCAGTCACGCGCGCCTCCCGCATGAACGAGCGCACTCTGGGCGGGAGGGGGCGCGGCAGCGAGCGCGGCGCTCCCGCCGAGGCCCCGCCTCTCGCCGATTGGCGGCGCAGCGGATTGGCGGACGCGGCACGGCGTGGGGCCGGGAGGGGCACGGGGGGCCGCGCGCCCCCTCGCGCCCCCGTCGTCCCCGCGATTGCGGAGCGTCGCGCCCCTGCGGAGGCGAGGGGGCGGGCCGGGGGTAGCCCTGGTACCGGCGGCGCCTTCCTCAGCAGCGCGCAGCCTGCCACGGCTTGCGGGCACCGCCCTGCAGCCCCATAGTGACCCCGCCGCCAGGTTGCGCACCCGCCCGCAGCCCCGCCTCCCGCCGCCATGTTCTTCCTCGACGCCTCACCCCTTCCCGAGGGAAAACAGCCCGGGGCCCTCGGGTGTCAGTAAACATCCCCAGCAAAACACAGATGCCAGTCAAGGGAGGGGATTGTACTGCTCTGCTCCACACTGGTGCAGCCCCACCTTGAGTATCGTGTGCAGTTTTGGGCGCCGCAGTATGAAAAGGATACCAAGCTACTGGAGAGTGTCCAGAGGAGGCCACAAAGCTGGTGAAGAGTCTAAAGGGGAGGTTGTATAGGAGCAGCTGAAGTCACTTGGTCTGTTTAGCCTGGAGAAGAGGAGGCTGAGAAAAAAGAAAAAAAATAAGAACAACCTTGCAGCATATAGTTCTTTGCTGTGACAAAGTGCATTGCCAGTCCCTTGAGGCAGATGCTGTCTGGGTTTGCCTTCCCCAGAGCCAAACACCTTTCCAGCACACGATTACACGTGAATGTGTGGTTTCATTGTGACTCAGAGCTCAAAGATAGCCACTAGCTTTTTTCTTGTTGAGCATCCCTGCATGGGGAGAGAGCTATTTTTAGCTGAACCTGAATGTTTCTAGCATTATTCCTGATAGGAGAAATAAGCCGTGTGTGCTTGAAGTCGAAACTGAAAGACAGGATCTTGGGGTTCCCTGTGATCCTCTCGGCCTTCCAGTAACCGAAGCAGTGCAGCCTCAGCCTGTGCTTCTCTCAGTGTGTCTCTGACTGCTAAGTTCCACGACGTGAATGACCTCCTGGCAGGATAAGCCCTTCTCTGAGACACAAAGGGCTGAGAAGTCCACAGAAGATCAAGTGAGACAGAGGCAACAGGGTCTTTGGAATCACAGGGTGGAAAGCTGGTGGGTCAGAGCCATTTCAGGGCACAGTTGTGGAGTCAAGTTGGTAAATTTTGGAAGAGAATAATAGCAGCAATGAAGTCTTGTTCCAGTAGAAAGGAAATTTTTTTTTGACTGTTAAGCAGTTGTGACTGCATCCCTTACAAGGGAAGGAGGAGGAGCAGGCACTGACCTCTCTCTGGTGACCAATGACAAGACTCAAGGGAATGGCAGGAAGATGTGCCTGGGAGGTTTCGATTGGATATTAGGAAAAGGATCTTCACCCAGAGGGTGGTGGAGCACAGGAGTAGCTCCCTGGGGAAGCAGTCATGGCACCAAGCCTGACAATATTCAAAAAGCAGTTGGACAATGCCCTCAGACACATGGTGTGAATATTGGGTTGTCCTATGCAGGGACAGGAGCTGGACTCAAAGATCTTCATGGGTCCCTTCCAACTCAGATCATTCTGTGATTCTGTGACTTGTCACTGTCACCTGAGGCCTCCCCACCAAGAGGAGGCTGCCCAGTTTGGGTGTTGTTTCCTCAGGGAGGAAACAGTGTTTGAGCTGGGAGAAAGGCAGATGCACACGTATTTGTGTCTCCCAGCTTTGTTGGCAGGAGAAGGTGAGGCAGCAGCGTCTTCCCTCCCTCCTGCAGTGATAAAAACACGTTTTCTGAGGTAAACACCTACCAGTTTGTAACAAGCCTCTGTGGCCAGAAGGGCTCCTGGTTGTGGCTACAAAATTATCTTTGCGACAATGTTAAATTCTTTGGGTTTTTTCCACACAGCATCAAGCGAGAGAAGAAAACCCTAGCCATGCTGAAGAATGCTGTTCTGCATAACTTCCCCCCACACACACCTTTTTAAGCAAGGTAATGGCAACTGGCTCAGGTTCATGTGGTTGTCCACAAAGCTTTTGCCACTGAGTCTGGCAGGGGAAGAAAAGGACTGTTTCAGACTGTCAGTGCTTCCCTTAGTAAGTAAGTTTCTAAGAGCTTCAGATTTTGGAAATTTGCCCTCCAGAGCTGATACTAATCAAGCATGACTCACTCATTAGTAACCCATTTGTTTTTTGGTTGTTTGCTTACTTGCTAAGTTGATGAGACTACAAATCCTGACTGAGCATCCCTATTAAAACAAACTAGAGAAATCTCCAAGACCCAGGTTGCTTACTGAAATAAAACATAAAAATGTGTGCTGTTACAGCAAAGAGTACAGTCTCATTGTGTCCAGATCAATAGCAACCAGCAGACAAGATTCACAGTTCCCATGGACCATGAACCTCACAGCTCTTTGTCCTGTGCAGGAAGAAAATGAACACATGCCATTTGTTTCTATTTTTAGCACCTGCATTCTCAATCCAATATAAGGAGAGACCCAACCAAAGGAATTATCTTAATGTCACCTGACACAGTCATTTAAAAGCTGTTTTCACTGCAAAAGTAGAGGCAACCATGTCCCCACAGTCCACAAAAACAGACATTTATACACTTCCATTTTACAGCACTCATTTTCACCAAGACTCTGGAGCTCATGTGCACAGCTATAAACATGACTGGTATCCACAGCATGTACCAAGCTCCCCATGCTCAGTGTCTTTAAATATTGGAGGCCGATAGAAAACCCGCAGTGAGCCTCCTGGAGTTGCTCCAAAATCTTGTTCAGGAGTCTGGAAGGAATGTCCCCATCCACAATACACTGAGAGGGACACTGCATATTTATTCCTCTTCAAATATTTATATAGGTAGCTCACATTTGAGCAAAGCTGTCCTTTTCATCACTGTAGAAAGATGACAGCAAAGGGAGAAATTGCCCTAGATCAGAGAGCTTCTTTCTCCAGGAAGTAACACAAGGCTCAAAAGGAGAATTAAGAGTCCGGTGGCCAAGAGCTTGGCTTCACTGCACGAGAGATTTCATAACAATATGTTTTGAGATCAATTTCACTGAAAAAAAGAAATCAAAAATCAACTAGAGCAGCTTGTCACAGAACACTGAGTCCTAAGGAACCTGGAAAAACACATGAAACCTGAAAAGTTTGGACAACAGTGAAATGGTCTGCTGTCTTCCCCCTTTTCCTAGTCCCACACCCACAGCCGTGCCTTCTCCTCGGTAATCACATTGACACAACTGGTCATTGGGCTGTGTTGTGAAACCTCGAGGGGGCAGGTGGTTTAATCCAAATGTATTCCCGGATCCAATTCACAGCAGAGCCTCAAAAATTGGGGGGAAAGGAGGAAAATACCTAGAACCAACACTGTCACTGAGTACAGTGTATTTTCAAACTACTGCCTAACCACATTGCCCTGACCATGCTCAGTGCAGCTATACCCTAAAAACCTCAGCGAAGTGTAAGGCAGGAGCTCACTTTCCAGCCCCACACCCCTGACTACAAGCAGTTCGACCTTCTCTGAATCAGCGCAATTGCACCAGGCAAAGTGGGAAGCCTATGGAAGTTTCTTACCTGATGCTGCCAATTAACAGGTCCCAGTATCAGTAGCAGTGAGCGTAATGTCGTCCCAGGGCAAGGGCTGCAGGACTTCAGTGGGCCTCAGTCTGCTACAATGGCATGAAAACTGCTCCAGCTCTAAACTCACATTTACTCTGTCTGTCGTCAGGTTTAATAAAGTCTCATTAACACAAAACAATCCCTCAAAGCAGCTCCCCCCTTCCTACTGTGACATCCTCCTTTCAGGCTTTACTACACAGCAGCCTCCATCCCTCTTGCTCCATGCACTCCCAGTGGGGGCCAGGACACCTTCCCTTACATCCTTGACCCCTCTGAGGTTTAAGGAATGAGGTGAACATGCTGGCTAACAAAAGCTAACAAATCCCTTTGCAACGTGAGGTAGCAGGGAAGCACACCCTGAAGACAGCTCACCTTATTTAAATCAGCCTTTCTACATGCCTCTCTGCCTGCAGTGGTCATTATAACATCATGCCCACACTAGCACCCCGTCTAGTTTAGAATCACTTTGGTCACTCTCAGGTTTATATGCATTTTATTATATTTATCTCTTTATCTCTTTTCAGCAGGCCTTGTGGCTTGCAGCCACACAAGACAGGAGAAAACAAGGATGTGAATCCTTCTGATGCCCCACTATCCCATGTCATGTCTGATACAAACTTATACATAAATTAATGGCAACGAGTACCTAACAGCACCCAGACATGCTGTTCCCAGGCTTTCAGTGTTGATGTTGTTGCTTTGACAGGGCCTGCTGGGAAAGGATTTTGTATCCAGCTCTTGAAACAAGTAGTGGGGTGGCAAAGTAATGAGTAACCTCATAACAATACACTTTCTAAAGCCCTGATGATGGAGTAGACACTAATTACACCTGCCAGTATGACTGTTGGGGAGTATGGTCCCTGAGACATCTCCTGCATGCATGGGAGGATGAAACAGGGCATGAGGGACCACATCTAAACACAGATGTACAACCTCACCAGGATGGCAGGTTGTGCTTGGGTGAAACTAAAGAAGCCCTGAACAACTTGATGTTAAAATTGTTCTTCATTTTTGTTGATTAGAAAGGAATCTGGATTTTCATGTTTCAGGTCTGTAAAGCTGAGCGTTTTTATGGGCACAGTAGTAACTTGTTGCTTTGGTTTTTATTTTCCAAGAAAGAGAGCAAATATTTTTTATTGCAGCTGATGTCAGCAGCACACACACACTTCTATTTGTTCTGAATCTGGAATAATCTTTTTGCCTACATGTTTAAAAACATGACTTTCACTATGCATCATAATGCAAATTATTAGAACCAGCATACAGCCCTTGCCAGTGAGTTGCAAAGCATCAAACTTGTCTCAGGGTTTGGCTACAGGGAAGCTGCCCATTCAGGGCATTGGTGTCATGTCACTTGGTGACACAAATTCTTGTTGCCTCTATTTTCCCATAGGTAGTGTGATTGGCACAACAGCCAGAAAAGGGAGTCTTTTAATAGTATTCAGCTCTTTTTTTTTTATCAAATTAAAAATCATTTCTATTTTTTCCAAGCTATTTATTCATTGCTGTCATAGCAATTGAGTTCACTGGAATAAAAGCTGATTGGGGGACTACTGCATTTATAGCTATGAAAATGAGATATGCACATGAGGCTTTTCTCTAGCATTGGCCTGTTAATTAATAATTGGTAAATTGCCAGGAGCAAAAACAGAAGTAGGAACAAGTCCCAGGTTATAAAATCTTCAAGGTTATCTTGCTCTTCCTGTTTCACAACAGCAAAGCAAGAGTGAGAGAAGTCAGACACAGCCAGGTTGCAGCAAGACAGGGCCCAGCCATGGGCTGCTTTCCTGGGGGAGCCACGTCGCAGCGTGTGCCATCCTGCCATGTCTGCCAGGCTCATAGCAGCCACTGCAAGCACCTGCTCCCCCAGCTACCAGAATGAAGCAAACACAGGATTTTTCCTTGAACCTGTGTATTGCCCAGAATTTTAAGGTACCTGTTGGCAGCCACCCTTGTGAACATGGTCAGTGCCTTCTCCCTGCAAGGGCTCACCATGAGGGACTACCACCTGTCTCATCAGAAACACTGACAAGCTCTTTTCCTTGGGGAGCCCCTCTAAATCCAGCATGGCTAGGCATTATTCACATCATGGAAGTTCTTGGCCCAGATCCCTCACATTGCATCCCATAATATAATGACAACTCTCAGAACCACAATCCCTGCTCCAAAGCATACACCTGCTGTCTGGGCCAAAAATGGTGCTGGCTGCAGTGACTCATGTACTGAAATGCTTCCCAACCTCCCTCTTGTAAATAGTCACCTAGGTCTCCTGGGTCAAATGCTCCTGTAAGGCCAGTGCAGCTGGAATTAATTTTTGGTGATGGACCAAAGCTTATCCAGCACACAGGTCTATCTGATTTTTGTGGACAGAATGGTGTGGCTAGAGGACACCTGGAAAGCAGGGGACTACCCTGAGTATGCTTCTGTGACCAAGGACGGTGAGAACACAAGTTAAGAGGTTAAAATTTAAATACTAGCAAGAGCTAAAGATTGCTCTTCAACAACCCTGATGTTCAAACACTGAAGATAAGAAAAAAAATGCAAAGACAACAAGCTGAAGCATCTAATTTCTTCCAGGAATGGAATTCAGCCTAGCAAAAAGCCTCTCCCAGGACCAGCAAAGTTTGTCAGCAAAGCTTGCCCAGTGATGTGAACACAACTTTTCAGTGGTCTCCTCACATAGTAATTTTCCTCACCTTCTCCCCCAGCACATACATGCAGACCAGCACAGCAAAGACATCCCCTACAGAGCTGGTTTGCTCCACATTCCTTTGCTTTCATGGCTTGGTGAGATGGGGGAGATGTGAGCGGTATGTTCCGTTTGGCAAAATCACTCAAGTTGAAGAGATTGGCATATCCATCCATGTCCTGCCACTTCTGGACTGTTGCAGCTTGCTCTTGCAGGCAAAGCAGGGACAGATAACAATGGTGAAAAGTAACTCACCCATGCTATGCTCTGTGCTGTCATTTGCAAACTGTGGGCAGAGATGCATCGCGCTTGTATTGATTCACATTTGCCAAGAATAATTACTCCTTGACCTGCTTGGATTAAAGTCAGTGTTTCCCTGCTCTAGAAGGACATACCTGTCTTTTTCAGACAAAGGCCACAGTAGCTAACAGAATTTTCCTCCCAATGAGGCTCCTTTTTCTTACAGACAGAAGGCACAGCAGTGCAGGCATGAAGATCGAGAAGAATACACTTGAAATTCAACTTTCATACGAGCAGAAAACAGAAAATAATTATTCCACAAAAAACAAAAAAGCACCTGTTATGTACAAAATATCATTTTTTGTGTCCCGGAAACATGAGCTCCTTCCACTTCGCCTTACTTCAATGCAGAGGCAACCCACAGAGTTTTGCAGCAAGACCTGAACAGCTGCAAAACTCAAAACTGCCAGGCAGGAGAGGCTGCAGCTGAGTCTCTTCGAAGGTGAGAAAACTCTTTACACTTAGAAAGAAATGTACTGGACCCACTTCAGCTGAACTACTTCCATTTTACTTTTATTTCTTAGCAGATGCAGTTTTAAGCATCAGCAAAATCCCAACTGTGGGAAAACCACCAGTCCTCACATGACATCCAAGCCAGCTGTTTCTGGGTGGCAAGGAAAACTAAGCCAACACTGTGTGAGGGAGGTTTTCCAAGGCACTCCCAACAGTTTGGCAAAGTGCATGTAGCCACCACCAGAGTGAAATTGTGCTCAGCCCACAGTGGTGGTGGCACAGTGTGTGTTTCACCACTGGGGCTTGGGGATGACACTCCTCACTGAGGGAATAATCGTTCGCGTGACATGAGCAACAGGGTCTCCAAAACCAGGGTGTGGAGAGCGGCCCTGTCTCAGGGGGACAGAAGTGGCTGGCTCCTAGGATAGCAGAGTTGGAGTGGGACCTAGCTGGGCTGTTTGAAAACTCCTTCTGAGGCACTTGTCAGGCTCTTTACAGAGGGAGATGCAGGGCGTTCTCATTTTTGTGCCAGCTCTCTGAGCACCCTGGCAGGACAGCAGTTACAAGCTCTGATTTTGGCCTCGCTGCTTCCTGCACCATCTGTGCTGGCCTCTGGGTGCAGGCACCCATCCAGCATGTTGGACACCTGGCTGTAGAGCACCTAGGGTCTCACTCCTGCCTAGGAACCTCCTGCTTCAACATCCAGCTGCTGATGGCTTCTTGCAAGGCACTCGAGGCTCATCTGATTTCCCCCAGGCCCTGCATTTCCCCTGTAACCTTTTCATGTGTATTTATGCTTGTAAAAGCCACCTTGGAGACCACAAGCTATTTGCTGTGCTGCATTGCTGAGTTACACACACCCATTACCACCCAGACCTCATTGCAATGAACAGAAGCCAGCAGTGCCACCCTGGGTGTAGGATACGGCCCCCAGCTTATCAAAATTACCATATATCAAAGAACAGTTATCAGAAAGCTTTTATCTTGTTATTGTAGGATCTGCAGATAAACCTCAGAGATACAAAACAGGGCAAAGGGAAATGAAATAATCCACATATCTGGTTTTAATATCCAGCCTCATACCTACATGTTACTGAAAAATGACCTGGGGGGAAGAAACCTCCTGCATTAGATACTGAGATCAGCAACATAATCAGAATAAATGAAGGGTTCTCTTCATGCCTCTTGATGGAGAAATCCCTCAGACGTAGATGTGCTCACTATAAATAAATAAAACTTCAGAAATCAGCACGCAGCGTGGATGAGATCTAGCCCTCTAAATTAGTAAGCCATTGCCCCACGTATGAAATTGCTGCAGGTTTTATGCCTGATCCTGTACATATTTAACCTCCGCCATGTAAATAGCCCTCTGAAGTTAATGGAGCTGTACTAATTTGCAGTGGCTGGGGATTAAGCCATTGGGGTTAAGCATTTCTGCAGCTCTGATTGCAGCATGTTGTAGTTACAGGGCTGTAGGTTGACTCAGAGATGTTCCTGCTTTGGAAAAAAAATATACGTCGTCATTACACTGTGTCCCCGGTGGCCCTGTGTATATATACCTGGTACAGCCCAGGTATGAGCACTGCCCCTTTGCGGCTGTGTCTCCCACCCTGCAGAGGAGGTTGAAAACATTTGGTTGGGCACCGCAATGCAAAACTCATTTCTCTCTTTCATTCTCACTGAGGATGTTGCCAGTGTTTTCCAGGGACCATTTCATTACTATTATGCTGCTTGCAAGCATCTTAATTTTAATCACATTATAGATGCACCAAGGCAAAATGATCTATCCCCAGTCTAAATAATGAACTGAAGTGAAAACATCCTTGGGCTGCAAAAAGCTAGAACAGGCACTAATTGAAATGTATAAACTTACATAACATTATTTATAGAAAGAAGCCCAATTGCCAAAGGCCCTGAGAGAGCTGGAACATGGGAATGTTTGTTCTCCTCGCAAAGAAAAATTAATTATGTAAGTTTATAAATTCCAGTTGCTTTGTTTGCTCCTCTCCTGGCGTGCCTAAGGACTGCTTGAAAGGTATTTATGGTTCCTGGCTGCTGCTTCTTGATGGTGGTTTTTTAAGCCTGTACTTCTGCATGCTGTTGCCTCATAGGATGTTGGAGCAGGGGATTAGCTGTACACAGTGTGTTCCTCAGCCATAGAAAAATGCATATTTTATCCTGAGGTTCTGCAGAGAAATTTATTTTAGGGGATGTCTGGGGGAGGCCAGGGCTCACCAAGCCATCTTTTTGCAGAGGGCTAGGGGGCTGTTGCTGTGTTTTAGGGGCACAGGAAGGGCCTGAGCCACTGGAAGGCAGCTGGGATGAAACTGACACCTCTCTCTGCTTCAGCCTACCATTTCATCCTGATGTGGCTTTGCTTATTTTCTTCTTTCACTGCCAAGAGCAGCAATGCCATGAAAACTCTAATTCTCTACGTGGTTTGATGTATAAAGCAGGAAGAGTGCCACTTATTACTAAAATGAACTCCCACTAATGCTGTATTCAGCCAGGGCTGCCAACTGGCCAGAAAACTCAGGAAAGATGGCAGAGAAATTATATATCACCAAACCGAAATGACGAATGTTTCCTCCCAGGCTCCACTCAGAATCACAGAATCATAGAATGACCTGAGTTGGAAGGGACCCAAAAGAATCATCGAGTCCAACTTTTATCTCTACATAGGACATTGCCAACATTCATACTATGTGACCGAGGGCATTGTCCAAATGGTTCTCAAATGCTGGCAGACCAGGTGCCATGACTGCTTCCCTGGGGAGCTGTTCCAGTGCTCCATCACCACCTATGTGAAGAACCTCTTCCTAATATCCAGTCTAAACCTCCCCTGGCACATCTTCCCTGCCATTACCTCAAGTCCGATCATAGGTTGCAAGACAGAAGAGATCAGCACCTGTTTCACCTCCCTCCCTTGTGAGAAGGCAGAAAACTGCTATGAGATTCCCTCTCAGTCCCCTCTTCTCCAGGATGAACAAGCCAACTGACCTCAGCCATTCCTCATACGACATCCCCTCCAGACCCTTCACCAGCCTTGTGGCCCTCCTCTGGACAGTCTCCAGTAGTCTGATGTCCTTTTTATACTGTGGTGCCCAAAACTGCACACAGTACTTGAGGAGGGGCTGTACCAGTGCAGAGTAGAGCGGGACAGTCACCACCCTCAACCAGCTGGCAATGCCGTGCTTGATACATCCCAGGACACGGTTGACCCTCTTGGCTGCCAGGGCTCACTACTGGCTCATGTTCAACTTGCCATTGACCACAACCCCCAGGTCCCTCTCCCCAGGGCTGCTCTCCAGCCTCTCACACCCCGGTATGTACATGTATCCAGGGTTGCCGTGTCCCAGGTGCAGAACTCCATTCACTAGGACTCTTTAAGCCCGATTCATCAGCCAATTCAACACGCATTGTGTTATGTGTTTATCCAGCTGTATTCTAGACAATTTGTTTATGAGGTTACTGTGAGAGACAGTATCAAAGGGTTTGCTGAAATCCAGAAAATGACATCGACCAGTTTTCATTGGTTGACCAGGTGGGTGACCTTGTCGTAGAAGGATATTAAGTTTATAAGGCAGGACGTTCCTTTTGTAAATCCATGCTCGCTGGGACCAATGACTGTGTTGTCTTTCAGATGTTTTTCGGTAACTCCCAGAATAATCCTCTCCATAATCTTACCAGGCACTGAAGTCACACTGACAGGTCTGTAGTTACTGGGGTCATCACTGCTGCCCTTCTTGAAGACTGGGACAACATTCGCTACCTTCCAGTCAGCTGGTACCTCTCCAGATTCCCAAGAGTGTTGAAAAATCATTGAGAGGTCTCCCTATGACATCAGCCAGCTCTTTAAGTACGCTTGAATGAACCCCATCAGGCCCCATTGACTTGTAGGGAACCAGTAGCACTATGGCTTTGTTTTTTTGTGCTGTGATCACTTTTCTTTCCCCAATCCACTCCTGTAAAACATCGCTTCTCAAGGGTCTCTGGATACTCACCAGCATCCAAAAATGCCATTTAACCAATTACCCAGTTTTACATATTCTCCAAAGCGATACCATTACAAAAGCTAATGGCTGAGAGGTGCAGTTTCAGTGCAGCCAGCCACTAAGTGAATTAAAATGCAAGCTCCAAGTCACCTGTGTTCAGGGGAGATAAGGAACTAGAAAACATCTCTGGAGAAAGAATTCGTACCTCACTGTTGGCTGATGTCCTCGAATACCACTTAATTTCAGGGGCCTCTCTTGGGGCCCTGCTCACTCTGATAATGCTAAGGGCCACTGGCAAAATGGCCTGAGGCCAAATGCTCTAGGCAGGCGCTCTGTCCCTGGCTGCCCCAGCCCTCTCCCTCCCCATTTTCCTGAAATTTCTTGCATTTCCAGATCTGCCTTGCTACAACCAAAATGAATGAGGAAGGGCAAGGCATTTGGGGATTTGGGCATGGGGATGATCAACCCATTGTGTCTGGAAGGAAAGCGTCAGCCTCCACCACCTGAGGATTTTGTGCTGGGACAACAAGCTCAGGTGATATCCCCAAATAATTCTAATCAAGCAGTACCAGCAGTTTGGAGGTGGATTTGCACCAGATGAAGTTGTAGCTGCATCCCTCTTGCCACCATTTCAAGGGAGGTGACAAATTATGTCATCTGGGGCTCCAGTGGCCCTGGGGATCACCCCTGGGATTCATGTGTTGGGAAAAGGCATTTTTCTTGCTTTATGTACGTCCCTTTTGAGGAAAGGAGAACTCATCTGCAGCTTTGGCAGGGCTTGGATAAAGCAGGGTGACCTTTATGAGTAGAAAGCGCTTTATTTTGCTGCGCTGAAGTGAGAAAGCATTGATGGAAATGGCTGCCTGTCTCCCTGTGCCATCACCTTTACCTCTCAACACAGCAAGGGGGACCCAGGAGTGCAGTCTGGCATCTGTGTTGGATAAAACAGCACCCTGAGCCCTGCTTCCCTGGGATCTGGGAATAATTTAAAAGACAGATTCTAACAGCCCTGGCTCCAAGGTGAGGAGTCACCATGTATTTTTCTGGTCTCAAGCCACAAGAAATATAATGCATTAAAAAACCATCAGTGGCTGCTGAGAAGGACCTGGCCATCCCCATGAGGTACCACATTCTTTAAAAGGCTCCCTCTCTCCCTGGCACTGACTGAGAGCCTTTTTATAAATATTTGGAATAAATGAATAAACTGTTGAAATTCCCCAGAAGGGGAAGGGAAGACTTCCACGAGCAACATGGGTCAAGCATGAGTCATTAGATAAAACTTCTCAGAGACTGGCACATCTACAGATGGTAGGTAACTATCTAAATCAAGAAATCTCAGAAAGATGGTAGTAATTTATTTTATTGATAGAGAATGAAGAACTGACATACAGTAAAGAGAACTTCTCAGAATATCAACCAGTTTATCAAAAACTTAAAGCACAATAAAATGTAGAAGTCATGGACTCCAGCAAAAACCCTCCTGTGAAATGCAATAAAAGCACAAATGTTAATTCTGACATTTACACTTACAAAAAGGACCTATGAGAAAGAGAAATAAAAAAATGGAAAATAAAATGCAACTAAGCAATCTGAAAAATGGGAAAGTAAATCAACACCAATATGAAATACTTATGCCTCGTCATCTGCTGTTTTCCATAGCCCAAAGCTTTATGAAATACAGTGGTTGCTTGACTCACATTTGCAAAAACATAGTGTGCCTAAATTACTATTTTTTTAAAATACAGATACATATAGAAAAAATACTGCATTCCGGGAATATGAAGACCAAGAAAAAAACAAAATTGCACTAAAAGGAATCTTCTTGCCAAGCAGAGAGTGAGCACAGGGCTTGCCAATTGTGTAATGCATGATTGAAGGCGAAGGCACTTGCAGATAAATTTAAGGGAGCACTAGATTACAAACGAATGGCAACTTGGAGGAATTCCCAGAAAACAAGAAGCAATTGCATGAATAGATTGTAGGACATTTTTGCAGTGCAAAAGGTGACATTTGAGGAAGAACCAGCTGAAAGTTGCAGCAACACATGGCTGCTGCTTACAAGTCTTGGGAAAGACGCAGTAGAGATTGGGATGGGCTGCACATCTGGAGTTATGCATCTGGAGTCATCACGTACACGGTGCCAGACATGCAGTGGCAGCCCACGCTCGCGATGGGGCAGATCCACCATTGGCTTTGGCGAGTTGTCACCCAGGAAAGCAATAGCAAGAGTAGGACCAGAGGCAGCTGCTGGCACTGCTGAGTGCCATCTCCTGTCTGAGCAGCATCCACCTGCCCACTCCCTGCCCTGCCTCCCCCAGCATGATGCAGGTTAGTTTAAATAGCCAGGCTTTGATCAAAACCAAGCCGGTCCGAGCTGGTTTTCAGTTGTTAGTAAACAAGGAAGGATGGAGATTCGCAGATGTCAGGGTAGGTATTCCTGCAGGGACAGGTATGAGGGGGGGTTTCTGAGGTTAAGGATATTAGAGCATGGCATGCATTGTATCCCAGCTCCTTCCTTGGCTGCTTTTGAGGACCAGGAAGGGAAATGTTTCCCAGGTGGGACTCATGCAGGGACCCTCCTTCAACCCTTCCTCCTGCTGCTTCTCCATCTCCCTCACTTTCCTCCTCTGGCTGTGCTGAGCAGCTCAGGTCGCTGTTGTAAAACAACAAAATGCCCAGCAGGCTTGGCTAGCAGCTCAGGGCACGATGCCCCAATTGCTGCTCCCCTGAGGGAAGAAAGAAGAGAAGAAGGAGAGTGGCCCCAGCGTCATACTGCTGGCATGGCTGAGCATGCAGGCACAGGAGCTGCTGTTGTGGTCAGCAGCAGTGGTCTCCAGAACAGGATGAGGCCCTTATGGCCAACAGGGCTGTGCTGGGATGTCTGCTTGGACAGATCCACACAGGAGGCCAGCACCCATGCATGGCCCCAGCCACAGCAGGATCTGCATCTGCGCTTTGGGGAAGGAATTTGAAATCTCTCCTGAGGCATGTGAACTGCAGCTTTCATTTGCCAACACCACAGAGATATTTAGCGGGACCATTGATAGCTACTAACACTCATGAATCCCAACAAGAAGCCATGAGTGCTTGTATTGTTCACTCAAGGAAGAAAAGCACAGCAGCACTAGAGGCCTCTTCTCCTCCACCAAGTTCAACCAAGAGTCGCCAACTGGTTGAAAACTCCATAGCGAGGGACAGACGGATGGACACCCACAAAAACCATCCCAGCAGGAAGGCACAGTCCTGCTCAAGGGGGAAAATCTGTTCTCCGTGCTCCAGTAGCAGCTGGGCTTTACAGCAGTCTGAGGAAGTGCAGCATTCTCCTTCCCTCCCCACGTCGAACCTCATGAAGCAGAAATGATTTTGCTGCCCAGTGACACTCCTGTGCCCTTACCAAGGACTGGGCAGAGTGTGGTCTCTAAAACACTCAGCTTTTTTTTTTTCCTAGTTTCACACAGTAGTTTACAAACATCCACCAAGAATAAGATCGGGATCATGAGAAATTCAGGGGAGGGAGGATTAGGAAGAGTAAGAACCTGCCACCCATGAAAATGTGCCCCTTTTTAAAATTCTCATGTCTAATAGGAAAGTATCCAACTATTTCTTAAATGACTGATATTTTTTGCCTCAGCTTCCTTGCCTAGTTAGCCTTTTCACATATTTATTATTCTTTGCATGAAATAATACTTCCTGACATCTGTTCCCAGTTTGTTTCTCTTTAATTTCCATTTATAGCACATTTTCCTATCCTCTGACCATGTTAAAATAAGACAATAAGTATGTTTGACATGGTACAAGTTGCTTAGGACTATGATCCTTCCCTGACCTTGATTTCATTTTTTTTTCAAACGTGCTCTAAAACATAGAGAAACATTTTAACGAACTTTGAGGAAAAAGCAAGTGGAAGCTCAGAGAATCGACAACCACTCAGCATTTCACACCCGTGCTGGCAGCCAGTTACCCAGATATGAGGATTTGTTAATGGTTACAGTCCAGTTCCACTCTGACAAATATCAGCTGGAGACAAATGGAGAAAACAGGGAGCTGTGGGTTGTGCAATCCCTCCACGAGACAGAGCAGAGAATCAGGTAGGAGACAAGGCAGCAGTGGGACAGTCAAAGGAAAGAAATGTTAATTCCAAATGGAGTGATAGAAATCAGCTTGAGTAATGCTCCCCTTCTGAACAGGCAGATGGGGAAAGGTGCCCTTCCCTTGCTCTGAAGAGAGAGTTTGCTTCCAAGTACTGTCTGGCAAATCCACAAGCAATAAATTCACAAGTAGAAAACAATGAGGAATGCTTTACTTATGGCACAGAAACCTTTTATGTTGTCATCCCTATCTTTGTACAAGACCTCAATATAATTTTAGCTCAGGAGGAGGTTGCTCATGAAGCTAAAATAAAATTGAAAGAATCAATGTAGCCTCCAACCCAATGTGTGCAGGCCTTTCTTTTAAGTAACAAAGCAAAACAGTGAGACAGTGTCATCTCCACCATTTTGTGGACTACGACGCAAGTCTCCAGCAGGGACCATCATGCTCCATACAAGCGTTAGCCTGCTCAGAACGGCCCCTCCATATCCCCCTGCGCAGATGTGCTGGTAAGTGTGTTTACACACCCTGCCATGACAAGGCTCACAAGGTTGCACCCCCTGAAGAGAAATATCTGAAACTGAAAACATTTCTGTTCAATCCTCTTTGAGTTTTTTTTTAAGGTTGACAATTGCTGTGCCATTCAGCGTTATGGCAGGGAGATGTCGGTGCCTCCAACAGTTTAGAGCCACAGCAACTCATGCAAGCTCAGATCAGGGTGCCCTCTTTGTACCTTATCTGCCTCTGGAAGCTTTCTTCCCACAACTGTTTTACCAATAGGGCTTTAACCTGCCAGGTTGCCAAGGGAACTTTCCTTTTACCCAAATTCCAAGCTGAACATATGCAAGCTAGAAATCCTGGATATAACCTGGGGCTTTTTGTAGTCAAGGTAAACATCATGACAAACAGGTCTAAGAGCAGCCAAGTTAAACTGCCCTAACAAAGCATCACCATGCTGCTCAGTGCCAGGGCTGTACCACTACAGCTCAAGAGCCAGAAGTCTGATGAGGGTGGACAGTCTTCAGGGAAGCAGATCAGAAGTGACTTTGAAGGCTCACCAGCACGTTGCTGGGATCAGGTGCCCAGCACACACTGGAGGGCTGCTCCTCCTGGGAAACCAGAATCACCTCCCACCAGCCAACAGATGTTCCTTATTGTCCCCTGCCTGTCTGCGGCATGGGGAAAGTGTGACCCAATGGGCCAGCAAAGTTGGCCACCTGATATCCTTGGGAACTGTTTATTTTTAATCCTCAGCAGCACAGAGGCTCGTAGTTACCAAAATGTGTCTCTGCTCCCTGAACTCGCTGCATTTCATCTACTCTCCTGGGCTTTAAGCTCCAAGCAGACAGAGTTTGCGCGGGTGGTTTTGTCCTATATAGCCCACAGTTTGAAAGGATAAGCCTGAGTCTCCCCTGGTTTGCCTGTTTCTCCAGCTCATTTCTTCCCTGCCACAACTAGTCAATTTAACTTTGCTGTTCATCCAGCCCAGTATTTACAGCATCTGGAAGACTCAAAAATTGTTTGAGGGAGAAAAGAATAAAGCTATGTTACACTTGGAAGCCTGATTATGCAAAGCTTTATGTGAATAGCACTGCTGCCACCTTGGAGAACAGGCCTGGGGAGGGGAGGGAGAAAGCTTCATAGTATGACTTAGCCCAGAATTAGTTGTGAACACATTGCACAGTTATAACTGGGATTTAACAATCATTACTAACTTGATGTGCAGAAACAGGAATTATGAAAAAGTACCAAGGGTCATTTGTTTCCTGCGTTGCAATCTCTTTATTTGGTTAAGTGGTCTGAGTCAATAACATCATACTCTCTTCTATTTCCGAAAGTTTCTTCAGCATCTGGCTCACCTTGGCCTCATCAAACTCCAGACAGAGAAACTCCGATTCCTATAAAACAAAATTGCAAGAACAATAGTTGAGAGAGAGAACGTTGTTTCAGGCATACAGTGGAGGCAGGATAGCAAGTTCTGGTGTCCTGAAAATTTGTGTCCTATGTCTCCTTTTTTCTGGTACCACTTCAATATCATCAGTAGACACAGAAGTTGGCCACACACCTACTGCGTGAGAGCAGCATGTGCTGGCAGGCCAGCCAGCAGCTGTCAAAGAGGGCACAGGAAGGCTGAGATCTGCCCACCTTTCCTTTAAATGTAGGCATCAGTCTAGGTTCCTTAGCTGCAGAATTCTGCAGAACTTGTAAACTTAACTATATCTGAGACCTCCACATTTCTTTCCAATCTAGCAATTCCCAAAGCTGTTACTACAGACACTGGGAACCACAAAGTGGCTGGAGCCACCACAGAAAGATTGTCACATATGAAAAAGTAGATTTTATGTAAGTGAAAACAAGAATCCAAACCACAGCCTGTACAGGACATTCCAGTCTGGAAATTTAGGAGAGTTTTTTAATTCTGTTACACATGGGCTCTAGTGTCAATTTAAACTCAGAAGCAAGTTAGGAAGCAGCACTGATTTGCTCCGCAAAGTCCTGTCACATCTTAAAAAGTAGTTACTCTCTTACAAGATGGATATTGGGATAGAGTAAAAGAATTTTGTCAAAAGCCTAGAAAATACAGAAAAAATATGCATAGTATATCAATACACATAAAGGCATAACAATATGAAACTCATTAATAAGCACAGATGTGAAAAGGCCTCCTGAGATCTCCAGCCCATCAGCCTTACCTACTCTATGTCTACAGTTACAAAATATTTCCTGTAGTAATTCTGGCAGAAGCAGCGTTTGGGGTTGTTGGGAGCATGACTGTGTGCTAATGGTGATTCCAGGAGAAGCACCATCAGTGATAAAGAAACAAATTGAAAATGTTTGAAAATTAAAGTGCAGCCAGTACGGGGGGAGGTTTCCTTGGAAACATCGGAATAATTTCAGCCATTGGAATCACTGTATTTACACTGAATTTCTACATGCAACACAGATTCTGTGGTGCTTATCAAAGCAGAAGGGCATCTCCAGGTCTCTCCTGGTTTCTACCAGACTAAAATTTCTACCATTAGTTCAAAATACATTTTTTCCATACAATTAGCATCCACCCAAACCACTGCAACTTCATGCTTTACATTTATGGAATTAATATTTAATATACAAGGATAAATCATGGGACAAATTAAACCTATCAATTTTCACTAAGTACATTATAAAACTGCTACAAGCATTTCCCCCAGGCATCAGAAATAGTTTTACCTTTTAGCCTCTCTTATTCTCTGAAGGATTCCTGGGTTGTTTAATTTTTTATAAGAACCAAACCTGGAAGTGAGATACGAATCAAAGTGCGAGGGGATCATTTTGTGAGCAATTATCACAAAAGGCACTACCAGAAAGAATGGAGGTGCCAGAAATCAGTGATTGGGAAGCCCAGCATATTAAGTACAGCAAAGGGTTGTGCTGAACATCAGTCACACAGGGAACTATCACAGTTCAAGGCAGAAATAAGAACGGTGATTTAAACCTTACAATGTGAAACTTGTTTAGAAAGAAGACCTTGTAAAATGAGAGCAGTGTGCACTTTAAAGTTTTTTTGGCTTCAAATAACACTGTCTCTCCCCTAGTGCTGGTTCCTAGGCACTGGTAAGGCATTTACTGTAGCTACATTGGGACAGTGAGTCTTTGTGAAATGTTTATTATCTATCTTCTAAAGACCAAACCAGCCAACAGACCAAGGTGCACGGATCAAGTTATGTATTTAATATGTGAGTGCTTCTGACTAGAAAAGGTTTCATAGAATTAAGGACAAAATTGACTGAAGTATCAGTAAAATTCAGGAATAGTCATGTAACAGAATACACACCACGTATAAGATACAGATGACTATTAGGAAAGGCCGTTGCCTGAGCAAGCAGTTCTGCTCACAAACAGCATCTTGTTGGAGACTATTACTGTAGGTTGTGGGTGTTTTTTTAAATTAATTGTTTTTCTCTATATCAATTAGTACATTCCAAAACATCACAAAAGTAGCATTAAACATTTGGGATTAATAACAATGCAGATACGAAATCCAGAACTTGGAAGCGAGGCTCTCTTGCACCATTCTTCTTGTCCTTGACAATGGCTATTGACACTTCTTATGGAAAATACTTTGTATAAAATATCTCCGCAAGTATAATTACAGCAACACATAATTACAGCTGGTCACTGCGTAGAAAGAAAACGTTTGGTGAGGAATTTGAAGCTTAACTCCATTTGGCAGTGGGCTTTCTTGTATCTTCCTGTCTGATTAGGAGTGCATTGAAAAAAATCTAGGTCAGATCTGCCTGAAGAAGATGTGTTTGCAGGAGATTGCGTAAGAAAGTCTGAATAAACCCCTGAAATATCTCTCTATACATTCATTGATTAGGAAGCTATGGAAAAGACAAATCTCAAGCAATCTGTTAGTTAACCCCTGAGGGTTTGTGAAGCATTGTGCTGAAGCCAGATCACAGATCTTTGCTGGAGTAAACCATTCCCAACTAAAATGAGCAGGAACAGGCAGCGTCAGTCTAACCAGTGCAACTGCTCCACATCAAGACTGCAAAGCCTATGCCTCTTCGGCTCCACCAGCTAAATCCCCCTGGTTTTAGAACCCTTGTTTTCCCAGAGCAGAGCAGAAAATAGTTTAGAGCTCACAGTCACGGAAGAGCTACTGCAGAAGCAATAGCTCTTCTCACCAACCAAAAATTGTTCCAGTATCTGTAAGGCGTTACAAGTCTTGTTTCACAGGCAACATCTGAAAACAGCTCTTCTCTTCATAACCTGCCAACTCTTTCCTAAACACGTGTGCCACAGCTGTGGACTGATTTCTGCCTTGATCTTTTAGGGAATGAGTCACAGTCCTTGACAGGACAAACTCTTAAGACTAAACTCCTGATGACTTCTGTGGCTTTCCAACCACAACTGTTCATGGAATAGACTTCCCCAGGCCAAGGCCTGCCAATGAAGCCTTTAAGCTCTGCATAAGCTGATCTTATGGCTTAATAACACAGTTGAGTGCAAGTAGACAGGAGAAGAATGAAGTTCCCAGCTCTGGTGGAGATGTTTTTGCATAAGCCTAAGGCATAAGCATGCTTTTTTTTTTCTCCTCTTCAAGCTTTATCAGGTAAAAGGAATGTAAATTGAGCAAAAGCACACTTGGATTACACTGTCTCTTCATACCACTTTATACAAGTGTAAGTGTACTCATGCTTTATCTGCAAAGCAGCTATGTGGATGGGATGGCTTCTAAATAGACATCAACACTCTCACGAAGACCAACCTAAAACATGACTGAGACTGCTGTAAATCAGGTTGATCAGAACTGAGGTTTAGTTTTATTTAATGCTTTGTTAGTTCATATCCTCCACAAGTTCTGAAGAAGGAGAAAAAAGGAAGAAAAAAGAAGATGGAGCTGTGACACTAAAACTTCCCATCGCTCCCCTAAGATGTCCAGGAGCAGGACAAAATTGGTGTCTCTGCTACTTCTCTGCAAGAAACAAGGCTTCCCTTTTGATACTACCTATCGTTATAGAAATTTTCACCCCATTTGGGTGTCTTGTAGTTAAACAAACCCAAACTGGAAAGAGTCATTCATTAACAATAAACCGAGAAGCTAACAAACAGAAACATCAACAGGCCACCAAACACTCCCTTATCCGAAACCACCAAACATGCAATGACAGCACCACAACGACACCTCAAGCCCCTTCACAAGATGGGGTGAACACTTCATACCTGAAGTACAAGCAGCGGTGCCTCAAACCCCTGAAGCCTACCAGACTGAAACTGGGACTTCACGAAGATGGACGTGGTCTTTGGAAAAACGCACATGTATGTTCACAAGCAGGGTTGTTACAGCACATGCATGCATGATGGAAACGGCATCCTCACCTTCAGGTCAGAAAGCCAAGTTCAGTACTTTAAGAAAGGTGTAGGAATGGACATCCACATCCTGAGACTGTCTTGGTTTTCTCCTCATATGCTTTCCCACCCCTCCTCCCATTTACCTCCTGAGCCTGGGCTATAAAAAGAAGCAGCAAAACAAACATTGAAGAAACACAAACTCCCCTCAGCCATGAATTAGGTCTTCTAGGTTTTTTTCTTTTTCAGGAACAAGAGAGAGCTGCAAAAATATTTATAGGAGAGACTAAGAGAAATATAACTTTTTGTATCTCGGTAACTACACTTAAAAACCCATGTATTTTTAGAAAACCAATCCTCACACATTCAAACTTAAAAAAATACAACTGTTCTCTATTGCATCAGTTTGGTCTGCTGCTTAAAATGGTTCCCAGCAACTTTTATACCTCTAGCATTTTTAAGTTTTAGCCATTATATTGGAAAAACAAAAATAAAAGACAGAATACATGTTTTATTTTATTAATACTCATTTTCACTTGATTTGGAGACCTCAGGGAAACTTGGCCACCACCAGGACTGCAATGTGAGTCGGCAGTAATTTTGCTTTGGTTCCTGAAGTGTCCGGACTAAGGCTCGTTCCACAGACCAGGGTGGTGGCTTAGAGCATCTCCTGACACAGAAATTAGGAATTAAACTTTGGAATCAAACGGTGGTCACAAGGGAGACGCTGGGAGGGTGCAATCAGTGAGGTGCTATGCCTCATGCTCACTGGCCCAAGGACAGGCAGCAAAGGGAGTATAGTGGTTTCTCAGGTCTTATTGCCCTTTGGTACAGGCAACATGGCTCCACAGAGGCTAGCATTCAATGTAATTTCATTGTTCTGGAAGATAGTTTATTCTCCTGGCTTAGGTTTTGCATTAGATTAAGATGTTTTAAAGATTTAGATGCCCCTTGCATAAGTAAAAAACAAATCTGTAATGTCACCAGAAACACAGCATGCTTTCGAACACACTGGTACCTTTCATTGTAACTAAGAATGCACATTAATTTTCAGCTTTCCCAATATTTTTGGTCAACAAAGACATTAAGTGGTTTTCGAAAGGACCAGCTGATAAAACAATACTACATCTGCAGTTATGTAGATTTTTTTATTTGGTTACTAGCAAGGAAACGTTGTTATCCTTATTAACAGTTTTTGATAGCAGAAGCCAGAATTTCAAAAAAGTTAAGAACAAAAGTAGTAGAGTTCAGAAGTGTTGCTTTTTCTTTGGGCCAAAGCCCAAACATTGGAAAGCTGGGGAGGGACTCTTCATCAGGGAGTGCAGGGATAGGACGAGGGGTAACAGTTTCAAGCTGAAAGATGGGAGATTGAGATTAGATATTAAGAAGAAAATTTTTCCTATGAGAGTGGTGAGGCACTGGCACAGGTTGCCCAGAGAAGTCGTGATTCTTCAAGGCCTGGCTGAATGAAGCTTTGAGCAACCTGATCCAGTGAAGGGCCCCCCTGCCGTAGGCAGCGGGGTTGGACATGGATGATCTTTAAGGTTCCTTCCAACCCAAACCATTCTATGATTCTATGATATAGGACTAACGTAAAAACTTGGTTTTCCATTTTTCAGTGGGTTGTGTGAAACAGTGAATCAAAGAAATCTCTAGCGTAATATTTCCTATAGAAACAAATTTTGCTGCTTTTTAACAACTTGTGAATTCCTCACGACCAAGCAATAAATACCAGATTCTTCACTACTCCATGTCACTTTTTCTTCCTTATCACTGAATGTTCAGCAGTCAAGCAGATCTCCTACCTCCTCTGTTGACGAGGAAAAATACCATGTCTACCTTATGCAGGTAATTAAGTGCATCACTGGTAAATAAAGACTTCAGAGTCATGACTGTCAAACCTCTCAGCATTTCATGTTAGGTTGGATAGTAAAACCAGCAGCGAATTCTTCCAAAACTATATAACATTCTACCATAATATGCTAATACACAACCATGTACAGTTTTCCACCTCAACAGTTGTCCTGGTCTCCTCTGCAGAATAGGCAGTGGGCCAGGAATAATCTGTAGATTGCATCTGACCCATGTGCTGTAGGTCAGCCCCCTCTGCTCTGCACTGGGATGTGTGTGGCAGCTCAGCAGGAGTCTGGGAAGAGCTAATGTGGCCCCCACCAGCTCAGCAGGGTTTCACTGCACTTCCGTGCACACTGCCGACTTCCCAGCAAGTGCATCCAGCCACAGGAAGCTTCTTGCTGCAAAATGAGGTGGCAGGCACCTTGCTGGGACAGGCTTATTGTTTGTAGCAGGAAGAAGTACCAAACAGATAGAATGACAACCTGCCTTTGAGGACTTCCAGCATGCTTAGCTGTCTTGAATAACGTCTTATATTCAGAAGGAACAAAAGGCTATAAAAAGCCACATAGGTCACAAGTTAGCCAATCCTTTTCTTTCAAATAGAATTACCTCTGTAAACATGTATCTTAAAAATACCTTTGACTATGATTCTAAAGAAATTGTAGGCCTTGCTTACATCAGAGCAGCAGGGTTAGGGTTAAATCAGCAATGTATTAACACCAGACAAATATCTCACAGTTCACAATACAAGCAAATTAGGCTGGAAACAACAATGCTGGTGGGATATAAATGAAACAATCCTGGAGAAAGTTGCTCAGCCCATACAGTACAAGGTCACTAAGACATCATGGAAGCCTCAACTTGCTTGCCTATGAGCTTGAATCACATGGGAGCCAGCACAACAGCAAACATGCATGGGAGTTCAAAGCACACTCATCTTCTCCAGCAACAGTCACAAGCTGAAACAAATGTCACTTTCTTTCCAGGGTATTAGTTAAACAGAAAAGACAAAACGATGATTTCAGAGTAAATCAAATGGAGTCTCTAAGTTTATTCCCTATTTTTGCAAACATATATTAAGACACTGCTTATCTAGAGTAAAAGAAAACAAGGGTAGGTTGAGATTGTATATTAGGAAGAGGTTCTTCACGCAGCAGGTGGTGGAGCACTGGAACAGCACCCCAGGGAAGAAGTCATGGCACCTGGTCTGCCAGCATTCAAGAAGCAATGGGCAATGCCCTCAGTCACATGGTGTGAATGTTGGGAGTGTCCTGAGTGGTGATAGGAGTTGGACTTGATGATCCTTTTGGGTGCCTTCCAATTCAGGTAATTCTATGATTCTATGATTCAAGATTCAACGTAACCCGCTTCAGCAGCACCAGTTAGGATTACCAAAAAACCTTCTGGTTTATCTGAAAATGTCAGCTCTCCTACTTCCTCCAAATTTGCTAATTACATTCAAATACTATTTTAATAAAACACCTGCAGGATCTAAGCTGTAAGTAATATCCCAGGTTACCAGTGCAATATTATTTCAATAGGAAAATCAGTAATGGCCAATGACCTTATCCCATTTTATGCCTTACTGCCCTTACAGAGATGTACTAATACTCTTTCCAGCTGTGCTTTCCTCCTCACCAGCTCAGCACCAGAGCGGGTTCAGCCTGTGCCAGTACAGTCCAGCTTCTCAATCTCACAGCCAAATTGCATATTGTCAGTTTTCCCATTTTTTATTTCTTTATCACTAAAAAATTATAAATGTAGTCGAAAAGAAAATGTCTGGAAATAGCCAGTGAGGAAGCCTAAAGACTGGTAGAGGGGTAGCACGGACCTGATTCTGATAACTGCACCTTAGCTTTGCAAGTTAAAACAAATACAAACCAGTCAAAGTCCTTTAGATCTTTTTGAAGCAGTGCTCCATCAGGGTCACTCAGCTAGTTTTTGTGTTGATAGATTTAAAGTACAAGGTGGCTTTGGTCATTCCTCAGCACGCCAGTGTTGCTGGGAGCAGTGGGAGCAAAGGCAGCTCTAAACCAGCAACAGTGAGCTGCCCACAGAGCACACAGCGCCCACTGGCTCTGCTGTTAAAAGGAAGCTGGCAAATAGCCCCAATCACACCAGCAACCCGGCCGCTGCCAGAAGGCATTAACAGCATGGTCCAGATTAGAGTTATTTAGCTAGTACAGACAGAAACAATAAGATATTACCTTCAAGTTGACCTGGACCTGCTTAGAGGCTTGAATGATAAAGAAATGCAAACCTTAATTAAAAAAAAAAAGAAATAAGGGAAAACAAAAGAAAGAAAAAAATTCCAAACGCCCTCTCTCCCATCCCCCCAATGACAAGAAACAACAACAAAAAATCCTAACATAACCTGAAATTCAAACTGGAAATTAGATACTTTTTAAAACAGTGCAAGGACACATTTTCCTTGGAAAAGGCCTATCTAAAACTCATTTTTGCAATGGTATCACCAAGCTCTATCACAGAAGCCTCCCATCATCGTAGACTACTCTTACTTCCTCATTACTGTGGGAATTCACCATGGTACTGTCCAACCGCAGAAAATAAATAAGCCCTGATAAATAAACCCTGAGATAAACTCACCTCAGCATTATTATTACACAGTCACAGAATCACAGAATCGTTTAGGCTGTAAAAGACCTTAAAGATCACCAAGTCCAACCACAAACCATTACTACTATCCTTTGCTTCCCAGCCTTTCTTAGGAGGGTCTCTCCTTGGCATCTGGTGCACACAATTCACACGTGACACCCCAGAAATGCTGGCAGGCCCTGCAGGGCTGCCTGATTAAGAAGTACTGGGGTTTGTTCTACTACATGTCAAAACAGACAACAAGCTACACATGATATTCTTGCAGATCATTGGGGCAGAAGATCCTCCCAGCACAGAGCACTTCCTTAATACTCCAGGTTTGCTTCTCCAAGGAACAGATGGTTCAAGTAATAGATTCCTAGCAGGACTGGGGAGAGAGGGAGAGAAAAATGACCTGTGTAATTCATGCTAAAATATAATAAAAGATAATGCATAAGTTACCACAACAATGTTCTTGAAATTAGGAAAAGAAGACCTAAAAGAAGAAAAATATTGGATTTGAGCTTATTTTTACTTCTTCAGGAATCAGGGCAATATCACATTGAACTGGGTGATTCACACTAAGTCGAAATACTTTCTGTCAGATGTTTACAAGAGTGATTTATTTTTGCTGCTGAGACTCTCAGATTACGAACACCTTGTAAGTGGTAAAAACGAAAAAAAACCTGGGCTGCCACAAACCACCGCAGGGTGATAAAAGTATGAGATGCTGCATTAAGTCTCCTATCACATTGCAGCAATAGTGACCCCACTGCAAACTTCAGAAGTTATTTTTAGATTCATTAATATTCTGCAAGATACACGGGGACATAAGATAATGACAGCAAAGTCTAGATGATTCCAGAAAAACTGGAATGGATGGCAATCCATTGATTTCATCTGACCACATTTCTGACAATAATAAATTCATTATTTTTAATTCAATTTAGAGTTATTTTTGCAACAAACCTAAAATCATGGCCTTCAGAAACTCTAAGGTAAAGCGCAATTCATTTCCATAACACTGTACAAAATAAAGCACAGGCTATCTGCAACTGAAAGTGCCTTCTCATTTTTCTACATTATATGACCCAAGAATCTCTTAAGAGAATTATTATTAAATCCACGTAGGAAAAAAAGTTAACCCGCTTGGTGATTTTTTAATACTTTTAATGTAACATCAAGCCTGTAATATCACAGATTAAACAGATAAAGGACTGTAGAGACGGGAATAATTCCAGGGTCATATGACTATGTCTCTGCTGCTGCATGGCAAGTGTAATGTCATTGCTTTTCCAATATCAACCTACTGAATCTAGTCCATCTAGTATTTTATACCTTACATGGAAGATGGGTGTTCGTGGCTGCAAAGATGCCATGCTTTAGCCTGCTTGTTTTGGTGTCTTTTGGAAGGACAGGCTTCTTTTCAGAGAGTGTTACAGGGGAAAAAAAAACAAACCCAAATCATACTTTAATGAGTACCACTAATTAGAAGGAAGTACACACTTAAGTTCTTTTATATTTCACATCATAAAGAATAATAAGAAAAAAGACAATGGAAGCTTCATATAGTTTCTATATGGCCATGCTATTTTCAAACTGTTGATACTGTCCTCCATTAGTTTCTCTCAGCCTTCCAGTTTCCTCTGTTTTTGATTAAAAAAAAACCACTTTGATTTGTATATTTCCTTTTCTGAGCTGTTTTAACCTAATATATCCCACATGCCACATCCAGACAACAGCACACTCTCCTGTGTGCTCCCTCTATACAAACTCGGTATTACAGGGGTTACTTATCCATGCTTCCACTTAAAAATATTCTCTCACAATGCATAAATACAGAGGTTCACAATGAGCAGTGAATGTCTAACATGGGTAATTACCCTGCATTTGTGTACCCTCCTATTTCTTTTCATTATTGAAAGAGTACTCAGTCATAACCAATGTGTTCCAGATGCTGCTAGGACACTGCTCATTCATTATGGATGTTGATTACTCCAAACCCTCAGTTGTTTCAGAGAAAACACTGAGAACATCTTTCCTAGGAGGGCAAAATACATTTAAATACCCTGAATGCTGAGCCACTACATACAGAAACTTGCTGTGGTCACAAAGGAAAGGTTATAAAAGATGCAGTTCTGCTGATACCAACACAATTCATATTTTTATATGAAAAGAAGACCTGGTTATGTTCAAAAGACCTGGTTATGTTCAAAAACTGCAAATTTCATTCTCATCTGTGAATGACTCTTTGCAAGATTAGACTTCTAACTTTTTATGTGGGCTTATCCAATTGCTAAGCTTGCTTACGTGGTTCCTCCAACACCCTTTTACAACATCTTCAAGTAGTTGAGATACGAGTTTCCCCATAAAATGTCTTTCCAAATCTGCTGTGGTCATCAGCCCTCATGAAAGGCGAACAGATTTATGGCTCACCCTTGTTGAAAAGCAGCATATGTTTAAATGTATGTAACATACATGGTATTCCCTCATGGCTATTCATAGTTCAAGTAACTTATTTTAATTTGATAGGAAATTCCCAGTGATTTCTCCAATCCTGTAGCTAACCAGCTTCAGAAACATGGAGTGACTTAAATGCATTAATAGCAATTGTTCAAAAATTGCCTGGTTTGTCCTTTCGAGTCCCGCATACCAACACTGAGCACCAATGCTAAGGTTGCAAAGTCACTCATCCCCTTGAAGCTGCATCGGCTTAATTTCAGCACTTGGTAAACAGAGAAAGAGAAGCAGAACACAAAATCCCTCTCGTTTAGCCACAGTTTGAGATATCTAACCCATTTTTCAGACACCTGCAGTGTTTTTAATAGTGCTCCACACCTTTTCAATGTGGCTCCGACTTCCTGTGGTTGTAAACACATGGCTCTTTGCAGATTTACCTGCATTTGCATTGGGCACCCAGAAAACAGGGAACATCTCATTGGCTAATGACTCTGAAGTGCTCAGTCATGGGCAGCTTTACCAAGCTTCACACCAGGGCTTCACAGACTGAAATAAGCTGGGACGTTGCATTTCACTGGCTTCTGCATAAGGTTGTCTCTTACCATCCAACAATGCCCTGTATCCTACCCCTGGGCAGCCTGTCCATCAGCCTGAACCCAGAGCTGGGTACCTACAGCAGCACCCAGAGCATCCAGAGGATTTAATTCCCCCTGGAACATGTTCAATTCAAGGAAAAACCTCTAGGAACTGAGCTGCTGGACAAAATCTGTATCAAGGATGCACAAATAACATTTTCAGAGGCTCCAAGATTTTTTAAGGTGATTTTTTTTCATAAGGACAACAAAAGGCACCTTCCTGACACTGCTCTAAACCTTCAGCTTACTATTTCCAAGATTTTTTTCCTCTGAAAAGCATTATGGCACATCAAGATACTTAAGGAGAAACTCCCAGCATTTTTCCTCCCTCAATCTTGGAGAGGGACAAATGACTTTGGGGAAGGATTCAGCCAGGCATGGGAAATACTGACTGTGTAAGCTGGTCAAAGCCAAAGGCCACTAAATACAGGGCTGGCTAATCCTAACTAAAAACACTGCCATCACTATTGACTTCTTTAGATAAGAGTGGAGTTGCAGCAAGAGAAAAAAATTCTTATGACCTAACTCTTGGTGTAGGAATGAAAAGTGAGATATGTCTGTATCTAAACTGATTTCAAAAAACAACACAAAAAGAACACCCCTTGACTATTCCCTGCCCCTCCAGACACTATTTTGACACACAAAGCACATCAAGACTGTTTAAAGCACATCAAGACTGTTTTCAGTTGAATTCTGGCATCTTTGAAAGCACAGCTGAGCTTAAGAGTTCTTTCAAACTCTAGTACCATGAGTGTGGGATGTTTAATCTTTAACAGGGGCATTTTTCTTCTGCTGCTTGACTGGCTTGAAGTAAATAGGTGTAACAGCACGCAAAATAAATCACATTGCCTGCTTAGCCCACTGGCACTTTCTTGGTGATGCTGGTACACAGCTCTGGTTGGGTCTCGAGCCTCGTTGTTACGTAGAAGAAGGTGTAAAAAAGCAGAGAGTTAAAATCACCAACTAAGAAATGCAATTGCTTTCTAACTATTTTTTGCACAAATTTTGTTTCCATTAAGCTGGATGAGCTGCAGAGATTTCTATCACTTTGTGTACATGCTAGGGAGAAAGCCCTGTTCTTCCCCTGTCCTACAGGCATGGCCTTTTCCTCCTCACAAAAAGAAACAGGCAATGCAAGTCTAGAGAACCAGAACTCTTCAAGGTCGAGGCTTGTTAAGGGAGAATTTATTTAGAGGCTTGTAGTCAATTTTGAAAATTGTAGAACCATAGAATGGTTTGAGTTGGAAGGGATCTTTAAGAGCTATCCAGTCCAACTCTCCTGCAGCAAGCAGGTACATCCTCAACTTGATCAGGCTGCTCAGAGTCCCATCCATTCTGACCTTGAATATTTCCAAGCATAGGGCACCTACCACCTCTCTGAGAAATCTGTGCCAGTGTTTTATCACCCTCGTTGTAAAACATTTCTACCTTATATCTAGTCTAAATTTACCCTCATAGACCTGTCATCACTGGTATAACCCCCATTTGGTAGATTGTACATAAAAGCTTTATCACATTAATTCTGGAACAAAACACTGTTGTCAGTCCCCAGTCACCCTACAAGTGTAAATTAGACTGAAAGTTTCACATTATTTTTCCTCCTTTAGAAGAATACTTTTGGTGATCCTGTGTAATTCCAGTGTCTGTCACAAGATGCAATCTTAAGGAAACAGAGGCTGAAATACGACATTTAACATTTGTATTTATCTTTGTCCATGTGAATGTCCTAGTGCATGCCTACAGATGTCTGGCAAGGCTTAAGAAGCTTTAAAGGAAAAAAAATACTTGTGAGTTTCACCAAACCATACAAAGAATCATATAAAGACAGTATTAAAAAAAAAAATTACCTTTGTATCATTGTGAGATTTAAATCAACACTTGTATTTAAAAATTCAAGGAAATATGCTATATTTATTGCAAGATATCAGATTCTCATCTTACTTCTTAATCACATTTTTCTGCAGCCCATCTCAACTCCCTAGCTGCTGGTAGTGCTTTCACTGCTGGTGCTCACAAGGGTACCAGACACTAGAAAGCTCCATCATTGTTTATTTGAGCTCTGCTAGGTCAGCTCTTAACCAAGGCAGAGTCTCGCAGTGCAACGGCTGCAAGTTGATATACTTTCCTTTGAAAGAACTTCAAGGGGTAAATGTCCTTCCTCACTTATGATCACTGCCTTCCTGCAAAGATCTCCATTTTTCTATTTCTGTCTGTTTGACAGCTGTACTTCTTTTCTTGTGCCGCATTTTGTTTGTTTGGGTTTGTTTAACCCTGCTCACAAAGCTCAATTATCAGTCTACAACTTTCTCTACACATTTAATCTCCAAACACCTAGGTTAGTCTCTGTTTTTCAGCCCAGTATGACATTAGTCTAAGAAAGAGAGACCTTACTGCAAGGATATTCTGTTTTACCCTAAATTCAGCTTCCCTATTAAAAGATTAAACAGATCTGGAATTCAAATTCATTACATTTTAACCTCCTTATTATTCAACATGGGACTCTTTCAGCATCGCAAAAAAAATAAATTAAAATAACGCATTATTCAGCATTATAAGAAAAAACCCTTCAAGAATCAAGTTTCGACTACTTTGTGATATTGTTTACCATTTTCTTTCCAATACATTGGAAGGTACTGTATTATAACATCCAATCCTTCGTCTCACAGGGGCACATTTTTGTTATAGGGTATCGCCAAGTCTGCAGTTTGCAGACTGTACATTTAGTTAGCTCATAATTACACAAGCAAATTTCTGTGCTTCTAAATGAACTGTTTATTTAACCAAATCAGTGTTAACCACATTTTTCTTCATTACCGCAATATTTACTACCAGGAAAACAGGAATGAGCTGTGGGGTTAAGAATTACTTTTACATTAACTACATAAACACAGTTTAAGTAATCTGTATCTAAAAATAATCCACAATGAATACAGTAACAACCTGAGCAGAGAATACCTGACCTTCAGGAGAATGTGTGACTTGGCATTCTGGCATATCCTGCCTGAGAGCTCAATCAGCTTGCAGGCTTAATTACTTGGTCAGCATCCCCCTAAACCGATCTCTCCTGCTTCCCTGCAGCTCTTTAAATGCTTTTGTTTATCTACTATATACAGAATTCAAGTGCCTATTAATGTCCTGCCTAAACGTATTAGACCAAATATAAAAGGTAAGTGGAAATTAACACCCTAAAATAGTCCAAGTGGCCTTACTGTCCATGACAGCAGGCAATGCTGGCTCCTGTTAAGGCCAATGGCTGGAGGATCTTGGCTTTCTGACACCAATCTCTCTTCAGCAAAGACCATACCTGGTTTGGTCAAAGAGCCTGAAGATTAAAATGACTCTAAATCAGCATTTTTGAAAAAGATGTGTTTAAAATCTTCTTTTCTTCTCCTTTCTGAACCATGCATACTTGCCCTGTGCTCTAAAAGGCACCTGGATTGCCTGAAACTGAGGAGCATATGAGAGAGGGGAGCACAGGACATGTACTTCCAGCACACAGAGTTGAACAAAAAGTCCAACAGGGCTTATTTTAGTTGCTGCAAATGTTTAGTAAAGGCTCGTCTGTGTCTCTAAAGAGGGACAAGCAATGCTCTTAAAAAGTCTCATATTCAAAAAGTGCCCATATTCTTGCACTTAAGCTTGTAGACCAGCATGACCTGGCTAGCTGCAAATATATCTGTGCCCACAAAATGGAATTTTTCATGAAGTAATTCTTCAAGGGCATCTCTTTATGCACATTTATCCCAGTGGTGTTTGCAGCATCACAGTGATGCCAGGCATTCATGTGCTCAAGGGTATTTTACCACCTAGAGGGGGAAGAACACAAAGCCTAGCAAAACTGATTCTCCACTAGTAGCATCCCCATCTCCTTGCAAAAACATTAACCCTCTGTCCCTGGCAGCCTGGGGTATCATACAAATCCTGAATTACACATGAATATGTCGCTGATCCGGGCGTGAAAAGCTACTCACATTTTGGCAGAAGGGCTCACTTAAAAATATGAAAACAGTGTAGCAAAGGCTTGAAAATATGCCTGCAGTTCAGCACACATTCAGCTGGATTTTCCTTCTTAAAATATATAACAAGACAAAGTGGTCAGGCCAAACAGGCTTTTTTTTTTTTCGCTGTTTTTAGGACATTTATCTATGCCCTTTCCGACAAGCTGAAAATAGAATTTATGGGGACAAAACGGACTGCTCAGAGTTACGCTGCCACTGCAAACACATGTTCTCAGTAGGACCAAAATAACTATGCTTGCTTCTTCTTAGTAATTCAAATGTATGAACTTACTAGGGGAAAAAAGCCAAACTGGAAAAAAACAATTCATTATTGAAATTTTTTTCCTCATTTCTTTTAGAATGCAAGCTGCTGTCTTTTAATTTACGATGAGAAACCTCCTACAGAAAGAAGGGCAGCCATCTATTCATAGTTACAGCCCCTCGAGTGCTGCTGCTGTTGCTGTTCCAAAGCCTCGGGACAGCCACCACACACAGATTTACAAGGAAAACAGCAGCTCTTGCCGTGTGTGGTGCAAAGCACACTAAAGAGTGGGAAGATCTGCACTGCCTTCGGTGACCTTTGGATGAAATGTACTAAAATGTCAGTCTTACCTGCTAGCAGGGAGCCACCAGAGGAATACAGCTCTCTGCTGAAAAAAAACCTGAGAAGCTACTTATTTGCATTTTTCTTCACCCTTTTTTTTTTAAGAAACAGAATGTCCTTGATAATATTTGCTGCATGATACATAACTATTTATCTTTATTCCCCAGCCTCTTCCCTTGTGTAACAAGAAAAACAAAGGCTTACAATGAAAGCTGAAGCTGTAGGTGCAACCCTGCAAAGAGATCTGTGTGGGAGGATACTTCTGTCTGCGCAGAATGCTGCTGAAGTAAAGAGGCTGTAGGTTCTGCCCACAAGGCTCTCTTTGCCTCAGCCAATATTACAACTTTGTTTTATTCAAGATGCAAGTTTAAAATTCATCCTTAAAATGAGTACAGGCAATGGAATATGAACTCTGCACCACTCCTAGATTCGTCTCTTTTAAAGTCTAATTACTTACCACCACAAGTTCCCAACATGATCCCAGAAACAGCCATGCCATGAAGATGGTTTTAACACACAGCACTTCATTCTTCTTGACAGGCATCATGTTGAACTCTATCTTTTTTCAGAAGCAGAAAAGATTCAAAGAAAAGTTATCTAATTTTCAGTGACCTCTTGTTCTCAATTCAAGGGCAAGCGATACTGAAGTAGAAATTATTTCCATAACTGAACTACAGAGCAGTCATTTAACAATTAATAAGTGATCCACTCAGCATGTGAAAACTGAATATGAAAATAAGCATGTGAGAATTGGAGATACTTCTGCACAAAGAAAGGCAGCAGTTCCTCCACATCAGGTGTTTAATTGGTTATCTCTTTCTCCCCACGAACAAGGAGAGGAGAGGGCAATGAAATATAAAAGAACTACTTATCCTAAGGAAAATAGAGATGACTTGAATGGCTCATTTAACTTTCTGTGTCTTTGAAGCAGAGAAGTCTCTCTATTTTTCCTCTCCACAACAGTAGCTTTTCTTTTTCGGTTCTGCACGCACAGTTTGGACATCAGCATTTAGCAGAATGGACACATCTCTCATTGGCAGTATATTTGTAACATCATAGCCCTATTCTCCTGCTTCAACAAGATGTGATATTTGTCACTGGTTCCTCTTGGCAGACGTAAGGTCATTATTCTTGCTTTAGGACTGTGAGAAATAAGGCATGTTTCCTCTTTGCCATTCCTGTGATCAGACTAAACATGTACTCCTGGGACACCAACATAAGCACTGAGGACCTTGTCTCATGGACCAAGTGCTGGCCTGGCACACCATGGCCATGAGGGTGCAGTGACACCACCTTGTGTCTTCTTACTTCAGCTCTTGAGTGGAGGGACAAGAACCAAGCCACGATTTGTAGCAGCTATTGGATAAAAAAAAATAATTATATTGTCATTTAAGGTAGGGAGAAGGGCATTATTACAAACCCAAAGCTCCCCGTTCCTTAAGGAAGCAGGGAACAGGAGGAGGACATGCGATATTGAATGTTGTTGCTTGGTTTTTAGACAGCTGTCCTAAAGTGTACATATAATAAAATTTGTGAGTGGGCTTGTGTTCTTAAATGTATGTGTTTCTTCTCCTTTCAAACATCAAAGCACTATACCCTTTTAATCTTTGCAAACCTAGGCTGGTACCAATGGCTGCTCTTGACCAACAGACACTAACAAAGCCAGGACTAACTGTGCACCGTAGTAACAAAAATACTTGTTTCTGGTTTAAATACCTTGCTTTTCAGTTCCCCTGCTTACTGTCCTACCAAAGCAGGTAGTAGAGACTGTATCGAAAGACATGAACTATTCTGGGGGCTGGGGGAGCAAAAAGAGGCCTGCATGTAAAAAAAAGATGGCAATGAGAACAAGGAAAGTCTGCCTCCCCTCCCTGCCTGCAGGATTTTCACATCTCTCCTCACCTTGGGAATGTCTATTATACCTTTCTATGTCTACCACATCTTTCTTGTAGGTTAGGAGACAAGAACTAGCACAGCTATTAGAGAAGTAAATAATTACATTTTCAGGTTTATTTCCTTCCATTTTTAAGCTTGCTTTTCTCTGCACCACTGCTGAGTGCCAAACAGGGATGTGCACTGACCACTTGCACCCCCAGCTTTCCCTTCCTTCACAAGCTTTTACATCTCACATGGAGCTCAGAGAGGCTTACAAAATCCAAATGAATCCTTCTCCAAAGTATCACTCTGCGTCCCCTTCAGAGATTTAAAAGAACCCTCATCTTGGCTACAGAAATTAGCAAAGCTGGGTTCAACCCATGTTAGCAGTTGTTTGTATCTAACACAAAACCATAGAGACTAATTTCTTGGAGCCTGCCAAGCAGTTTGCAGGAGGAGCATGGGGCAATGCACTGGTGGTGCTGCAGACAAAAAGTCACCAGTAGGGCTGTGCAGTGAGCACCGGCACAAGCTTGCCTGCATTAAGTTTGGTGCAAAGCTAAAAGTAGTGTCTAAATTTCCTCATAAAATGAAAACCAAGTTTGATAAATAGCTAAGAAGTTCTAAGAAAAATGGACAGGGTGGCATGCTGGGCTTATTGCATTCATTCTGCTCCGCATTAGGTTCGGTAATGTAGCACTGCACATTACAAAACGTGCCTTAATTTCCTTGGATAAAAGGATAATCCTGACATAAAGTATGCTGATAAGCAGATTTATATTTGGAACAGCATTTCTCCCCACAGGCCCAATTAACTGGTTTGGAACATAAAGAGAATTTTACTACTATAATATTCTCTAAAATATCAGCCCCGGTTGTGAAAAAGATGTTTGTGCTATAATGAGCTCCTAAAATAAATGGGGAGTGAAGACAGCATTTTTGGCCTCCTTTGATTGATTCTCTAATAAACAAGTTCTTGATCAGAACTCAGCGTTACCATTTAATGGGTTTGTGCTACTTCTGTAAGCACCGGTTTAACAAAGGGCTGTAATTAAATGCTGATAAAATAACTTATCTTGACATTACAGACCTCAGCTTCTCATTTCAAACACATGTGGTAGCAGAAATAGGTTTTTGTTGTTGTCGCAGCAGAGCAGAGGAAAACACCAACCGTGCTGAACATCCCCTGCGCCAAAAAAAGTACCAACATAAGAATAACTCCCAAAAAAGTAATTTCCACTAAAACTTTTAACAAAGGTCTTGACCAAAAGTTTAACTGGCACCTGGGAAAGCACATTTTGGATGTGGAGCTAAGAGCATGAAAGGTGTTTGTTTGTTTGTGGCCACTGCCGCGCAGCACGAGGAGCCAGGGCTACGAGAGCACATTCACATCCAGGCTGGAAAGACTCAATGGTCAATCCTTAGCAGCAACTTTATGGATGCAAGTAAAGTTTAGACTTCTTCTCAAGGCAAAAACCAAGTAGAGATGAGAACGAACCTGTCCACGCATCCCTTCAAACATGAGATGAGCGATTTCCCCTACTGAAAACCTCTCCCACATGGTATCCTGCTCCCTCAGCTGTCTTCCAGTGCTGCTCTAGAAGAATGCATGAGATAAAATCTCTCCTGTGAAATCTCCAAGAAATCCAAAGTATTCCTGAAGAGGTGAAAAATTTTAGTGCTCCCACTGCAGATAAGCCTCAAAAAAGGAGCAGTACTTGCACTGTTTCACTGTAGAGCAGCTAAGGAGGAGGCAACAGGGTCACTGACCATGACATTGTCATCGGTCAGGTTAAAAAAACACCCCAGATGACATTTACCACCTGCACCATCCTCCAATGCAACTCCATTTTTCTCACTCAATTTTGGTTGCATCAGATTCTGTAAATGAAAATGGCCGTGAATAGGCAATGAATAGCAAATACAACATCTCCCTTATTCCTACCGTATGTTATACATCCTTTGTGAGCAAAATGACTGGGACTTTTTGAAACTGCAGTGAAGCATATTTTTAACTGTTGCTAAATATATGGTGATTCATTAATGATCTGGGCGCCAGAAGACTGTACTTTCTGAAGTCATCACTGCTCACTATTTCAAGAAAACAATTAGTCAAAATTAAAAATGAAGCCCTAGAGCTTCCAGGAACTGGATACTGTTCTTTGAATCATTCACGAACAGGATGAAGACAATAAAGGCCGTCTGGACCATCCCCTTGACCCTTTGTAATGGGTGTAATAACTATAGACAATTTCATCAGTAAGGGACAATAAAAATATAGATCTCCTTCAAGAAGTCTGGATGGGGAGGATGGAGGGATGGAAACACTGAAACATGCATCTCATTTATTGACCCAGCTGTGTTAAACCCCAAGCGACACACATTTTATTTTTAAAAATAATTGCTTGAGAGGATATTCATACTGAAAATAAGTTCAAATAAAAAAACCTACAGTGTTTAAAACTGGGATTAGACTTTTTCAAAAGAACATGTTTAGAAGATAGTGTATTACCAGAAACAGAATTGAAGCCATTTCTTTTCATTAAAAAATCAATCACCACACATTTCCCCACCTGTAACCCATTTACCTGGCTATAATGAGGAGCCAGCATTTGATGTTGTAATCTCTACAGATTTACCCACCAAAATATAACTGCAGGAACAAAAAAGACCCTGGTACCTGGATCTATAGCACTGGTAGCAATGTCTAAAGTTCTTTAGTTTTGGAATAGCTGCATCCATAAGGACAGATACACTCTGCTTGATGAGATTTATTGCTATTATATAAAATGGTCAGAAAAGCAGCTTTATTAATTTTTTTGTCTTAGGGAAAACCTCTAATCACTGTTCTCTTAGTTTTTAGCTCAAAGGGCAAAATTGCATTGTTGGGTTTTTTTAAGGAAAAAAACCCACCAACCAAACAACAAACAAAAAATCCAAACCCCACCATATGTTAGGAGTTTCAGTTACATCATCCCTCCTCATGCCCTCCCTGACCCGAGAGACATGCTGCTGCAGCGAGATCTCACTGCAGGCACAGACATTTGCCATCAGCTAACAGCTCCAAAACAGGGGAAGCAACCAAAGCAGTTGCTTACCCAGCTCTGAATTTACTTACTGAAAGGAAAAAAATCATTTTATTCCTCAAAGCAGGGATGGAGAAACTGGACTGTGGAGCCCAGGGATTTTTTTTCCTTAAAGGTACCTTTCAGCTTGCTTCTTTTTATGCTTAGTGTGAGGTCTCTTTTTCCTACTGTCACAGAGTGTCTTGGACATGGCTTGTCTCCATGTGACATGGCATTTTGGGACCCTTCACTGACAGCAGGAAACACAATTTTGAAGTGGAAAAAACAAATCCTCTACAAAGCTACAGATCTCTTTAGAAAAGATGGCATCAGCAGCACTTCCCCCTCACCTCCCCCCAAAAATAATTTGACTGCGCCACATTCAATTCATATCTGAAACATCCCCCTGGGTACCTTCTTGGCATCACAGTTTTGATCACTGACATTTTCTAGCAGTGAGCAACAGGTCTAATGACAGGGTTAAAAGCACAGAATTGTTATAAATGCATAATGAGGCCTGAAAACTGCTGCATGCTGTTCTTTCTGTTGACCTGAACATCACGGTTAGGGCTGCAGTCCAGAATGTCCAAAAATGTAAGTAAGCACCTGGCCAAGGATTAAATCCAACACTAAATCTTCCTCTTTTTTCATCCCAGTGGAATACTCTCTCTGGTCTCTAACTTACCTCATCAATATTAGAAGCTTCTCTCTGATTCTTCTCATCTCTCCATTTCTACGGAAACAGAAAAGACCACCACTTGCAACTTTCATTACAATAACCCTTCCTTGGGACAGCCTTTGGTATACATTTAATGCATATTTAATTTCAAATTGCAGTACAACATTTACACCTACCAGGGTGATCACAGCAAAGAGAGTGGAAGGAAAAAACAATGTAGAAAAAAATGTAATTTTAAAAAAAATGTTTCTTCCTCTTAATCTTCCCTTGTTGATTTCCGTTAGCAGTTGGTAACTAGAGATTGTTTCTTACAGCAAGTTTTCAACAGATCTAGTGCAGTGGGTTTTATCCTGGAATCCTTGAACCACTTTCAAGATATGAGGGAGAGTTAACTGAGAAAAAATAATTTCATAGTTTTGCTTTGGAACTACCTGCATGTGCCACTGTCAATGGGTTTAGTACCTCTGGCAAAATATTTCGGGCTCCACAACTCACAAAAAATGATCCCACACTATAGGCACGATCCCAAGACTATATGAACTGAAAAGAGGCTTAATACAGGCCATGTGCTGTACTCATTATGAAATCATGTCATTTCTGTCCCTAATACTGCTGTTCACCTGGATTTTTGGTCCATTATCCATAGATTGAGAATTTCTTACTGCATAATGGCACAGTAGTACCTCTCAAATGCATAAATAGGGCATTTAAAAGCAGCAATATTTAAAATGTGGTCCTACAGCTACTGGTGGATCTGCTGGTTAATATTTATACCTCTGCTAAAAGCAGCTTTGAAAAGGCAAATGTTAATGATTAATGTGCTTCTACATGAAGAGGGGAAGAGGAACAGGTGTAGCAAAAAGCTAACAATAGCAGGGAAAATGTTGTTAGGGAAAAAAAGTGTAAAGGTCAAATAATGCAGAACCAGTCCAATCTTAGAGCTACTAAGAGAGGCAGTTCACAGTATATGAAGGAAGGCATGGTTTCATTTTGCAGAGGGGACCATTTGCCAATAAGTACAAACACCACTACAGTAATCTTCCAACATACCAAATTGGGCCACAGAGGAAACATTTATTTTCACGTGCTTTTTCTGCCTTTCATTTGATGTTTTCATAGGTGAAACAACTGAGCAGAACTCCAAATTTAAAGTAAATACAGAAATGTTTCTTGTTGTGAGGGAAGAAAGCCCTTGCAAAGCCTTTACCACTCCTTTTACATCACTAACATCAGGAATTACAGATGTAGCTGCCTAACACGCACTGGCGGAAAAAAACCCAAACAAATTAGCATGTATTTTCTTCTTCTTTCTTTTAGCGAACAAGCACATGCGACAGAACATCTAAATGAGCCATCTGAGACTTAATATCCGTGAAACACAATACAACTTATGATGGAAAAGCAGCCTTTAAACAAGGTCTCCTATCTCAGAAATGCTCTTCAACACCTTAGCATGATTTTGAAGGTTTGTTGATGTGTTAAAGTACTCGTTAATAAATAGCACGCACCACAAAAAGCCTGAGACATGACTAGACCTTTCAGGAGTTTCACTCCTCATATGATAAGACACTATTCCTGGCTGGGGTGGGGAAGGCTCCTTCCTGATGTTCCTGTCTAAGAAAGTACTATGAGAAAGTTGCCACCTCCCACTGCATGATGACAGAGCCACAGTACTGAATTGCTCTGCTGGAGATCTTCCTCATCCGCTTCTTTGAAGTTTCCTCTTGCTTAACCCACAAAATTCTTAAAATTGCCCCGCCACGTGTCCCAGAGCTCTTAAGAAACATACAGGCCCATGCAAAGCAGCCCACTCATATCAAGAGAACAGTAAGGTATGGGTATATTTTAAATACCTAATCAAGAACCAGTTTTACTATCAGAATTTCATATTACCAAGAATTTTTATTACTATAATTTTGTTATCAAGGACTGGTTTTATTACTAGAATTCTATATTCTGCACTATACGTTTGGACTGAACAAGAAAGTGAACATCCCTAATTTGACAAATGTGAAGCCTGTAGGAACTACCACAGCAAAGAAGTCCACACAAAGCTTTTGCCTTAATGCTTGAGCCAGTCCCATTATCTGAAACAGAGATGCAAGTTCACAGGGCAAGTGACTACCTTTAGAGTTTCAAAACCAGAAATTCAGTAATCCATTAGTAGTCATTAGTCCTCCATTCCATTCCATTCCATTCCATTCCATTCCATTCCATTCCATTCCATTCCATTCCATTCCATTCCATTCCTGATGCCCTCACAGTGTTCTTTATGGATTATCCAGCTCCGCTTTCAAGACTGTAGACAGACTTCTGTTACAGAAAGTCATAATATATTCAGCGTGAGAACAGTTTGTAAATGATTGCAAACCTGTTGCATAAGCTTTAAAGGACACCGGACGGTATGTGGATTTCATCAATGTGTCTAGTCTATAATCTAGTTTCCAAAAATATCACTGCAGTTTCCTCTTTGCAAGAAAAAGAATGAGAAAATGTTTGAGACGAACTGATGAGATGATGCTTGCTATGAATAAGAATGTTTATACTGGTGATGAATTAATATTTACATAAATGTTTGTGTCACACTTTTTACCCTTCAGAGTGAGCTTTACATGAATTTCACATGTATTTACCATCCATTAAGGATGGTTCTTATAAACCCAGATTGATTTCCATTGAAAAAAAACAATGTTAAAGAAGCAGGGAAAACCCGCACAAATGAATTGCCTCTGTCAGATGACAACAACTGGACTTGCTTTTAAGTAAACAGATTTGCTTTTAAGTTATGGTTTAGCCAGGGATCAACACAAGCTGGTAACAGCAGCTAACAGCCAGATTCAAGCTTGGATGATTTTCAGAATTGCAAGATAGGCTTTGCATCTTAAAACTTGGAGGAAGGTGAAGGGATGTGAAAGACCCAAGATTATGGACAAGGAATCTTTTAGATCCTTAAATCTAAAGAAGAAAAATTGCATTTGAGATTTGCCACCTCAGAAAACGAAGTCTTGGCAGGAAGCAATCCCATCCCTCCTCCCACTCAAATCAAGAAAGAAGCAAGTGGTTTTTGAAGCTCTTTGAAGTTACCTGAAGTGGAAGAGGTAGGCAGAACTAAAACAGTGTAATCAGATCCTGTTTGCAGCTCCAGACACTGTTTCAGAACATTCAGGAGCCCAAAGGAATTTTAAATCCCTTTCAAACTATATTTTACTTCTTTTTTAAGGGATGCCTATGGTGGCGTTTGACCATTACTCTAGTATTTGCGAGGAAAGCTTCTGGCCTGATAAAGGGATTTCTCTTGTTTTTCAGTTTTTACAGGGCATGCTTTTGAGATCAGTGCTATTTCCACATTCATTAAAAGGCAGAAACCCAAATACTATTCAAACCCAAGACCACAAGCTCCTACCATTATATCCGGCAATCCTGATTAATAAAGTTTGAATAGTCTCAGTAGAGTAAGGAACTGCCAGCATAAGGTCTTATGCTGATGTGAAAGTGCCTTGCTCTGATGCATTTTTCTCTCATTTGAAGGTTTCATTAGCAATATTTATTTTTAAGCTTCAAAACCTTATTTTTCTTAAGCCTCCAAGCACCTGTCAGTATTTTGTTCTTGGAAAAACCAGTACACTTATTACTTGCACATCCTGGAAAATCTAACAGGTTAGAAGACTGAGAGAGCAAGGCAGTCAATATTCTAATCAATATAATACTCAACGTGCTAACTTTCAAGAGGCTGGTAGCAAACTCACCCATGAAATATTATCTGGGAATCTCAGTATTTGGGTCATGAAGTGCATGTTGAGAGCGAAAAGAAACACCTGCCTTCATTTGATGAGAACACTTGGTTTATTAGCTTTGGCTCTTCCTGATCCCGGCTAAGTAGCTCTTCAGCACATAAAAAATTAGCTTAGCATTACCTGAAAGCTTTTGTATTTCTTACTCTGTTTATTGATGAGTATCAAGTTGTTTGTTCTAAAAAATTTAGAAAATGGAGGTTTATGTAATCTACTAATGCAAGGTTTATTACATTTAATCGCAGTTGATGTTGCATCTCAGTTGGGTTTATTCATTCATTCTTTTAAACACAGATGAGCTATTGTATAATTAGCAAATTACATGAACCAATCAATATTCTGTTACATGAAAAGCAATATTATTTTTGGCAAACAATGTAAAGAAGGGCATAATACATCTCCATAGTGCTTTCAGCTTTGCTCCCTGGGTGCATTTGTTTTAGCAGCTTCCCTTGCTATCTATGTCCTGAATCTTGTCACAACTGTGATCCACAAAAACACTGACAGAGAAACTAAATACAGATTTCAAGTTACAAAGCAAAGTTGTTCACATCTACTGGTAAAACAAACCCTGTTCCTGTCAGAGTGAACTTCAAACCACCTCTGTTAACTCATGCTGCAGATAAAGCTCTAAAAAAAGCTCACCCTTAAGAGAGTTTTAACCAAAACAAATTATCCAGTTTAATAAGCATTGTTCCCTCTTTATCCTCTGAATGTTATGCTTGCCAAAGGAATTGGAAACAAAAATAGCAGTTTTATCTTCCTCAAAACTACAAAACCTACAGGCTCCTAGGAGAATTCCAGCTCAGAGGAGTGCAGCAGCCTGAGCTATACGGTGTCAGAAATGAAAGTCAGAAAATGGTTCACTAGCTCTTCAAACACCTTAAAGGATAGGATATCATAGAATGACCTGAGTTGGAAGGGACCAACAAGGATCATCAAGGATCATCACATATATTATAGTCAACGGTTCCATCAGTGCAACCTGAACTGGTCCTGAAGTATTGGTTCTTGACACTCTCCTTAAAGCACAGGATTACAACTATTCCCCCTGAAGTTTGTCACTGAGTATCCCAAAAAAGCTCCACAAGAAACTCAGACCAGGAAATACTTTAAATAACAGATGACTGTGAAAAATACAAAATGAACACAAGAAAAGACCATGACTTTCAATGAGGTTTTTCATTAGAACATCGATGCTTGAGCAATCTGCTTTTCCCCAAGTGTGGTTAAATGTTCATTTCAAGTTCTATGTTTTAAAAATTCCCTCCTCCACTACCAGGATATTTACTGGTAATAAAACCCAATGTTTTATTCACGAAGAACATGTCACAGAGCTGGTTTCATTGTTAGACCTGGGCATCTCACCTTAAAAAGGTATCACAGAATTGTAGAATGGTTTGGGTTGGAAGGGACCTTTAAAGGCCATCTGGTCTGCTGCAGTGAACAGGGACATCTTCAACTTCATCCGGCTGCTCAAAATTCTGTCCAACATTACCTTGAATGTCTCCAAGAATGGGGAACCTACCACCTCTCTGGGCAGCTTGCTCCAGTGTTTCACCACCCTTAACGTAAACAATTTCCTCCCTAATATCTAGTCTAAATCTACTCTCTGTTAGTTTAAAACCGTTACCCTTTGTCCTATCATTCCTTGTCCTGTATCTCCCACCTCAAATTCCACAAATCAACTCAAACTGGCAGATTATGAGTCAGAGTTACAGAATATCAGCTGACAAAACCTCACCTTCAAGATGCCTGACCTGCTTATTTTGGTCAATACACGGCTGCCTGTATTTGCTGATGCACTGGTGAGAAAAAAACCTATTGCGTAGTGATAAAGAACAACTCTTACCAAATCCTGGTGTGCACCTTTGAAGAGTTACTTGCTGGTAATTTCCATACTACGCATGCTTTACGCTATGCAATCCATTTCTACATAAAATTTTCAAAAATAGAAATTATTAACAGCAGATTCTTAAGACTTCATCTTAATATGAATTTACAGCTGTACTTCTATTGTCTCTGCAAGTAACAGACAATCAACAAACTTCTTCAGAAAGACACTGAAAATGACCAATGACCAGTGCCTGAAGACAGAGAATTACAGAGGAAGCCAAGACACATTTAATAAAACAATGTAAAATCGAGTGGAAGAGGTTATTTGCATGTGGTTTAAGTACTCACAGGAAGAGCGGGAAGACAGATGGATAAACAGTGAACATCATCAGTTTCTCCCTCCTTAAAGGGAGACAATATGCATAGCCAATTTAAAGAATCAAGTATCATTTGAAGGGATAGAAATTATTTTTGCAGCAAAAAATAGTAATAAAATAAGCACAAAATATCAGAATATTTTTCTAAATTTTCAGTGAATTCCAAATTCCCTGAATGGCAGTAATCATTAAATGTTTTTTAATTTTATCAGATTATCATTAAATTAATGAAAATAATTCTTATTTTTTTTAGTTATAAATGAGGGCACCTATTTCTCAATTATAAATGCCTATGTTTTTGTTAATTACTTTGTTAATAATTTTGTTTGTTTTTACAAGGCTGAGGATTTCATAAAATACAGCTTTTGTATGACCTGAACCATGCAGTATTTAGCAACAACTGTTAACATCAGGTTTGTGATAGAAATTTTCCAGAACAGTTATTAGATTCATTTCTGAAATAGTCAGACAATGAAATTTTGGATATTTTGATTTTTATTCTGAACAATAGTCTGAAAACCTAAACACACACAAAAGAGTGGATACAGAATGAGAAAGTGTAGCTCACCTCAGCTTTTTCATTGTTCATAAAACAACAAAACCCCAGGACACTGATGGAAATAGCTTTAGTATACGCAGTCTAAGAGTCTTGGAACGCTGATAACCAGCAGTGCCAAAAAATGCAGGCGGGAATCTAAGCCCAGCATAAGAAGAGGAAAAAGCATCACCAAAGGATACATGTTGCAATCTTTTCTCCTAAACTAAAGGACTGTGTCAGTGCACAAGTAACTTAATGAGGGAAAAGCAAACATGTAATTGCCAATAAAATTTGCACAATTAATGTGAATTATCCAAAAACCAAAGTCCAAGCTAATTATGTTTAGCTGAACAGCAGGAGATGTAAGGCCTTTCTTCCTCAGCAGCAGAAGCCGGGAACGTGCTTGGGGCTCTGATGCCAGAATGAAGGGCTGGGCTGGTTCATGCTCTGATCATGGCTTCAGATTAGCAGATGTCCCTAAAGCCTTTTGGATAATCTAGATACACCATAGTTGAGGAACCATGTGGCGTCCTAACATGGGGATGTCATGGATGGCTACTACAACATCTATGCAAAGCTATGGTGCAACAGTCAGTGTTGCGGTTATCACCTTGGAAAAACATACCCTGCTCTGAAACCTGTTTCAGCAACCCATTTGTAAACTGTAACAGTCATCAGCATCTTGAAAGTAAAGTTGCCAAGAAGTGGCTGGAAATGGCCCCTATCTAGTAGCATTGAAATCCAGCAGGCAAAGCATTGAAAACCAAAAGCCTCCAACTGTTGCCCAGCTGGCCAGACTGTGCTGCTCACAAGGGTTTGGCCTCCTGCACTTCACCAGACTTTCGTGGGAGATGTGACTTTATAATCAGGCACTACAACAACTTCAACTCAATGCTGAGAGAACAATAGAAGACTCAAACCCTTCCCCCATGCAGAAGCTGAAGGCTTTATTTATACAGGTGCTGTAAGGGAAGCTGTTTTAGCCATCAGGCCTATGTTTTTCATGCAGCAAAGCCAAAAGGTATTAGATTTAAACACTAAAATACAGGAGACGCTGTTCCAGTTCTTCTTCATGAGATGCTTTCTTCTTTCACCAGGCACTGAGCAAGCCAACACAAGAGAAGCTGAATCTTTCCCTGCTCATCTGGCCCTCAATTGCATAGCCACCGCGATGGCAGGAAAATGGGCTCTGGCTCCCTCACAGGCTATGTACACACTTGCACATCATTACACGTTTGCAAAAAATCACTTTGCGGTGTTAATTTATAAATATGTTTTACGGCGGGTGCTGAACAAATATTGGGCAAGTGTAAATGCTGTAACTGAGTTACTGCATCCACATATGGGACAGAAGGCAGAATATCAAACGACAGAAATATCCCCATCTCCTTCATCGTTTGCTGGTTTTCTTCAACTTTCATTTAAAATGCACTTCAGAGCTAAGGCAAAGACTTTTTTGTTTCCCCAGGTCAGATACAATGAATATGCTGTGGAAGAATTTAACTTTACTTTTTAGCCATTCTGCAGAACTACTACAGTAACAAAATTTTCTGCATGCTGGGAAGAACAGAAACAAAACCGAAGCCTCAAAACCCAGCCGCTGCAAACTGTAGCTCTCCCTGTCTTGAAGCCAAATGCTTTGCTCATCCTCGCTAGGCTGGGCCACTCACCTACCAGCTATTCTCTCAACAGCTTTTTCTTGGGTTTTGGCAGCCATGTGAATACACACAGATTATGACAACACAGATGTGAATATTTCTGGAAGGCAATGTTAAATTCAAGGGTACAGCTTCTCTCTCAATACCTGGGCAGACAGTTGACCAGCAAAGCTGCAGCAGTGGGAGGAAGGGTGAAGATAGGCTTTCACGCCAGCAGAAATCCCAAACCATGAATCCTGCAGTTCATATATTCATATAAGCCAGTCCTATTCATTTAAGTCCTTCCTGACAAGGCCACTGGTCACTGCTTCTCCTAAACCTAGAAGAGACAGAAACTCAGAACTGGGTGCTCAGGAACTCCTCAGCTTGACCTGCAGCTTGCTGTTCACTGCAGATCTTATACCAGCAATCCTTCCAGCACATCTGGTAACAGTGTGAGAATCTGAAAAGTCTTTCTAAGTTGGTACCATTTCCACTAAAGGATTTGATTAGACAGCTCCTTCCACAGAAAGCCCTTCACGAGATGATAGAATTCACAGTTCTTGGAGGAGTAAGGAGAGGGATCAGCAGAACCGCCACCTTGGATTTCCGGAGGGCAGACTTCAAACTGTTTGGAAAACTGCTTGATAAAGTCCAGTGGGAGGTGGTTCTACATAACAAAGGAGCCCAAGAGGGCTGGATGCTCCTCAAGAAGGAAATTCTGGCAACGCAAGAGCAGGCCATCCCTGTGTGCCATAAAATGAGTAGGCGGGGAAAAGGGCCAGCTTGGCTTAACAGAGAGCTCTGTGTTAGTCTAAGGAAAAAAAAGAAAATATATAAGCTTTGTAATAGGGGACAGGCATCTCAGGAGGACTATAAGGAGCAGGTGAGATCATGTAGGCAAAAAATTAGAAGGGCTGAAGCCCAACTGGAACTGCATCTGGCCAGTTTGGTGAAGGACAATAAGAAATGTTTCTTCAAGTATATTAACAGCAACAGGAGGACCAAGGAGAATCTCCCTCCTCTACCGGATGCAAGGGGAATGGTAGTAACAAAGGATGAGAACAAGGCAGAGGTACTTAACCCCTTCTTTGCTTCAGTCTTTAATAGGAAGGCTCCAAGCCTCCTGAGACAGAAGACTGTGAAGACCAACCCACAATGTTCCAAGAAGACTTGGTTAGAGACCTGCTCAGCCAATTAAACATCCACAAGTCTATGGGGCCGGGTGGGATACACCCAGGGGTATTAAGGGAGCTGGTGGAGGTCCTTGCCAAACCCCCTTCCCTCATCTATCAACAGTCCTGGCTGACTGGGGAAGTGCCACTTGACTGGAGACTGGCAAATGTAATTCCCATTTACAAGAAGGGTCGGAAAGAGGATCCGGGGAATTATAGGTTTGTCAGCTTGACCTCGGTACCAGGAAGGTCATGGAGCAGATCATATTGAGTGCTGTCACACAGCATATGCAGAACAGCCAGGTGATCAGACCCAGTCAACACGGGTTCATGAAAGGCAGGTCCTGCCAGACCAACCTGATCTCCTTCTATGACAAGGTTACCCAGTTAATAGATGAGGAGAAGGATGTGGATGTGGTGTATCTGGACTTTTGTAAAGCCTTTGACACCATTTCTCACAGTATTCCGCTTGAGAAACTGGCTGCCATTGGCCTGGACGGGCACACCCTCTGCTGGGTGAAAACCTGGCTGGATGGCCAGGCCCAAAGAGTGGTGGTAAATGGAGTTAAATCCAGTTGGAGGCCAGTCACGAATGGTGTTCCCCAGGGATCAGTGCTGGGTCCAGTCCTGTTCAATATCTTTTTAATGATCTAGACAAAGGCATTAAGTGCACCTTTAGCAAGTTTGCAGATGACCCCAAGCTGGGTGACAGTGTTGATCTGCTTGAAGGAAGGGAGGTGCTGCAAAGAGATCTGAACAGGCTGGATCCAGGGGCTGAAACCAACGGGATGAGGTTTAACAAGGCCAGATGCCAAATCTTGTACTTCAGGCACAACAAACCCATGCAGTGTTACAGGCTTGGGGAAGACTGGCTGGAGACCTGCCTGGAGGAGAACGACCTGGGGGTGTTGGTTGACAGCTGGCTGAATATGAGCCAACAGTGTGCCCATGTGGCCAAGAAGGCCAATGGCACCTTGGCCTGTATCAAAAACAGCATCACCAGCAGTACAAGGGAGGTGATTGTCCCCTGTACTCAGCACTGGTGAGGCCACATCTCGAATACTGTGTTCAGTTCTTGGCCCCTCGGTATAAGAAGGACATTGAGGTGTTGGAGCGTGTCCAGAGAAGGGTGACAAGGCTGGTGAAGGGGCTGGAGAACAAGTCCTATGAGGAATGGCTGAGTGAACTGGGGTTGTTTAGTTTGGAGAAGAGGAGACTGAGGGGAGACCTGATCGCTGTCTACAGCTGCCTGAAAGGAGGCTGTGGGAAAGCGAGTGTTGATCTCTTCTCTCAAGTGACAGGTGATAGGACAAGGGGAAATGGTCATAAGTTCTGCCAGGGGAGGTTCAGACTAGGTATCAGGAAGAATTTCTTTACTGAAAGGGTCGTCAGGCACTGGAACAGCTGCTCAGGCAGGTGGTTGAGTCACCATCCCTGGAGGTGTTTAAAAACCAGGTAGATGAGTTTTTGAAGGACATGGTTTAGCGGATGATGGATGCGGTTGGACTCGATGATCTCAGAGGTCATCTCCAACCAGGAGATTCTATGATTCTACGATTCAAAGAAATCCAGTAGAAGTTTTTCTCTTAGCAACAAAGCAGATACATGGAATTTCAAAAATACATATTTTGTATACACAAATATCCTAAGCAAAAGTACACAACACTTTTTGTCTGGCTCACTATTAATACTAAATATATTTCTGTAAAGTGATAATGATAAAAAACTACCACTAAAACCTTGACTAAACGTTCCCTCTTCTTGATCTACACTTTTACTTGCATATTTTTTAAAGAAAGTTTCTGAATCCTCAATATTGACAGGGCTGTTCTCTGTGTGAAATTCCCTTACCCAGGGAAACCAGCTTGGAGGCATCGGTAAGCATTTGTATGGATTTATCCCCGGTGGGAAAACTATAGAAAGCACTGGCCACCTCCTGCTCGGACAGAAAGGAATTAATTTTACCATTGCAGATCACTTCAAGAACATGCTGTCCCGATGTGCCGTAAGATGAGCCATAGGGGCAGACAGCTGGCCTGGAGCTTCTGAAGGAGCTAAGTCAAAAAAGAGGGTGTATCGCCTTTGGAAAGAAGGGCAGGTATATCAGGTTGTGTTCAAAGACATCTTTAAGCCGTGTAGGAAGAAAATCAGGGAGGCAAAAGCCCAACTGGAGCTCAAATTGGCCACTTCTGTTAAGGACAACAAGAAGGCTTTCACAAATATATTAATGGCAGAAAGATGGGCAGCAACAACCTCCACTCCTTGGATGTCGAGGGAAATATAGTAACTAAAGATGATGAAAAGGCTGAAGTTCTTCATGCCTTCTTTACTTCCGTTTTCAACACTAAAACAGATTGTTCACTGGACAACTGGCCTTCTGAAGTGGTGGATGGGGTCAGGATGGAATATAGCTCCCCTGTAGTCCAGGAGGAAGAAATTAGAGACCTGCTGAGCCACTTGGATCCTCATAAGTCTATGGGGCCAGATGGGATCCATCCTAGGGTGATGAGAGAGCTGGCAGACGAGCCTGCTAAGCCGCTTTCCATCATTTATCAACAGTCCTAGCTCACTGTGTTGCAGTGTGGTCAAGGCTTGTCTGGAGCACAGGCCTGAAAAGGCCCCTGCCAGAAACAAGTCAGGGCTTGTCAGAGCTAAGTTGGGACTGGTTAGACATTAAGGCTGTGCTGACCAAAAAGAAACAGTAAGTCAAGAAAATTTGCAACTAGAAATAGGATGTAATCTGGTGGTGGGATTTAATTACACGATGTTTACAGTTAGGTAAATGGATTAACAGTCAGGTAAATGGATTAATATTTGAATATAATCAAAGTGATATGTAAGTTTATGTTTAACTGCTATGTCTCCTGTGAAATGTAAAACCAATCATGTAACCTTGCTTGGAAAATAGTATAAAAGACGCGTTCAAAATGTGGGTCTTTGGGTACCTGTCTTGGGACAGGAGTCCACAGGAACCCCGGGCCCTAATAAAGCACTGCATAAACTGACACTCTGTTAGTTTGTGTTCTCATTACGGGCAACAACTGGAGAGGTCCCGGATGACTGGAAGTTGGCTAATGTGATGCCCATCCACAAGAAGGGCCGTAGAGACGATCCAGGTAATAACAGACCCGTCAGTCTGACCTTGGTTCCAGATAATCCTGGGTGCAATCATGTAGCACCTGCAGAATGACTGAGAAATCAGGCCCAGCCAGCATGGATTTAGGAGGGGCAGGTCCTGCCTCACCAACCTGATCTCCTGTTATGACCATGTGACTCGGCTGGTGGATGAGAGGAAGGCTGTGGATGTGGTGTACCTGGACTTCAGCAAGGCTTTTGACACCATTCCTTATAGTAGACTCCTGGAGAAGCTCACAGCCTGTGGCTTGGAGAGGAGTGCTCTGTACTGGGTTAGGAACTGGTTGGATGGCCAAGCCCAGAGAGTGATAGCGAATGGTGTTTCATCCAGTTGGCGGCCGGTCACTAGTGGTGTCCCCTGGGGTCGGTGTTGGGCCCGGTCCTGTTTAACATCTTTGTTGATGATCTGGATGAGGGAGTTGAGTCAATCATTAGCAAGTTCGCAGACGATACCAAGCTGGGAGGAAGTGTTGATGTGCTGGAGGGTAGCAGGGCCATACAGAGGGACCTTGACAGGCTGGAGAGATGGGCTGATTCCAATGGGATGAAGTTTAACAAGTCCAAGGGCTGGGTTCTACATTTTGGACACAACAACCACATGCAGAGTTATAGGCTGGGGACAGAATGGCTGGAGAGTAGTCAAGTGGAAAGAGACTTCGGAGTGATGGTGGACAAGAAACTCAACATGAACCAGCAGCGTGCCCAAGTGGCCAAGAAGGCCAATGGTATCCCAGCCTGCATCAGGAATTCAGGAATAGTGTCGCCAGCAGGACTAGAGAAGTTATCATCCTCTTATATTTGGCACTGGTCAGGCCGCACCTTGAGTACTGTGTCCAGTTCTGGGCCCCTCAGTTTAAGAGAGATGTTAAGATGCTGGAGTGTGTCCAGAGGAGAGCAGCGAGGATGGTGAAGGGGCTGGAGCACAAGCCCTATGAGGAGTGACTGAGGGAGTTGGGGTTGTTCAGCCTGGGAAAGAGGAGGCTCAGGGGGACCTCATTGCTCTCTACAACTACCTAAAAGGAGGTTGTAGGCAGGCAGGGGTTGGTCTCTCCTCTCAGATGACCAGTGACAGAACAAGAGGACGTGGTCTCAAGCTTCCTCAGGGGAGGTTTAGGCTTGATGTTAGGAAAAAGTTTTTCACTGAAAGGGTGATTGGCCATTGGAATGCGCTGCCCAGGGAGGTGGTAGAGTCATCGTCCCTGGAGGTGTTTAAAAACAGATTCCATGAGGCGCTTAGTGCCATGGTTTAAATGACGAATAGGTGTTGGTTTTGGGTCATGGGTTGGACTAGATGATCTCGGAGGTCTTTTCCAACCTTGTGATATTGTGATACTGTGATGTTTGACAGCTGAAAAAATGGTTGTTTTTTTCAGGATACATGGACATCTCTCAATGAAAAGATAAAACAAACTGGGTTTAATTCCGTCTATCTTCACAGCTGTGCTGTCAAGTGAAGGCCCTCCTGCTATAAAAACTGTGTAGTGAGCAATTTGATGCACCACAGTTTCCTAAAATTTTACAATAAACAGTGTTTAAATAATTTTATTAACCCTATGGTAAATCTTTTACACTATAACTGGTATTCACTGTGAAAACATTGATATGATATTAAATTTAAATTATTTCATATTTTTAAGTTGGAAAGACATATTTGCTAAAGATTAATAAAGGCAGAATAGTCCCAGGCAAAAGTCGGAAACAGAAAGGAAAACAGAATTAACGAGGTTTAATTGTCTTTGCAGAAGCATTCACGTCTTTGGTTGCAAGTTCAGAAAACTACTCAGAGCCACATGGAAATATTTCTGTTGGCGATAGCTGATCAATTTGTGCATGAAGGTTTTTTGTTTCATTTAAGCATTAGATTAACAAATTCTTCAGCCTGTTCCTCTATTTCTTAACAGAAAAGTATTTTTCCACTATTCAATGTTTATAAATGCATAACTTCTATCACAAAATTGCACCTATCTTGAATTTCCACCTTGTTGTAAAAACTGTATGAGAATTCAAAGTATAAAAGACAAAGTAATACCACTTTGCACAGGATGAAACAGGACACCTCTCCAGCACCAGAGTGTAACAGTCAGCAAACTCTCAGCTTTTATTTAAGGATGATGTTACAGGCACAGCCCTTACAATGTCATCAAGATAACATAAGACAAAGAAACAGCTCACTAAAAATTCCTTTCGAAGGGCACCCTTGCTTTTAACACTCTTATTACCACCTGGCAAAAAAAAGATTATACAGTGTGAGCTACCTAAAGAAGGCAGGAAAATGTTGCCAGTCAAAGCAGGAATGCATGTAATTTTGGACGGAGACAAGATCAAACAGAGGCAGGATAGGAAAGGATGACAGACGGTCATCTTCACCGAGGACAGACAGTAAACATACATATTAGTATCACAAAGAAACTTCTCCTTACTGCATCAGTTGAACTTGGAAGATGGCTTTCTGAGATGCTAGCAGAACAACTAACAGTCTTTTACAAATCTATGCATAATAAACCACAGTAAGGTGTATTCACATCAGGTCCAGATAGCTACGCTGCTTAAGGCAGTCTTCCTTGAGCCAAATTTGCCCTCCGAATCAACCCTGAGTCATTCCCTGGAGAAGCTTCTCCCTCCACTGACTACACAAGGAACCTACGGAGACGAGACTCAACACACAATTCAGCAGCAGTTCTGGTTGCCAAATATTAGGTAGGGAATGAGTCTTCCCACCTCCCAACTTGCACTTCTTAGAGGCAGTTGCTTGAATTGTTTTTTGTTGGTTTCTTCAATGTTTTTATTCAGATGACCCATCAGGCCACGTTAATTTTACACCTCCCTAGAAAAGGATCTTTTCCAAGGTTATCTCAAAGTTAGCTCTATTGAATCTGTTCCTACTGCGAACAATCTTTAAGGAATAGCCGCAAGGTCTGTTAAGTGTATCAGGATCCATAAAACAGAGAAAAAAATCCCACATTACTTGCAGATGAAGACTGTTGCATGTCCAGCCAAGAAGAACAAAGAAAGCACTGCCATGTCTCAGGAGAAGAGACCATTTCAGTGGAATTCAGACATTGTACAAAAACAAACCCTCTCCTTCAGCTGCTGGTGGGAGGGAGACAAACTAAAACCCAGGCAATCTCATTCATTTCACCGTAATTCACATTTTCAGACACTATCCCAAGCCCCTGGGTAGCAGGAAAACAGGCAGTCAGTGTAACGATGCTAGACAAGCATCACACAGAAAATTTGCAATTGAGGTCTTTGTGAAAGTAAATAAACCACTTTAATATTTTCAAAACTCCTGCTGTAACAACATCTCTTTGACCAACTGATATTGCCAGATTTCAATTATGTCCTTGGTGAAATACAAGCCCTTAGTAAAACAGACACATAATTCATCACCTAGGCCCTCTTCTCTCTCTCCTCTTTTACAAACTCCACGAACAGCCTTAGAGACAGAGGTCAATGAACAAAAAATCCCAGGGCTTACGCCCCAGGAAGTCTGACCCCAGGTAGATGTTGAATGCTACAGCAGAGCTCTGCAGGAGGAATGACTCAGCAGGGCTGCCAGCATTTAAATACTCCTTTATGGGAAGCATTTTCACTATGTACTCAACATCTACCTCAATTTTAAATCTGAAATGCTCAGTTCTTCATGTTGTATTCAGCACCCTGTTATCCTCACTCAGCCCAACAAAACAAGGAGCCAAACTCTACATGTCTTTCTGCCATGGGAGCTGTCTAACACATGGCATCAGTCCTGGGAAAATCCTGCAAACCTGTGACTCTGGTACTCCCAAGGGACAGAGAAACGGCAGAGTCAAAGGTCTGCTTCCACTAACTCTTAGTAGATTTTCTCTGTTGGAAAAAGTGTTTCAGCTGATGGTACAAGTATTTTTCGCGTGTCTATATTCAGTCAGCTCCACATATTCCTGGCAGCTGATATTTTATAGATAAATATATATATATCCCACTCTTTAGTTCTCAGTCTAATCATTGCTAACATGACTTAGCTTCACTCTTCTAAGCTCCTCATAAATCCACAGCGAAACAAAGTCCTTTCTGTGAAATTTGACAGAATATCTTCCTTACAACCACATCAACAAGACTATGTCTTTCTATTTGAAGGAGGAGGGGAAAATAAACTATTCTGAATCTTAGAATCTGAGATTAGAAACAAATAACGCTCCCAAAAATCAGCAAAAGGCCCTTTTACTTTAGATACTGAAAATCAGCCAACGGACAAGTCATTTAGATGTAACAGAACTGGGTCTTCTGTGTTTCAATGTTTATATTCAATGTTTATATTTCTCCCAGGAGAAAGCTATCCCACTCAACAGATTTATTTCCTCCTTCATACCCCCCTGCCCCACCCCCGTCAAACTCCCTGGTATACAGTAAGTCAATTTTTAGTTCTTCTGGACACTTGGTCCTTATGTGACCCATGGAATAGATGAAAAAAAAAGAAAGAATTATGGTATGCTTATGCAGTTTAAGTTCTCATTAACTTATTGACTTCACAAAACTTAACAGCTTCTTAAAATAAATCTTTAGCTTATTTCGATTGTTGAAACAAAACGCTTCAGGTCAGGAAGAACCAGTAACTACAGCATCGCTGTTTCAGAGAGACTGTCATCTCTTCAGAATCAAAACCATCACAGTCAGCTTGCAAGCAGCATTGTTTGGAGCAAGTTTCTAACACAGCCTCCTTGAGTTACATAAGACAGCCAAAGAGAGGTGCCCTCCCCCTTTTCAGAAAATCCCACTTTGGCAGTGCTGGCAATCACTGGAACCATCTTTGAGCCGATAGTGTCCAGTAACCTGGACAAAAATGAACCTAGTAAAGAAGGAAAATCACCTTCTGGGAGAGGAAAGGAGCAGAGGATGGGAGAGGGGACCAAAATCTCCCAGCTGTGGCAGATTGTTGGACCTGGTCAAGCAAAATACATAACTTTAATCTTAATCCATGTTGTGAATTTTTCAGGACACTAATAGCTAAACCATGGCACTAACTAGTCTCCTACCCTGTAAGGAGCAGGATACCATTGCACCTTAACTTCAACATGATCTGGAATCACAGAATGCTCTGCCACGCAGGGAAGGAAACTTATATACCACCAATCTTTAAAGACAATTCTGAGTTGGTCCTGTTCTCATGCCTGGAGCCACAGCCTTGAGATCTGTATGAAATGTGTTTTCACATGTTTTAGAAAATTCTGTTTCACGTTTCAAAACAAGACCATTAAGAATTGCTTCCTGAATAAATTAAAGGCTAGGGAAGCTAGGACAATATTTTGCCATTTTGTGTTTCTACTTTCAAAGTAGAAGTACAAAAGAGTTCCTTACCAGTGTTCATTTGTTTCACATTCTTATAAGCAAAGATCCATTTGTATTTCAGTGAGCAGCACTTTTATACAAGCCACTTCCCATGTCAGAAACTGTTCTCCTGAAGCTAAAGCAGTACAAAGTAATAAGGTGCTGATAAGCACTGAGCAAATCATTAAAAACACGTTTCTTCTACAGTAAATAGCATTGACATTGCAGTGGGAATTAGATATGCCTGTTTTTTAATCTTCTTGGGATCAAAGCAATAAAAAAAGCCTTATAAAAACGTACATGCATGTAGCGTGACAGTGTTTAAGATCACCATGACTGCAATGCTGCTGCAATGAGAGTTACAGCAAGCCAGAAATCTGGAGGTGTTTTAATCGAGACAAGCTCTGAGGCTCCCTTCTAAATTCTGATTTCCTTGATTGGAAAAAGAAAGGGGAGGATGGTGCACATAGAGAGATATTCCTGGTGTTACTGCAAGAGAAGAGACCTTGCAATTTGGAGGCGGGGGGTGGGGTGGGGTGGGGGGTGGGGGGCGGTGCGGAAACAGCTGTTTCCTCTAATACTCAGAAAACCTAGTGATAATGATGGTGGTCAGAGTCCCTGGGGATGAAACAACTCCAGGGTGATGCAGCTTACAGTAATAAGCAATTCAGTACTTTAATACCAGTAAGTACTCCCTCTTCTTCAAATGTTCCCTTAGTCTAGGAATTATTAGAAATGAAATGCTAGAGAAGTAAAATCTTTGAAGATAAACAAATATAGCACAAAACAGCATCTTTGTAAGGTTAGGATTAGGACTGGTTGCTCATAAGCAGGACATACAAGGCTAACCTGTCTCTCTCTTCCACAAAAAGAAGTGAAGCATTTGTATTTCCCTGCACTCCTGTGAGGATAGCGACAAACAAAAAGAGCTATGGACAGGGAACAACTGCTATCGCAAATATTTAATGCAAACAGTAGTTTGGATAATGAGCTAGCAAATGATAAGCATTGCATTCGCCCATCCCCATCTCTAACATGGAAACAACAGTCTGTATCCCAATCCTGTGCTGGGATACTTAATATGTGTGACATTTTTAATACGACAAATGAAAATAAAGCAAGAGGGATATAGACAGCATTGGTATTTACATGAGTTAATCCCTCTTCAGGGATCTGCTTGGTGGAATACCATGGAATAAAGTCTTGGAGAAGAGAGGGGCACAAGAAAGCTGTCTAATATTGAAGGATCCCCTCCTTCAAGCTCAGGAATGATGCACCCCAACAAAGACGAAATCAGGCAAAAATGCTAGGGGGCCTGCATGGATGAACAAGGAACTCCTGGACAAACTCAAACACAAAAAGGAAGCCTACAGAGGGTGGAAGCAAGGGCAGGTAACTTGGGAGGAATACAGGGAAATTGTCTGAACAGAGAGAGATCAGGTTAGGAAACCTCAAGTTTCTATAGGTACACTGGTGATAAAAGGAAGACTAAATAGAATGTAGGCCCTCTCTGGAATGAAGCGAGAGATCTGGTTGCCCAAGACAGAGAGAAGGTTGAGGTACTTCATGACTTTTTTGCCTTAGTTTTCACCAGCAAGAGCTCAAGCCATACCGTCCAAGATGAAGAGGGCAAAAGCAGGGACCAGGAGACTGGAGAACCACCTGCTGTAGGAGACTATCAGGTGTGAGACGATCTAAGGAACCTGTCCATGAGACATGAGACCTGATGAGATGCATCCGCAGATCCTGAGGAAACTGGCAGATGAAGTTGCTAAGCCACTACCCATCACATTTGAGAAGTCATGACAGTCTGGTGAAGTTCCCACTGACAGGAAAAGAGAAAACTTAATTCCCGTTTTTTAAAAAAAGGAAGACTGGAGAAACTACAGGTCGGTCAGTCTCACCTCTGTGCCTGGAAAGATCAAGGCTGAGAGAACTGGGGTTGTTCAGCCTGGAGAAGAGAAGGCTCCAGTTAGACTTTAGAGCAGCCTTCCAGTACCTAAAGGGGGCCTACAGGGAAGCTGGACAGGGACCTTTCACAAGGGCACGTAGTGATAGGACAAGGGGGAATGGCTTTAAACTGAAAGTAGATATTCTTCAAGAAATTCTTCACTATAAGGGTGGTGAGGTACTGGAACAGGTTGTCCAGAGAAGCTGTGGATGCCCCATCCCTGGAAGTGTTCAGGATGAGGTTGGATAGGGCTTTGAGCAACCTATCTAGAGGAAGGTTCCCCTGCCCATGGCAGGGGGGACTGGAACTAGATGATCTTTAAGGTCCTTTGCAGCCCAAACCATTCTACGATTCTATGATTCCATGAGTAAAGCAGACATCTAGAGACTACTGGATTTCTACTGAAAGAACTATATTTCTAGCCTTACAGGAACCTAAGAAGAAACACTCCCTGGTTGTCCCCAGAGCTTCCTCCGCCCTGGAAATTTCCCTAGGTGTCAGTATTTGATACTCTGATTCTGGCATACCTACACACAGCGCGTTGGTAGCGGTGCAGTCTTGTGGGTTTGAACACAAGTTTCCAAAAAAAGATGAAAGTCTAGATGCATGTATGTTTGTGAGGAGATGAGTTACAAGAGTAAGTCGCAGACACATTGCAATAACTCCAACAGAATGAACATTTCAGAGGTAAGAAGGAAGAGGAGACAAACCGAAGAGTAGGAGAAGTCCGAACAGCTTATTATGGCCAGCTGTTTATGCACATGGAAGGCTGTATATGAAATAAAATATACCCAGAATTTGTCAGGGGCATGGAGTTATGCTACTAACTTTGTAAGCATGACTTTTTCTGCCCATGAACACACAAATCTGCTAACTATGCAACATAGCACTCATTGTGCATGAAAGGAAATTCTCTGCAATGAAACATAATCACAATTGTAAGACACAGTTTTTCTTAAGTTATCATTTTAATTCCCCAAAATACCCTGGAAGCACATAAAAAACGTCATTCCACTTATCCAGAAGTATAGATTGTACAGGTAAAGCACTTTGTTTTGATCAAAAAAAGTCACGTATTTTCCTCAACATCTAACTCATAGCTTTCCACCTGGTTTGTCCCTAATTAGTACCATCTAAAGTGCAAAGTCAGAACATAAGCCTGGGTGGTAGAGACATGTTTGTATAGAGAAGAGAGAACCTACGGACAAAATGAGCTTCATTATTTCAAGCATAAGAGATTTGAATGTATTTTCAGCACAAAAAAATCATGTTCAATGCACTCTGGTGACCCAATGCTTGCCTCTGTCAAAAATATCTTCAAGTGCCAACAGGATGCGAGGCTTTGCATTAACAATACTTGTAGTGTGAAGTATGTTTACCACTGTGGAAAGGAAAAGAAAAAAAAATACCTGTTTCCACATGCAACACACAGAGCTAGTCTTCTCTAAATAAATGGACTTGTTTGTTGATATATGTTCATCTTTAGCTCTCAGAATTTATTTTCAACAAAGTCCAATTCAGAAGTAAAGGTCTAAAGAGGCTGCAGGCTACAAACAGATGACAGATGAAGTAAAGGAGAGAGGAGGGAAGAGATGATGACTGAGAGCTGATATTTTTAATGAGACACTTCAAGATTTCAACCATCACATGCACAATTGATTATCTTGGTAAATCTATCAAACTCCTTGATGGCATTCTGTCTGAAGCTGAGACTGCCACATAAGCCACAGTCCAAAGGGGAAAAATCATCAGAAGGAAGAACCAGTGTCCTTACATGACTTAGAATTGCATGTTGGAGCATTAGCATGCAGTATCATTTGTACAGTCTGACATAGAATTTTAATTGAAAGCGGCAACTACAGCTCTCTTAAAATGCAAATATGCTTATGTTAAGCTGCCCTCTGCCCAATCCCAGCACTATTTAATCAAGTCTCCACAGTAATAAGCCTGGGTTTTGTTCATGTGTATCTCAACTAGCAAAGCTGATTCTTAGTATAATCATCATGAACAAAATCATACAGCTCAGTTACATAAACTTACCACATAAAGCTCATTATTTAGAACACATTAAAATATGCAGGTGCCAAGTAATTTCTATATGCTACATCCTTGTCCTCACAGCTCTACTTTGATATTGCAATTCACTAAATCCACGGCGGAACAACTAAAACCATGGAGTTTCATGTGGAGTTTCAAGTAAATATTTCATACACTGCTTAAAAAAAACAAAACAAAACAAAAAAACCCACACACTGTTCCAAGAACACCAAATAATCTATTCACAGCTTCCTACTAAAATAACCTTTGCTATAGAGCAAGAAGAATATGCTGTTTCCATAACACAGCACCAGTCTTAGTACAATAACATACAGAGAAAGCACATGGAGGCACCTTGCAAACTTGAAACTTCCCTAGGAGAGCCTCCATACTTTCACATGGTCGTGGGCAGCTTTCACATGGGACAGTTCTGTCAAGGAAAATATGTGACCTCTGCTGTGATGCATAACTCCAATAAAGAAGAAAACCCTAGGTAGCTATGCTGAAACAAAACCAAGAACCAAGTTTGAGAGAGAGGAGGAAGCGAAGGGGATGAAAAGAGGGAGAAAAGAGGCAGAGCCACACCCTGAGGGTCCAGGGGCAGAAAGGAAAAGAGGAGAAGCAGAAGAAATGAAAGCAGAACTGGCAGAGAAAAGCACGGGAGAAACAGAAAGATCCAAACACAGCAGGGAGTGCACTGCTGCTGCTGAGAGGTAACCTCCACCTCAGGACCTGCTTGGAGCGCATGCTCTCCGTAGTACTCTGTCTTGGGACAATCTGCTAGAGCCTCTATTCTGAACTGACCCTTCTTGACCCTTGCCCTATTTAGCAGCTAACCCTGACAACTGTCCTCTGTCTACCGGCAATCCCATCATAACTGATGTCCAGGCAACCTTCAAGCAATGGCCCATAATTCAAAAAAGCAGCAGAACATCTGAAAAGCAAATCCTGCACATCGACATGCTACACATTAAACTACCTTCTACAGATGTTCTAAAGCAAATGACCTTTCTCCCCTATCAAAGATGACAGACGCTTCCTTGGACAAACAGCTTGTTTTATAATGAGTTTCCTGCTTAGCTTTCCAGCCTTGCAAAATACACACTTTAGCCAAGAACGAAAAGGCAGCACCTGCCCAGGGTGTTCCTCAGTCACAGTTGGACAGGCAGTGGCTTCCAAAAGTGCAGATGCATTACACCTATCCTACTGCATCATTATAATTTAGATTTTTCTGCCTGATTGCCTACTCCCTCAGTTAAGCCTGAGATTCACCTTACTGACTAGAGTGCATGCAGTATAGTCACATGATTATATTTCACTACATATAAAATGCTATTGCTTCACACTTCAAAATTTGGAAAAAGGAAGATGTTAAGAAAAGGATGAGGCTGGATAACACATACATTCGTACACAGCACAAGTTTCTGGGCAAACCCCTTCAGATAAAAGGCAGCATTTGACATAGGTTTTAATAATGGGGAAAATAGAAAAAAGCACTAAAAGCATTTCCCAAATTTTGGTCTGGGAGGTGTGAATATTCTGCCTTAACATATCCCTATCTCAAGATAGCTTTGGATGAAAGAATCCCACTAATATCTTCTCCAGTGGCTTATGAATATCATGAGTGTCCTGCCTTTATTTGCATGTAACCATTAAGTAAACTTATTTGCCCATAGGTGTGTGTCTTGTGTGCATACAGCAGGTCCACAGCAGGATTTCTGCATGCATAATCTCAAAAAACTCTTTCCAACCCCATTCTTAAAAACTATATTAAAGAACACAAGCACGACAGTGCAAAATTACCAAAACAGAGAAAATGTCAGAATTGCAGTTGCCAGGCAACCTTAAATAACCTTCCGTCCTTTTGCATATGCGCTGTAACTCAGGCTGCCATGACAAGATTCAACACTACTTATTTTACAGCCAAGCCCTGCTGCAAGCAGTGTCCAATGAATGGGGGCTCTGTAGCAACGCAGCCTGTGGGCAGTGGGCTGCCCAGTCTCACTCACATAGCATAAGCTGGAAGGTGTGGAGCAAAGCAGATGGGGAACTGCAGGAAGAGAAAGAAGGATCTTACGCTTAAAGCAGCTGAACGATACCCTGGGGAACTTGGCTGTGCCTTTATGGGAAAGCCCATGGAATGATGGGCAAGTCATGATATTTTTCTAGGTGGTCATTCACTGAGTGTTCCTGGTGTTCTCTGGGCTCAGTCCAAGTCACTTGGAGCCTGATTTGCAGGACTGATGCCTGCCAGAGTCGTAGGTGTGCAATTAGAAATGCAACCTGGCTATACCATCAGAGCCCAGCCCTCTCAGAACCGAAATTGAGGGTTTTTCAAACTGGTCACCAAAATTAGTGGAAACTCCTACATTTATGTTCTCTCCCCTCAGACTGCATGCTTGAAATGGGAATGATAATACCAAAATAACTGATTTTAACTATCTATTGATGAGATTTTTATTGTAGTAAGAGGGTTTGCATAGGAGTTTCCAAAATAAGAAATACTACTAAAACAAACCACAAAAAAAATGACTAATTTCCATTCAAACCACACCAAAAAGGAACGTTAAATAAATAAAGAGAATGAATGAAGAAGACAAAGTACTTAGCAGTACTCTTTCAACAAGTCCCTTATTATTCTGGGCAGTGAATGAAACAGAGACTGTGTGGGAGAGAAAACAAACACACAACCAGAGCCAAGAAAAGGGCATAAAAGAAAGGAGGGTGCAGAGGAGCTGCACTCAAGCAGGGCGTGGTGCCAGAGAAGGTGGTGAGAAGGCAAAGAGAGCACCCTAATGACTAGTCCCTGCCCAAAGGAGAAAGCCCTGTCCTCTGAGCAGAGGGAGAGTTATTGAACACTGCTGACGCTTCTTAGGATGAGAGATCACAAGCCAGCTGGCCCAGAGCACAGCAAGCAACTGAAGCAATGCGCAAGTTCCTTGCCAACAGCAAATTTCTCACACCCCGATTGCACGCAAGAGTGCTTGCAATACTCAGCCCTCTGGCCTGGCACTCTGCTTGCTGCCAGAAGAGAAAGGTAGCAGAAGAGCTCGTCGAGAGCTCTGCATGCTGTCCTGCAAACAGGAGGTTGCAAGGAATGCGCAAGAAGGGTCAGAAGGAACAAGGTTGTGTCGTACAGCATGACACCTCTGACAAGTTCTTCCAAAAAGCAATGTCCAAAGCTCTTTGAAATGAAGCACTGCCTGTGTAGAACAATCTCCTTCAGAGGTGAGCAAGTCTTTTTGACCTCCAAGCTCTGTGCCTAGAAAAACAAGCCTCTGTCTCCTCCACAGAGCCCCAAGAGAGAAACCAATCCATCTGTCCACTGTCTTTCAAAACCTTGCTCTCCGCTGGGGGTATCGTCTGTCTTCTGTTTATTCTGCCCTAGCATCCACTAAGTTTGACTCGGTGTGTTTGCAGAGGAAAATGTTATGACTCAAACTGGCTCTGTGACACATCATATCCAGACCACAATGATATTTCAGTACTCTTGGATCACTGCTTATCAGTGCCATTAACTGTCATGCATAGCATTTGGCATGTTTAAACCTGTAGTACTTCTGCTCTGCAAACTTAAAGGTTCTTTAACAAAACTTTCAAAAAAACCAACACATTCAAAGAGGGTTTCTTTATCCTTTCTTTTATATCTTGCATTAATTTTATCCCAAGAGTTTTGATTTAATGCAAATAGAAGTTTCTGTCACTCAGCAGCCTGCATTTCTTCAGCTGACAGAGTTTAATAGCGTTCACTCAACTACTCTTCCCCTCATATAAACGGAGGAGCTGCCTTTCTCTTCTGTTTTTGCTTCCTTTCTAATGAAGGCTGAGACAGTTTGCTTCATCTGCCCTGAGATGAACTAAGCAACAAGGTTTTATCCACACTGTTCACTAGAGAATATGTTGTTGTTAAGATATAAACCACTCTGTGGTTCAGTCAAAGGGTAGGATCTATCTCACTGTAATTCAGGCCCCTAGAACTGAGCTAGCAACATGCCCCTTTCTTTAGGTGTCCATGAAAACAGATGCTTTGTGGGAATGGTCCAATACAGACACTCAAACAGCTTCGGTTCCTCCACATGCTCTCTGGTGAGCTCCAGCAGACCAGCTGGATGGAGACATGGCTCATCGCTAACAGGAAAGGACAACACTCTGCAAGGAAAACTGTCTCTGGGAAGCCATTAGAGTTAGGGTTAGGCTTAGGCTTAGGTTTTGAGTTGTCCCTGACCCATGCCTAAACTCCAATGGTGGCGACCTAAACACCACAGGACAGCAATGGCACTAAAAAAGAAAAAAAACCCACATTTTACTATACACAGAAGTTGACTGGATTAAATCAGTATCTTTTCTCGTCTAGTGGAAAGGGTCAGTAAGAAGAGAAACAATACAGCAAGATGCTGTTGCCAATTCCTGCAACTTCAGCTAGAGAGAGCATGTGAATCAGCAGCTCTTTTTCACGTCCTTATAGCAGGAGGTATCACAAAAGCCAATTCTGTCAAGTGTCATGTTTGTTCTCATCGTATAATCATGGTATTTGTAGGCAGGAACGGGTTCCAGTCTAATTAAGTTTGATTAGACTTCAGCTTTTTCTCCAGACACTTGCACTTTATAGTCATCTCAGAGCACCATGGTGATATTTACTGGGAAATGCAAGCGCTCCATTTCCATAATAGCAGGCAGTTTAAAATTAGCTGCAGATAACTCAAAATGACTGCTCAGAGCAGAAATATAATTTTCTGAAAGGAGTTACTGGTTTTGAACATGATGCATCGCACTCATGATCTGTCATGCCTCATTGCTTCAGACCAAATAAGTTGGACCAGCATAACTGGATACATTAAAGACTTTCCTCAATGCCGAATTCTTTTAAGATGCTGCCTTAAGGCTGAAGTCTTAAAAAAAGCAAATCATTATCAAATCCACTTTCTAACAGCCTGTGGCATACTTCCAGGTTAAATGCAATGATTTTTTTTAACAGCTCTTAAAGCACAGCTCCACTTCTTGAGAGTGATTCAACAGAAATGGCATCAGTTGACTTAAAAGTTTACTGCCTTTAAGCATTCAAATATCTCCTCAGAGATTTAAAGAAATAGATATGACAGCAGTCCTGCAATACCCAACCAATATTCAGAAGCTGTCAGGGACTTCATTACAATTCCAGTACTAATTTGTGAGTATCTGATTTGGTTATGCCACTGCAAACTAAACATAAGGCAAGCATGTCCCTGATTCACACTGGTGGAGCTTAGCCATATTTCAACACAAGGAAACTTCATTCCTTCCATCTTGTATCTGCCTAGCTAACGCCACTAATACAGATTCAGAACTAAAATTTCAGCACTATAATTTTTAGTAGTTCTCCACTGGTGCAATTTATTACAGTTAAATCATTAGGAATGTGATTGTGCATACAAGGAGGACTAACAGTCAGCATCATGGTCTTTTGGTTGTACAGGGTCAGGGTAAAAAGCACTAGAAACTTACTTCTGTCCTTAAAACAAGAGGTGTTACACCCTCCTCGTGACTTAAGAGAAAAAAACATCTGAAAAAGTGCCATCATTTACATGGCTACTTTTAAAAGCAGGAATATATTTCAAGAGTTTATTAAACAAAGTAAGCATATGCAATTTAGATTATGCTTTCCTTGTCTTATTAACATATTAATGAATATACATCAGTGAGTTGAACTAAAAATATATGGAAGATTTGCATGTCTGATTATCTTTGTGGAGTTTTGCAACTGACAACTTGAAAGGAGGACAGAAACCTCCCCTCCTTTTGTTAAAGTCTGTGCAAAATTACAGCTTAGAGAAGTTCCTTAATCAAAGGGTTGTTTTGTATCTTCTCTAAGCTAAAAGTAGAACCTCTTTCTAAACGAGGAGGACTTACTCTTGGAATTATGTTCAAAGCAGTCATTTCCTCAACTTCTAAAGCAGTAAACAGGACAACAATGTCTTCAACCAAAAGCACTGCCAGTGACCTCCTCTCAGTTGTCCTCTTTCAGAGAAAAGCAGAAACACTTAGGCTTCAACATGCTGCCCAAGTAAGTATTTTCGAAAGACATTAAAAAAAATGGAACAGAGGCACACAAGGAAACATGGAAAGCTATTTTGACAGTGAAATTGTTGACAACAATCAACTTCTTGTAAGTACAGAACAAAAATACCCCAACAAACAGTTTATTGGTTAAAACTGTGACTAAGTCAGGACTCACTCGCTATTCAGCTTTACTCCTCACTGTTCCACACTTCTGGCATCACTCCAGATAACTAAGCCTAATCTGTGATCCAGATTGCCATATCTCCCCCCTAACACTGGAGAAAATAATTGGACAAGTAATATCACAAGTATTTCAATCCTGTTTCACACTAATGATCATCATGAATGTAGGTAGATGAGAAATTTTCTAGAAACAGACTACAAATGCTGCTAAAGTACCAAGATTCCTCTTCTTTTGCAATCTTAGCAAGTTCTCACCTCCACTACCATTTTAGAGCACTTATAAAATGGATACCTTTGTCCACATTTCTCCAGATTGTCTACAAAGCTGAACTCATCCAACAGCCATATCTCTCATTTTCTATTCCTCCTCCATTCTTTGAAGAAACACTGGTACTTCTGAGAAGTTATTCTTAGCGTCAAGGAAAGATGCTTTACTTCTCATGTTCAAGAGACTACTATCTAGGATTTAAAATGGGAGATCCTTTTAATACCTCTGTTTAAAACAGCATTTTTAATGGAATGGCAGAGTTCTCAATCTCTTTTGCTGAATTTTGCCCTCAGCCTGTACCTCCAACAAATTGATCCAGACTAAAAATAATTTGGGAAAAAATAAGGGTGGAGAGGGTAGAAAAAAATTTAATTTGGACTCAACCTGCCAGTTTCAACTTTGAACTCCATAAATGCACAATGAAAAAAACAAGTAGAAAAGGTCAGGAACTCTTTAAGTCCATGTCGCTGCAAGAAAACGACCTCTAACCCAAAACTAACCATCTAAGACCCACAGATAATTTTCTGTGGCAGTTCTATTTACTGCCTTTCTTTCCAGTTAATGTTTAAAACAAGAGAAAGCAAAGGCCAGTGCACTAAGGTGCATCTGTAAGACAAATTAATTTAATACAGAGGTAAGTAAACCTGCAAACAGAGACTAAATGTTTGAATGTCTTTGCTATAAACTCCCACCAGTTATCTGCTGACAACCTGTTGTATACAATAGGGAAGCTGGTATCTGCAAAGAGAGCCTTGTTTCCTACAGTCTTAATTCACTCCCTGGGGAAGGGTCATGAGCATCTTCCAAAATTTTGTTTGCTGGAATCTAGAAGTCCCTACGTACCCCTGCTAGTGGTATAAATGGAAGGCAGCAACAGCATCTGCAGCAGTCTGCTTTTACACAGACACTGTGCTAGTATTCCAAGCATTTCACATTGATCAACTACATTTCTGTACAGGGAGCTCATAATACCTCGGCATTAACATTCTGCTACCAACTGCCAAGGACAATTTTGTACACCAGCAAATTCCAGCAGCTACCAGCGAAACCCCTCAGTTTGAGATTTTGTAAAAAAGAAGAAAAGGGAGGAAACAAATTGATGTTTATCTTTTTCCAATTTTAACTAGGACGAGATGGAAGCACAAGCACTAGAAAGATGGAAAGCCCCAGCTTGCTAGAAATCATAAAAGAAATATCTCCTTGACAAAAAGATTATACTAGGAACTGCCAACGAACTGCATCCTCCTGTTGCCCATGCTTTCAGCTGGCTCATGCATTAATAGAACTGCTCCCTACGTGGGAATTCAATTCATGAAGAAAAGTGAAAAAACAAAGCTGCTGGCAGGTAACACAGAAGCTACTCAAAAGAAATGACACAGGTTGTATCTTCTCTCACAAAACTAATCCATGCAGAGAAACACAGCAAGCTTACTGGTATGGTTTGTAGTGATTTTGCTTTGCTACTGTGAACTGTGTTGGGGTTTTTTTGTTGGATCAATTCTTGCACAGCCAGCACTGGAGTACAGGTTTTATAAAGACTATGAACATATATATTTATTTTATTTTGCCTATATTATAAACGTATATATAAATTATAAAGAGATATATAAAGGATAAAGAGAACACGAAGGATTAAGCAGCAAAGAATTGTGTAAGTTACAAGTACTTCTCCCAAGTTAGGTGCCAGCTTTCCAATTTTAATCTTCTGATAACTTCTCCTGCAGGAGCTCTTCCTAATTAAAATAAATTAAACAAGAACCTGTTCTTATTTACAACCCTGAACACTACTATTCAGGAATCTCAAGAGAGATCATGACAAAACTGGAAGGATCTCCAAAGCGCTTTTCAGTGGCAACATGGCATATTGTCAAGAGTGGGAAGGCTGGCCAACTGGCAAAACAACAATTTTAAAGCGACTCGGCCAGGCTAGGCCTGTAAAAACAAGACGCTCTGTCAACCAATGCAGCAGGCATTTACGTTCATAACAATTCCTCTTTTTCCCTGAGTTTTATAAGAACAAATTACTAGCTAATGTTGACATCCAAGTCCTGTGAAGAATGCAGATGGCCAGCAACACCAGAGCTAAGATGCACAAGCCAGTTGTTTTGATTTGCTGTATCCAAGCTCTCCAGTAAAGAAAATCCACCTTTTAATTTTTCTCTTCTTTTGAGAATTAAGCAAAACATTTTATTTTTGTTAAAACGAAGCTAGTGGAGATTAGCATTTTTGATCCTTCCACCACATTCCCCTTCCCTGAAGGCCTCCTGGAGTAAATGTATTTCTTAAAATATATTTATTCTGGGATTTATCTGAAGATAAATTATTTCACAAAAGAGAACACATTCACTTTCACACCTAAACTAACACTTGTTTTACAAGAAGTGGGCAGTGTCAAGAAAAATCACTAACTCTCCCACATTTACTGTCAGGAGGCCTCACACCACCTCAGCAGCTGGCAACATAGCAGCCAATATATCCAATCTTTGCATTGCAAAATTGTTTTTTACTAAGCCGGGAATCAATCATGTTGGCCAAGCATGGTCCTCCTCTCCCCCCACCCCAGGGAAGTACAATGAGAAATGGCAGTAATTTTTAATCTTTTTCCATTTCAGTTTAATCTCACCTTCTGCAAATGCCTAAAGACCTTCTACTTCATATGTTGGAGCCCCATACACTGTAATTGAAGCCTGGTTTTGCTGCAGTAAGGCTGACTCTCTAGCTGGCTGGCAGACATGATAAATGCAGAGCATCCCCTCTACCCTCCTGCATCGACCCAGGTCAGGATGTATGCTGTGAAGAAGGCAGAAGACCTGATGGGGCTTGTTGAAGAACAAGGTCACACAGCCAAGTGGTGCCTGTCTCCATGTGGCATTTCATGCAAACACAATACTTAAATTTGCACATTTGCAATCATTCTCTGTACAGCTCCAAGTCCATGGTGGTGGTGGGGTGCATGGACAGCGGAGTCATCTGTGATTATTTACATGGTAGTTGCAGTGCAAGCATCATGGTGAAACTCTGCCTCAAGCCAAACAATTCATTTGGTGATAGGGATATGCAATTCAGGGTTTCCAGATCACCCAGTTAATGTAAAGTTACAAGGAAGCACAAGAAACTCATAACTGCCCTCTAAGCTCATTAATGACACAGGACCTTTCTTATTAGAAAACAGAGACAGAGCTGAGGACGTTTCAAAGTCTCATCAGCCATCTTTGCTTTCAACCTCTGCAATGTGTTTTCTTAAACACCATGAGCTTCTTTTTGGAGTCCCCACAACACAATACAACCCACCACAACACAACATTCACTGTCACAGTTCCCAAACAATAGCTCTCAGTCTGCTGAAAGCAAACTCCCAATTTCCTGACCCACAAGTTCACACATTCAGAGTGAAATAAAGCACAATGTACAAAAGCAACAGCAAAACGCTTTTAGGTCAATCTATCTTGCAGATTTAGGTCAATCTGACAGGAAGCTCAACATGAGCCAGCAATGTGCCCAGGTGGCTAAGAAGGCCAATGGAATTCTGGCCTGCATCAGGAATAGTGTAGTGAGCAGGACCAGAGAAGTTATCGTCCCCCTGTACTCGGCACTGGTCAGGCCTCATCTTGAATATTGTGTCCAGTTCTGGGCCCCCCAGTTTGGGAAAGATGTTAGGATACTGGAATGTTTTCAGAGGAGGGCAACAAAGATGGTGAAGGGGCTGGAGCGCAAGCCCTACGAGAAGCGACTGAGGGAATTGGGGCTGTTTAGTCTAGAGAAGAGGAGGCTCAGGGGAGACCTCATTGCTCTCTACAACTACCTAAAAGGAGGTTGTAGTCGGGCAGGGGTTGGTCTCTTCTCTCAGGTGGCCAGTGACAGAACTAGAGGGTATGGACTCAAGCTTCGTCAGGGAAAGTTTAGGCTTGATGTTAGGAAAAAGTTCTTCACTGAAAGGGTGATTGGCCATTGGAATGTGCTGCTCAGGGAGGTGGTGGAGTTGCCGACCCTGGAGGTGTTTAAGGGGAGACTGGATGAGGCACTGAGTGCCATGGTTTAGATGATGGGTTGGTGTTAGTGTTGGTGTTGGTGTTGGTGTTAGTGTTGGGTTATAGGTTGGACTTGATGATCTCAGAGATCCTTTCCAACCTTATGATACTGTGATACTGTGATCTTCCACACGAGGTTTCGTGAATGAAGAAGGAACTGAAATGCAACAGCAACTGGATAAAACAGGAGCACGACACCATCCATTTCACCTGAAAGTACCTGGACCAAATGCTTGGGTCTGTTGTGGCAGAAACCCTGACCATATGCCTAACTGCAGTGACTTTATCCAGCTGGAGTTCTGAAGATCTCAAAGTGTGCATTGCCTCAAACTCTCAGGGCAACCTATCCCAGCACTGCAGGAAGAGCTAAGAAAAGGTTGCAAAGCTAGGGAAATGCTACCAGTAGGGGAGCCATGATGAGGATTGAGACCCTGTTACCTAAGGGTATGGTGCTAAAGGAGTACCAGCAGCTTCTGAGAGCAAGAAGCTAGCAGAAAAACAGGGTGAGAACTTCCAGAAAAGCCATGAGCAGACAGCGATAACACAGAGATGATAAGAAAAAGGAAGAACAGGTCCTTCCAACTAAATAGTAAATGTGTAATGCTAATTCCAGAAAAAAAAGGTGTAACTGAGTGATGGAATGCATTCGCTAGAGACAATTTTCAACAGACTGGTCTGCTGAACCCATCTGTGCCTGTCCCAGCCCCTCACTGCAGTCTGTGTCCCAAGGCTGCAAGAGGCAGCTCTGGAGGGTGTTTTATCAAAGCTACATAGCATTGTATCATTGCATAAGATTGCCAGATTGATGATTAATTGCAAAATTTTCAATGATTGCATGAGATATGCAACAGATGGCAAGTCCCCAGCACAATGTCCAAGACTTCAATAAGTTTTCTGAGAAAGCAAAAAATTTCAAGGGTCCAGGACTAAATCTGCATTTAGGCAGATGAAAGGCAATAGATATGCATCGTCACAGTAACATCTATCTTCCTACAGCTGACCTTCAGTTAACCCATATTTCTCCCCATAATAACTTGAGCTCAGCTACTATCAAAAACATTTATGTCTAACTTACATAATTCTATTTAACTACTTCATCAAATCTAATAAATAAAAATAAGCTGACATGGAATATATGTATGTGTGCCCATGTGTGCTACTATGCATATACAAGTCATAAATAAACATCGATGGAGATTGTTAATACCAGTAACTGTAGAACATCCTTGAAATTCGAAGAATGCATCAAAATATATACACATATGCATCAAAATACACACAGTAGAAAAGTGGTAATTGAAATCAGACCAGTTATTTAACCAATATCTTAATTTAATGCTCTTATCTCCATAACATATTACATTTTAAAATCCCAACAGCCACAAACAACAAAGTTCTCTTCTCATTCCCCAAATTTCACTTTGCTTTCAAGAGAAGGTGACAAAAATTGAACTGTCAAAGCAAAGACTACAGAGAGTACCATGCAGAGGATTAAGGAAATAACCAAGTTAAGTCAGTTAACTGTGTTCCAGTTTTCTCCATGCCGAGTGACCTGCTGCCCTCTTCGGTTTTTATTTGCTTTTCACTGTACTGCCTTATGTAACTGTTCCCTCCAGCTCAAAAATTTCCAAGGTGAACAAAAGCTCAAGTGATTACATTTGGCTTGACCACAAAGGTGATTTTTTCCACTAACTTCTGCTTACTGGGTTTTATATTTTTAATCATATAACAGTACTAAGCCCATTGCAGTTAAGTTGATTGATCCAGCTTCTAAATGCCCATGCTTCCCCATTTTTGACTGCAACAATAGTTACGATAACGTTAATAACTACAAAGATTAAAATGGATTAAGGCTGGAAAGTAAAAATGGACTGGTGGCTGTTTTCCCTCCCTCTTCACAGGCCAGGCTGTCCTTTTTTTTTTGGTTCGGGTATCTAGAACTGCTTTTCATCTCCTGAAGCATTTCTTTGCCTGTACTGATATACTACAAAGGTGGTCTGTCCTTTCAGAATACAGCCTAGATAAAAAGGACTGGAAGTCCATTATCTGAAGTTATTTTCAGCGATAGTTCTGAAGCACCCTGACCTGGAGTCACACAGAGGCAAATGCAAGCAGAGCCATAATCCTTCCATCCTATAGCATGAGTGTACTTCTGATATTTTCTTGATCTGACCTTTCTTCAGCAGTGAAAGCTATTGCTGGAGATAACAGCAGCCTAGGGAAACCAAGAGATCCAGGCTTACAAAAACGTGCAAAACACCAACAGGCATTCAGCCTGTAAACCTAGCAAGGTAATGTGATTTAGAGAAGCTAAACCTTAAGATTTTTTTATTACAGTGTGAAAGCATGTGCAAGTTTAATATTCATCAACGTGTGTGATGCAGTTTATCACTTCTTTACAGTACAGCTGACAGAAATTTCAACCTAAACCTGTGTAAAAGATCACAGTTAATGAGTTTTGGTTTCCAAAAACTACATTGGGACCTATTTCACTTTTCCCCAAAACATGAAAATAATTAAATCTTCATAGTTATGAAAACTAAAAGTTGATGTAATTTCAAGCCTCAGACCTTCAAAACTCTTGTAGCATTTTACCTCCCACATATAGCACATGACAATTGTCTGCATTCATAATGAATTCTATCCACATCCGAACTATTACCTGAATTACTACTTTCTCTGAATTACTAGGGTCCGGACCCAGTTGTTAGCAGAGAGCAGATGTGACATACCTAAGGTAAATCCTGAGCTGACTGTTCTTACTTTTTCAGTATCAGGTAAAGTATTGCATTGCCTAAAGATCACTTCATCTGGTAAGTCCTTTCATCAGAAAGCATTTATCTCACTGCTGAGAGTTCAAAGTGACAAGCAAAATATAGTCAGAACTAGCAAATATTAGATTTTCAATTTATCAAAAGCCTATTACTATTGCTTTTCTATTCTTTACAGAAAGATTTTTTTTTTTACAAGAAGATATGTATTCCTGGTGATTACAGATTTCAGAAAAATGACATGGAAGAGAGGCTGCTCTTTGCCCCTAAACTTTAAATAAATTATCTTAATTTCTTAATTTGTACTTTGGCTTTCAGTATTTGCTATACAGTAATATACCTACCATATTAACTAAGTTTGAGGACACTTCTGTCAGGCTGATGTTCTAAAAAAGGAAGAAGAGATACGTTTTGGAAAAAAAACCCTCTAATCCATAATCCTGATGCGATCTCCTCGAATCTTTCTGGGAAGAATCCTGCAGTGGAATCCCAGACTTCATGTTAAGTTTGGGCAGAAAATAATCTTTACTCATAAAACATGCCTGACAACCCACAGAACTCCAATAAAAGTGCTATTACATGGTTTACTGATATCTTAAACACTGAAAATAAATTCATATGAAAACATGCAATCTGTAAATAAATTCAGGCATAAAAGCCAAAAGCAAATACTCAGGCTAATCTATACTACCTCACCAGTTTCAGAGAGTAAACTGCAAAGTAAATAATGCTACAAAAAAGGAAAACTTATTTGTAAATCATCCCAGAATACCAGCAGGAACTACATGGCCCCAAGAGACAAGCACATCTCATAAGGAAAATAACATGATGAAGTCCATAAAACAAGTTTAAATATTTCCTAATGTCAATCCACACTGCATAACCAATGCACTTAATTTCTGCTTATGACAAGGTCAGGTATAAATCTGTGACAGAAACCTGCAGGTTCGTGCAGCAGTGACTGCTCTCCATATGGAGTAGTGTTGACGCAGTAGGGCAGGGAAGGCATGAGAAAGGCAACTCTCCAGCTCACTCTGCTGTCCCTCCTAGCAGATTCATGGCTGGTTGAAATGTCATGCCAAAAGAGCTTTACAGCAACGACCAGAGAGGGAGAACAATATTAAAAACCATGTAAAGAAGGGGGTAGGGCGCTATAGATGTTTTAAGAGAAATCCAGCAAGGTATAGAGATACAGGAGGATAAAGCCATTGTGCAAAAGAAAAGACAGGCTGTTCAAAAGGAAATAATGGACTGGCAGTGATGAGCACTGAAAACCACGAACAGATGAAGCCAAATGCTGGCTAAAATGCAACTGCTTTAGGATTTTATTTTTAGTTATATTGTTAAAGAAAATAGGCTTTCAAAGCAGAGCACTTCATGTCTACCACGTTCATCTTTAACCAGGATGTGTAAAGGCTACGTCACTAGTATAAAGGAAACTTTAAATGTCACTGCAAAATCTTTACTGAAGAGGAAGAGTTCAAACTGCAAGTTACAGATTCTGAACTAAAATTCTGTAAGTTTGGAGCACCATTATATTCTGAATGTTTCTGAGTGTTTTTAAGAGCACCTAGAGTAAAGGGTTAATTTTTTTCTATTATCAGTAATGCCAAAGATAGTAACAATTAATTCATGCAAGTTGTAATGGATTCTCAAACTCAGAAACATCTCTCCTCCATTAAAAAACATTCAGGAAATTTGACATAATTGATGTACACTCAATCTAACGACATCTGTGAACCAGTCACTTCAAATTCCCCATTTCTAGCCATATTAGGTCTTACACATACAGTCTTTCCATCATTAAAGAACTGAATGATTAAAATTCAGAGACGCCAGAAAGTCAGAAAGAAAAGTTACTTATTGAAGCATACACTCCCCAAAGGTGCCTGACCTAAATCCAATCCAGAGACACCAAGAAGAATCAGAGTGACTTTACATTCATGAAAGGCACATTTTCTACAGAGCAGTTCTTTGCTTCTGTTGAAACGTATGAAATATTCATGTCATTTCATTACACATCAATGCATTTGTATACTCCCATGTTATCAAGTGTCCAAATGAAAACAGTCTGTTCTGAATAATTTACTCGTAAAGTACCAGTCAGCTTTCTTCTATAAAACCAGGAGATCACTATTCACCAAATCACATCTATGACTGAAAACCTTTTAGAAAAGGTGTTCTCTCTCAAAAGGTATAAGCGTATTTGATGTGCAACAAAACTTGACATGTAGAACAGATACAGATGGGCTAATAATAAAGTAAAAATATACAAAAAGGCTATGGAAGATAATGATTTTAAGTTTGAGGGTTGGATCCAGTGTGCAAGAGCAACTCATTCAACCTCCAATAGCAAATCAACCACCTTTCCAAGAGGTCCTGAAACACATGTGGGAAGAGGCTGAGGACTGGATGAACTGTTCTGACAACCCACTTGCTGCTGTTCCAGTCCTGGTGTTCCCAAAACCCAGCCCATCACAAGAGCATGCAGCCTGACGTGGAGTGCCTCAACCAAAAGCTTTAGAGCAGAGAACTTATTCAATCCAAAGCTCAAGACAATATGAAATCACAGCTCCTGAAAATAAACGCTGGTTTTGACTCAAGTGATGACATTAGTTACTCCACAATTATTTCTGTAGGTAGCAGTCTAACAGCCCTACTTGCATCAAGTTCCAGACTTGCCAACAGCTCCCCACTGCCCGCAGCAAAGGAGGCAAAAGTTCCGTCAGATGCCAGGTCAAAAAATGCATTCATGCAACCACTTCTCTTTGAAAAATGAAGCTGCATTGCTAAATTAATTCCTTCTGCTTTCATTGTGGGGCTCTTTGGTAAAAGAAATTACAGTATCTCAACAAATGTGTGCTCTTCCTTCCCATTCACATCCCCTTTCTCGTGTTGCACAGTGGACAAGAAACATAAATGCACTTGCTGATTGATGTTACAGTAATAATCATGACTAGGGAAAAAAAAATTTCAAAACAAGAGACACTAACTAACTAATTCCCTTGTGAAATACAACAGTGGTTCTGAGTCAAGGACTTTCTTTTGGTTTTAATGAGCATGCATATTTTTCCCATTTGGTCACTAATGGACTTATTCTAATGTACTCACTGCAACCTTTTTTAAAAAAAAAATTTCTTCCATATTACTAATGCAATACAATTATTTCCAATCTCAAGATCCTGAGCGGAAAAAAACATTTTTTTGAGGCTAGGGAAAAACTTAAAACCATTAGTATACTGGTCATCACAGAGTTGCACGAGTGGAAGGCAGAGGGTCACCATTTAGGAAGGGTAAGCTTTAAAAGGCTGAGAGGAAAAGTGGACTAACAGAATAACTTCAACAATATATGCTGTCTCATCAGGATCCCAATTTACTTGTACTTTCATTCTGACATTGGTATACCCCACAGTCTCAGTTAAATCATTCAGGCTGCACAGGTATACTACAGGTGTGTGTGTATATATACGTATGTACATACGCACACATAAACTTACATGCATGTGTGTGCGCATTTTTTATATTTTTGTTACATGTAATCGAAGTACTCTTTGCTATAAGCTAATAAAACATTACAAAATCCAAAGAACCTTACTAAATGTTAACTATTAACATCAAACCCCCAAAATCAGCTCAAGATTTGTAGCAGCTACTGCTAAGAAGTGAGGTTTTAAGGTTCGCTAACACATTGCCCAAGAAAAAATACAAAATTGAAATGCATTTCCTGCCAAAAAAGACAGAGAAATTGAACTCGAGAATCCATGCCTTTAGCTGTATATTCATACAAATTATAAAGATTAAAAAGAAAAGCAGTGTTCAGTACTGTCAGTATTTAAGGAGCTATAGATCTCTTTCAGGCAGATAAGACCAGATTGTATAACATGACTGGCAATAAAGGTACCTGTAACATGAAAATAGGTATTATGTAAAATAAAGAGGAGTATTTCCCCTCAATTGCATTAAAATGTTTGGTATGCTTTATTATTATAATTTGTGAACTTTATTCTTTTTCACCTCCTACTTTGCAGATATTACCTAATTTTGGTATTTGATTAGGAAAAAAAAAGATGACTAATTGGCTTCACAGTGCACGTAATACAAATATAATTTCAATATAATTGCTAGCACAGCTGATTTTATGTCTTATTTCTTCATCCTCAGATTTTCCAAGCTCAATGTAAAGAGAGCTGTCAATACATACATGAAGACACAAAAAAGGTAAAAATTGTATTTACCACCCAGAATGTATCTTTGCATTCAAAGATGGACCAGAAATTCAGTGGTGAAAAAATACACTGACTTAATTTGGATGCAGTGAATTCAGTGACAGGTGAAAAGTCTCAGCACATACATAGCTAAATCAGGTTTGTATCTTTTGCAAAAGAAAGCTTACCTGCCCACTTTTGCCTAGTTCCATCTCAACAACTGCAACAGGAGTGTTAATCTGATCAATGTGTCTTGACTGTGATTTCAGATCCACTCGCCAGTTCATGTTTTTCAAGACATTCTCCCAACGGCTTTGATTGACCAGGCTCTCATGGATCTTTGTTCGGTGATTTTTCCAGAATTTTGCTATGACTGCAGCTTGATCTGATGTGATGCCACCTTGTTTTTTGGTTTGGGCAGTAAGAAAAGCTTCCAGTTGATTCAAATCCATGTCTGCTGAAGCAATTGACTGTAGGGAAAATAAGAGGAAAAAAAGGGCAAAGTTTGCTCAAAAATACTCTGTAACAGTCTAAGCTGAACAGTCTATAAGTCTACTGAAAGGTCACATCTTCAGGTTTTTACAAAAAAACAGATTTTAACAGAACAGTGCAAACAAAGCTGAATTATGGAAATACTCTGACAACTTTCATTAAAGTTCAATTTGCAAGTGGATACCACTTATCCCATATTCCTGCCCCTGGACAACTGAAGGGCAATGGATCATTAATAGAAAGAGGGAGTGCCTTTGGTAATGCAGCACAGGTACAGGATAACAGGGATGCTTCCTAGAATGCGTGCCTAGGCCTTTCACGAAGTATGCTCTAAGCATATCCAACTGGTCCCTGCTGGGAACGCTGGCTCAGGGGTCTGGCAGGATACTGTCAGTTTGTTAAACAGGAGAGCTGAGGCAAACACAGCATGTCCATGGCCAAGACTGAAACAAGTAAGGAGACATCCCAGATCAGTGACAGCACAGCTTCATTTGCCAACTGCCCACCACAGACAAGACAGTAAAATGGGTAAATCCTGCAGCAGGCAGGCAGGGCAGGCAGCATGACTACAACGGTGTGCTGGCTGCAGCAGCAAAAGCCCGAGTCTTCCACTGGAGAATCCCTGGGCATGAAACTTCTTCTGAAGTACCAGTGGACTCTCTCAGGCTAAATGCGGTGTTTGTGTTTTGCAAGGGAGTGTAAGGGATCATTTACTCCTCTTACCTGCACAGCAAGAAATGATTCTTCCCAAACCTCTTTTTAAATAGATATCCATTCTTCCATCTATTTTTTCCAAAGCTGATAATCCTACAGCCTTGAATTTGCATTGCCTAACTGGCAACGGTTGCTAAATATGGTTGTGTCCCTTCACAGGAGGTGGAGAGAGGAAACTGTGGCAAAGTTTCCCCAGTGTATTTTCAAGAAGATGCTTCTCCTTCATTCTTACCCAAAAGGGGTGCAGCTTATCCTAAATGAACATGACACCTCCAGGCATGCATTGATATGGAGCACAGCAAGGTGAAGTGCAGGTGAGGCTGCCATCCTTGGGATTCGCCTCGATTTAATTTTCCTTGACATGGTATTCCTACTGGTGTACTCCATACATTCAGAGAAATAAGAATTCCACTCTCGTTATCCAAGGGGGTGACGCCATGTGGCTTTTGGCTGGATGCACACTGTGCGCTTCACACTGTCTGCAAAATTGCATATCGCTTATCTAAAATCCAATGGGTTAGCGCTCCGCAAGCTTGCCAAGGACTCAAGACCTGCTGCTTCTCCCTATCTAATCAGCAATGAACTACAATTGTCAGCAGGATGAGCTACCGGCAGGCTTCACTGCCTTCCAGACAGATGTCAAAGTACGTTATCTTAGCCACATCAGGAGGCCTGAAATAAAACAGCAGGCAAAAAAACCCCACCATACACGCGCAAGAACTAGCCCAGAACAAAGAGCTCATACATCACATAAGCAACAGAGAAGAGCTGCAGGTTTGCTGCTTTGAAGGGAGCAACGCCAACATCACAATGTGCTCAACCTTGATCAGACCACCACAGCCTCCGTTCCCTGAGGCTTTTTTTCCAAACGAAAAGCAAACCAGAATCAACCCTCCCTCCAAAACATCAACAAATAACTTGTGATCGACAATGGTTATGGCACCTTTTATCAACCAATGTAGATCTTTCCCCTGAAGATTTTAGGATATTTTTATAAGAGGCATTGTCTTCCCTCACTCCTGCAACAGATTAGATGCCATCTGTTATGTGATTGAGAAAAGAAATTGCAATCCACATGAAGTAATCACTCAGCTGTATCAGGGTTCCAGCTTAACAGGAGCACCTGCCAATTTATTATAATTTGAGATGCCTAATGACTCCTTTGTCTTTTCTATGGGGCATTCACCATATCTGTATATATTGCTTCCTTTTCTCATGAAGCTATTTAACTTAAGAGGTAATTATCCTATAATATCTAATTATGCTGTAAGTGAAAAAAAAAAAACTTCCTCTCATTTTCAAAAGAAAAGCCATTTAGACTTACAGTCCTTTCCTACATCCATGTCTTACATGAAAAGGACTGTCTATGAACAGCAGTGTGAAACATTTTCTGCATTAGTATTTTTCATATCACTACATCTGTGTGGGGACCTGTTTCGTGCTGCATTACACCAGCTACTGCTTATGTACACCTTTTGTGTTTGTTTCTGTGAAGAAGAGAGGAAAAGAGGTGAAAAAGAAATGTCAGACCCCAGCACCTCATGTAAGTCCTGTCAAAACCAGGACCAAGTTGAGATGCAGACTTTCTTCTCAGTTCAGCCGTGCAGAAAATTGCCTCCTGTTTTATTCCTGCACAAGAACCAAGAACATAAACCACATCCTCTGCACTGAATGAAGCAGATACTATGGAGAAACATCTAATCTAATTAAATGTGAACCTAGTGCAGACTCACTGGATCAAATAACCAGGTAACCCTTTTATTCGCTTCAATTTTATAAGCTTCAAATATTTCACATTTGTAATTCTCTGAATTTTTTTTAACCTCACCCTCTTCACAACAACTCTTTTTGCATGATACAGCAAGGTTTCTGGCAGTGCTTTACTAAGCTGATAAAAACCACACACACACAAAGTTCCTTATTGTGCTTGATATGATATAAGTCTGACTTTGAATGGTATCTGAAAGAGGAAGCTTATGACCAAGCTTGCAGGTCTAAACATAAGCAAAACAAAAAACTATTATTAGGGCTTCAGCAGGACAGTTAAATTTGCCTCTTTGGCAAAGATTGACCATTATTTAGGATTCCGTGTGAGCTTCATGTAAAACCTGTGGACATTCATGTACAATAAGAGCCCTGATACAGAGCCAAAATGTTATCACATAAAACAGAGGAAGGAAACTAGGTACCATAATCAGCAATCATTTTTCTCTCTCAGACACATGTGCACATATACACACAATATGGATCACAATAATGCACATGTACAAAGCTAGGAAAAGACAAGATAACTATTCTGTCTTTTAGTGGAATATTTATCAGGTAATGCATGCTTTAAATAATATCCTGATACAGTCTATCATGCAGATTAGAATCTCCCTCAGCTTGGACATATGACTATTACTTAAAAACTGCTTTTTAAAGAAAGAAACTAATACAAATTTAAATTAGAACTGGATACAAACTGAGTACAAACAATCGAGTTCTACTTCAGTATAGTTGAACAAAGGTATTAATGAAGACATATTTCCTTTGAAATTCCTCAACAAAACCCACCAGCTATAAAGGTTTTCAAGTCACAGAAGAACAGCAATTCATTTTAATATTCTTTTTCACTTTAACTTGGAAACATTTCATTGTGAACAGGAAACCTGATGTAAGTTACAAAGAATGAGAGAACAATTAAGGTCTTTGCATCTTCCATCTCCTCTGCTGTATGAACACTACAAAACTCATTCTTTAAACATATATAGTTCTAATCCTGAGGAAATATTTTAATTTAAATTGGCCAAAAATTATATTTCCAGTCATATTCTGCACAGCATTAAAAAAATTCTTCCCATTGCTTTTAACAATATTCACTTATTACACAGAATATCAAATTACAGTGAATACACCTTACTGATAGTTCTAAGGATTAGTTTAAAGTTAAAACATGAAGGGTTCTTTCCTCTTTATATCCGAAGACAGATATCTGATTATAGGTCTCCCTCCCAGGGTTTTAAACCCTAGGAGCTTCACAGGACCATTTATGACCAGGCAGCTGTCCAGCTCCCACAGCAGCGATGAAGATCACAGTATCACAGTATCACAGTAGCATAAGGTTGGAAAGGACCTCTGAGATCATCGAGTCCAACCTAAAACCCAACACTAACATTAACACCAACACTAACACCAACCATCATCTAAACCATGGCACTCAGTGCCTCATCCAGTCTCCCCTTAAACCTCTCCAGGGTCGGCAACTCCACCACCTCCCTGGGCAGCGCATTCCAATGGCCAATCACCCTTTCAGTGAAGAACTTTTTCCTAACATCAAGCCTAAACTTTCCCTGACGAAGCTTGAGTCCATGCCCTCTAGTTCTGTCACTGGCCACCTGAGAGAAGAGACCAACCCCTGCCCCACTATAACCTCCTTTTAGGTAGTTATAGAGAGCAATGAGGTCTCACCTGAGCCTCCTCTTCTTTAGACTAAACAGCCCCAACTCCCTCAGTCGCTCCTCATAGGGCTTGTGCTCCAGCCCCTTCACCATCTTTGTTGCCCTTCTCTGAACACATTCCAGTATCCTAACATCTTTCCCAAACTGGGGGGCCCAGAGCTGGACACAATATTCAAGATGAGGCCTGACCAGTGCCGAGTACAGGGGGACGATAACTTCTCTGGTCCTGCTCACCACACTATTCCTGATGCAGGCCAGAATGCCATTGGCTTTCTTAGCCACCTGGGCACATTGCTGGCTCATGTTGAGCTTCCTGTCAACCAGCACTCCCAGGTCCCTTTCTGTCTGACTACTCTCCAGCCACTCTGTCCTCAGTCTATAGCTATGCATGGGATTGTTGTGTCCAAAATGAAGTACCCGACATTTGGACTTATTAAACATCATCCCATTAAAATCGGCCCATCTGTCCAGTCTGTTCAGGTCTCTCTGTAGGGCCATCCTACCCTGTAACAGATCAACCCTTCCTCCCAGCTTGATATCATCTGCAAACTTGCTGATGATGGACTCAATCCCCTCATCCAGATCATCAATAAAGATATTAAGCAGGACTGGATTCAATACCGATCCCTGGGGAACACCACTGGTGACCGGCCGCCAACTGGATGAGACACCATTCACCACCACTCTCTGGGCTCGGCCATCAGCCAATTCCTAACCCAGCACAGAGTGCTCCCATCTAAGCCACGGGCTGCCAGCTTCTCTAGGAGTCTACTGTGGGAGACAGTGTCAAAGGCCTTGCTCAAGTCCAGGTATACGACACCCACAGCCTTCCTCTCATCCACCAGGCGAGTCATATGGTCATAAAAGGAGATCAGGTTGGTCAGGCAGGACCTACCCCTCCTAAATCCATGCTGGCTGGGCCTGATCTCTTGGCCGTTCTGCAGGTGCCGCATGAGATCGTTTTACTACTGGAATAAACAACATATGCACATTTCAGCATCATTACTGAGAAGTTCTCAGGGACTGAAAGGTGTTGAAACCTATTTTATCCATCAGTTCCTACAGCTGAATCACTGTAACCATTGGTTGAAGAGGGATATGTCTTATTAATTCCAATTTCTTAGTCCAGACAGACCTTAAAGTGTAGGATCCACTGCAGTAACTTAAGTCACTGTATCATGCGTGGCACAAGTCACTGTATTATAGTGACTATATTCTGAGCTACATGTGTGTGTACACAAATATCCCACTTTAGTTGTTTCCCACCGCATCTCTTCAGCAGCCATCAATAACCATACTTTTGCAAGATATTATTACAGACCTCTTTTTATTTTCAGCCTGTCCCATCTCTATACAGTTCTACAGCACACTGAGAAGTGCTGTGTATGATACCAAGGAATAAAAGTTCTGTAGGACCACTTATAGTTTTTATAGGTAATCACAAATGATTTCCTATTTCAACATTAAAGTATTCAACTAGCAAAAAGCAGAAAAGTTTTCTAAGAATGTATAAAATCATAGCTCCCGTGTGCCAGTAATTTCATTTACATTACTATGACTATTCGCTCAAGTGACTATGTAAAAAAAGCCTATTATCAAAACTAGAGTCTGTAAGAGAACACCACTATAGATATCAAAAATTTCCTGACTTCACGTATTTTGAGATTTGTTAAAATATGGGTTTTTTTTCCTCCTAGGAAGCACAGCTTCTGGACAGCATATCATACTATGAGCATGCAATCCCATCCTCAGCAACTGGCTACATCTTTCTTTCCAAATTCAAAATTATAAGAAACAGTTTTGGTTACACTGACTTCTCCCTATATTGACCTTCAGCATATACCCATCGAATACAATTCAGCCAATAAAAATATGACTTCAAATACTACTTCCTTAATGGAACAGTATTTGATAACCTGGAGAAGTTTGTATTGGCTTAATTAGATCCATGAGACGTGCCTTGGTAGAAAGAACAGAAAAACATACTTAAATTCATTATCTCTTCTGAGAAATAAACCAGACAAGCAGGCAATACTAGTGAGAAACAACAACCCACTGGGCAAAAAGAACACACTTCATTTCCAAAAATAAAACGCTATTTGTCAGCCATTAGGGAAGAGCTCCAAGAGCTGGCCATGCCAGAGTGTGTAGGCATTTTCTCCAGCTGACCCTCAAAATCGCAGGCAGCTGCCAGCCTGCAGCACAAAGAAATCACAAGCTCAGAGACACAAACAATTCACTGCTATGTACTAACAAACTTGCCTCTTCGGGTTTTCAGAAGGTGGGGGTAAGAGGCTATTCCTGTATCCCAACCCTTGTAATTCAGGATGGTCTTGGAATACAACCTTGAAAACCATTTCTCAAACCCTTGGAGCATGTGCACAGAGAGGGATGAACGGCTGCAGGCAGGAGGAACACGCCAAGGGGCCCTGCTTGCTCAAAACACTCAGATCACACAAAGCCAATTCTTGTTCGTGGCAGGACACTAGGTATTTCTTTAGAAGAAAACCTTTACTAGAGTTGAGACAAACAGGGGGTGTGTGCTGCATGCAGCTTTCAGGTGTGTGGCTTCTTTCTCCTTGTCTAAGAAGAAAGATAACCCTGGGACCGTGGGGAGTGGGAGGCCAGAAGCAGTTCTCATCACTGTTGGGCATAACAGCACATGTGGGTCCCAGTGACACTAAGCTACTCCTCAAAGTAGCTCTTCTGCAAACAGTAGCTTCAGACAGGAGGAGTCTGAGAACATCTCTGCAACAGGTTTCTGGGTCCTGCTTTGCAAGGAAATACTGAAGAGGTTCTCTCCCTAGGGCTGCTGAGATATCTATCCAGTTCCTGTAATAAGTGAGCTGTTCCCATAGAATTTCTCTGGATATTAGTCCAGAAGACTTTCCCACATTTCCAGAGACCATGGAGGTTTTCAACTACTTGGTAGGTTGTGTCTCACAAACACTATTTAACTGTTAGAGCCTAAGAGCTCTCCTGAGAATTAGAATTAAGATAAAATTAGATGCAGCAGCTTGCTTGTTTGCACTTGAAAATGGTGGTCCATTTTTCAGAAAAAAACCCCAAAGATAAAGGCTTCTATACCCCCCCCATTTGTAAGTCAGAAATCACAAGTGACCTCAATGATACATTTAGTATTTCTACACCCACAGGAGATCAAACAGGTTTCTTTTATTCAAGTTCCATACTATGTCCCAATATTATTCTAGTTTGCTTCCTATTCAGCTGTCATACACAGTTAAAAGTGAAATTAAACTGTTTGCTAACAGAAAAGAGCTAACTGCGAATTATTATGAGGATAATGATGTATATATAGTTCAAAACCTCTCCTTTATTTTTTTTCTAGTTTGTAATAGATCTTCTGCAACAACTATTTCTTATTCCAACCTGCAGAACCTCTTGGTTCATTGCTGAGGCATCACTAACCAGGTCAATGAACATTCAGTAGACTTGTAAATATTTTTAAGCTGGAGTTATTCTGATTTTCATCAGGTTTTTTTCTTGAGTGGGAGGATTCGCAACACACAGCAAAACAAAAAAATATTGCTTAACTGCTACTGCAGATAGGAAAAACGTGTGTGCATGATGAAGTTTCAGCCAGAATTATATCCTTCCTGCATTTCTAAACATTAAGCTTGATTCCATCCAGATTTGTCAAACGTGCACACGGAAGACAGAACTCCTCTCAATGGGTTGCTTCCATGTTTCTTGACCAACTCCCCTAAGTTTCCCAGGTTCCTACTGAGCCGAATCCCCCTTCTTTTGCATACAAGCTCACCAAACCAATGTTCTCTGCTAAAATTACTTTTTCACTTGAACACAATGTTCAATCACAAGGGCATAGATGTTCAGCTATTTTGGGCTTAGCTTACAATTGAATGTAAAAGAGATCTCAGCATCAGTTTTCAAAACCATCCAAAATGACCACAACATTTTTAATCCAGCCTGCCTCTGTGTTTGCTAGAAATGACCAGTTTGAAGTCATAATTCCATAATTCCATAAGACACCACTGCCTAAATTTATTAGCAGAGGTGTAACTTTTCTGCGGTATGAAGAATCATTTGATGACAAAGGAGGATGAAAGCTTGGTTAAAACAGACAGCCACCAGATAAACATCCATGCTCCTGTGGTCAGGTCATACTTGTGAAAACCTGCTGTGCTGAGCACTAAAAGTGGTTCCCCCACCCTAGTCCCATCCTAAAAAACATCTTCAGCTAAAGAAAAACTGCGAATCAACATGATTACTCTTTCTGGACCTACTTAATGACTCTTCCTAGGATTTATACCATTTAAAGACCAGAATAAATGAATAAACAAACAAATAAATACAACCAGAACAAGTCCACCCACTAATACCATCAGTCAAAGCTAAATCAGATTACAAATACATAATAAAAGCTTGCATTTTAAGCAATAAACGTAAAAAGAAGCACCACCACTTTCTTGAATAATAGTTCCCAAATTACTTAAATTACGTACAAGAAAAAAGGCAATGATAAGTGCTTCTCAGAAAACACAGGTAGACATTGGATACACTAGAGGGATATAAAACAGAGAATCAAAAAAATAAGGAAATGTTCTATTAAGTACATCTTAGCAGACGTAATTGCACCACAAGGGTCAAACAGGAGGATTAAAATACAAATATATTAAAATTAAAACTATAAATTGTCCAGCTTGACCTGTACTCAACAGCAAAAAATCTGAAGTTTTGCTGTCAGTTTTCTCCCCACTTGAGACAAATTCTTTGCTAGGGTTTAGAAAGCATTTTGCCACTTGGAGTGGAGGCAAAGAAATGTCACATTTCCAGTAGTTCTTAAACATGCATCCTTGCTACAGACAAGTTTGACAGGTTCAACATTTTTCAAAATGAGTGCGCATACACATGTGCTCCTTGAACTACGCTTCAAGTAGAAGCAAGTTGTTTTCTTGGAGAATTACTAAACCTTCACAGGTTACATTATTCAGTTTAAAATGGTTTCTTCTTCAATCTAAAATGGTTTCTTCTTCAGACCTCCTGAAGGAGTTGGATTCAGAAATAACTGTCAAAAGATGGAAGTCATCTAATGCAGTATTGCTACAGATAGAGAGGAAAATAAAAGGCAGAGAGAAATCCAGATAGGGCAGAATAAATACCAGAAAAAATTCAAAGGAGGGAGCAAATGCAGGAAAAGAGAAACAGACAGACACAGTGACAGCCCCGGAACTGGTGACATGACCTGTCCTTCCCTTAAGAGACCACATAGCTGGCAGGTTTTTTCTGCTTCTCTGTTCTCTTACCACAAAAGAAATGAAACCTGCGTTTATCAGTTTTCTACAATCATTCTGGGAAAATCAGTTGCTGCCACGGACTACTGCTTCATTTTTAATCTTGTTTCTCTTAGGAGAGTGAAAAATAGAAGCTGGAGCAGCTCATATTTTGAAGACACAGGAAAAAAAAAAGTCATAGCCCTGCCCTGTGTACAGTAATGGTGCAGGCATAAGCAAAACTCATGGCAACGCTCTGCATGCAGCGCTCCTGTCAGTAAAATCAAGCAAAGCACAAACTTGCTTTATTATGAACCAAGCACAGAACACAGAATTAGCATCATGAATTAATTTTTGCTTTTACTCAGTGTATCTTGATTATTTGCATCTTAAAAGTTAATGATTAATTCAGTTCATTTCCCCCTAGGTTTATATATGGATGCCAGCTTCCTTTACAGCAAAGCATAGATGGTCCAGCATTGAACAACATGAAATGCATGATTCACACTCTTCAACTAGATGAGGTCTTCCCATATACTTTGGTTCAGAGCCAAACTCTGACTCCAGGCTCTGCTTTCCTTTCACAGCACCATTGCCTATTATCCCTACTATGCTGAGCATTTTCCTACCTTGGAAGGAGAAGGGTTCCTGCACTCCTTAAACAGGCTCACACCACAGCCCATGGCTGCCTTAGCCCATGATGCTGTAGATGCATTTCACAGCAGCAAAGAGACCAGCAAGTAAAGGAGACATGTTTACAGACAACACAGTTTCAAAGGAGGCAAGCAAGAGTGCTTTACCATCTGGTCATTCCTCACCTATTTTGACAATTTGTGTTACATGCTGACAGGTTTGACATGTGAGAGGTAAGCTTTCAGGCTGGCAGGTCTTCCTTTCAGCATGGATAAAATGGTTTTCCCTCCTGTCAGCTCAGTGAAATATAAAATACAATTCCAAACCCAGTACCAACCGCCATGGCTGCTAGCAGCTGAGCCTTTATGAGGAGAAAGGAGCAGCAGGCCAAATCCCTCACTATAGGAATCACAACTGCTCCATAAGGGTCCCCACTGGGGACCAGGGGCTGGAAAACATCATTTGATCAGCAGCAAAGCCCCAGCTGGGGAGCACAGAAGAAATCATCCCTCACTTTGCCAAAAAGATTTAAGTACCAATTGTTGTACCAAAACTGCTCTTAGAACAAAATGTAATAAACATTTAGGGGAAAAAAATGTCTAAATACTTAATGAAACAGCCAAAATATCAATCTGAAAGTATTCTTTAACATAATCACATTAAATATTAATGACTAATTACCCCAGAGGAGGTTCTTCATTTATATCAAGGTAGGCTCCTGATTGAGACATCTATTGGTAAAGCTGGCCAAGTAACAGGGTTTTCCAGTGAGTTTGTAGGAGCAGCTCCCCACCTCTGCATCTCCACAGCCAATGCACATGGCCCTCAAGCAGCACATGCATGACACTGGTTTGCAGAGCTTGCAGACACACTCTCCAGTGAAAAGTGTTTAGTGCCAAACAAAATCTGGCTTTAGATTTCACCGTTGCAGGCTTAAACAGCTAAACATCTCAGCACTCAATGTTCCAGGACAGTGCAGCCCATGCCACCAAAACCAATTAAGTTTTCCTATGGCTTTTATTCGGCTTTTATGGGGAGCCACCCATATTCCATAAGGTCCCTACCATTTGTCCAGACAAATCAGACAATTTCTCTAGTGCTTTCTATTCATTATGAGGCTTTTTATACATTTTCTGACATGTCCTAAGCTGACATGTTGTAAAATGAATCCTGTGAACAAAAGCTCTCTCCCTGCTAAGCAAGAAACAACTGACAATCTTCTAACCTGGTTCACAACGAACCAGAGCCAGACCCTTCTCTTTTGGTCATTGCAGGAGGAGACTTTATACAATGAATGTAAAACAGAGGCATGCACACCATACATAGAGGCATGACCAGTAAACAACAGCAGTCCTTCTGCAAAGTTGCATCAGCCACTCTTGACTTTGTGCTCTCTCAAGAGAGAACCCCCTGAGAGGTCTCCAGAAGGCTGAAGTAGCATAACAACCTCTAGCCTCTGGAGGCCCCAGTAGCAAAGCCCAGCTCAGGCAACCCTTGCATCTCACTCATAGTACCAGGAAGCTAACAGTGGGGCCATACTGTGAGACCCCAATCCAGCCTCAGAACCTTAGCTTATCATCTTCACCTGAGGTAACTTACCAATACTAAGTGTGTCACTGGATGGTGTAAGAAGGGCACTCATTCCTGACCTCTCTTCTTATCTCTACATGTGTGAATACACACTGCGTCAACACGTACATGTGAGCACCATATGAATATCTGATCATCTACTAAAATAATAGCACAGATAGTGCCATTTCTTCAACAGAAAAAGAGGGTTAGGAATATTCTGTTCACTTCAAAAAAGGTAAAAACTTTGTGTAATGAAAAATGCAAAATAAATCTGAACTAATTCAAATGTATAAAATATCTGTACCATATTCAACTATGTAAAACTAAAAAAACTAAAACTAAAGCGTTCTTACACAAACAGCTTGTTAGAACAGTTGAATCTAAACTACACTTGAATCAGAAACGGCAAAGAGCATATAAAAGAAAGGCATGTCTGATGCGACAGTCTGAAGAGAGACAACAAAGCTGAATGTAAATGTCAGACAAGGAGTAAAAATGTCTATTGCTTACTTGCCTTTTACACAGATACTACTTCACTGTCTGCACATACCACAAGAACATGCTTCACGGTTTATAGAGACAGCAAAGAACAGAAAGAAAAAACTACCAACCAAGCTGAGGTAGGAATCTTTTGGCAGAGATCCCAAAACATCTCAACCAGAAAAAAAATCTAACCTTATTTGGAAAAAACACAGAATTTCACTCAAACTATATTTATATTGCCACTTTGTATTGTTAGGAGGAAGAGAGAGATGAAAATATGCTCTCAGAAATATATTAACGCATGCAAAATGAGATAATGACAAAAATATTTTTAAAAACAATTAGAAAAAATGTCTAAAAATTGTGTGGAAAAGATGGTTATTATTTCACATTTACTCTGCATAGTACTTTTTGTATCTTCTTTCAGTGAGATTTTGCTGTAATCTGTTTTTACTTACATGAAACCACACACAGAACAGCATTGTTAAGAGGTAAATATAAAAGATGCCAAGGAATTAGCAGTATAAAAAACAGATTCCAAGATAAATGTCACCTTTATAAGTGAAACATGCAGTCCTCAAGGAGAACAGATAAAAAAAGAGGAGGGAGTCACAGGCTTGCTATACAACTATAAACTACCCACTTATAAGAGATTCAGTACTCTGAATCAAATCTTCAGCTATGAGCAATAAACAAGTGCTTGCATGCTGCAAACAAAGCTAAAGGAAAAATCCCACTTGCTTGACTCAAACAGTCCAATTTAAAATCATTGGGTGGCTAAAAGAAGTATAAGATGATTTGATTTCCTTGTAAGATTTGAGATTCGTAAGATTTTGTTTCCATGTATATGACTACTATATTCAATGGAACACAATTAAGGAAACCTACTCTGTTTAAGCTTCAAGTCTTCAAAATACCTAATAAAAATGCCCCAAAATAAAAAACTATTTGGTTTTCCCAATAACGAACTCCTAATCCTTCACAATAGAGGCTGTCCATACTCCAGTTAGTTCTGACTAGAATATATTCTATATATTAATATATTTTATAGAGTTATTGTGTAAAAGCATGTATTTATAATGATAAATACAAAATGTTAAAACCAGATCTTTTAGGCTCTGCCCTTAAAGGAAGTCACTCACTGCATCTTGTTTTAAAGCCACTGATCCTCCTGGGATGAACCTGGAGCGCTCTCTATAAGTTGCAGCCAGCCCTCCTGCCCAGGGACACTCACAGGGAACCAGAGCAGCCATTCAGCCTGCAGCACAGGTGCTTACCTGACAACTTCTGCCCCATAAGACTCCATAACTAAAACAGCAATGAACAAAAGACTTCACATAACAGTTGTAGCATCGGTATTTTGTGCCACTAATGTTCTTTTTTTGTTGTTGTTTTCAATAAACTACTGTAAAAATCAACATGATCTAAACACGTTGAAGAGTTCAAGGCTCAATCACACTTGGTGACCAGACTGGAAGAAATCCAGAGAGTATAACCTGCAGCCACACAGCATTTTCACCACTCTAAGTTTTTGGCAGTCAGCTTTTTTTTTTTTTAACATGTTGCTGGATATAGTGCATCCAGTTGTTACAAACTAGTACAGTAGAAAATCTTATGTTTGTCATAGCAATACCGCAGCTGCTAAGGAATGGAAAATTTCAGATGTTCAGCTTGCAAAAAGGTTGACTTGTGTCATCCAAATTTCCTTTTCATACGTTAGCTGTGAACTTCAGCAGCTCAACTGATTGCCACAGCTCTGCATCTTTGACAGTGTTGGTTATCCAATGCATTAACAGACCTTTCTGTTGCGCTCTTCCTGCTCTTTAACTGTCTGTGAAATGAGGATCTATACCTCAGCAGAGGAGATTATGCTCACCTCAATGTCAAGGATCCATTGACTAGTCTTTTTTTCCTAACAAGATTAATCTTCACTTGTAATGAAGAAATATACACATATGTGAAGAAGGACAGAAGTATATTACCTGCTAGCTGTGTGGCAGCCTCATGTGAGACAGGCAAGGTGGGACTAAGAATTTTTACTCCATTGCCCACTCCATTGCTTGCTCTCCTGGAGCAAGCAAGCACTAATCTTCCTTCACACCAGTTGTAACAGAGAGAATTTCAAAGGTATCATATAATAAAGAATATAATTTCAGTATATAGACTTTCCTTTCCTATTAGTCCTGCTGTATGCATCAAATTTCTCAAGAAGAGGCAACTCAAGTTATCCCCTTTTCACAGGCCACATTTAAAGGGGAAAGACAACTTATACTAATCTGGAAATCCTCACTGCCGAGACGATGGCAGCGAACTTCATTACCTTCTTCAGCATTTCCCCTACACTCTGGGGAACAGGGAATGGAGCATTACTGTTACTGAAATAAAGGCATGAAACTACATGTGAAACCTAAAGGAGTCTTTTTCCCTTTTCAAATATGCTCCATACAGCTTGTGTTTGATGAATACTAATTAAATATAGCAGAAGCATTTATTATGTAATAATGAACTTCAAAGGCAAGATCTAACTCCCTAGTCTTCACAGTATACACTTGTTAAGGTCAAGAGAAACACTGCAGGGATTAGAGTGGACTAATGAATTTCAGCATTATCAATATATCTGCCTTGCTGTGCACACACATACATACAAAACATATGCTAATCACAAACACACACATATATGTAACTTATGCTAATCGTACTGGGGGAGTGTGGTGTGTATGAGAATCAAAGAGCATACCCAGAACTTGCTGGTGTTATTAATGACAAAAACACTACTTACTGGCAAAAAAAATATATAAATGCAACAAACTGAACAATACATTTGGATGGGAAAAGGAAAATCAACAGGATATAAAGCATCACAACCATCAGGGAATCCAATTTTCTCAGGGGCTGCTGTCCTGGAAGTCCACTCACACACAATTAGCAGATTTTCAGTAGGGTATTATAAAACTAAGACCTAACGCAGAGTCATTATAAACAAGAAAAGCTGTCATTGACCTGCCTGCTCTAGATATTACAGCTAGGGCAGACCCACCTCCACAACTGGGACAAAGAAACTAGAGCTCTACCTGCAGAGATATAATCAGTCCTGTAATTGAGAAGAGACTTGCTTCTCGTTTGGGCAATACACAGTTTACCACACCTATTACTCACCAATGACGCAGGTCTGCTGACTTCTTTTAATTTATCTATTTTCCATAGACAAGAACATAAAAATATAATGTCAAGTTAACCACCAAACGTAAGGTAAGCCATTTTTCATGAAGTAGCACAGTTATAGCGCATTGGCAGTTTACAGTAGCAAATGAAACAAGTCTTGGAGTTACATACTACTGCCTAAATGAACGACATTATAGTAGAAGGAGCCTTTCTGTTTCTGCCTCCCTTCAGAAGTTGCACTCATCATCACAAAGTAGTAGGAAAGCTATCAGGTTTGCAATGCAGAGGGGTGGATGGGAATCACTGCTCACACCCCATCTTTTAAATAACAGCCCATTGACACAGTTCTGCACACAATGCAGAATAATATCATGTCCACATACACCAGCTACCAGTAAAACCACCGCCTTTCTACATGACTCTTCAATAATTAAAATAGCTATGAAAATCAATATGAAAGGCTTTAACCTCATATAAACACCAAGATTTGCAACTGGAGAAATCACAAAAGAATGAGCAGTAAAAAATCCAGAATGACACACGTACATTGTTCTTTCTAGCTAGCACATAAAAGCAATAAATTGCTGCTCTAGCTGGTGAAGCACTGATCTTACCACTCCTGTCAATGTTCTTCAACCATGTAACATCCCGCAGCCAACTTTCCTCTTCAATTTATTCTTCTGCAGAATTTCCTCTTTTTCTTTATGTTATTCCTACAATGGCCAGCCGCACCAGCCCTTGGTTGAACTGACATTACACACTTATATCAAAACTCTACAATAACTCATATTGGAAGCACTAATAAGAAAGCTCTGGCGCAGTACTCATGATCATTTTCATCACTGCAATGCGGCAGGTGCTAGTTCAAGTAAACATTCAATTTTCTACCATCCTAAGAGGATGCTAAAATAGGGAAAAAAAGAAATAATAACTGTAGGTTTATAGGCTGAGAAAAGAAAATGTATGCTGCAAAATCAGACACCACAAAGGCAGTAATCTAGCTGTGTTCAGCATAGCGAGCTACATAATAGTGGTGTTCTGGTAAAGTAAAAAAAGACTAGGATTGTTATATAGCTGTTCCAGGCAAACAACAATTGAGATAATAATTTTCTACTGTACATTCAAATATAATACTGTAAACATTCCCTCCCTCCCAAAATTCTGTGCAAAGTTATTGTTATTTTTGCCTGGCCCAACAAATAGAATCATAGAATCATTGAGGTTGGAAAAGATCTCTAAGATTATCAACTGTCAGCCCAACACAATCGTGCTTACTAAATCATGTCCCGAGTGCCATGTCTATATGTTTTCTCAGGGATGGTGACTCAGCCACTTCCCTGGGAAGTCTGTTCCTGTGCTTCACCTCTCTTTCATTAAAGAAATGTTTCTTAATATCCAATCTAAATCTCCCTTGACGGAACTTGAGGTCATTTCCTCTCATGCTATCACTTGCATGAGTGAAGTCACCAACACCCATCTCATCACAACCTCCTTTCAGGCAGTTATAGAGACTGATAAGGTCTCCTCTCAGCCTCCTCTTCTCTAGACTAAACCACCCAGTTCCCTCAGATGCTGCTCATACGTAACACTTGCGCTCCAGACCCTTCACCAGCTTTGTTGCCCTTCTCTAGACACACTCCAGCACTTCAATGTCTTTCTTGTATCGACGGACCTAAAACCAAACACAGGATTCAAGCAGTGGCCTCACCAGTGCCAAGTACAGGGGCATGATGACTTCTCTGGTTCTGCTGGCCACTCTGTTTCTGATGCAAGCCAGGATGCTGCTGGCCTTCTTGGCCACCTGGGCACACTTCTGGCTCGTGTTCAGCCGGCTGTCAACCAGTACTTTTCTACTGAGCAGCTTTCCAGCCACTCTTCCCCAAACCTGTAGCGCTGGATGAGGTTGTTGTGGCCCAGGTGCAAGACCCGGTAATCGATCTTGTTGAACCCCATACAGTTGGCCTCAGCCCATAGATCCAGTCTGTCCAGGTCCCTCTGCAGAGCATTCCTTCCCTCGAGCAGATTGATACTCCCACCCAACTTCTGTCATCTGCAGACTTAGTGAGTGTACACTCAATTCCCTCATCCAAATCATAGATAAAGATATTAAAAAAGACTGTCCCCAATTCGGAGCCCTGTGAACACTGCTTTTGACCAGTTGCCAACTGGATTTACCTCTGTTCACCACAACTCTCTGGTCCTGGCCATCCAGCCAGTTTTTACCCAGCAAAACACAACTGTTCATAATAAGCACAGTTATTAGCTGAAGTGAAAGGTATAATGCTATTTAGGACGTGTAGTTAGGTAGTAGTTAGGTAGAAAGCACCTCACATGGACACAGCACTTGCTGGCACTGCTTTACAAGCAACTTGTTTCCTCTTACCAGAATTGAGAAGAACAAGTGTGCTTACTGAGTCATCCTTTTAGTTAATAGGTGCAGGCACAACTGCACTTCTAAATGGCAGAAAGCAAGCAGTCTCTCTTGTTAACTCTTCCCAAGTCATTTTATCTCAGTCTTTCGACAGAGGCTGTCTGCCTCTCGGCCTTGCAGAAGCTTGGGCAATTGCAAAGTGCTTAAGAGTTCATGACTCAGCCCACCTACCTGAGGAATCACAAGGTATCTGGGAAGAGGGAAGAATGATGACTCTCCTTCCTTATTAGAAAATATGAGAAGCCCATTACTTCCCACCAGTGGCTGACAACAGAAATCCTAAGCAGGAGAGTGAAGGGCTTTAGGCCATGTGCTTACGGCACTGGTAGCCTCCACAGTACTGCAGTTCACTGGTGCTTTTCTAGAGCACTCTTACACATGAAGAGATTTTACATTCCACTGGCATGGAGTTTTCCTCCCATAAGTCTTTAGGTCACATTTTGACTAAAGTTTCTTATTCAACAGATATTCTCCAAAGGCATAAAGGAAAGCAATCTCTAGAAATATCCAAGCATTTCACAACACAGAAATAGTTTCAAGACAGGACTTACACACAGTACCCATGCCAGTGGCAGAGCAGAGCAACATAACACTGGTATCAGCAGCCTCCTGGCTCAACCAGTGACAGTAAAGTGAAACACGACAGTCATCAGAAAATCTGGCAGAAATATCAGCATGATTGCTTGTGAAAATGATGGATGGCAGAGGGCTAGTGAATGTTATAAAGCCTATACACAGAGTTTGAGTACATCTTATATTGGATATCAAGCTCTTCATTCTCATATACTACTTAGAGTCTTAGTAGTTTACCAATGACACACCAGTTAATTTATTACAGATGGTCACACCGTTGGTATTTGTGAAAATAAATACGTATAAATCAAAAGCAACAAAATATTTAGACTCTTCATGCTGAAATTTTTATTGTCATTTAGCCAATGTACAGTTTGTTCTGAAGCAGGAGAGCGAACCAGGACACTTCAAACACATTCCCAAATGATCACATTCAATAAATCCAATAGCCTACTGCCACCAAAAGGAAAAGTGTGGAATTACTCCAGACATAAAGCAGCTTTTATTACCAGTAGGACTAATACAGTAAATTAAACATATGTAAGGAGGAGACAAATACAGTATTTTAATCAGGATGAAGCAGTCTTTGAAAATCAAAAAAAGCTGAGAGTGAGAATTTGCAAAAGCTTATCACCCAGTTTCTGAATGCTATGAAATCTTATGCAACAGGAAGCCGTGAAATATGAATGCAGAGGGTAAAAACAACTGATAGAAGAACATTAAAAGGGTACTGTTTCATGCACAGTCAGCAGATCTATGGTCAGGAAAGGAAGCAGCTGTAAGAAGCAGATCACCATGACATCTTATATAAATACAAACCCAGGACTATTCTATATACAAACCAGGAGGAAAGAAATATTTAAATGCTTATTGCTGCAGTAAACAGGATATACTTTTGTGGCCCTTATTCATTTCCATACTTTTCACAGGTCCCACGCTTTGCATAGGTGAAATGGAGGAGGGTACAGGAAAGTCCTTCAGCTTATTTCTATCCAGCTCTAATAGAGGCAAATGGTTAATTTACAGTACATATCTGATTACCACTCAGAAGACATGAAATATGACAGCAATTAAGTGACAAGGGCAATGAATCTTTCTTCTTCTAAGAAGATGGGTGTCAGAGAAACAACCCTCCAGAGACAGGAATGAGGATTCATTTCACGCAATTTAGGTGTTTACATTCCCTATAAAGTCAACAGAAGACAGTATAAGACATCTAATCTTCTCCACATTGGCTATATAAAAGGCTTGGGCTTCTAAATAAGGTACCTGAAAATAAACAGTATGGTCACCTTCTGAAAGAATGTATTTGGCGCAATTAGGTATTATCATCAACGGAGACAAAGAAGTTACCTGCCATATTCCAAACTTTAGATGCAGAATACGGCACACAAGAGAAATGGCTGCAGAAACAAGTACTCCAACCTTCTGTTGTTATTCTGCTGTTTGCCCCCCTTCCTCCACCACCCAGAGGAGGAGGGAAAAAATAAAACCGCAAAAATATAACACAAACATTGCTGTTAGCATTTTAATCATGTATACTCTTCACAGTGAATTAAATATCAAGTCTGGAATAAGGCTACTCAGAAATTCATGTGACAACTGACAAGGAAGACCTTTCCAGACCTTTGACTGGAGCTTGCTCCTTTAAGTGCTGGGGAGACACCTACATCCAAGATGTGTGTCCAAAGACTAATCTAAGATGTTACAAGCATAGAACACTTCTGAAATTTGCTGTTAACAGCAAATACAATATAACACCAAAAAAACCCACATTTAAACTCAGAGAGATAGTAAAAACATTCCACGTAACTTTCTGAAGTAGGCACGTATATGTTTTGCAGTTCCCAGTTGAGATTTTCCCCTCATCCTCAACTTGACACGTTAAAACAAAAGCAAACAGCTCACACCGTACATCTGTGTGATGGCTTCAGAAGAGTCAGTTTACACAAGAGACAGAGATATGTAGGCTAGCTGTGAGAACTGAAAAGCAGTTCCCACAAATAATAGCCAGGGCAATGGATTTTTCCACTAGACAGATGGAGGGAGAAGAAAACAAGTTTAAGCCTCCCTGCTTCCAAAGCACAAATCTAACAACAGTTTTTCCTCTCTATATAGGGAGGTGTGAAAGAGAGAGTGCCCTCAAAATGGCCAGAAAGCCAAGGGATTTTCCAGGATACTCTAGAACAGATCCTGAAAGTATCTACAGGACTTAGGTATTACTTCCTTTAAGTTACCCACTAGAAATATGCACCCCAAAACCCAAGCATACTCAACATAAAGTTGTGTCTGTACAAAGTAGTTTGTGTATTGCTTAACTCAAAATTTCAACTTTAAAAGTGTGCTGAACTGTACTAACTCCAGTTATTTCCCAGGAATTTTGTCCATAAGGAGATAAGAGTGGTGGCCATGAAGACCATAAGACAACCCTGACAACAGTGAGATGCTACTTTACCTTGTAAGGCACACAGGACCACAGCTGTTACCAGTTTTGATTCTTAAAACAAGCAGCACATGGGGAATGATACCCTCTCCACAATATGCTGCCATCCTCCTAAGCTACGTGTCTATGTCACAACAATGGGTAAATATTCAATAATTTTAATCATCTCTGTTTTCCAGGGCCTGAATTAGCATTATGTCCAGAATATGATATCTTAACAGTGCTTGAATAAGAATTGTATTTGAGAAAAAAAACCTGACAAAATCAGAGAGTCTTAAGTCCTGCAAGAATCAGTTCTTTATGATTCTGCTTTCATCCCAGGCTTTTCAGGGCATCATGTGAACCTAATCATTAAAGAAAAAATGGACTCTTCATAAAAGCAGAAAATGAGTCAGCATCTTCATCAAATAGCAAATGTGTCCCCTACATTTGTCTAAGTTTCTCTAGCTATTTCCTCTGGATGTGACAGTTCTTCTGGCCTCAAACACAACATATTGACTGAGCAGTTGTTACAATTCAGTGATGGCTGAAGAGCAACCCTTTCTGCAAACAGAAAAACCAAAGGCTACACAGAATTTGGAGATTATTCATCTGGTTATAATTTATCTAAAGCTGCAGTAATGCATTGAAACAGGTAGAAAAATACTACCTGTGTTTCCAGTGTTATCTTCCACCTCTCTCAGAGGTAAGTCAAAAGCACCTCAGAAAAATGGACCAAGAAAAACATGTAAGGAAAAAAAAAAAAAAAAAGGGATATAAACATCAAGTCTACAAATTAATACCAGAACAGAGGAGAATGGGTACCACAGAAAAAATTGGCTTAGGGAGATTTAGAGGAGAAACTAATTTTAAAAATAAAACTGAAAAGCAAATCAAGAATTGAACAGGAGTCTTCAGCAAAGTGTTGAAATATCAGCCAGAATTCATGGGGGGGGGGGCAGAATTTAGGGAGCATTTGCTTCTTTTTCTAAAAGAATACAATGGAGCAGAAAGGCTTTTTTTTTTTTTCAGTGATACTGTCAGATAGAACTCAAAACACCCTGGCTTTTAGCCATGGATTCAGACACTCATCCTCACTGGGCTTTATTTCCCACACTTTAGTAATGCAGGTCACTACCATCTCAGGAGACCATGCACAGAACAGGCAGTGTGTCCAACTCTTAGAAACTCTAGTTCCCTCTCCGGTAAATCTACAGCCACTGATCTCAGTTCACATCAGTATGCGAGCAAAATAGCTTGCTGCTGTAGAAAAAGCACACCTTGTTTCCCCCTCTTCTTCACTCCTGGCTATGCAGTCCCAATTGTTTCCTTTAGTCATCTCTGATGCTCATCAGATCTTGGTCATGAGACAATTTAAACTCAGAAACTTAGCAGTAATTCTCTTTTCCGTCCTCCCTTTGAGTTATTTCATAATCCAACACAAAACTGTCAGCTCACACAGCGGTCCAGAAAGCACCATTGCTCTCAAAAGGTAAGAAGTGGCAGTGGATAGGCTGAGAGGGGCGAGATGCTCCACTTTTCCCCAGCTGGTATCCTGCACCTTCCCGAGCAGGTGGCAGTTCTGCCTGCTGTGCCCATCAAGGTGCCTCTCTCCACGCACAAGCAGCAATAAAGAAATACCAGGTTGCAATGGTGCATTTCACACGCACGGTTCCTTAAACGATCCACAAAGCGGGAGGGAGGCTGCTTGTGCAGTGGAGAGCTAACAGCACTGCGGGCACAGCGCAGCCGCGAGAGACCAAGCCGCATTCTCTGCTGAATCTGGTGACGTTACACTCAGCGCTTTGGTCACTTCAAGCAGCACTAGCGGTTCATCTGCTGTGCTCACACGCATGTTTGCACTCACATGCTGCCTCCTGATACAAAGGCAGTAATGCATTAAAAAATACATTTTACAGCCATTTTTCTCTTTACACAACTACTTTTGACCTTGTAACAAGTAAGAACAGAGATACAAGCAATTAAAGCCAAATCCTTTTAAGTTTTCTGGCACTTTTCCATCACACAGAATTAACACAAGGCAATCCTGGGTATTCTTTAGAGAACAGTAATTTAAAAGATTGAAACTTCAGCAATAAAACCAGCATGCAGTAAAAAAAAAATGTACGGACGAGACAAGCACAGCACATGCTGCAGCTTTAATTGAATGTGTAAAGGGCAATCTAAAAAGGGAAAAAGAACGTAAAAACCTCAGGGTTAAGCCCCTCCCGCAGCACCGGGGCTGCAAGAACCGTGTCCCGGGCAGCCCCGGCCGGTACCTGGAGGAGGCCGCTCATCTTGGCGCGCAGGGCGCGGAGCTCCTCCGGCGGCGCCTCGAGGCAGAGCTGCCCGCGCGGCTGCCCCTCGGCGCTGCCCGCGGCGCCGGGGAAGGCGGTCTGCGCGATGGCGGTGAGCAGCGCGCCCAGCGCCTTCGGGTCCTCGGCCAGCAGCTCGGGCACCGCCATAGCGGGGGAGGGCGATGCGGTACGGCGGCCGCGCGGGGACATAACAGTGCAACGCGCCCGCCCGGCCACGCGGGGACACCGCACGCAATACCCGCCGAGCCACCCCGCATCCGCGCGGGGACACCACACGCCGCCCGCCCGGCCAAACCGTACCCACGCGGCGACAGGGCCTGTCCACCCCAAACCCACGCGGGGACACGACATGACACGCCGCGCCCGCCCGACAGGACACAGCACGACATGCAGTGCCCACCCGGCCACCCCGCAGACACGCGGGACATGACACGACACGCATGCACCACGCCAGTCCAGCCACCCCGCACCCGCACAAGGAAAACAGCACGCAGAAAAAGCACAGGGATTTTATTTAGCTCAAGGCTGGCGATCGCCACACCAGTAACTGCAGTGAACAGCTGACCCCCTCGGGCTGTGACCAGTGTAACTCCACTGCAAGAAGCAGCCGCCCCGCCATAGCCCTACCCTCCTGAACGTTCCACGCGTGTCGTGGAAAAAATATAACAACAAACAAAGAAACAAGAACTCCCATCCCTCCAAATAACCCCCTCCCCCCGCCGAACTAACAGGACTGGACCGGGTACAGTAGCTCTCCACTTCCTAAACAGTTTCAAGGGAAAAGCACTCCACTGAACGCTCAGGTATTTTAAGTAAACTTCCATGGGCTTTGCTCTGTCCCCTTGCTGTACAGGTGCAGGGTGGATCACAAAACACAGGGACAATTACAAAACTGGTGCTAATAAAAATCATTTTCTCTGTGCACCATTCTGTACAAGTTTAAATATAAAAAAGTATTCAAATGCTTTGTATATACAAGTATACACAGTCACAAAAGAGACTGCGCTCTCAAAAGAGATGTCTATGGCAAATTTTCTTCAGCTAGTAACAGTGGTATCATATACCACCCCATTCCAGTCCTTTGAGCCCTTCACAGTTACATTCTCTTTTATGACATACAAGAAACATCATGTTGCTAAAAAATACAAAACATAAGTTTATGATCAACGTGATCTGTTCCCCCTAGTGCTTTATTCTGCATCTTTTTATAAGTAGAGAGCACACGCAAGCTGTCCTGGTTTGGGGGAATCACAGTATACACCTCCTGAAGCAAGAGGTACAGAATGAATTAACACTACAGGCATCTGAAAGTTTCTTTCACTCTCTCCATTCATTTGGACAATATTTAAAATATCCTTTTTTCACCAATGGTATTTAAGCAGCTTTATAGATTCTGGAGATAAAGGAAAATTTCTCTCACCCACCAAAAATGAATCCATAGTATTAGAAACGTGACTCCGTTTCCGTACAGACTCTCTCCATTGCACAACTTACTCTTCTGAGAATCCTGACTCTTCTCTGATGAGTACAGTTCACTGATGTTCATATTTAAAAGGGAGCAGGGTAATAACTCTTCATGGTTTATCCACATCACACGGAATATAAAGTGAAATTCCTACCACTTTGGTTTGAATTTCCGAAGACGCTGCTGTTTGATGACACACTTTCTTCATGCTGAAGTACATCTTTAAGTCCTAACAAGCAAATGCTGCTTTACTGACCGAGGTTGAGATACAAAGACAAATTTGTTCTTATAATTGCTTTTGCTTCTCAGATTTAAGCCTACTCAGTGCCTGGCATGAAGATGGCAAAGCTGATGAAAAGTGTGTATTTTGACTTCAAAAACAGTATAAAATTTTTCAGAATGCAGATGGCAGCAACTGGTAACCTGTGTCTTTAAGAATATTATTTATTTGTTTTTGTAAACAACCTTAAACAAATTAAAAATACATCAAAAAGTCTCTCTATATATACACAGTACATGTTCAAACTTCACCTCATTATGATGCCATGATTTAAGCAGAAAAACAAGAGTTCTTGATCCAAAACCCAGTTGCAGTACAACCGCCTTCGGTGGTAACAGCACAGCACATGGCCAAGCCACAGCCCTTGCAGGAACACTTCATTTGTTATCGATCACCTGAACCGTTTTCCGACCATAGTGGTAATAGCTGTACGCGGATGTTACCGTTGTGAAAGCCGTAATGCACCTTTGGGGAAAACAGTTCCTGTAAGTCACTTGAGTCTAAGTACCGTAATAAAAAGTGTTAATTTTAAGAGCCTTTCCTATTTTTCACTACACTGTCAAGGACTCTGTCCCACAAAAACATAGCTTACAGTTCACAGGCTGAAATTCAGCACTAGGTGGAGGATTAGGCAAACAAAAGGCCTGTCATCCAGTGCTCTGTACCATGCTTCTAACCACATGCTAGGCCAAATTTCTACCATATGAGCACTTGTTTTAGAAAAGGGAAACAAAAGATGCAGTTCTTGTAGCCTACAAACTTTCACCAGCTTGAGAACTGACTGATTTGAGAAACTACCATCTCATACAACGGAAGAGGAATGTTCAAATCATAGATTTGAACTTAACATTTTACCAAGTTGCAAAGCTAAAGCACAAAGTCTGGCTTCAGCCTCTTCTGTTCCCTTCCCAGAAATTGGGTAATAATCATATATAATTTCAAATTAGCAGTGCCCCTCTGTGTCACAGGCTGATGTTACTGTGGTGTGACCTACTGCTGCCCGCCATGGAAACACTGACAAACTCAGGTAATTTTTTAGGGTGTTCACACAGGACCTCAGTAAGTTACACCCTGCATTTCTCCCTTAGTCACAACATGACAACTCTTTCATACAGTCCCAGACAAGCAGTAAGGTAAGCATCTTTTACATTGACTGTTAAAAACAAGGTTCCCAGTTCCTTAAGAGCTTTGGGGTTTGGTTGTGCGGTTTTCTTCTCCCCCCCTTCTTTTTTTTTTTTTTTTTCCCTCTCTAAAAGACACTAAAACTGGATTTTTCCCTGCTGTAAAGTAAGTTACTAAGTAATTCTGCTGTCAGCTTCTTTGTACCAAACTCTCACCTAACTGTTTGGGAGAAAGAACTGCACTTCTAACACCTGTGGTCAGCTACAATTCAGATTCAGATCAGTTCAGATCTCCAATGACAGCAGTAAAAGTAACAGCCATTATCTGAGGAGGTATGCTCCTCTATGCCTGTTCTCATTTGGTCCCTTCCTTCCTATAGGCTAGCAGGAATCACTGGATTTCTTCAGGTGCTCTTCAAATAGGCTTCAGAAACCTAGATTTCAAGATAGCACATAAAGCAAAAATAAGAACATACTTCCTGTCTGTTTTTACAGATATCAAGACTTTTTCAAGCACACTTACAGCATAAGTAAATAAAGGCATAATCTTTCTTCCTACCCTCTTATTTTCTATTAACGAGTGTACACTTTGTCCATGTACACCGTGTCTATTCTGAAGACTTGTTTCTTAGCTATTCTTCCTGGATCTCAATTAGTTTTATCTGACCACTTTTTACTTGTTTAGTAAATTAAGTACCAAAAAATATCTAGCTTTTGCACCAGCTAAGAATAAACATGTAAAAATTCAGCTGTGTGGGCCTATTACATCATCTGGGCACAGTTTTTTTCTTCCACACAATTAATCAAAATTACCACTTTCTTTAGGAGTACATTAAAAGTTCTGAAAAAAAGTGAAGAGGTAAGTTACCATAATGTCTGCAGATATATGCTGTCCACATAATTGAAAACCGGAGCTGCTAAAGAGGCTGCCACCAAAATTAGCTGAACTGCTGTATTCATCTGATGAAAGTAAAATAGGAAATGTGACCAAAATGAAGATGTGTACTATGCAAGGAATACCAATATACACTTTTATTACTGATGTAACTATTAGTCTATACACAGAGAATTTACTTAGAATCTTCTTTCAACGAAGCATCTTACACACTCAAAACCAGCATGTGACGTAATAGAGCACAGCTAACCACCCATCAGAACTTAAGCTGCCTGCAAATTAGCTGACACTATTTTGAAACTGCACTCAGCAGCAACAGTAAACAGCCTTCCCTCTCAGCAAACTTCACACCTCCCAGGTACTGAGGAGTTACCTTTTGTAACAAGTCACAGCTCTTACCTTGCTAATGAATGTTGGTTTTAATTGGGCAGTAGCATAACACGGGTTAAAGTACCTACTGAGTGTTCTCTGTTGGGTGAGAAAAGAGGGAAGGGGAAAAAAAGAAGCAATTCTTCACATGATACAGAAAAGTCAATTGTAGCACTACTGCTACTGCTCTTACATGATCTATCAGACATCATACATAGGAAAAAAGTTATCAGTAGCTCGGATTCCTCTTTATGAATCCTATTTTTGAAATACTGTTCTGATCACAAATCTATCTGGTAAAATAATAAGCACAGCACTCCACCTTAGGCTATGCACCCAAGCTTTCAGCAACCATCAAGTCTAACGAAAATCTCTGGTTACAACTGTGTTAAAAGTTCATTTTTTTTTTATACTTGTAAAAATACAGAAGATTTAATCAAAATAAAATTATTACATGTTCATGCAATTTTGTTTAATGCTATATACTTACCGGTGGAGAAAGAGTTTTGTATCGCACATAAAAAACAGCAGCAATGAGCACTGCATCCCTCAGAATAATCATGGAAGTAAGTGAAACTGAAAAAAAAAACAAGCCAACAGAATCTAGTGAAAAATCACATCCAGAATTAAAAAGAAAACAAAGTATGAAACAAGCAGAAATAATCTCCCTCAAGACCTTCTCAACTTCTCAAGTTATGACTGAAGATTTTTAACATGACTTCTGAAAGGGTTTAATCTGAAGTCTTAAACCAAATCACTCTGAGAATTTTTTTTATATAGCTACTCACTACTATTGCTTTAAAGAAAGTACATTTGAAAATAGCAGTATATGCTTGTTGTCTTTTTATATGGCAGCAAGTGCTTTTTGTTGAGGACGGTGTTTTGTACGTATTTAACAGAAGTCAATAGCAAAGTGCAACTGACAAAGTGAGAGCTCCCACACGAAACATTAATAAATTAGCTTCTTTACCTTATATAGTACAAGCAAGCAAAGACATTTCCTCACCTGGGATAAGATTTGCACAAGTTAGGCTTACATAGAGCACACTGATGAGAATTTTATCAGCCAGAGGATCAAGAGCACTTCCCAAAGCCGATTTCTGATTGGCCCAGTTTCGTGCAATAAATCCATCCAACTAGAAAAAAAAACAAAGTTCAGCATTACATAGAATCATAGAATCATAGAATTATCTGGGTTGGAAGAGACCTCCAAGATCATCAAGTCCAACCCTTAAACCAACACTATCATGATCATGGCACTAAGCGTGACATCCAGTCTTATTTTAAAAACCTCCAGGGATGGTGAATCCAACACCTCTCTGGGCAGGCCATTCTCATGCCTGATTACTCATTCTGTGAAGAACTTTTTCCTGATATCCAGCCTAAACCTTCCCTGGCAGAGTCTAAGCTCGTGCCCTCTTCTTCTGTTGCTGGCTGCCTGGGAGAAGAGTCCGATCCCCACCTGTCTACAACCTCCTTTCAGATAGTTGTAGAGAGCGATGAGGTCACCCGTGAGCCTCCTCTTCTCCAGGCTAAACAACCCCAGCTCCCTCAGCCTCTCTTCATAGGACTTGTGCTCAAGTCCCTTCACCAATTTTGTTGCTCTTCTCTGGACCCGCTCCAGCACCTCAATATCTTTCTTGAACTGAGGGGCCCAGAACTGAACACAATACTCAAGGTGTGGCCTTACCAGCATCGAGTACAGGGGAAGGATCACTTCCCTCGTCCTGCTGGCCACACCATTCTTGATACAGGCCAGCATGCCATTGGCCTTCTTGGCCACCTGGGCACACTGCTGGCTCATGTTTAGCCTCCTGTCAATCAGTACCCCCAGGTCCCTTTCCACCTGACTGCTCTCCAGCCACTCTGTCCCCAGCCGGTAGCTCTGCCTGGGGTTGTTGTGGCCAAAGTGGCACTTGGCCTTGTTGAACTTCATCCCGTTCAACTCATCCCATCTCTCCAGCCTACCAAGGTCCCTCTGCAGAGTCCTCCTGCCTTCCGGCAGGTCGACACTCCCTCCCAACTTGGTGTCATCCACAAATTTACTTATGATAGACTCAATCCCCTCATCTAAATCATTAATGAAGATGTTAAACAGAACTAGACCCAACACTGATCCCTGGGGAACACCACACAGCCCCGTTCACCAGCACTCTCTGGGCCTGGCCATCCAGCCAATTCTTAACCCAGCTGAGAGTGCACCTGTCCAAGCCAGGGGCTACCAGTTTATCCAGGAGTATGCCATGGGAGACAGTGTCAAAGGCTTTCTCTGTTAGAAAACTAAGAAAAAAATAGCTTATGCATGTTACTGTTACAGAGATATTTCATGAATGACATCACATAATATAGCTCATTTAACTAAGATGAAACATATCTGTTAGCCAATATTTATATCATGCTTTTTTTCGCATTATATTGCAGATTGTGGAAGCTTCTGGACATATTCAATTATCATTACTTAAAGAAAAAGAAAAGAAACAAAAGTGAAAAAGGCCTGTGGCTGGTCAGGAGACCCTGATATTCCCCCCACTTTGCTCCAACAGCACCACATCCCCTTTGACTAAATGTGAGCTCCCTTTGTAATGGTGCAAAGTACATATACAAATATACAACTAATATTAAAAGTAATCTATTTATTCATTTGCATTCTGCTTTGGAATCTAAATTTCAGCATATGTTAATGGGATAATGTTAACCAATGCCATCCCCAAAGTGTTTCCAGATTGATACACACATACCAAATCCGTTACACCAGCCAGGATAAAGACACCCAATGCAACATCGAAATTTTCTTCAACAATCAAATAGCCTAAAACTGGCGCCAAACCCATCCGTGCCATTGACAGGATATTTGGGATCGTCCAGGGGTTTTCATACTGCAAAGCAAGAAAGCAAAAACGTCAGTCCTGGAACACAAAGCCTAACACAGCCGGTTATGGAGCTAATCAAGACAAATAAACACCTTATGTAGAAGAAGCCAAAAAACCTTGCAGGTTCTTGGAACCGACCTGATGTTTGTGCAAGACACATGGCCAGAGGCTAGTAAACATTAACTCAGTCTTCCAAAGGAGAGTACGCCACCCCCAGAGCCCCAAAAAGTTGGCTGTAAATTTGGCTGTGACACCTGTTCGGATCAGGCAGCCGGGATTCCGCGGTGTTGTGGGCACTGAGGGCTGCCTCCCGGCTGCAGCCCGTCACCCCGGCCCCCCGAGCCCAGAACCCGGCCCAGGCCCTCCTACACCCCATCCCTCCCGCTCACAGCCCTGCTCGGGCCCCCTCCCGCCCGACCCAGAGCCGGCCACAGCCCCCACCGTGGGTCCTGTACCAGCTCTGCGCGGCGCCCCCGGGACGGCTCTGGCGGCCCGCCCCCCCCGACCCCGGCGCTGAGGAGGCGCCGCAGCAGCCGCCGGTGCTCGCGCAGGGCGGGAGCCGCCGCCGCCGCGGCCCCCAGGCAGAAGGCGCCGCCGGCTCCTCCGCGCCGCTCGGCTGCCGCACCCGGCCGCCGTCGCGCCGCGCCTCGGAGCAGCGCCCAGGCGCCCCGGCCGAGCCACGCGGCGCCCAGCATGGCGCGGCCGCACCCCCGCGCCCCGCGGGGCCGGCACTGGGCACGGAGCCGCGCACAGCCGGGACGCGCGGCACGCGCGACCTTTTGCGGCGCTTTACGGCAGCACCCCCTCCCCGCTGCGGCCCGCGCTTTACGGCATGACTGCCCCCGTGGCGGCAGTTAAACGTTAGAGCCGGGCTGCAATAAGAAACCCGGGGGGAACCCGCCTGCCTGCCAGCCGCCGAGGTGCCCCGGGAGCGGCCATGGCGGCATCGCGGACAGCGACCCCCGCTCTCTCGCACGGCTCCGAGGGGTCGTGCTCCCGTCTCGGGCGGAGGGTGCTTTACCGTAAGAGGCGGCCCAGGGCACCGAGCGGTCGTTGTTCCCGCTGCCTACTCTCCGCCCGCCCTCGCACGCGTCTCCTTTCGCTCAGGGAGGAATAGAGTTTGCTTTTCCAGGCTCGCTCCTGCCCGCCGTCCCCGACACGAGGGACGTTGCTAGTTTTCGTATTTCTGCCCTCACTTTATCACCCAGCGAAGGTTTGAATCGTAGGTGTGCAATCAGCTTCAAAATCACACAGCGGTCGATATGGGGCAAAACAAACGGAGGCTCTTAAACACCCAACCCACCCCGCCCAGGCAGGATCTTAGGCTGGGGAAAAAACAATTGCCGGTTTTAGCCATCAACTTTAAAGCAGTGCCTCTCAGCTTAGAGTAAAATTCATCAAATTAAATAACCATTAGAATGCATGCATTTTTGCCAACAAGAAACAAGTGTATTTATTTTGGCAGTATAGAATTCGGACGAATTCTTTAAGGATATTTTTTGCTACTCCTTGGTTGTGGAGAACCTCTCACAGGAAGTTACTGAGATGCCTGAAAACACGGTAATCAGTGGGAGAGAGGTCTGGTGAGGAAGTTTCATAGCTCAGTTCATGCATTTGTGAGGCATAGGTTCAGCTGTTGTCATGAAGAATTGGTCCTTTTCGATTGACCAGTGTTGGACATAAACGTTGCAGTTCTTGGTGTGTTTTGTGGATTCCCTGGCAATGCTTCCCTGCTGTGATGGTTTTGCCAGGATTCAAGAATTTGTGGGGGATGATTCCAGTTGCTGACCACCAAACAGTGACCATGACCTTCTTTTGATGTGGCTTTGGTTTGGGGAAGTGGTCCAACTGCTTCAATTCCAATACAGCTGCTGTATGGAATGCTGTCTGTTGTCATATAGAATCCATTTTCTGTCACATCTCACAACGCGATCAAGAAATGGATCAGTTTTGTTATGCAAAAGAAGTGCAAAGCAGACTTTGCAACAGCACTTTGAGCAACTATTGAATGGGCAATGTTTTGTTCTTCTGCAGCCTCTCACATTGTTTTGCATAGGTTTGCTTCAGTGCTGGCCTCAACTGCTTGTCAACTATTGCAGAAGGAAGTTCAAGACCCTCCTTATCTTCAAGGCTCTTTTTTCCCTTATGAAATGTTTGGAACCAAGGTCGAGCTGTGTGTTGGTTGATGGTCCCCTGGCCAAATGGTTGGTGGGTACTGCTTGCAGTTTTGGCTGCTTTATGTCCCCTTTTTGAACTTATACAAAAAAAAATCACTCTAATTTGCTTTTTTCCATCTTCAATTTGACAGTGTAATATAAAAAAAAACAGCAAAACCAAAACCATTAGCATAAATAAGCAGAGCAAATTTTGCACTTTGAAATGAAGTGCACAAACACAGTTAACTAAGTTTAATCCAAAATAAGCATCACAGTTTACAATGACAAAAAACTAATTATTTTTGTAGCAATCTAATATTTAACTCTACTTCTTCCATAACTGTTTGAAAGAATCAAGAATGAGTAGCTGACAAGTGTATGACCTTGTTATTAATTCCTCTACCACGCTGACTAGATGTAGGGTTTTTTTTTTGTTAAATATGGAGAGGGTAAAGGCAGGAGCAAAAGAACATGATCTAGGCTCTGGGACAGGGCACTCCCTCAGCAAGGTAGGAAGCAGAAGTGGCTGATGCACCAGATGGTCCTGCTGCCATCCAGAGGGACCTCACCAGGCAGGGGAACAGGTTTGACAGGAACATCAGGAGGTTCAGCAATTCTCCAGCATATTCTCCAGCTGTGGAGATGCTCAAACCCCGAGCAGACACAAACCTGGGTACCTGGCTCAAGGTCGCCCTGCTTGGGTCCCTCCCCATCTCCACCATTCCATGGTTCTGTGCACAGGCCCTAGAATTTCAGAGAAGGGGAGGTGGAACCCCACTTCCAGTTTTGCTTTCTATCCATTACACTTCACAAACTTGCACAATATTACCCAGCAGATGAGAGCACAGAGAGATTTCTTACATACGGAAAACAAAACAAAAACAAAAAAAAAAACAAAGCAAATCTGTTGAAAAGAATCTGTTGGCAAAGACTAAAATCAATACCTAACCCCTGCTCCCCATTAGTTCATACAGTAGGTTGCCTCCTCCTCTAGGATTTACTCCCAGTTTTCACAGATTTCTCATATATGAAGTTTAATGAAAGACTTAAATAAAATCTGAATTCCTGTTTTACAAATTAAATAGTGTCATAAGAATATTTCTTAAATTAGAATTACATTTCAAATAATATCTCATCTACAAAGACCAATCTATGAAGAGCTAAAAAGCAGAAAATTAAGTCAATTAAGTTTCAAAAAGTTGTTACTTCTTACAGCTACAAAACTGTGTTGTCTCAACATGAAAGTTCCCAGGTTTTAAGAAACATTTCTATACTTTACATTCCTCAAATGAACTGCAATGCTGAAAACACAACTCATTATCTTCTCATGAAAGACTTATTGTTTTAAATTTGTGGGTCTAGCATCTCTTTAGAAGTAGAATCTCTTATGGCACAGTGATGATGTCACTTTTCCCACTCCTCAAGGATAAGGCATTACGTGCCAGTCTTACGCAATCCCACTTGGGCTAGCAGAGCTATAGGATGAGCCAAGCAGCCACGTGTTTGTCCCACAGCAGCTTACAGCACACATGTGGTCACTGCTTATTTCCACACAAGGGTCTCACACCTCAGTAAGCTCTGGCTGCCAGGACAGGCTGCAGTTCCACGTGCTTTACTGCAGCAGATCCATCAGTCTATTCAGATACAACAGCTACCTCTCAGGAGAGACTAACACAGTGCTCTTATCACATGGTCTGAAGCTGATAGACTCTTGAACCTTTTCTCAAAAGATAACCCTGATCATTTAGAGATCCAATAAAGCTTTCAAAATCAGATACCTGGGAAAAGAAGAGATAAAATCAAATTGGAAGTATGACATTTTATCTGAAATAAAGCAAAATAATGTTTAGAAGAACATAGTGAAATAAAGTGATCTAAGAATAGGTTAGTTTCCTTAGCAAACAGTTGAGGTGGCATAGAGTCAGTTGCACCCTTTTGTGCTTTGCTTACACACTTCATGGCATACAGAAAACCTACAGAGTAACTTATGTGTAAATCTCAGTTCTGAAACAGAAGTGTATGCCAAAGAAAAGTCTGATTTCTACAGCTCTCATGGATTTCCAATTATTTGTCACACGTATAAACTCTGAATAGGCAAAAAATATTCTATATATAAAGGGAAAATTATAATTAATTAGCTTAAAGTAACTCACTGAATGAATGAATGATTATGTGAGAAGAGAGCGGGCAATAATGTGTTCTGTCAGACAGGATTCACACAAATCCAGTCTTACAGTCAACATTTGAAGAAGTTCGGTGACTGAAGCCATCTTGCCCCAGCAGGCCAAAGGAGGTTAAGCAGGTAACAGAAAGAACAACCTTATTGCCCATAATAAGTTCCTTAAAGAGAAATTATCATTACTTTTTACTCACTACACTGAAATCCCATTTTAACTTTGCATTTAAAGTTTTTTATAATGAAGCAAAAAGCAGAATTAGCTATCAATACCTTTGTTTGGCTAAGTCCCTCTCAAGTACCAAATGCAAATCAGTTGCAGGATAAAACACTCTTGTGGACATGTGTCCTATATGACACTGCTATCAAGTTACAACATTAGGATGCTTGAACCAGGAATGAAAACCAAAACAGCATATTCGGGCCATAGAAGGCCAAGCAGAAATGTCACTGCCTTGCTGAAATCAAACGCAGACACCACAACATTCTAAATTTGGGAATTAAAATAGGTGGGTCCCCTGGGGAGCCAGGGGGAGCAAAGTACACTGAAAAAAAGCAGAATCTCCTTAAGGACCAGCTTCAGAAATAGAAGCAGGTCTTACTAGTGCGAGGAGTTGTTACTGTCACACAACAAGTAAGAGCAGTAAAGCTTACAAACGGCGGCTACTCAGGCAGAGCACTCAACCTAAAAGCATAAAACACTGCTTATTTCTGTTGATTGCAGAGAGGCACAACAGATCTGTCTATTCCAACTTCCATTAATAAATAGCTTTGACTGGTATTGCAGTTTGTTTTGGAAGAACTGCTTGACTTACACGTATTTGTAGCTCCTTTGCAATCTGTCGAAGCTGTTGCAAGTCAAAGAGATTGTTGTAAGTTCTCTCTGAAATACTGTTAAGGGCAGAAACAAATCTTTTTGCTTGTGACCGATTGCTCATCCCAGATCCATGCTGTGAACGTTCAAAGTCCAGCTTTCCAAACTCATCTGAGTATGTTCCCAACATGCTAAAAACATATCAAAAGAGATTAATGGGAGATAAAAGCAAGAGTGTGTTGATTTGCTTCCTGAAAAAGAACTGCTTGAAAGCTTTCAAGAAGCCACACAGGAATGAGAAAGCCCCTATCTACAGAACTTAGACTAAACATTTGTCTAAGTCACTTTTAAACTTAAATTGTTCAACTGCAATGAGAGTAATCACACAAGAGAAAAAACCTTTGGCAGCATCTCATGTCTCATTTACTGTGCACTGATAACCACTATGGTGACACCAATTCAAAGGCCTAAGCAATTGCATTGTCAAGTTTTTAAAGAAAAGCAAACAAATCTCGATATTGGTATCATGGGCCTAAACTTGATAAAGTCATTTCTTCACTGGGTTTAAGTATGTGTTTTAAAAAAAGTCTTTGAAGGAACAGCACCATAATTTCTAATAATTTTCTATTTCTCAAGCAGTGCATATTACCTGTATTTCATTATTTCTATTACATCCTCAGCATCTTCCTTGGTAGATTTCTCCCTTAATTCCAGCCTTGATCGTGCCTTTAAACAAAACAAAGAAAACTCCACAAAGGTATATGTAAGGTATATTATAGCTGATGTGAAAAAATGCTACAGTCATCCTACAACAAGCACATATTTAAGGAGCCGAGATGGAACCTGAGCCTACAAGATTTAAAGGAAGATTCCTCTGTTTTTTTGGAAACCATTTCAATGTCATCTCCTTCAAACTCGCATTATTAGGCTGTACATTGGAGTTTATTTGCTTGTTAACAGCATATTCTTGGGAAGCAGCAGATCACAATCAGTGTTATTAAGGCATAGTCTTAGGGACAACAGTAGTAGTTTAAGTTCAAGATGGACAGCAGCCTGTCCCTGCCTGCACCTACATTTTCTCTTTTGGAAAAATGTGATAGATTCCTTTCCACACCTACAAGAGTGTTTTACTTTAAGCAGCTTTTTACTTTAAGCACCAGTAGCTTTTAAGCATTTGTCTCTTGCATCGTCTTTTTTTTTTTTTTTTTTTAAACACTACCAAAAAAAGCAGAGTCATGAATAAACTGTCAAAATATAGAGAGTATCAGTAGCAGTTTAGGAATAATCTCTGCTTTCAATCCCTTAAATATTACACCTGGACTGCACCTCTGTAAGCCGAATCAGAGACTCTAGCTGCCTCGTGGTGATTGGCGTGCTGTCTGCTCCTTGGTTCTGTTTCCGGAGCTCGAGGTAGAATTCCTGCAGGACCTGAGCAGCTTCTGGAGATAAATTGGGGTGAACATATTGCCGAGCATATCCAACATACTTCCTCAGCAGCTGATGTGGAATAGCATCAAAGTTCTCTCCTGGTAAGATCTAATCCAATTACAAAGAGCTTAGATTTCTGTCTGACAGAACCTTATACAATACAAATTTTAATACAAAATCATTATCTTCAATGCTTTATCTGGAGGAATCTTCATGGTAAGGGCTTTAGTGCTTCATATCTGAGCCATGTACTTTAAAAATACATACACTATGATTAGCCATTTCAAAAAAATGAGCTAAAGCTGCTCATTTGCCATAAGAAGTGCCAAATATCATTTAACTATATCAAGAACTCTTTCTTGAAAAAGAGAAAATCCACTCTCCCAACTGTTACAAGATGCATCTCCACAGAATAGTGAACTGCTGACACATCCCATTTCCAGAAGTGCACGGGTTTAGCTCCAGTAGGGGTTATTTCTCCCAAGACCTGGCATTTGACAATTTCAGCCCTCAAACAGGTTACTTAAGTTTAGTAATAAATATGCTTCCCCTCCTATAACCCCCAAATCCATCATGAGTTGCAGATGCCCAAGGATTTGTTTACACACTACTTCATTTGGGTTCAATACTTCACAGCATACCATGTCATTTCAAACTATTACAACCAGTCTAGTTCTGTAGCTCTTTATTGACATCTAACACAGCAAATTTGCCTTAGCATCTCATGCAAAGTGTCTTCTCACTACCGCAACCAAAAATAAAAACAGTTCAGTTAATAAATCGTCTTCTGCGTGGAGATAAAGATGGCTTAAGATGCATCTTTAGTAGCTCCAGCAGGGTGGGTAACATTAGCTACAACAGGCAATAGGTAGAAACTGATGGCTACGGTCTTATATGCTTCCTCTTTTAATTTAGAGCCAATTGTCATGAGAAGAATGGGAATGGCAGTTGGAGCACACCCAGCAGGTCAGAGTTGCCAGCTCCTAGTGTGGAGAACACCACAGGAAGGGGCATAGCAACAGTCACAAGACAAGTCCTACCTTTAGTCTTTCAAGCAGTGGTCGATCTGAAACAACTTCAAGAACAGAGCAATCCTGCATGTTGGTACGAGTCACAACAGTGCTGCTGCATGCTGCCTGCTTTCCAGCTCGGATTGCCATCACATGCTCAGACAGCAAGTGATCGTGATCTTCATTTGGGGTGTCCAGCAAAATGAAAACTAGATCAAATCTTGACAGTAAGGCACTCCCCATTCTAGAGTAGACAAAAAAAAACCCACACAATGCTTCTAAAAAAGTGGAAAAAAAATCAGAGCAACTCTGCTCCACACCAAAGACATTTAGAAAGTCCTGTCCCATTCACTCAGAATAAAGTAGAATAGCAATTTCTCTCTCAAAATCCACAAAAAAAAAATGTTACAATAAGTTTGCATTCAAGCTCCAGGAAACTTGAAAGCAATGATACACAAACTACAAGACTGCCAGAAATGTCTACTCCAGAATGTGAACTATATCAGCAGCATTTCAGAAAGTGCTCACTTTAAGTTCTCAGACACTGTTTTCGCTTTGTTATAGTGTCCTCCAACTGGGTTTGCTGCAGCCACAATCGATGTTCGAGCTGGCAAACTGCAAACAATGCCAGCCTTGGCAAGGCTGATGCTTTGCTGTTCCATGGCTTCCAACAAAGCCTGATGTTGGTTTCCCATCTTATCAAACTCATCTATTCCACAAATACCTGGAAGCAATTAACACAAGACAAAGACTTATTAGAAAACAGATTAACAGATGAACAAGTGTATGTTACGTTTCAGTGCTGACTGTACAATAGACTGTATGTTACAATCCATCCGAAGTCCAGCATAGAGTCCTAGGGACTGCAGGAAACATCAGACTAAGCCTCCATTTCATCAAGCTTTGTTTTCATTTCATGCTGCAGCTGAACCACTATCAAGTTGACCTGGCTTGCAGAAAACCTCATGTCTTGATTACACATTAAGGTGACAAAACAAGCTTTTCAAAAAAAAGAAAGAGACAACAAATCCCATAAGCCAGTTATTTTTCAGAGACAGTAAGAATCCGGTAGTTACTCTTAAGTCAGAGATTTCTTAACAATGAAATCCTAGTTTTTGTAACATTAAATAAGGCTGGCATGTTAACTGCAGAATACCAGTTTCCTACACATCCTAAGTCCTAGGAAAGCAGGAATCACCTCCAGAGAAGTCACTGGAGAAGCTCATAACTTCCTAAGATGTGGAAAGTCAATATTATACTTCAAATTTATATTTTTAGACCACAATTACACAAGCATTGTAGTTCATCTTAGACTCAACAGCACACTCTTTTGTCCATGTTTGTTCATATAAGACCTGTAGCATTACAAGTATTACCTTGATCTCCAAGCACTAAGGCACCAGCTTCCAAGGCAAAATCTCCAGAAGCACCATCTCTAGACAGTGTAACTGTCAGGCCAGAGCTGGTGGAAGTATTACCACAAACATACACACCTCGAGGAGCAACGTTACACACTGCCTAGAAAAGAAAGAAATGTCTTTTTCCTCCCCACAGTGAAGAATTTCATAAGCTTTATTCTAGCAAAATATTTCATTTCTTTCTACTTAACATGACCAAACAGTAAAGGTGTAACTCCTTGCAACCCCAAGAGACATACTTCTGCAAAACAGCAGAAATAACTCTGGCCACAATATTCGCACACAGCCATGTCTATCTTGTCAAAGCTACTAGGTCTTTGGGCACAACGTTTACATTTCAAAGTATATTGAAATGCTTGGGGACATGCTGCTCACCACAGAACTGCAGATACAGTTTCTGTAGTTTCAGACCTCAAGGTCTATTTAGACTAACATCTTACCTGAGTGCCCAACACAAAGGAAGCATGCATAGTTCTCCCCACAACTAGAGGATCAAGGACAGTCCTTTATCCAGAAGGCAGCTTGCAATTTGAAATATGAACTAGAAAAGCACTGCATAGTAAGCTTGAGAAATTTTACACACACTGGAAAAACACATAGGTGTTGCAGTTAAATTTGCCCAGAATACAGTTACCATAACTAGATTTTCCCAGTAAATCTCTATAGTTACTAGTGCCTGTATTTTAGTTATTTATTTAGCATATTAGTTCAGTACCAGATATGTGACAGGCACTGACCATTGAATAAAAAAAAAAATGCCAACCAAACCAAAAGAAAAAAACCTTGGCTCATACACAGCTTGGGTTTACTCCTTGGGACTTTTTTTTTCTGTGACAGTGATGACTGACAGGAGCCTTGTCTCAGGGTCTTATCTTAGGTACATGTTACTAGCTTTTCTTGAATGGCATTGGATTACTTAGCAACAATGTGAAAAACTAAAGCATGTACTGTATGCGAGAGTCCCCATTCAGTGTAAACAACAATTTAAATTTTGTTTGCTGAGATACTCAGATACAAATCCAACACATTGGTCAAGTTACTGCAAGTCATTTCCTAACATATTACGTCCACATTAGAAAGACTCAGACTTTTTAAATGAGGTATGTAATGCTGCAGGTCTAGGTGAGCTCTGCCCATCTTTCACTTCACCGTAACCATAGGAAAAGACATGGAACTTTAAAACCATTCAGTTTCAGACAAAAAAAAAAAACCCTCTATTACTAACCGATTTTGTTACAGTCATGCAGAAATGCCCACTGAGCTTTAAAAGCCAAATGCAGCAGCAGGTCTTTTTCCCAAAAAGCAAAAATCTATGCTAGCAAGATAGAAATAAGGTAAGGAGAATGGAACTAAACTTCGCAGACGGTGAGTGACATGGTATTTAAAGTTGTATTAGTTACAAGACCATACTGATTTTATTTGACAATGGATCAGCTAAATGAAAACTCCTCACCAGGGAAGAGTTGGAGGAAAAAAAAAACCACACAAAACCAAAACACCTATATAAGGGCAGGATAGCAAGCCTATACTTGAAAACTCACAGAGCTGCTTTGACAGGCGTTTTGCAGACTGGTTCCTTTCTGCAATGCTCCCTGGAAGGAGAGGACAGCAGGAGATCCCTTTGGGTACAATGCTATGTTTGAGGCATCCCACATGAAAAGAAAGTTCCAGCTAGGCTGAAACAATGCTTTGGTCTTAGCACAGCTATCCTATTATGCTTATGAGAAGTCAAGTTAACAAGAGAAAAACACAATCAGACAATAGAAATGTCAACCCATACTTGCAACATTTGACTTTTTCCTAATCCTGGATCTCCAACGACCAGAACATGTGGATCTCCTCGCACCGGGATTCTGTTCTTGTCATCTACAAACTTCTGACATCCTCCAAATAATGCCAGGGCCAAACCTGCCTTTACAATCTGTAGTGGCACATACTAACATTAGTAAATATTTGATCATGGTGACCAATACTGACAGCTCCCCGGAATCAGCTGTAAGAACCCTTTCCTTTTGGATGGCTTGCCACTGAAAGTGACTGTGAGTCACAGTCACCTGTAAATACAGTCCCTGCCCCTTCCCCCAACCCCAAATAACTTTTGTAAATCCTGTAGGAGTTTACTGTGGCATAGACATTTCAAACCGAAGTTGCAAGCAGAGCTGTTAAATTACCTACCTCATGACCGTAGATTGCAGGACAAAGAGAGCTGAAAAACAAACAACACTAACATAAGGAGAATATAAATCTTTTATTACTATTAAATAATCACTTGTTATGTCTCTTTTGTCATATAATACCTCTATAAACATATAAAACACTTGGTTAGCTGTTGCTGAATTTCTAACAGAAACAGCATCAAATTTCTTGAAATTTTCAGATGACCAGATATGCTTGAAATAAGAAAAGCCTTTCACCTGAGTTCATATAAACATAGAGGAGAAACAATTTACTGCTGGTTTCTGCACCTATCAAGTAACTACTTGTAACTGTACTTTTAAAGATGCTAGTTTCATGTTCTTCAGCTCCACTGGGACAACCTAACGGACTCTCCAGCTAGAAGAGTACTTCTCAGTCTGAACTGAGGGTCTTTCACACTCTGCTCAGTTCTTACCACCTCTTTCCTCTGCTGTAGAAAAAAAATTAGATAGCAGTGATGAGTTGAATTTGCTCGGTGAGGAGCAAAATTCACTTATTTTTTTTTTTACCCATGGCTTACTGTCTCATAGCTGAACTGAAACCTAACTTTCTGTATCCTGAGATCCCTCACAGAGTTCCAACATCCACACTGCAATACTTTCAATTTTTCCGAAGCCCCTTGCCCACTAAAGTTTCTTAGATCTCTGCAGTATCATTGCACAAGCCTTAAACATTTCATAGCTTTAAGATTAGCCATCACGTTTGTTTGAAGTTGGTCATGCTGATTCAGAAGCTTAAGCCTAGACCCAGTGCAGGTCTGATAGAACTTACTTCACAATGAGCCTGAACAGATTTTCCTCAGCTTGAATTTCTTGAACAGCATAGAGGTCTTTAAGTGAAAACTCCATGAATGATCTTTGAAAAGTCTCATCATCAAAATTCTTTGTGTTTTGTCCTTTACTGTTGCTGACAGAATTTGCCTCGATGTACAACAAGAACATACATTTGTCATTCTTACTCTTGGAAGCTCCTGTTCAAAAAAAAGAGAAAGGATGAAGGAATATTTTTTTATATCATCGAGTACTGATGTTATTTACAAATGGCATAGGGTAATTCAGAAATATTAAGTACAGTCATGCGCAAGACGTCCATATTCAATTAACTGAGCATCTACACTTTCAAAAATTGACACAAAGTGACTAAGTTCCTAGTTATGTTCTTTAAGTTCCCTCCATTTAGGCACACAATGAAATATTTTGCTGGTTTAGGATGACATTTGTGTATAGGGAGAATTTTCTCCCAGAATAAATGAAGTTTTCCAGGAATTTAAAATTTTTACATTATTCTAGTAAAATATAAATGGAATATAAAACGTTTCCAGTCAAAATCTAGATGAAAAAATATCCATAGTGCAGAAGAATTAAAAATGTAACTTAATAATTACCTGGTTTATGTATTCCCCACTGATTACTAAGCAGAGAATTGGTCTCCTTAAATCAGTATTGCAGTTCTCCACAATAAATTCTATTACAGCCTCACTTTGAGAAAAAAAATTAAGTCTCTCAGAGATTTCAGGAAATAAGGCTGCCCCCTTGCAATGGTGGCCCAGAGGAGGCTTTCCTACTAGGTGATATACTGTCTTTTTCAGAAAAAAAACACCTCATTATAAAACACTGGAAACTTCTGAAGAAATGTACACCTAATGCATTTACAATTTTGAGAGCTCAAAATAAGGAGGATGGATGTTGTTCTTGCGTAAAATCCTCACTCTAGGCAAAAGCTGTTCTCGGATGATGTGTTTTACCTTCCTCAGTGCTTGATACCTTTACTATGCCTGTAATTGTGACCATATCTCCTGGGACACAGCTGTCCACAAGATCTTGAACCAGTTCACATTCAATTGTGCGAGGGATTCGGCCTGCTTCTCGCTGATCATCTGACATGAGCTCCTGCACCCTGCAAAACATAAGGTTAGCATACACTCCACAGATAACATCTCCAGTTCAATTACGGCACACAAGATCTCCAACTGCATGCTTCCAACAAATCTTTGCCAATTAAAAAGGGAGACAGCAAAAATGCCCTGATAAACACTAGAAACAGCAGTGCTAAATTTGGAGAAACAGACTCTTTCAGTTCAGATTTTAATAAGTGGGTATATATTATGTATAAAACCCAGAAAGACAATAACTATGAACACCAGAAATAATAATCAATGTTGAAATTCAAATTTTCTGGCACTGATGAGCATTTTCAGGTGGAAAAAAAAGTACAGTACATAAACTGGACCTCATACACAAAAAATTAAGAGGTCAGACATTATAGCTCTGATGAATGCTTAATTGGCATTTTAACCCTAGCAAAGCCCAAAAATTCCTCAGACTGTAACAAGAACAGCAGCTCATTCTTTGTATAATTATAAAAGGCTAGGAACTCACAAGTTCTGGCTCTGCACTTGAAACTCCAATAATTTTCCTTGAAGCTCAGTCAAGTTTTTAAAAAGCTATAATAAACAGCACCCTCTAGAGCTGCTGACAGGAACATCAGCACTATTTTTCTGATGATTTTTTAAAATATTTTTATTACAGATCGTTGTTTAAAAAAAACATATTTAGATGTCATTTGGCATGATAAGACTTCTGATACAGAACATATGAACTTACAGAATCTGAATGCAAGTCGTGTGGAAAAAGTAAGCAAGTTTTTTCTAAGCTGAAAGCCTTACTGCATTAAGCTAATGGGATGGTCATAGCATAGCGGGAAGATGAAAACCAGACCCACTGTCTACCTTCGATCACTTCAACATTGTTAATTCCTGTAGAAACAGTAACTTGTTTCCCAATAGCAAGGTCTCACAAATTTTAAGCATACCTACCTCCTTTTTAACACTCAAATTTACTTTTCACTTCATTTAAGTCAACAGTCATAGCTGAGCAACATACTTTAATAGGCCTTTTCTAGCTGACTTACAACTCATTGAAAGGGAAACATAATAGATGCAATTAGAAATTATGAATAAAAGCAGCAAAGAGCACAAACTGAACATTTCTCAAAGCAGTTGGTCATGGTAGAAGGAATCTCCAAGAAGCTATTATATCAGATAGTTTTAATGTACAAAGTATATCAGTTCTCAGATAAAACAACTCCTTTTTAATATAAATTTTTAAGAGAGCTTGCTGCTAAAGAATAAGACTGTTCAATTACACAGTCTAACATGGAATGAGCTATCCTGTCGCTTTTTTACTATCTTGTTGCATTACATTTTTGCGCAGAAGGAAAGACAAGCTTACTTAATAGACTGCCAGTCCACTGTAGTGGTTAAAGGAGAGCTTCTGTCAGCTGTGAAGGATCGGCCACGGCACTCAGGAATAAGGCACTGTAACAATAGTAATTCTAACTCATTTTTTAAAATCATCATTTGAAATTGCTTTATTTGATTTAAAAAAAAAAGAAAGCAAACAACGTGACTCACTAACAGCATTCCCAAAAAAAAAAGCTAGTTAAATTAGGGCTACAAATTAGCACATATATAATTAATGAAGAGCTATCAAGCACAGTCATCTGAACCCTCACTTAGAGTTGTTAGAGCAAACATGGCTGAATTGTATGACACCCCTTAGGGAACTGGTTTGAGTTTCTGGGTGTTGGGAGGGGAAGTGGAGGGTGGTTTTTTGTAGTTTTTTGTTTGTTTATTCTTTTCTTGAATTGTTTCTAATACTTGCAAAAATTCCGGCAGAGATAGTTTTTTTCACTTGAGCACATCAAGTAACAAAAAATAACTGGACATTGCCCTATGTCTAATATATTTTTATATCAAGATAAAAAGAGTGAAATTAAAATGGGAAGTTCTACACAAACCCCATAAAACAAAAAACAATCTAAACATGGAAAACCATGGCAGCGAGGTGGAAGAGACTTGTTAAAGAACAGTGTTGAAAAAGAAAAAGAGACTTTTTTCCTAGGTTTCTAGAGGGAGCTTCTACAGACTGCTTTTGTTCCAGCAGAATACCATTTTTTCAAACAGCAAGGGCATGCTGTAATACAAAGTTTCATGGCAAGTTTAATTTTTTTCTGTCAGTTTTTTAACATACAGACCAGTGGTGCTGCATTTTGTCAAATCACTAGAGACAAGGGAAAAGTTAAATAGCTTTAACTTGCCTTAGTGGGAAGAGTGTACTTTCCATCAGGTAGAAGAACACTCTGAACATCTCCACATGTGCCACATACAAAAGCTAGCTTAGTGCACAGAGGCTTAATGTTACTGACACGCACAACAGTACCACGCAAGGCAATGTATTTTCCATAGCAGTTGGCTCGGACATTTTTCAGCTGAGTTAGCGGATCATAGTTGTACACCCTACAAAAAAGTTAAGCATTAACATTTTGAAAGCTTACCATTCTTAATTGCAGAACTGAAAAAAAACCAAAACCAAAGCAAAAAACCCACCAAACCAAACAAACAGAACCCCGCCCCCAACAACAAAATGTTTACACTCCAATTATTAACAATAATCCAGAGCAATTATTAGCAAGATTTTTTCTGTAGACCCATGGCATAACTTTCGATTCCTGCTCTAGAAAGCAGCATTACATTTAACATTTCCCTGGGTGTATACACCTCAATAGCTCTACACTTGTTTATATAGTGACATCTCCCTCCTGCAAACAACATACTTCATAGTCATCTAGTCTCTTTGAATTATGTCAGATTAAGATCAGAGTTTAGTCTTGGAATACAAAAAGATTACAGACTTATTATACTTATGTTCCAAAAGAAAGGGTGAGTTTTCATGTTTCAAGGACATAAGAACCTGTCATCAAGTTCAACACACTGCACCTTATTAAGGATGACAAAGACTATCTAGCCAAACAATCCAGGGTAAGAAACATCAAACAGAATCATTTATTGTGGAATGGACCTCATGAGACTATCTAGAACAACCTCCTCGCTGAAGCACAATCCAGTTGCATTTCACAGACAGAGACTATGCAACCTCTCTCATAGTAAAACAGCATTTTCTAATGTTCAGGTGGAATTTTAAGTGTTTTAATTTATACCCCACTGTCCCTTGTGCTGGTCACTGTCAATGAGAAGAGTCTGGCTCTAGATATCCAGGGATTATTCTGCTACCTCCGTTTAGGACCCTGACACCACCATCACACTGTTCAACCCTGCTTATGTTGCAGAAACATTTTAGGAACCTGCTAATATATTGACTTTTCTCTACAGGATAACGGTCCATAACCATCTCAGAATTTAAGAGCTTATATATACCTTTATTTTGGCCATGGGTTTTTTCTAAACATATCCTACTGTGTAATTAAAAGGGTGCAGTTTTATAACAAAGCAAAACTTGAAAAATGTATTGTAGTGTGACAAACCCCAAACTAAATCCACCTGCCATGTCAAACTTGCTGCTTTCCCATATCAAGCCAGAACCAGTAGGAAAAAAAAAAAAAAAAAAAACAAAAAACCCCGCCACAAACAAACCCCAAACCCAAACTCTAATAGGATTTATAACCCCTCTCAGGCTCCAGAAGTCTGAGATGCCATTACTTCTGATATATAAAAAAAAATGAGCTAAGAGCTTGTTTTATTAAGAATTCAATGGAAGTCCCATTGTTTTAATAATGGTAGTTATGGTTCTTGTCAATACATGCTTGTTTAGAATTACTGTATCCTCAGCTTCTAAATTTCAAGGAAAAGTTTGATCAATTAGAATTAACATTCTTGAGACTTTCTAACAGCAATCTTTTAATAAATTTAGCTAAAATGAAATAACAAATCCTCATACACCACTACCAAAACATCCATAAAAGGAATAATATATATTACCAGTTTAGTTTACATCTGTACCCTCCAAATCTACTTCTTTATGAAAATACGCCCTTTGCTAACAAAGGGCTAGGTCACAATGCCTTCCTAACCTCTACAATAAACAGCAGAAATTTATATACATTTCCGTGGTTTTAATCAATATGTATTTCACAGAACTAGAACAACAGAATAGTTATTCTATTTATAACTTACTTTTCTATTAATAACTTACTTTTCTATTTCTAAGCTCTTTCTTCAGTTTATACACAGGTTTTGTTTCACTTTTGTCTTCATAATGACAGCCTTTGTCATGGTGAAGAAAAAAGCAAAATGGAGACTGTTCTTCTGGAAACAGCTTCAGTGTCAAATCTCTCAGTAAAATCAGTAAGCCTTCAGGACTACACACAGCTACCGACAACCATTAGAGAAGAGTCAAATAGATCCTCCTTAAAACAAAACAAACACTCAACACCCATTACCTAGCATGAATGAGAGGCACATTTATTATAGGTTCTCCATCAAGCGATAGTCCTTCCTGTACCTGCAGATCTGCAGCGTGCCTTTCAAGATCCTTTGTTAGCACCTAGACAGAATGGAAAGGCAGACACAAATGTACTATCCATGCAAAACTAATTCAATTTACTAATACATTTGATTACTGTCCCTTAACAGTCAGAGCCGCTGCTGAAATCCGAAGAGACCTCTGTTGTACAGTGACCCATGTTAAAACAGTGTTTTTCTGCTTCTGAAGTGTTTTAAGCTTCATTTTAAAGGGAATTTTATAATTAACGCATTTGTTGTGCTTGCTTCTTTAATTGAAAAAAATGTATCCATAATGCTGATCAATGTGTGGTATTTTGATGAAAGCACAAACATCTGAGAATGTGCCTGTCAACAAGCAGTGAAATGCTGCTTGGACACATTGGACAGAGCCAGGAATTCTGCTCACCATTCACCCACCAGCTGCATGAGGTGGGACACAGCACATGTAATGTACAATACTTAAATAAATTAGAACTCCCTGTTAAATAAGCGTTAGAACTACACTTGGTTTTAGTCAACTACTTTGATGAATAAGCAAAACACACCAAGTCCAATGCATTTTCAAAACACAATTTCATAGGCCATATAGAAATGGTGGAGAGATGGAAGAGTTTGTGTTTTGAATAAACAGTAAATTTCCGTATGACAAACAAACAGAGATTTGGGTTTTATAACATAATTACCTTTAAATCCCATCTATTCTTTGTGAAGGTTACGCTTCTACATATTGGAACATCATATTTACCTGATGAATTGCCAGACCCATACAGTGCAGTATTGTCTGAGGCATATCCCTTAACTCAGCAGATATATTTGGTATTGATTTAGATAATTCTGTATCTTGTAAGAGCTCCTTATAATCCACAAGAATACTTCCTTTTCTTTCTATTTCATCCTGTGAAACAATTTAAGTTATTAAATATACTTCAAATTATAAGCATAACAATTCCAAATTATGACATAAACATTTCATATTAAAAATTGAGATTATTTTTGATGGAGAAAATACATAAAATCTGTCACATCACTGTATCAACAATAGGTTGGGAGGGAAGTGTTGTGTTTTGCCTTTACCTTATCAAATAACTCAATGCGTTGCATGAAAAATTTTTCAAAGGCTTGAGTCTTCTGGACAAAAGGAGACTTGTCAGCATAAGCTAATTAGAAACACACTGCATTAGTAATTGACATAATCAATTAATTCCATTTCACAAAATAACATACAGTTTCTCTTCCATTATTTTTCCGCATTCCAGAACCAAGATGACAGATCTCTACAGTATCACAGTAATGCTCCATTCTAAGATCTGTTAGAAAACAGAACTTTGTCTAAGATGACATAGGACAAGAACATAGGATCAAGAGAAGTACAGCAGAGGTATGTATATTCCAGTCTTTGATAGGCTGGCAGGCTTTACGTGGCTAAGTGAACAGATTTAAGAAAGATCATATTTTACACTATTCGAGATTCCTTTCCAAGGTTTGGAGCCCACAGAGATTACAGTATGCCACAAGACAAAAATCTCTACTGTATTCATGTTTTTATATAACCAATAGGAATTCCGACGGCTTCCGGTTGAACTTATCCCCTCTATTTATAGCCAATTCTAGAAAAAAATGGAATAAAATTCTTGGTACATATTATTTTGGTTTAGATACCTTCAGAGAAATAAAGTTTCCAGCCTTTATAGGGAATAAACTGGTCCAACGTTGATTGAACTAGTCGAGATCTTGCTAAAAAACAAAGCAAAACAAACATGAATACTGAAAATTTGCAAATTTTAGTCTCAGTAATTCTTTTAACCACTGGAAGGCAAACAGCTATCTTTGCCTCAGAAAGCAGGGACAGACACAGGAGCTAGCTCACCAGGTTCAGGCATCCTTCTCGGCTCTCCTTTCTGCCCTCTGCCCCGCCATCCGCCTCGCCACCCCTGAGAGCCTCTTCCCCGGGCGTAACCCTTGCCTCTGAGGTCCCTGCTCATCGCGCTCCGCGGGCGTCGGTTTGAGGACCCCGATGAGAAACCGAGCTGTAGAGATACAGTTTTACCAGAAGAGACTCAATTTAAATTAGGGATATTTGCCCAGCGGAGGCAGGGGAAGAGTGGGGAGGGAGACGCGGCTGCGGGGTCAGGAGAGACAGCCCTGAGGTGCCCGGAACATCCCCTCTCCCCAATGCAGAACCCGGAAGACAAGAAAAAAACCCCTTCAAGCGACCTCAGCGATGAAGCCCGGGAAAGCAGGCGCCAACCCCGCGGCAGGGCCCCGAGGAGAGGCCCCACCCCTCGCTGCCTGCCGTTGGCGGGTGAGCCACACGCGCGCCGCTTTCTGGCCAGTGGGAGGCCGGGCCGGGAGCGGCGGCGCCTGCGCCCTGGCCACCCCGCGCGGCAGCGGCGATGGAGGGCGGCGCGCGGCGCTGTGTGCTCATCTGCGAGGGGGACTGCGCCGTCCTGAAGCGCGGCGATGTCTTCAAAGCGGTGGCCGTGCTGCGGCGGAGGTGAGAGGCCGGCCGGGGACTGCCAGTCGTCCCCCCCCCCCCCCCGCGCCGGTCCTCCTGCCTTGCCTGGGGTTTGCGCTTTCCTTCCTCTGCTCCCCGGCCTGGGAGGCGGCTGCAGCCGTCGCCGGGCCTGAGAGAGGGCTTAGGGTGTGAGGGGTGTGTGTGAGGGGAGTAAGGGGGTAATGAGGGGTACGGGTTGTGAGGAAGAGCGGTGAGGAGGGCGTGAGGGCTGTGGGAGATGAGGGAGGTTTGAGCGTTGCCGGGGGAGTGGGGATCCCTGTGACCCACGGCTTTCCTGCCGCGGTGGTGAGAGGTGATGGCCTTTCCGGGCCCCTGTGACGGGAAACGTGAAAGGTTTTAATGCTGCCTTAGTACCTGCGATCAAAAAAATTCCCGGGAACTCTCCTGGCTCCGCTTTGTGTAAGAATTTGAAGGATATTTAAGGTGGGTTTGTGTTATTGTGGGACTGGTGAAAGCGGGATAGGGGAAAAGGCTTAGCCCTGAGAAGGGACGTTTACATTGGTGTAGCATGTAATTTCTGTGAAATGCAATACTGTCCTGTTAATAATAGGGTCTGGTTTCAGCGTTGTCATCGTTGTTGAGCTGTAGGAAAATGCTGCCTATCAGTTCTGGGCAGCTACTGCTCTGGCGAGGATGCTATGAAAGGTCTCCTTTTTCCTTGGCCAGCCAGCCTAGCAAGAAATGCCTGCACTGCAGCCGGAAATACTGTGATCAGTGGGTACAGCCTGGGCTCTTCCTCTCGCAGCAGGCGATTTCATAGACTAGTGTGTAGAAGTCAGTATAAGGCCATGTGCCCATAGGTCTGATTCAGTAGCATGGAGATTTAAAGGTACTTTGCTTGAATGAGAGTGCCTTAGAAATGACATTTCTGTTTAGAATGGTCATCAAAATGAAGTTTGAGTGTGTGCACACAATTTTTTAATCTAAGTTCTTTTCAGTCATTTCAAGTCTTCTGTAAAAGTTTGTTAGTCTTATAAAATCTAAGTTGGCAGGGATTAATAGACTTCACAGAAATAAGTATAATGCTGTTAATTTTTTTGCTGAGAGGATTTGGTAACATAGATCTCTGACAACATTTTATTCTTATGCGTTACTTAAATTCTGGATTGCATTTGGGATACAAATAATAGCATATGTAAATGGCTTTGTGGGTCCTTTTTTTTGTGTGAAGAACGAAGAGCGGCAAACCTCCCTTAGTGCAATCAAAATCAAAGGGATAATAAAGTCTTTTTTTTTTTTTTCACTAAGCACTTCTTGGATTACATTACACGCTCAGCCTAGATTTAATATATTTTAGATTAATTTCTTTCCTTGCCTTGCTCTGCTGTTCTCTGTCAAAAATGGTACTATATAATTTAAGTGCTATACACTTGTTTTATCTGTCACTTTAAAATTGTTTTGAAATGAAAAATCAAAATGTTTTTCGTATTGCATACTCGATTTAAGTTCTTTGTTCTTTTCCTAACCACTTTCTATTTGATGTGGTTTTGTGGTTAATAGTAGTAAATATTTCACTTTGTAGAATGGTCTTGGTTTTCTGTAAGAATATAGATGAATAATTAAATGGCATATATGAAGCTGAGGTCTGACATGCAAAACCGGAGATGGTGCCTGTAGCTCTTTTTATTAAACAAACTAAGAAAATCAACTACAGCCACCTTAAAACAGTTTCTTTCTGAGTTGACACTCAGCTGCATACGATGGTGCCAAAGTTCAAAGCAATTCTGCAGGTCATTTTCTGAAAGGCTGGTGGGGATTTCTGTGGTTTTGCTTTCACATCTTCTACAGACAAAAAATGGGTTCCTTTGAGCACTGGCTTGATCTTTGGAAAGTGGGAGCTGGATCTGGTGAATAGGTGGGTGCTCAAGCACAGTGATGTGGTTTTGAGCTAAAAACTACTTCACAGACAAAGCATTGTGGGCTGGCGCACACCAACATATTCTGACTGAGGGTAAGAAAATATCTGTATTTGAACACATGTCCGTTCATACTGAGTGAAGTGATTGAGTTGAGCCTTGTCTCACTGACACATTACAACATGTTTTATAACCAAGTCTTAGCTCTTGGTTTCTGAGCAGTAGGGTTAATCTTGGGTTTTTTGTGTTGAACTTTTCGTATATTTGACTATTGTGAATTTCAGACATAGTAAAAATAATGCTTTTAATATTATGAACTTTTTCTGCTATTTCAGAAAAATTATTTTTGAGAAGCAGTGGTTCTATCTGGATAACGCCATTGGACATATTTATGGAACTACATTTGAAGTAACCAGTGGTGGAAACCTCCAGCCAAAGCAAGAGGTGGAAGAGACAACCACAGGTATTACAGAGGACTGACTGGTGTTCGGAAAAATGAGTTCCTATTAATTTGTTTCTTTGGTAATACCAGAGATGATGGAAAAGCTTTCTATTAATCATTTGTTAACTTAACATTACATGTTTTCTCTCTGTCATAAAAGTGCATGGTTTTGTCTTGATCTGCTGTTTCACTAGTCCTGTAACAAATAAGTCTTTTAATACGGGAGAAAATTTGAACTTTAGTTTGGGTGAATATATATACGAAGATGTGTTTTACATACTACATTTCATTGATTGCTTAGGCAATACTTTGCAAGGCCATGAAGCTTGTGGGTTTAATCCTGAGAAGTCTGCTTTCTGTGAAGCTAAAAGCATATGTTTCTCCAACTTGAAGATACTTAGAGCTAGATTTTACAAATCTATATCCTTTTCCTTTAGAAACAAAAGAAGCAGGTACAGATAATCGTAACATAGTTGACGATGGAAAGTCTCAAAAACTGACTCATGATGACATAAAGGCTTTGAAGGACAAGGGTATTAAAGGACAGGTAAAAATAAGGTTTTGGTGTCATTTCTGTGCTACCTTGATGGTTTTATTTTAGTTTATGAAATAGGCTATTCTTTTTGTCAGTGCATAGGCTTAAGTGCTTTTTCTTTGTTCTTCTGCCCAAGTCATGTTCTTCCTAAAGATCATTTCTTACAAAAATGCAAGGGTTATTTTCAGAGAAAACTTCATGTAAGGTTGGCAACTTTGTCAATAGAGAGTAAAATATGACTTTTTATGGCTTCAGAAGTCATTATAGACAAAAAGAAATATTAACTGTTGAAGAAATACAGCTCACCTTTTAGTTTTCTTTGTTTATGATTCAAAATATTATTTCTATGTAACAGACGTATTAAAATTGTGCAATAAGTAAACTGCCAAAGGTATAGGAAAGAATTATCGTTAAACACTAAAGTATTAACAAATAGCACTATGTAATAAATATACTGTTAGTGTGCCTCTAAGGCAGTACCTTCCAACCACACATGATGCCTATGTTTTATCTGCATCTCGAAAGCTGAGAGAAGTTCTGTTTTGTGAGAAAAGCAACTGGTTTTTACCATACACTTTGTCAAAAAGAAGGGAGGTCACCTAAAATGTTAATAAACCATTGCAGCCAGTTGTATTCTGCTTATATTATCAACCAAAATTCTCTCTCATCTTTGGTTTACTCGTTCTAAGGAAAATAAGAAATTGCTCATGCTTACATCAAGTTTGTCTCCTCTTTGAATTTGCTGTTTGCTGCTGCTCTTCAGAACAGCTGTTCTGCTTTTGCATGCTTAATAATGGATGAGTTCAAGGAGTTAAGAGTGAAATTTCTTCTGTTTCCATGGTTGTGCTGCTTGTGGTGTTCTATTTGAGAAGAATGTACTAATCAGTATGATTCATTCTCATTGTTTGTGGTGGAAGACCACCCTGGCTTTTCTGTATGTCCGCAGCATGTCTGTGCTATCCATCTACCATACTGTTATTTTAGGTTATTAAAATAACCTACTTTGTTAACTTTCGCTTCTGAAATGTAGCTGAATTTTCATTTTAGACTGTATTATATTAGCAGCAATATTATTCTTCCATAAATGAATGGTAAAATTGAGCTCATGTTTGTAAACGGCATGTCTTTGACGCAGGCTCCGTTTAGAGATGATTGTTCTTTGAAATAAAGCAACCTCAGTGTTAATGGGGTTTGATTTCCCATTACTTCCCAAATCCTTCCCAAATCCGGACAGATAGGTGTTGGGAGGCAGACATGAAGTGGCACATGCTTCCAGGGCATTGCACAGTGCTGCAGGTTCCCTTTGGCTTGTTTTGCTTACCCTACAGAAATATTCCCTAGTTTTCTCACTGTAAATTTTACTGGGAAAAAAAGCGCAATAATCCAAAACCTGATAACAGACACTACAGTTAACTTACTCCAAGAATAAGGAAAAAAAAGAAAGATATGCTGTTTCATGACATTAATAATGTATTTTAAGTGCTTGAAAGACTTAGAGAAATAATGGCTTAAAAAGCAGCAATAGCAAACGAGAAGTGCTTGCACCACTATATTTTGGAGCTGATTCTTAAAGCCTGGTAGGGGTGCAGTGTCTGCATTGAAGATGCTCCTTTTGTCATTCCCCACACTCTCTGAACCTTGTCCATTGTGAGGCCAGGTTATACTATTACTTTTCTTACATGTTTAATACCAACTTAGGACTTCAGTAGTTAAACTACTTTGATCGAAACAACCAAAATAGCATCATGCAGCATTTGTTCTTTTGTCCCAGGCACACAGACAAACACTGAGTAAGTTTCTTTTTTTTTTTTTTTTCTGTTGGAGGTCTTAATGATCACTCCAAATGGAACCCAAAGTATGAGGAAGAAAAGTTGGATTGGCAAAGGGAGGAGATTAGAACAAGGAGACCAGGAAACAAAACCTGGAATTCTGAGAAGGCTAGAAGAGAAGGAAGAAGTCAGGGGCAGGACTGTAGGAAATAGTAAGTACTAAAGAGTTTGACATCATGCAAGGAGCTGGTACAGGAGTCTAGCACAATTTGGGAGGCCAAAGAAATTAAATGGAGTAAGGAAGAGGTCTGGTAAATAACCAGATTATGCAGGAAGTACTAGCCCAATCTGGAAAAAAAGATGGAAAAAAGGTACCCTCAGAGATAGAGATGCTGAAGTCAGATCAGAGACCCAAAGAGGCGCTTGGATTAAAGTAAATATTACATATGGCCTTAGGTGCCTTGTTTTGATTTTGTAAAATATTTTTTGCTTGGTTAGCATAACACAGGACTAAGGGTACTGCCATGCAAACCACTTACTATGGGGAATGTTAGAATATATGTCAGTTGTTCCATAATAACTGCCAATAAACATAACTTTGCCTCATTCTAAATAAATTAAATTTAAAATAGTCAATCATTCATAGAAGTGGGGTAGTATCCTTCACATTCAGCATACGATAAGAATATTTAGATACTGAGGCTTCACAATAAAGGCAGAAGTAATGAGTTGCTGACGCTGAAAGGAACAATCTTGTTTTTTCTTCATTTCTGGCCATACAACTCTGTCCTCTCTTATGAGTTGTAGCACCTCCCAGCCTCCCTCTCCACAAAATGCTCTGTTTCCAGGATAAGCATTTTCAGTTTTATCATTTTTCACTGCCATTATTTAGTTAAAGAATGCTCTGAGACAGAAGTAAATTATTACATTCCTGATTAAATTTCTGCATGTAGTTAAGGTAATACCTCACTTTTTATGTTGATTAATAATGTACTTTTCTGTTAATGTCACTATAAGTTAATAATATACATGCCTCTACTGGAAGTCTTTTCAGTGTTTGTTTTAAAAAATGAGTGTATGTGAAATGAATGAGAAATAAATACCAGCTATAATAAAAACAAATTCTCTTTTCCAAGGAAATAGTTCAACAGTTAATAGAAAACAGTACAACATTCAGAGACAAAACAGAATTTGCTCAAGATAAATACATAAAGAAGAAGAAAAAAAAGTGAGTGAATTTTAAAGTGTGGAAAAACATTAATAGATCTGAAATTTGTTAAGCTTGAAATAAGAGTATTACTATGGATTTCTTGCAGGTATGAGGCAGTTATTACAATTGTGAAACCATCCACTCGCATTCTTTCAACAATGTATTATGCAAGGGAACCTGGAAAAATTAAGTAAGTTTTCATTTTTCTAATTTCTTTTCAAATTATAAAAAAAGGTATTTTGATATTTTTTTCAAAATTCCTGCATTATTCCAGAGTACATAATCCTTCTATGACAAGATGGCCCACTCAGTGGCTGAGGGAAAGCCCACATATGTTGTCTACCTAGACTTTAATAAAGCCTTTGATACTATTTTGCACAGCATTGTCCTGGAAAAACTGGCTGCTCATGGCTTGGTTGAACATAGTCTTCGCTGGGTAAAAGAATAGCTGGATGGCTGGGCCCAGAGGGTTATGGTGAATGGAGTTAAATCCGGTTGGTGGCCAGTCACAACTAGTGTTCCCCAGTGCTCGGTGTTGAGGCAAGTACTGTTTAATATCTTTATTAATGATCTTGATGAGGGGATCCCCTCAGTAAGTTTGTAGATGACACCAAATTGGGCAGGAGTGTCGATCTCATCAAGGGCAGGAAGGCTCTGCAGAGGGATATGGACATGCTGGATTGATGAGCCAAGGCCAAGGGCGAGGTTCTGCACTTGGGTCACAGCAACCCCATGCAGCATTACAAGCTTGGAGAAGAGTGGCTGGAAAGCTGCCCCGGCGGAAAAGGGTGCTGGTTGACAGCTGGCTGCACATGAGCCAGCAGTGTGCTCAGGTAGCTAAGGAAGCCAGCAGCATCCTGACTTGTACAAGAAATGGTGTGGCCAGCAATAGGGAAGTGATCCTCCTGTACTCTGTATTGGTGAGGCCGCATCTCGAACAATGCGTGCGGTTTTGGGCTCCTCAGTACAAGAAGGACATTGAGGTGCTGAAGTGTGTCCACAGTAGAGCAGCAAAGCTAGTGAAGTGTCTGGAGCACAGGTCTTATGAGGAATGGCTCAGGGACCTGGGGTGGTTTAGTCTGGAGGAGAGAAGGCTAAGAAGAGACTTTCTCGTTTCCTACAGCTACCTGGAAGGAGGTTGTAGGGACATGGGGGTTGGTCTCTTCTGCCATGTAGCAAGAGATAGGACTAGAGGAATTGGCGTAAATTTGTGCCGGGGGAGATTTAGGCTAGATATTAGGAAAAATTATTTCACTGAAACGGTTGTCAGGCATTGGAACAGGCTACCCAGGGAAGTGGTTGAGTCACTATCCCTGGAGGTGGCACTTAGGGATATGGCTTAGTGTTGAACTTGGAAGCATTAGGTTTGTGGCTGAACTCAATGATCTTAGAGGTGTTTTCCAACTTCAATGACTCTGTGATTCGGAGACTTAATCACCACAAGTTTATGTTATTAAAGGCTTCTCAACCCTTTTTCCTTCTCCTTTCCCCATCTCCTTCAGTTGGCTTTATTTATTTGTTGCAATTTTCTTGACAAATGCTGAGTCTCATCAGTGCAGGTGCTGCAGTCACTAGAGTTTTGATCCTGGATTGCAGGCAGTGTGGGCTGCTGTGAAACAGATAAACATCATTAAGGATACATTACTGGATTAGGAAGTGCATTCCAATACTATTTGTCTTTACAAAACTGGCATGCTAGAGAGAACAACAAAAATTGAAAATAAGTTTAAAAATTATTTCTCTGACTGGCATAGAATTAAATATGCACTTTATTATGTGGACCCTACTTCATATTGTACTTTTGTTATTTTCTTTATAAACCTAAATGCTCGTTCACTGCTCATTCCTTGTTGACTCTGGTTCTAGAGCTTCTTTATTAACAGATAGTTAATTGTAAGTATATTTGCATGGTGACTCTGAAGACCACTGTTGCTGTTCCTGAAAATCTACCTATAATCCAGTTTTTTTGACGGGCTCCAGAACTAATACACAGTATTTCTAGCTGTATGAAAACCAGTTTGGTATTTCTGAAAACCCTCTGTCTTCTAGCCACTTGCGATACGACACCCTGGCTCAGATGTTGACTTTAGGAAACGTCCATGCTGGCAACAAGATGATTGTAATGGAAACATGTGCAGGCCTTGTGCTGGGCGCAGTGATGGAACGAATGGGAGGTAAGTGGCACGGTAGCTTTAGTAACAGATGGACTGAGGGGTTACTTGAAATTTAAGAAATATGCATGTCTCTGATAAATTTTAAAAGGCAGTACTTCAAAACTTTCTCAGTTTTTAAAGTCAACTTTTAGTGTATCCAGTCTTCAGAAAGATACTTGTGTTTCCATTGGAGGAAGTTGCATTTTGTCTATTTCAGTTGAATTTATTTTTTGCTATTTAAAAAAATACAAAATTTAAAGTGGATACCACTGTATGTATATCTATGTTAGTTTCTGTCTTAGGAAAATGATGTTGTGTTCAGCAAAGGCTGTAAGGACCTTGCCTGCAGATTCTTCCCAGGCATCTGGGAAGCTGGGGAAAGTGAATGGCAAAAAACAGGAGTAGGAACACTGCAATTAAGACAGTCCACGGCACTGAAAATATTGTCATTCCTCTTGTTCAGTGCACCAGAGATTTTACATCTGCAAAATGTGTATTTTAAAAGTAGTATGTAGCATTTTCTTGAAAAGTTTGTGCTAGTATTTGTGCTAGAACTTCCTCCTAGTATTCTAGGAGAAGTTTGACTTTTTTTTTATTTCTCAAACTCAGTTAATTAGTTTCATCATAAGTCATTCAAAGATACTAAATGGAGGTGACAGTTATATTCCAGAAACCTGAAAGGGTAGGATGTGTTTTGTAATGTTGTGCACCCAGATGTGCTGTCTGTTGGCTGAGAAGCATACAGGCAGTTATACTAAAAACAGTTTTTGTTTCAGCCACTTGTATCTTTAGGGATACTTTCTGAAGTAAGTTAAATAAGACGTTATTTCAGTATTACTATTGAAAAGTTCTTTTTAGTATATTTAAACATCTGACATCTCTTTCTTTAGAGGGGCAGTCTGGATATTGAAGGAGTTCTTTGCCAATTAATGCTGTTTAAAATAGCTTTTATTGCTTATCAAAACCAATCCATAAGTAACAAATACTGTAGAAAAATTGTCTTTTTAATTCTTGATTAATTTAGCATTTCAAACAATTTTTCATTGCTTCTGTGTTCTGTTCTAATCCTAGATACATGTTTAATTATAGATGGTTTGGCTTGAAAGGAATCTTTAAAGGTCATCCAGTCCAACCCCACTGCAGGGACCAGGGACACATATAGACTTTGTGTTACCTTATGAGTCTTTTCAGTTGCAGTGACTGTTGTCATTTTGCACTTTGAGGCATTCTTCAGCAGCCTGTTAAATTTGATGAAGAGTAGACTAAGAGCAGGCAATTTACTTACCTATTCTTAAATGTATGCTTCATTGGTCCCAGAAATTCTGGCTGTCCAATGTGTTTTTAATTCTTCTGCTCTCATAGGTTATGGATCCATTATTCAGATGTATCCAGGAGGAGGACCTGTTAGAGCTGCTACCAGTTGTTTTGGATTTCCAAAGCTCTTTTTCAATAATCTTCATGAATTTCCTCTCAGCAAAGTGGGTAGCCTCCTCTCTGGGACATTTTCTACAGAAACTCTGCCCTCAGAACCTGAAGATAATGCGCTAGAGGAAGAAGAAAGCAATGGATTGACTGGTAAGAAGCAGGCTTCCCTGCAGGAAACAGAAGAGGATTCTACTGCTGAAACAGCTATGGAGATTAATGAAACAGAGGAACAAGAAAGAACAGACATCAATGCTGAAGATGTAGAATTTAAAGAGAACAAAGAAAAAGAAAATAAAGAAAATGTAAGAATATTTATTGTGGCTATTCAAGTTTTAGAACATCTATATACTAAAAATTCTGCCATCTGAATCAGACGTGTTGAAATACAGCTCATTCAGGTATTAAAGTAGAATTCTGGAAGTTGTTTTTTGTTTTACATTAAGCCATCTAAGATGCAAAAAAAATGAAAATTCAGTCCGTGCAGTTATGTTCCAATATATAATTACCATAAGTGCAAACCAATTGTTTTGTTGTTCAAAGGTTCGGGAAAAAAAACAATGGGAGAAAAGGAAAAAGCTAATAGAAGCTGCTTCTTTGTTAAGAGAGAAGAATGCTGATGGGTGAGTGAGTTTGTAGTCTGAAGGGCCTTCTGTTTGAATACACATCTACAGATAATAATGTCCTTTGAAACAAATAAAAGCTTTGTTTTAAAAATGCCCAATTTTTTTCTTAAATGTTTACAAGCAAGAAGTCAACCTAGGTGTGTCTTGGATCTTGTTTGGTTTTTATCTGGTTGAGATTTTTTTCTATTATTTAAATGGTTTGAAATTTTATGATCTAAAAGTTATAATTTCCTGACTGGCTATGAGTAAACATTTAAAACTAAAATTATTCTAAGCAAAGAGAAACAGAATCTGGGTAAATTTTAGTACTACATGACTTCCAGTAAAAATCACAGGATTATAATTGACAACGTAGAACCTGAGGTTTTAAGCTTTTATTAAACTGGAGCTAAGTTTGTTTGGGGATTGAGTAGATTTTTTTTTTTTTTTTTAGAAACTCATTTCTTTGTTACACAAGAGAACACAAGAGAAAACACTTAAGTACATTTTACCCGCTTTAACTGGGATTGATTGTTCCCAAGGAAAAATTTAACATGAAGGTTTAATATCAGCAGTTTAAAACAAATGCAAGAAACATATTCCTAGAAATTCAACCCCACAACTGTGTAAGATCATTTGATGGTTGTGACTTTTTCATTATGTTCTTGGCAAGTACTGGACTGAGTTCAGTTAATCAAGTAACATTGGTTTAGTTAATTTAATAACATTCATCTTCATTTTTTATTCCTAAGAGTTGGCTCACTGGGAATAAAACCATTTTGCTCAGATAAATTTCAATACCCATTTATTGGTTATGTTTAAAAGCTTGTATAATTTTTATTATTACAAAATGTTGTAACTCATGCTCATTCATGTTGTAGCATATCTCAGCTAGTATATTCAAGTGGTAGAACGATCCTTTTATGTAAAGATGCAGTGACAGATCATTCTGCATTCTCTGAAGCAATAGAATGGTAAAGGAGGTTTGTAAAAGTACTGCACATCTGTTTGGTAACAGCTGCATCGCTGGCAGTGCCCGTGGATGACCATTAAGCTGCCTAAATAGTGGAAGTGTTTTGTTCTGCTTTTAGCGTTCTCTCCTGTACCCATCATTATAATTAATGTCTGTGCGAGGTCTGGCAAAGCCAAAATTAATATTTGACTCTCCTTGATTTTTCCTGTAGTGTAAAATAGTGTATTCAATTGTTGATTAACTTTGAGTTTAAGGAAGCCGAGTTAGTATTTGTCTCTCGATCATTTGTTTTCAAACGCTCGTATACTTCTGTTGTCCTCTGTACTTCATGAAAGCTATAACAGATTGTATACCTGAAGGGATGTGTGGTTTCTTGCTTTAAGAAGCCTTCAGCGTGATGCAGGGGAAGAGAGTTTATGATTGCCCGAAGGCAGTGTCCCCAATGTCTCGTTCACAATTGTCTTTCTTCAATCAATCTGCCTTTCATAGCCTGCTCTTTGTGAGCTATCACTAGAACCACAGGCTACATACACTGCTCAGCCAGGAAAAATTGGCATTGAATAAAGAAATGCTTCGACCTAATGACTTGGCACGTTAGTAGAAGCAGGCAGGGAAGTTAGGATTTTGGTTTGCTTTGCAAGAGACAAATGGGGAAAGGATAGGTAAAAGCAGGTTAACATTGGAGGTGGGGAGAAAGATTAGGACTTATTGTCAGGGTAAAGAAGAACTGATCACTAGGTAAAGATGAGCACCAGCTTTAGGCGAATTACTTCTTGAGGTCCTGAATTTCACAGTATTTACCACTTAGTGTAAAAGATACAATCTTAATAAAATGTATGTCATCTTTGCTGTTATGCAGTAAGACTCCTTCTGCTAGACCTAATTTTTTCAACTCCACTTATGAGAGTTGAAGTCTGTCATTGGGGTCTTTGGGGGGGGGAAGGAAGACATGCACTAGGAATTTGGTATTTTTCTAAAGAAGACTTCTTTTGAGAGACATTTTTTTCTGGTAGTATGAAAGCAGAAATTGGTTATAGACATTCCACGTGTTCAGAATTAGAAATATCCCATCTCTGTTCTTCCGTGCCCTTCTTCTACCTCTTCCTTCTCCCCGGTCACGCATTACATTAATTTTGCAACTGACCAGGCAACCTGCTGACCGCAATATATGCTGCCATATGACAGAACAGAATTTGTTTTTTTTACTGTCTCTCATCTTTCACTTACCTTCCTGTTATCTGGCGAACTCCTGGCACTGTCAGTGTGGCACTCCAAGCCTTCTGAGACACAGTCTGGAAGTTTTTTCTTTAAGGTCTGTTTGGTTAATTACTGAGCCCAAATTTTTTGAAGTTTGGATTTCACATAAATGGCCTGCAAGGCCATGGCCAGCAGAAAATCAAAATGGAAACAACTGTAAAGGAATTCTCTCACCCTCTTTATCTCTATTGTGTTCAGAAAAATGAACAGAAATTTTTACCTCGCTTTTGTTAGGTAAATTTAACAATGTCTCCATTGCTGTATGTTCCACTAGATGAAAAATACTAATTCATGAGTTGTCTCATCATATCTGTATCCCAGAGAAATAGTTTAATTGGCTAAGTTTTTGTGCACAAGTACTACTATACTAATTTATTCAATCATTTCTTGCAATCTAGTTTAACAATTTTTTTTAATTAGATAGCTGTAGAAAATCTTAACCATCTGTAAATCGACATTACACTATGCTATTAAAATGACAATGGAGAATAAAATATGAAGCCTTTAAGTTGGCAAGAACATAATTTCTCTTTAAAAGATTTTTAGTCATGCCCATTAAAGGATTGTTTTCTTCCTAAATAATAACTTTTTTTGCATAAAACTGTATTTAATGAAGATTGTCCAGTCTAAAGAATCATAACTGAAGTTACTTTCTAAGCAAGCATTAGCTATCACAAAATTTAAGTTACCTTTGGACGACAGTCTTAGGGTAGAGAAAGCAGCATGCGAATTCTTGGGTTGTAAGAATTATTGTGGAGCTCAACACAGCTGAATTGAGTGCTTCTGCACTCATTACAATGCATTAATTTAATGCACTTTTGGGAACAAGTGTTTTATCCTCATAATTATACAAGTAGAAAATCATGATTTGGTTTTTTATTTTGGGAGTTTGTTAGAGCCATGAAAACATGCTGATTAGCAACATTTAAGCTATAGTTGATCACTGCTAACTAGGAGAAAATGTCACTTGATGAATAGGTTTTAGAAGCAGAAAACTCATGTGCGTGAAATTTCTTTTACAGCTTAATTGTAGCCAGCAAGTTTCATCCCACTCCTGTATTACTTACTTTATTGGAATTTGTTGCTCCTTCAAGGCCTTTTGTTGTCTACTGCCTATATAAAGAGGTAAATTGAATGTGTTATTTTTAGATGTTATAGTTTAAATTTTCGACTATTCTGCTGTATAACCTACTGTTTGTTTTTTAAGCCATTATTAGAGTGTTACACAAAGCTGCGGGAAAGAGGTGGTGTTATTAACCTGAAGCTGTCGGAAACCTGGCTACGAAACTACCAGGTAAGGATTGCAATGAGTGGCTGTCAAAACTGCACAAATTCTGGGGAGTGAAACACACTCTGAAAATTTTTTTTTGAACTGATTGAAAATATGTATATGTCCATGCATTTGTTTTACCTGAGAGCAGTGGGAAAATATTCTAAAGAGTTTTAATACTTTATCACAACAATTTCAAATGGAAATACTTCATTTTCTTATTACAAAGTATTTCATTTAAACCTTTGCTAAAATAGTTGTAGCACACTGACACATGTATTAGTTGCGTTGCTTTAGTGGCTAGCCTCAAGTGAGGGACAATCTAATATGTAAGAGAGATACAGCAAAATACAAGTATTTACTCATTTTCAGTTGTTTTGATAGGTAAAAAAAAATGTGTAATGTTAAGAATGGTGGTGACTTATAAATCAGTGTGTTCAAATAACATGTTTCCTGGAACTAAAGTAATAAGAAGTTCCTGGTCTGGGAACTGAGCAATGAAAATAAGATGAGAGGGGAAAACTTCTCCGCACTGAAAAATGTCAGTTCAGCTAATTTTATCTGAACGAGATGTTTACAAATGTGGTGTAGGCTCTCAGCTATGAAGAAGCAGAAGCATATCTGATTTCTAAGCAGCTGATAACCTCTGAAGACATCCTGGCGTTTCCCTGACTATCTCTCTGCACATAGGCTTCTGGAGTCCATAAGGGAATGTCCATAATGGAGTCCATAAGTCCATTCAGGGAATGACTTGACTCAAGGGTGGCCATGGTTGCTGACTATTGATCAGGCAACCAAATTGGGAATGATTAGGAGATTGATAGATGAGGATGTTAGCACAAGCTAGGCTTGGCAGGGGCTACTGTGTCCAGGTGCCATTAGGAACAATACTGCAGCATCACACATAATCAGTTTAGACCTGTGATGGCAGTCAAAGCCAGGAGGAAGCACAACCGAAGAGAAAGCACTTACAGAAAAATACAGTGTAGCTGAAAGTGACGGTACATTGCTGTGTTTCACCTTAAGAGTAGCTATGTAAAGATAATAATAGCTAGAAATTACTGTGTTTCCTTAGAGTATTTTGTTACATCAGATGTCATTTCTTGCAAGGTACACCAGTTCTGAACACATAAATGAGACTTAACATGAATCCCAAACACTGAATTTATAATTTTGCTGAAATGCCATGAAGAAGCAATCAGTAAGGCAGTAGCCTGTATTCTTATGTATTTCTATAACTGGTTTCTGGTATGCAGATACGTTGCCCTTTAAAGATCGATAAATACGCTTTCCAAATGGCTGTTTGCTGTGGTACATCTTATACTGTAAGCTTAAATTACACAATTTGATTTGGACATGGAGTGACTTTTTGCTTATTTTTCTATTTATTTTTTTCAAGGTCTTACCAGATCGAAGCCATCCAAAGCTGACAATGAGCGGAGGTGGAGGGTACCTTCTATCTGGTATAACTGTTGTCTTGGAGAAGGGTAAAACTGATGCCAGTAATTCAGAAGCACTGCAGATGGAAGAGCCATCATCTAAAAGATGCAAAGTTCAAGGAAACCTTCATTGTTAACATTTGAAGAATTGATTTGTTTTTTAGATCTCAGGAGTCCTACTGTTAGTAAAATAACAAGTATAGTTTCTGTGTTCTTGACAGCACAGAAATTGTACCTGTTACACACCTGTCAAAAAAGCAGCAGAACTACGTGGTAGGGAGGGCTGTGTTGCTCTTTCTTTACCCGTTTACATGATCAGAATGAGGAGAAACGCCCTTGGAAGCAAACATCACACTGAAACACACTAACTTCAAAAAGAGAGAATATCAAGAGAACATAAAGCATCTTGTGAATGCATTGTTTGTTTGTTGCCAAAAGTGGGTATGATTAAGTAGTTTTTTAAAAGGTTGAATCCGAATCAACACATCTAACTTGGCTTTCCATTTTCCCAGAAGATCACCAAGGTAAAACTTTCTATGTAGCGATCTGCTCCCTCTTTGGACACAAAGCCCGGCTGTGATCAGTAATTTAAGGAAGTAGAATGAACAGCAAGAATCGTATGATTTTTCCAAAGGAACAATAAAAAGAATACTGATTCCAGAACTTGACCCCATATTTTCCTGAAATAAATACAGAAGAAAGTGCATAAATTAAAATACCAAATATTTAAACAGGATGTCTCTATTAGTATTGCCTGTCAATGTCCTGAGATTCATTACATGTTTTTATTACACGATACAACTATTTTGAAAACCACTATGTGTATATATATTTATTCTACTGTTTTATCTTTCATGATATGTAGCTTTTTTATTATTTTTTTTAACTTTGCATTTGTCATTTTGATTAAACTGTAGGATGTTTTTCCTAATGAGATTTCTTTTCTTTTTTTCTTAGCAGAGGCTGCAGCCCATTGAAGCCCCAGTGGGGAGCTTTAAGCCCCTGTGGGAGCTCATAGAGCCAATGGGACTTGGCTTCCATTCTTGTACTTACTTGTCAGGGGGAATCGGGAGCTTTGGGTTCAGGTAATCAGATTTCGTAAAGCTGTAACCTTCTGTATATTGAGAAGAGTAAGGCTCTTCTAGGGCACGAGTATCTCAAAACAAAATAAGGTAAAACAGGCATTCTGTTCTGTTAGAACAGTTAAAGATTTCCCTTAGGTGAGCAGATGCAGTATATCTCCAAGTTTTTGTCTTCCTCTGTTTGTTTTTTTTTTAGCTTACCATTTTTTTTCTATTTTTATGGAAAGCTTTTCCTCTATTACTTAGGGGAAAAACCCATAAATTGAGAGATGGAAGGTTTCACCATGTCCTCTGTGTTCCAATAAGCATGTGGAGCTGAAAAGTATTCTTTGCCATCTCCCTTTTCAAGCAGTGTGTGTTGCAAATCACAAGTTGAAAGTAGATGCTGTAATGAAAAGAGAAGTGATAAAAGGCGAGGTGAGGAAAAGGATGGCAATCCTTGCACTCCTGTATTTAGTCCCCATAAAGCCTAGCTCAGGAGCCTGATAACCACTAGAGCCTTGAGAACGTCCAAGGAATTCTGTCTCCAGAAGTATAAAACATAACAGATTGATATAATTTAATGTTGGGCAATGATGTGCAGGAAAGGAATGGGGCAAAGGTTGTGGATATTAAACTGGGGTGGATTCCTTAAAGCAGAATTAATGTTCAAGACCACTGAGTGTTGCAGAAGTTGTCCCTTGGAAGTGGCAGAGAACTTGTCTGGGATGGGCAGGCTGAGAAGCCAACTTCCACAGCTTGGGCCTGTTTGTGGTGAGCAGGGCTGTCACTGGGACAGTGTGTTCATTACAGCACAAGCAGTCTCAGGGCCAGACTCCTAAAGGTATTGCTGCTATTAAACAGCGACTTGGGAGCTGCTTTTATCCCTGCCTTTAGTTATAATGCAGAACAGACAACTGCCTTCGCTATGCAAATTTGCTGCAAATAGGAGCAGATTAGAAGAAGTAGTTACTAAGCTCTCCATTCCTGTGTTTTACTAAAGTACACATCAAACTCACCATTAACCAGGGGTGCATGAACCAGAAGCAAGACAACTTTTTTCAGAAGCCAAATGCACCGTTTCCACTTTGTTTGATTTCCTGAAACAACTTTATGCATCTTCTACACCCATACTTGTCTTTAAGTGTACCACCTAGCTTCCATGCCATAAGCAGGCCATTTGCCTTTAAATTAATGTAAATGGTAATAGTGTTACCCATCAAAAAATCATGGAACAGGCAAAGCAAATGTGTGGATAAAAACGGAACAGGCAGGAGCTGTCAGAATAGCCACTCACCTCTCAGTGCTTGTGGCGTCAGCCCCGCAGAGCAACACACAGATCAGAGACAGGTGACAGATCAAAGGGCTGTCACAAAGCTCTTGAGTCAAGGCAATGAGATTTGGTTTTGAAGCCTGTCAAGGGATGTGTTCTTAGGCAAAGCATTGCTGATTCATGAATGTTTGCAAAAGCATATATTTAAAAAAAAATATATAGTTTCTGGAGTTACATACTTAAAAAAATGTAGAAAGATTCCTGTGCTACAACTAAAGCTTTTTGCTTCTAAGTATTTACATACTTACAGGCATAGAATCCCAGGTTGGAAGGAACCTCTAGAATTATGTGGTCCAACCTTTCTTTGCAAAAGAACATCTAGACAAGATACCCCAGCACTCTGTCCAGCTGAATCTTAGAAGTGTCCAATACTGGGGAATCCACCACTTCCCTGGGAGATTATTCAAATGACTAATTGTTCTCATTGTGAAAAATTTTCCTCTTGTGTCCAATCAGAATCTGCCTGGGACTAACTTGTACTCATTACCTCTCATCTTTTCCATGTGACTGTTTGTAAAAAGGGAGTCTCCATCTGCTTTGTAGCCACCCTGTAAATACTGGAATATGGTGGTAGGGTCTTCCCTCAACCTTCTTTTTCCAAGGCAGGACAAACCCATTTCTTTCAGCCTTTCCCCATATGGCAGGCTTCTCTGTCCTTTGATCAGCTTTGTGGCCCTTCTCTGGGTGCTCTTCAACCTGTCCACATCTTTTTTGTATAGGAGGGACCACAACTGACCACAGTATTCCAGGTGTGGCTGGATGTGCACTGAGTAGAGTGGAATAATGATTTGTCTCTGCTGGCAGTGTCCTTGTTGATGCAGCCCAGCATCCTGTTGACTTTCTTTGCCACAACAGCAACGTACAGTTGCTCCTGATCCCTTTTCCACTGAGCTTTCTATACCAGCTGAGAGAAAACAGTGCCGTGCTGCAAGACATTGCATGGTATTGTAAATTTTAAAAGGAAGAGTGTCAAAACTTGAACACAACAAAGAAAGCATTTTTGCAGCTGGGACACTTTCTGACTTTCCTTACTGTTGCTGGAAAAGTCTGGTGAAGCCATGGTCCTCCTGAAGTCAAAACTTTGTCAACTTCTCTGAGACAGGATTCAAAGTTCATGTACCTTAACCAAACATGATGAAACTTCTGAGTGGTCTTACCAAAATTCCTAGGCCATAGACATGCTCACACAGTTCAAATATCAGTATCTCGCAGAGTATTTTCACTTCCTATTGCCTTGCAGTTAATTGGAGAGCATGTATGTGTTTAATGAGCAGGTAGATTAAATGGGTTAAGGTGGGATGACAGATTGGACACATTTACTGATAATGTGACTCAGCTGAGTTATTTGTATAGTCCCTCTCTGTGTTACACAAGCAAGTGAAGCCATTATCATAGCAGAAAATCTGTTAAAAAAAAAAAGAACAGTTTTGAGTAAGTTAAATTGAACCCCAGCTATTTGGAGTAATTGAAACTAATTATGGGATTGTTTCTTTTACTGCTTCATAGTGTCATACTAATACCAAGTGGCTCCTTCCAAAAAATACTGGTGAGCTTCAACATTTTGTCCATGATGTACCCCCGCTGAAACAGCTTACTTTGAAATAGCCCCATCAGTCAAATAAGCAAGGAGAAAGTTTGGTCCAAGATCAATGGGTTTTATTATTTCAAACTCAGCCAAATATATTTCTGAAGAACACTAACACAATTATTATCACAAGCATATTAAAAATATCTGCCTTGCATGAAAGATAATACTAAAATTCATGCTATTCAGATATAAATAGCATAACAGCAAAGTAAAGATATTTTCAGCTGTATAAATCACTACACTATAGTGGACAGTAAACAATTTCCTGGTTTTAGGGCAAACAGCAATCCAGTGGCATTGAATTTACCACACATACAGGTATTGTGAAGACAGCTACACCTAGCTTTGAAATGTCAAAGCAGATCATCTTCAGCCTCTCCTGTTGTCATTAATCTTCTCGGCAATTTTCTGCAGCTCCAAATCCATAGCAGCCAGGTTTTCCAGCTCTTTTTCCTGTGAAAATATAAAGAGCATTTTACACATCAAATAATGTTGGCAAATGTCTTGTTTCATGAAAATGAGATGGCTGTTTCTGAGGCAGACATCTCCTGCTGCATACTGGTCCCTGCGTGGATTGCTGGGGCAAGGGGCATTAACAGCCGCACAGCTCATACTCTGTGCAGTTTCCTGCTTTTAACTTAATTAGGGCTGAGAAAGAATGAAAATACTCATTCTGAGAGCTATCCCTATTGCAGCTTGATCATTTTATTTGAAGTATCATTATGTAGTAGTCACCTCCTGCTGTCTCACAGCTGCTGCCCCTGCAGTGTGCAGTCACTTCTGCCCAGGTGAAGGGCCCTTAGGAGGCTACAACCTCATAATCAAAGTGGAGCAGGCTTATGACATAAAGCAAGCACAGCATGCAACAAGAGGAACCCCTCCACATTACTAGAAGGGGGGGAAGAATTTATGCAGCCAATTCTTGTTTGTTACCGTGATCTGCTGACACGATCTAACCTCTGTAGACATTAGTATTAAATCACCACTGCTCCAGCCCAGCTTTGTGCAACACAGAGCGACAGACTCGAGGAGCACTGAGCATGTAGACTCAGTTTTCCTGATCACTGAAGCAGAACAGAAGCCCAGCAAGAGAAGATTCACGTATATGGGAGCTGCACACACTTACAGGTGCAGGACAGGTTCTGCTCTGCAGTTACAGCTGGGAAGTCAATGGACAGCTGAATTTCACTCGAAGTGTTCAATCTGCTTTTCAGCTGTAAGTGTTTAACAACCTGACATACCAGAAGGTACCTGCTAATTGCTTCTGTGCTCATGCCCCAACAGGTACCTTCATCTTATTAGTCTGTTAAGACCCTAGATGGAGAGGTAAGGCCCAAAGCAGAAGAAAATCTCTCTCATCCTGTCTTGTACAGACAGAAGCTAATGAGGATGCACAACTGTCATCATTTTACAAACTGTCCTTATTTTACAAACTGCCCTGAGGTAGTTCCACTGAATTCATTCAAAAGTAAAGAGAATTTTAACAACTGACAATCTGGTTCTTAATGTGACTTAATCTTGTTTGTGTTTATTTCCCCACACACAACTTACCCAGCTGCTTTGGGAATGGTTTTAGAAATGTGCATGTAAAACCAGCTTCCCCTTGCTTCTCAGACAAACACCAGAATACATACCTCCTCTTCTGTCAGAGGCCTCTGGCTCAGACTTCCTCTGTCATTCCGGATTACGTGGCGTTTTTTCATGTCTTCTCCAGAATTGTACAACTCTGGGAATTCAGCTGATTTCTTCCTGTAGTTCAGAAGTTCTGCGAGTTGATCCATCTTGTTGTATTGCCTTTTCATATCATATCTGTTCATTTTGCCAAGATTCCTCTTCTTGGTGTGTCCATGGTTCAGAGCATTTAGGATTTGCTTTTTCTCCCACCAGTCATAGTCATTATATTCAGGAAATAGACTCTTCTCATTCAGGGCAGGTCTGCTTTCCTCTTTGTCCTCCAGAAGCTGCTCTCCTGCATTGTCCCTCTTCTCCAAGTGCTGGCTTTTCCACCACAGCAGTGGGTACAAAGGGCTGTAGGGTGCTGTGGTTCTTTTCTCATTCTCTGAAGGAGGACGTCTTCTGTGCTCTTCCCTCTCTGTGTATCTTCCCTCCTCCACAGTCTCCTCTTCATTTTTCATCTGATCACTGCTGTGATGCTTTTTTTCTACTTCCTCCTCCTCCTCTTCACCATTGCCAGGGTACTGCTGCTGCTCTACACTGTCCTCAGTGCTGTAGTGTCTTTTGGCCTGCCCTTTGCGCTCTTGAGTGTACCCTTTCTCTGAGCCTTCATCTTCATTGTCCCACAAGTAGTATCTCCCTCCAGCGTGATGCTGCTTCTTGCTGCCACCACTAAGATACCTGTCCAGCTCTTCCTCACTTTCATCTCCCTCAGGATGGTGCCTCCTTCCCTCATGTGATCCATCATGGTGTCTCCTCTCCTCATGCCATTTCTCATCACTTTCTTCACTGTGGTGATGGCTCTTGTTGTCTTCTTCACTCTCTTCATTCTGCTGCCATCTTTCTCTGTACTCCTTGTTTCCCTTGTCTGCATACCTCTTGTCCTCCACCTCTTCAGACCTATGCCTGCCACGGTAACCACTCTTCTCATGCTGCTGCTCTTCATGACGTTTCCCTTTGTCCCAGAGATGCACCTCCTCTGTGTCCGATTCCTCAGCTAGTTCTTTCTTACCACCACGGCCCCGCTTCTCTTCAGAGGAGTCACTCAATCTGTGTTTTCCATGGTAACGTTCGGGTTTGTAGGATTGCTTTTCCTTCTCTGTTTCTTCACTCTCATCAGCTGCTTCATGCTCTTGCTGATGGGAGAAATCATGTTCCTTAGACTCATGGCGGTATTTTTCACTTCTTTCTTCCTCTGCCTCTCCTTCTTCACCTTCATGAATTCTTTTGTAAAGGCTCTGCATTTCCTCCTGGCTCAAGGGGTACTGATCATTCCCGTCAGGGAACTCCTCTGTGCTCACGCCTCCAGAGTGGGACTTCTGGTTGAGAACAGCATGCTCTACCTCTTTAGCATGACTCTTGCTTTCTCTGCTTTCTTCTTCACTGTGGTAGCTCTTCTCCTCCTCTCTTCTGTTTTCCTGATAGTGTTTCTTTTCTTCTGTATGAAGTCTCTCTTCTTGAATAGGTGTGGGGTGTCCCTCCTTCTCTTCCTTGCTTTTACCTTCCTCATGAGCAAGCTTCTCATCACTTCCTTTCATGTACTTTTTAGATTCTTCTGCCTGACTTTGTTCTTTCTCCACACTCCCAGTAGTATGTTTTTCAGTCTCTGCTGGGTCTTTCAAACGCCTGACTTCAGGTTGGTTGTTTTCACTTCTCTCTCTGTCATTTCTACCACCTACAGTACCAAAAGCAGTGTAAGAAAGTAATCCAACTCTCCAGTTTAGTGTTATTTCAGTTGAAATAGATAACTGCCTTTCTAAAGTACTGAAAGATTTGGACAGAATTAATTTTTTAAATCTGCTTTTAAAATTTGTCATTTTCTAATGTTTTGTATGCTTGTCTGGAAAAACATTAATTTTAATTGAGCGTTTTAAAAGTTGCATTGAAATTTCGAGAATAATTTTTCCTCTTTGGCTTTTTTGGTTTTAGTAACATTTTTAATCATAAAATCATAGAATGCCAGGTTTGGAGGGTCATATATAGTTCAAATGAGATGACCCAGAACTCTGTCCAGATGAGCCTTAAAAGTGTCCAGTGCAGAGGAATCTACCTCTTCCCTGGGAAGATTCTTCCAATGTTTTAACTGTTCTTATGGTGAACAATTTTCTTTTGGGACTCAATCGCAATCTCCCTGGGAGCAACTTATACCTGTTACCCTTGTCTTTTCCTTGTGACTCCTTGTAAAAATGGAGTCCTCATCCTCGTGGTAGACACCCTTTATGCACTGGTCCGTGGTAATAAGGTCTCCCCTAAGCCTTCTCCTCTCAAGGCTGAACAAACCCAGTTCTCAGCCTTATGTTTAATTTTTAGTATTGAATTAAATTAACTCTCATTCACATTAAAAATCAATGGGATCTGGGGTTGCGTTCAGTTGTCTGAACATCAGGTCTTATCCATCACATATGCTTATTCACAAAAGACAACCATCTATTTCAAGCTACTTAAAAATATCAAGGGCTTTCAGCAAATTTTAAAAGTTCTAAATTGACTGGAAAACCAAGAAAGAAATATGTTACTATTTCCAAAAATGCTAAATCAAGGCCTGACTGTGACTGCAGTGATAACAGGATGTTGCTACAAAGATGCTTCTGCTTTGCTGGTCTCAGTAACATCAGAAATAGGTCCCAAATTCTATAACTTTTCAGATAATACCCACACATATTTAAAAAGAGCTCATTGTTTTTTAAAAGCTTCTCATTATCTGATATTCTTGAAGGAGATCTGTCCAATGGCAAAAATACGGTCCTTACTCCAAATTCCTGAGCTCCAGTAAGTGCTCTTCTGTTTTCCAAAACATGGCAAATATACGTGTTTTTTCCTGCAATTTAACAATGTCATAAACAAAGCTTGATGCCTGGTGGCATTCAGTATCCCCTGGAAATTTGGCGCTGAATTAGATACAAATATTTGTCTTTCCAAAGCCCCAAACCCACCTTCTTCTGATGACGGTCTTAGGGCCATGCATTATTCCCTCTGTAAGCAAGCAGGAGACAGATGCTACCTCAGGCTGCCTCAAGAGCTTGTCTAGTTCTCTCAAGACTCTCCAGGTGGCTTAAATAGAGTCCCCATGCATTAGCCAGGAATCCCTGGCTGCTTGCTCTCAGAGCAAGACAAACTAAACAAAAGGAAATCAGAATTTTGACACTGAAATTTGGAGACACCAGTTTACACCAGTTCACCAGTTCCAACACAAGAGAGAACCCATCTACCAAATCACTTTCACAAGTTCAGATGGTGTCATACTTACTCTTCTTCAGGATTTCTTTGCATTCAGGATTAATTGGTGGTGCATTTGGCTTAGACAGAGCATTGGACAGAACTTCCACTATGCACCGTGTTACCTAGAAGATACAAAATAGGAGATGAAGTCCTCATAGTGAAATGGAAATCCTGCTTCTGACCCAGTTAGTAAGGAAAGCTAGTTCAGGATTATAATTGAGGCTAATATTTATGAGTTTTGAGTAATTGCCAGCCCTACCACAATTTCCTGTGCATTTGGGCTACTCTTGCTTTTCTCCTCACCCCCATACTGGTAAGGACAGTCATTAGCTGTTTTTTATCTCCCCTTCTGTTTGCACAGACAGCAGGCTCCCTTTGTAGTTATTCAGGACAAAGAAGAGTCAAACAACATGTGGTAACAAAAAAAAAAATAACCAACACACCACGTATTCAAAAGATGAGGATCATCCTGTAGGATCTGCCCGAACAAGGATGCACAGAGGTGTTACGAGAAGCATTGCTTGGATTGCCAGTAAACCAAAAACACCTTTACAGCCTCTAAGTGACACACTCCACATTTTTTTCACTTGTGTGTGCTATAAGCCCTGTATCTTTTCATGCTTAATATTCAACAGTCTTTGGGAAGAAGAGCAAATGGGTTGATTTGGGAAAGTCACACAAGCTCCTCTAACCCTAACTGCTACCAAAGTAGGCATTCTGTAGAAATTAATGCAAAATGATTTTCAAGTATTGAAGCTGTTGGTTGTGAACAAGTGCTCAGATGGTCAGGGGTATGACAGTCTCAGGCTGACAACCTGGGTGGCTGGATTGGAGGAGACAAGAAAATATTTATATGGGTGTTAGTCTTTTAACTGGTTTTAGTTTTTACCAGGTGTTTATTAATCTAAATGGTCACTCTTATCAACCAGTGGAGAGGGTCTGATGTTGAGTTACAGGTGCTGAGAGCAGGTAATGGTATTTATTTAACTAAGCAGGTTAAGAATCTCTTTCCAAAGCAGGAGGTGGAAGGATTTGAGCACTGTGTGCAGTTTTGGGCACCGCAGTAGAAAAAGGATACCAAGCTACTGGAGAGTGTCCAGATGAAACCACAAAGCTGGTGAAGGTTCTGGAGGGGATGTCATATGAGGAACAGCGATGTCACTTGGTCTGTTCAGCCTGGAGAAGAGGAGGCTGAGGGGGGACCTCATTGCAGTTTACTGCTTCCTCACAAGGGAAGGAGAAGGATCAGGCACTGATCTCTCTCTGGTGACCAATAATAGGACTAGAGGGAATGGCAGGAAGATGTGCCTGGGAGGTTTCTGTTAGACATTAGGAAAAGGTTCTTCACCCAGAGGGTGGTGGAGCACTGGAACTGTTCCCCAGGGAAGCAGTCACGGTGTCAAGCCCAACAGTATTCAAGAAGCATTTGGACAATGCCCTCAGACACATGGTGTGAACGTTTGGATTTTCCTATGCAGGGACAGGAGCTGGACTCAATGATCATTGCGGGTCCCTTCCAACTCAGGTCATTCTGTGATTCTATGACTGCATTAGAAAGTCCATTACACAGTTGGTAACTAATCTTTCCCCTGTCACCATCTCACTTTTTACAGTCCAGTAACATGCACTAGCAAATAATATTTCAGATTATTTTTGGGGCAGCTGTATAATGCAAAGTTTCAAAGGCACTACACTGGCACAAGAAGCCAGCTTCCATTTTCATCAAATGCACTAAAGTGCATCCAGGTATCTTCTGACAGCTAAAGGGACTCCAAGATCCACATAGCCAATGATCTCTTAAGGCTTTTCCCTTAGGGAAAAAAAAGCATTACCCTAAGAGTTTAAAGACAAAACATAGAGAGGATACATGACTGATATTTTCTGAAATTGGCTTTGACACGCAGCTACTCACCATTTCTTCAAGATGGTCATTTTCCACTGGAACTGCACTGACACCTAGAAGAACAATTACAGACTCATTAAATCCTAGCACCAAGCACCACTGACAGGTGACCTCAATCAATTCACTTTGATATGATAACTTGAGTTTTGGGTTGGCAGGTCAGTAAACAAGACAGATTTTGCATTGCACCTTTTATTATTCAGGATGTAAAAGCAACATGATATTGCAGCCCAGCCTGAGAGAAGAGGTATGTTGACATTTCTCCACAAAAACAATGTATACCAAAAACTAGTATTAAATTCTAAGACTGAAGCTTTACTACAAGTCAGGTCTTCCTGTGGTTGTACCTGCCTGGTGGTAAAAGAAACAGGAAACAAGCAAGACCTGTTTGCACCCCAAGAACCTTTTGGCTTCTACAGGGGGCTGGGGGTGCCCCCCCCCACCTCCCCAGTAGGAGACCATTCTTCAAGGCTTTAAAGCAAGTACTGTCCCAATCCTACTGGAGAAGTGTTGTCTCACTTGGATAGGAGGCAGCTGCTGGCAGGAAGAATAGACCCCAGAAGGGACAGGAAAATTTCCATTTGCTGAGTGGTCCATTATCATCCCCTGAAATAAGCAAAAACATAAAATCCCATTGGAAAACACTACTCTGGAAGGAAGCGGCACAACCCATCTCTCTCTGTCCTCAGGATACATGAGGTAACGACCACGACCTTGCATCAGTTCTACCATACCTGGTCCCAGGTATTTGCTTTTAGAAATAGGCTGTTGTAAATGAAACCTCCTTGCTGCTTTTTTTTGCCAGCACTGCTGTAATGTCTCCAGCTGGTTAATGAGCTTGGCTGCTGTGCATTATTAATAAACCATGTCAATTTGCATCCACCTTGAGATTTGCAGAAGTGAAGTGATGTAAGTCTGCCAGCCACACGCGAGTATGTAAAAGCAAGGCTGATTGGATCATGGCTGCACAGACTCACCACGAGGCAGGTAATCACAGTACATTAATACACAGCTTGGAGGGCAGCTCTGAAGTTCTTAGGCAAATCAGGAGAGTCTGAAGTAAATCTATCACCCTCTCTGCAATACTGCTTGGTTGGGACAGTGAGAGATCTTCTGTAACAGATGAACACAAAACAGATTATGGAGATGAAGGGGGTCAGTTTATTTTACAGCATCAGGAAAACTAACACTACCCCAAGAAGTTTCCTGTAAAGCAGACAGGACAGTAAAGCCTTGCACCACTGAAAGAAGCAAAACGTTTCTTTCCTGTGTCTGTGTAGGAACAGACATCCCCTGACTGTGTGAAATAACTGAACACAATACAATAATAATTTGCTATTTCTACTCTCCTCTATTTTTGCTCCCCCAAACACCTAGGTAGGAATGTGCTTCTCCAGCCCCCATCTCTTCTCTGCATATACAATTGCAGTCAGAGCTGGGAACCCACCCAAGGATGGCACAGAAGGGATTCCACTAAAATAGCACTACATCCCTGTCCTATTATCTCCCAGAACACCAGGTGGTGTGCGGGGGAGGATGGTGCTATACAGAGCCAACCCTCTCCCCATCTTTTGCACTCACTGCTGACTGAGCCCCGTGTTAGGTTACTTTATTTACTAACCCAGTATGCAAATAACTACCACACTGCACAGTGCTGACACCACTGCAGTCCCGCCTGCCTGCATCCTCCATCCAAGCACAGAGTATAAGGATGTATGCACACTCAGGGGCAGGAGGCTGGCAGCAGTGTCTTCTACTAAAAATGTGTCATCCAATGAAAGGACATTCTCCTTATCCCACAGTGGCTGGAGACATTGCTCTTATGGCACCATTTACATTAATCAGAGGGGATGACCCACTTCATGGCCTCTTCTTGACAAGGCTTCTCTAGGTCCTCCAGCCCATGAAAAATCGTGACACGTGTAAGGGCAAACATCTGATTTTGTCCTTCTAGTGATGCGGCCACAGCACATCTCCTGTAAGCTACACCCACTTGATGTGCTAAAGCACAGAACAGACAAACTTCAAGACATCTTTTACTATTAGAGATGCCAACTTCAGGCTGCCTCTTGAGCATTATGCCAGTGCAGGAACAGAAAGTCAGGTTGTACTCACTGCCTTTGCTCCGTCATTTCAAAGCTTCCGCCTCTCTAAGGAGATTTACAGATAGATTAATGACCATTAAGCAAGTGCTTGGTCAATGACCAAAGCTGACATGCACAGACAAAGAAAGATTTATGCTATCAGAACAATGTCAAAAGAAGCAACTGGACATAAGTCACATAAGTCACATCAGCAAAATGAGTATCCAATCCATCCCAGAGCCCAAAATAATACATTAAAGCAGCTGCTCTGCTGGAGCAAAGACAGGAAGCCCATGGGGAGCCAGCACATCCCATTTTATACCAGTGCTGGCAGCACTAGCCCCTGCCAGCTGGCAAGAGCTCCCTTGGGGCCACTTGCTAGCTGGAGATGGCTGGCCAACACCTCTGCCTTCCTCTCCAGGTGTGCTCAGGAAGGGTGAAGCCATCATCCTGGCACCACTGACAGCATTGGGCAGCAAGGCTTGCGGGGACACAGCAGACAGTACAATTGCAGGGTTTAAGGCAGAAACAAAGTCAGAACACACACTGAGATGGAAACCCTTCCCCTGCCCATGCAGAGAAAACAGACTACAGACTCACAAAGTAAAGCAAAGCCCTGGGTCTGTTTTCCCCTCCTGAACCAAATCTGCCCAGGCAGTTACAATCAGATTATCTGATTTTGCAGAAGTGGTCAGAGTTGATGAAGATCATGAAAAGGGATGAGAAAGGCAGGACGAATTCACAGATTTTGCTTGCATCTCTAAGATTGGGACAGATCTTTTGGTGGGTCCCTGATGAAATCCCTGAATGGCTTTGTTTCATGAGTGCCGATGACTCAGTGCGGTGCCATTGCTCTTCAAAATACCAGCAAAACCCATTCCTAGGGAAGATCACAGAAACTTTGGTATTTTGATTTGCAAAACAAGCAGTAGAAAGTTCCTGAAGTTAATGTTTCACTGATTTCCAGCCCCAAACTCACTCCATCCATTGATTCTGGCTGACATTTGGAAGCAAGATAACAAAAAAAAGACTTCGGAGAGCCACCTGACCTGTTTGATGGCATCAACAGGACAAAATATTTAGTTAGGAATCCCCACAGGGTGTGCAATAGCTCTGGTGAGCTTCTCCGAGTTGGGCACTGTCCCCCCATCTTCCACCCTCCCCTTTATAATAAGACACCTGAACGGAGTCAGCTCCATTCCAGGGCTTCTGCACAAGCCTCAGAACAGTCTCCAATGGAGACCTAAAGCCACGTTACTCCACCCAGAACGACACCGACCCTCTCAAGAAATGCTGTAGAACGCACGAGAAGCTAAGCCGTCACCTCATCCATTCGTGTTCAACCCACACCTCACAGCGTGGCTGCGCACCGAGGCCGCTCGCTGAGATTCTCTGTTGGTCAGGGCTTCCTCCACCACGGGCACCCGAGCCCGGGCAGAGCCGAGCGGGTGCACCGGGGAGCCCCTAATCCCGGCCGGGGGCACATCACTGGCCCTCCCGAGCGGCAGCCCCGGCGTGACGCAGGGCGGCCGCGCGTGGCGTCACGGGCCCTCCGGTGGCGTCACCAGTGGCACCGGGGGTTCCACCGCTCTGCAGCAGCGACCTCCAGCTCCCTTCGGGGCTCGGACCCCCAGGTCCCCGCTCGCTGCCGCTTACCTGCCAGCGCGGCGCCCAGCAGCGCCAGCAGCAACCCCGGACCCATCCCCGCTCCGATCAGCTGGGCTCGGCTGGGCTGAGCGTGCTTTAAAGGGGGCGCGGGGGGGGCCCGCCGGCTGCTGCGTCACTCGCGCCCGGGGGCGGTGCCGCCCTGCCCCCCGCAGCGGGAGCCTCGCGCCCCTCCTCAAGCCGACCCCTCCTCTCCCTCCATCCCGGCCCCGCGCCTCGTCCGCACCGGGGAAGTTTCTCCCGGGCTGGGAAAGCCGGCCTCGTTGTCCTTCCCTTTGCACCTACCGCATCTCCGCCTGATACTCTCAATGCCCCTTACAGTCCCCATCCCCTCGGGTAAAAACGGGGGTGTCTTGCCTCCTCCTCCAGCTCAGAGGATGGGCATCATCTTCGGGTATTTCCCACCTTCGCAGGATGCTGAGCCTCCACCGAGGGGAGGAGGGGCGCTGATCCATCCCTCTGGAACACCTTGCTCAACAAATCACTGCCGTGTTTCCCGATCCATTTCCGATCAAAGCCTTTCTAGGTGCTGCTGCAGCGTTTTTTCCCTGCAAGGTTTCTGTCCCTTCCTCTCAAATCGTGGTCTCCCCCCATGCCCAGCAAACCCAGAACCAGAGCACCACTGGGAAGCGATACCCACACTTACATCATGTGTGAGTGAATGGCATGTAGTGTTCCTCAAGGGTTTTACTGAGGAAATCATGGCTCTTAGCATCCATCTCCACAGGCAAACCTCTTATTTACTGTGAGGACGCTCTGGGGAGCCAGAGCAAACCTCCAGAGATCGAATTTCACACCATTTTCTTAAACAGCCCCCACTGCGCAGCTTAATCCTTGAAGTGCTAGAAAACACAAATGACAAGCTATGATGAGCTCCTCACAGAGCAAGCCTGAACCTGAACCCTCCCCCTAGTTCTCTTCAGAGCCAGGGAAAGAGAGGGCTGGGAGTTGTTTTGCTTTTCCTTTCATTAACTCTTAAAGGGCCATCTCCAAATTACATGTATTTTTTAGTTGTTCTTTGTTTGTTTTAATGCTAAGCAGGTGGCCCTCTAATTGCGAGTGTTCACAGAAGACAATGGATCTATACATCAAAAAGGCAGTTATCTCTATTATCGTTCTGTGTACTAGTATATTGTGTATTAATGATGCCATATGGCCTTTAAACGTATAAAACAAGACACGAGGACACAACACTTCAATTAAACTCACATGCAACTTCATCTGTGCTTAAAGGAAGCCAGGAGCTTTGGCCTTGTTTGAAGCTTGTTTCAGTAGACAGCCTTTTAACTCCAGGAGGTAAAGCCAGATACTTTGTTCACTTTGCATTCCAATTACAGCTCTGCAAAACAACAGAACTCCAATTACTTTGCCACCATGAAAAGCAACATCTCTGCTTCCTCAGCCTCACCCTCTGGCAAGCCATTCCCATACTGCCTGTAAAAGCCCCGTTTTCACAGGCAGAGGCTTCTTTAGAGACCACCAGCTCCAAGGCCTCCATGTCTACCCCATCTGCGAGAGGGCTCGGCCTGCCTTCAACCTCCTCAGCTGCTCATAAGAAAGAATTTTAAGTGAAACATCTGCCATTTAAGTATTCTCTGCTTCCCTAGGTATATAGACAGCACTTTAGTAATCCTTTTGTAACTGTTCCAGACCAGCATTAGCTTGGCTATACTTACCTCAGACATGACAGTCAAAATGGCAAGTGATACAAAGATGCTGAATAAAAATAGGCCATTATATTAGTATATAAGCTATTGGTACTAAGCACTTGTATTGCACAAGTCCTGTTGATAGTCGGGAAAACACCACTACAGAAGCCTTCTTATTGCAGAACAGGCAGCTGAAATTAAGCAGTCCCACACCCCTGGCCTCACATGTCTTCTAATCTACACCTTGCACCACAACAGCAATCACTGAGGCTTCATGGCTGTTTTCTCTGTGCCAGTTGGTTTATTTATATTTGATTTGTAGGATTTCTCTGAAATGCTCCCTCACCTCAACACAGTGTGGGCTGATCCCAAAGAATCAGGAAGTCCTGTATTTGCCACTCATAAAAGAAGACATTCAAGCACTGCCAGGGCATGTTTTGCAATCAGTTGCATTAGGGTCTACAGGGTCTATGTTAACACTGTCAGATTTGATCAGAATTGACGTTACAAAGATTTGTAAGTTTTGCAGGAGGTCACCCCAGAGGTCTGTGAAAGCGTCAGGGACCAAACTGAATGGTATCTAATACCATCTTCAGCACCCAAGGGCAGGATTTCAAAACATCATCCCACAGGCTTTTCTGCCAGCTTTGGAGAAACAGAGAGAACCCAAGTACCTTGCCCACAGTTAATTAAGTTGGCCTGAATTTTCAAAACAACATCACTTCACATGGACTTTTACAGCCAGGGATCTGCTGGCAGGAGCTTCCCTTCAGATCAGGGAAGAGATGTGACTGCATTAAGTCAGGATTACAGCAGGCAGTGGCATATTTCACTTGATTGGTTGAGTAGTACACCCCAACTTCCCTTCTCAGACATGACAGTGATATGCCTCATAATGTTGTGACAACCTATCACTCTGCGAATAAACAGTATTTATTCTTCTGAATTCTCTCAAATACAAACTTTTAAAAAAATACATGTTTGCCTCATCCTAGAAGCTAGAACTTCAAAGGATGACAAGCATGCTTCTGTGTCTGAGCTCCTTCTAAATAGAGAGGAGACTGCTTGGGGAATATGAGGATTGCTGCCCTCTAATTAGATGTGCTAGTGGGATTAACTTAATTCTTGGATGTCAATTAGTTTTCACAGAATGGAAATCCTGCAGCCCATTTCACGGACAAACTCATCTCTTCCATTCAGAGGTGCTCAGAGGTGCTAAGGGGATGCATGTGGAGAAAACAATCAGAACTGAAAAGCCCGCACCTCAAGGGATGTCATCTATCCACTCTCACTAATGGCAGCAAAAAACCTTTCAGAGGTCTAAGCATACACAGTGCCAGTTGCAACATAATGGATGATGGAGTTGCACAGATGCTTAGGCTTTGCTGCTGTTGTACATCACTGCATATATATTTACCCAGAGATCACTAATATCAACTGTTAACGTCACTTAGAGTTGGTGCAACACGTAGTTCAACCATGCCTCGGGAATTGTATTTTACCACCTTAGTAGCACAGTGAGGCAGGATCAGGTGCCTGGCTCATCTCCCTGTTTGTATGCTAACAGGCTTCAGGAGTTAAATCCATCAGACACCTCCACCAGAGAGGGAAAAGGCAAGGGCTCGATCTCATCTGCATCACATCCAGAGAGGGGGCCTGGCAAAGCAGACGGGACAACCGTTCAGGCTGTATACACCTCAAAACCTTCACAGGCCTCCAATCCAAACCTCTATGAGAGGTTGCAGACAGGACCACACTCAGTTCTCCTCCTTCTTATTAAGCAAAGACTGTTTATCCTGTATCATTTGCAGTGATGCTGATGAATGGATCTTGCTTATCGAGTTACGGGAGGGTCTGACAAATGACAGGATCAGAGGTATCAGGAACAGTGTCTGCTTGAGCTGAATCCATGGAAGATAAAATGATATTGCTATTAGATAAGGCAAAATGTTCCTAAGCACACCCTGCAGCAGCCTGTGCTTGAGTGGACTGGGATGGTACAGTTTGTCGTAATGGGTGCTGTACAGCCTGCATATATCGGTTTAGTCTCTCTGTCACCTGAAATCCAATAGGGATAAAAACCGCACCCTCACAGCAGAACTGAGTTCACGGGATGGAAATTACCGAATGCATTGAGATATAAACCTATCTAATTCTGTATTTACACAGTAATCAGCTTCCAATTAAATCCAAAATGCACACTTTTTGCCTCCACTGAAATATTTTTCGGACATTTTACCCCTGAAAATTAAACATGCTTCTCACTGCCCATGGCCTTAGCACATGGCATCAACAAACCACCCACAAGTTGAGCTCCAGTTGAGAGACACAGGAACTATGAAGAGACCCTGTGTGATACAAATGTGTAATTTTGGTAGTGTGGGTAGCTATATTTTTTCCTTTCTATATTGATATAGTACCTCACAGTGGGGCTTTTTTTGTGCCATGTGCTCTTAGGCAGTACACAAACAACTGCTAGAAACAGACTACGAGTTTTTACAGTATCACAGTACCACAAGGTTGGAAAAGACCTCTGAGTTCATCTAGTCCAACCCATGACCCAAAACCAACACCTATTCGTCATTTAAACCATGGCACTAAACGCCTCATCCAATCTGTTTTTGAACACCTCCAGGGACAATGACTCTACCACCTCCTTGGGCAGCGCATTCCAATGGCCAATGACTCTTTTGGTGAAGAATTTTTTCCTAGTATCAAGCCTAAACCTCCCCTGACAAAGCTTGAGACCATGTTGTCTTGTTCTGTCACTGGTCACCTGAGAGAAGAGACCAACCCCTGCCTGCTTACAACCTCCGTTTAGGTAGTTGTAGAGAGCAATAAGGTCTCCCCTGAGCCTCCTCTCCTCCAGGCTAAACAACCCCAGCTCCCTCAGTCGCTCTTCACAGGGCTTGTGCTCCAGCCCCTTCACCATCCTCGCTGCTCTCCTCTGGACACACTCCAGCATCTCAAAATCTCACTTAAACTGAGGGGCTCAGAACTGGACACAGTGCTTAAGGTGTGTCCTAACCAGTGCCAAGTATAAGAGGATGATAACTTCTCTAGTCCTGCTGGCGACACCATTCCTGATGCAGGCCAGGATACCATTGGCCTTCTTGGCCACTTGGGCACACTACTGGCTCATGTTGAGTTTCCTGTCTACCATCACTCCCAAGTCCCTTTCCACTTGACTACTCTCCAGCCCCTCTGTCCCCAGCCTATAGCTCTGCATGGGGTTGTTGTGTCCGAAGTGTAGAACTTTCTTCAGTGAAAATCTACAGGTTATTTCTGCTTCAAAACCAAGAGGACCTTAATACTTCAGGTTGACTCTTCTTGAACTGTCTTTCTTGGTTTTCTTTAACAAAAGAATATTTTGCTTCCTTGTAACCCTCTGTCACCATGTAGCATCCTCCTAACTCTACCTCAGTGATGTATCTATACATCAGAAGTGAGGTCAAATGAAAAGAGGTTTAAAACATGCCTATAAGAAATGTCATAGATGTTACTGGGATTTAAAAATATATGCACAGACTCTGCTATGGTCTTCTGGAAAAAGCCCTGTGCCAGCTGATTGAAATCTTCAGAGCCTGTGGATACATTCACAGCCTACAAAAGCTGTAAAGATATCACCAGAAAAGAAACAAGCCCCAAACCCAGACTACAGGTGAGTGGAAAGACCAGGTGTAAATAACCATTTCCTCAACATCCCAGATTTTCAATGTGGACATCTTCACATACGCTGCTCGCACACACGTATCTCCCCCACAGTTATACCTTCCTCAGTGTTTGTCAGCCCAGATAAGAGAAAACTAGATTATGCTGCAATACAAAAATAAATACAGAAATAAAAAGTGAATTTTGGGATCTACAAAACAAAGCACAGTTTTTCCGTTCTGCACTGTCAGCACGATCACCACTAATAAGGAGCACTGCTTCCAAGGTCCTTTCCCAGCAGCAGCTTGCCAACTTTGGTTGCTCCAGGCAGTAAAAGTAACTTAGCTCTTGTGATTACACTGGTACAGCATCCATGGGAAAGATGATATTGATGTGAAACAGCACACACGTTTCCTTCCCTCCAACAAGTCAGAATTTGCCTAATGTCATTGCATCAATGGGACTTTCAGTCACAATGCTCTTCATATTGCCCATGCTGCCATTTCTTACCTGGGTATAAATTCCTGATTTGCTATGAGAAAATGATGCGCTGGAGTCCCAGTCAAAACCTGCCACTTCAGATGAACTGCTCATCAAGCCAAAACGGAACTTTGGATCCATGGGAGCCCTTACATGATTACTCATGGCTTTATGAATTTGGCTATGACTAAATCCTCTCTGAAGCTCAGCTGTAATGAAATTGCCTTGCTGACAAACAGGAGCAACCTCCACAGGTCCAGATGCCTCCTCCTTTGCCAGGACAGAGGTAGCAGCATCTCAACACCCTCCACACCAGAAATGATGTCTGGACAAAGAGCTAAAGCACCCCTGAAAGCCACCGGCACATCTGCCCTCACCTGCCTCTTGGATGCTTGGTAGTGCTGCAGCACCAGAGCTTCCAGGCAGCTGACGCCCAAGAGCAGCCCATGAGCTGTGGGGCATCCCACCCTCTGGCCTAGGCATGCAGAAGCTGCACGTGTAGACCCCTAACCCCCCAAAAAAAACCCCATGAAACAATCTCTGCTCAATTCTCCAATGTTTTTTAAAGTATGCAATTAACCATACCGGTAACCTCACTGGTGAAGAAGTTTGGGGCTTTTGCAGTAGACTGTAAGACAGAATGGAAATATCTTCCAGCAAGCAAAACGCTGACTTAAACCCTCGTATTTAGAGTGCTGCTTGTCATTAAGCAAAAATTACTTTTACAGTTGCCTTTGCACTGCAAATAATTTAATTTAGGCAATGAAACAGTCCCATTCAGTGTTTCTGCCTGTGTTTTGTCAACTGTGTGTTTTCCATTTAATATTTTACAGGCCAGGGCACTCATCTGGCTTAGTTATTAATTCATTCCTTGAAATATTTATAGCACTTCAACCCTCAGCAAGGGTTCTGTTTGGTAAAGGACAATACTGTTCTGTGGTTGATAATGTCATGGAAATTTCAGAGGCAAACTTCAATTTTGTAAGATAAAAATATATAGATTTCTGCTTCAGACCGTAATGATTTCAAAGGAAACTTTTTATTGTTGAACAAGGTATGTACTGGGAAAAGAAATCCTATTATGCTTTGCACATAATTCCAAACTGAAACACAGTCCTGAGAGATTTATTTCATGCCATTGGTACTCACACAGCAAAAGGAATTGCCAAAGAAATTCTCAATCACCTCTTTTCAATTGCCACTGGCACTAAAAAAGATACCCAGCTGCAAAAAGCCCCTATGAAAGAGAAAGCAAAACCTTCCAATTGCAAAAGGAGTTTTTGCTAAGATCTCTTCCCTCTAGAATATCCTTTTCCTCCTTTGCACACCCTGATTTTAAGACTTTTAGGCTCTCTGTGTGGAATGCTGTGTGCTTATAAAAAAGGTTTAAGAGGCTTAAGTTTAAAGGCAGCCTTAGGAACTCAAAATACCTGGCAAATACTCTGTCAGTGTAAACTGGTCTAGTTCCATCATCTTCGGAAAATACATTCAAATAATACCAGTTGACAGCCAGCCAGGACCAGATAGCACACCCCTGGCCTATCATTTCAGGCTTTGCTGCAGATGTGTGAGTTTTCAGGCATTTCCTCCTGGGTAAGAAAATAACTGCCTATATTAGTAATGTAGAGGCAAATGATAGTTAAAATTCCTCTGCAAAACACTTACGATGGGATGTTGCCTTCCTCACACACAACCCCTGTTCACTGTATACTACCGTCCTTCTGTTCCTGCATTTTTTCCAGTCTCATCTTCCCCATTACAACTCCAGGAAACTCAGGTAACTCACCCCCTCAGCAAGGCAGAAGAACCGCCTATCAGTGCTGATCTGATGTTTTGCAAAACACCTGCTCTGCCACTGCAGCACACCGGCCAGGACAGCAATCCACCCTGGCTCTGGAAAAGCAGCCACCATAATACATAAAGTGAGTAGGAATGAGCAGCTGGGAATAAGAATGATCAGTGGGGAAAAGCATAACAGATAACAGCTCTGCAGCAGTGACCACTTCTGCTTCCCACCTGCAGTGCGTCCAGGGCTTAGCTCCCCAAAGTACAGGCTTTCAAATGCAACCTAAGCCTTCCCAACCAAGAACACAACTTCTCAAGGATAATTAGAATCTTTTCAGAGTAGAAGAGATATTCTTCAAAAGGCAGAATTAATGACACACAAATTCAATGATTTTGAACGTGTACCCCTTTCTTCCCAAGGATCCCAGCTTGCTCCTACATCCCAACCTGGCCACTGACCTGCTCCAGTGCCCTGCCCTGCCCTGCCTCCCTCTTGTTCCAACCATTTTGGTTGGGCATGGTGCAGACTGGAGCTGTAAAAGTACTGACCATCTGACAGGACAAGTGTTGAGTGACCAAGTGGCGGGGTGGACAGGAGTTCACTTATTTCCTTGTCTTTCCCTCAGGGAGGCATTAATTTGGGTCTCTCTGCTCTATCCATCTGCCAGTAACATTAATTTAGGTCCTTCACTTCAAACATGGATGGTCACAAATCTTCTGGCTCTGCCAGGCAGCACTGGCATACCAAAGCCCCAAACATAGATGAGATCCCATGGCCCCACACCAGAGCCACCACTCTGTCCCTTCTCCAAAGATCCCTCCCTAATCAGAGAGAGGGGCACTGTCTGGCAAAAACTCACTTCCATGCTGCCCAGCAGTCATTCACCATTCCATCCATCTAGTGATGAAGGGTTTAAGACTTTGTGGCTGCCAGAGTGTGGATATTGGGTTCCCATTGCCCTCCTTGGAAAAGCACCAATTTTCAAGGAGCAGCACCTACTGGAAGCAGTGGAGATTTCACTGCAACTGGCAGCCTACAGGCAGGACAGGCAGAGAGCAATGGACATTGCTCTTTGCTGACGTTCAAAATCCCATCACATAATCTGCTTCTGCAGCTTTCCAGCCAAAAAACCTTGCCATGTGGTGCAGGCTCCCTGCCAGGGAAGCAGTGCCAGCAAACAGCCTGCCATGGAATACAGAAAAAAGCTCTTTCAAGATTAAATGATCTTACAAGGTGGAAATCAGCAGATGCTAAGAGTTGTGACCAGGGGTACTGATGCAGGAGTCTGTCACTGCTTCCCTCTCCTGACCTTGCAATGGTGGCCTTCACTAGATGGAAGCCAGGCTCCAATGGGAAGTGGGTGGTGCCAGCTCTCTCTGGCGTCATTGGCACCTTTGATGCTGCACTACCTTGTTATAGAATCACAGAATCATAGAATGGTTTGGGTTGGAAGGGATCTTACTAGTTCCAAACAGCCTACCATGAGCAGGGACCCAACCTGGCCTTGAACACTTCCAGGGAAGGGGAATCCACAGCTTACCTGGGCCATCTGTGCCAGTGCCTCACCACCCTTATTGTGAAGAATTTCTTCCTAATGTCTCATCTAAATCTTCCTCCTTCCAGTTTAAAGCCTTTCCCTCTCATCCTACCACTACAAGCCCTTGTAAAAAGTCCCTCCCCTGCTTTCCTGTAGCCCCTTTCAGTACTGGAAGCCTGCTATGAGGTCCCCCTAGAGCCTTCTCCAGGCTGAACAACCCCAAGTTTCCCAGCCTGTCATCATAGCAGAGGTGCTCCAGCCCTCGGATCATCTTTGTAGCTCTCCTCTGGACCCACTCCAACATTTCCATATCCTTCTTACGTTGGGGATTCCAGAGCTGGACACAATACTCCAGGTGGGGTCTCACCAGAGCAGAACAGAGGGGGAGAATCCCCTCCCTTGACGTGCTGGCTATGGTTCTTTTGATGCAGCCCAGGACATTGTTGTCCTTCTGGGCTGTGAGTGCACACTGTTGGCTCATGCCAAGCTTCTCATCAATCACCATCCCCAAGTCCTTCTCCACAGGGCTGCTCTCAATCATGTAGTCGATCATGTTGTCAAGCCTGTCTCTTAAAAAAAGCACATGTGGGGATATTCTCTTTTGGCACAAACTCTCTCAATTTCCAACAAGTGGGCATGCCTGCTCCCTTGGGCTTGGCCCCAAATCTCAGCCTTATATGATGCCCCAGGTTTTTCTCAGCTTTTCTGCTGGCAGCTAGTGCTGGCCATGCTCAGATTAGAAGCTCTTGTGGGTGACTCAGTCCAGCCACTCCACGTGATATTTGAAAGGCTGAGTAGGAAGTATTTTAAACACTCTAGGAGGAAAACAATTATGTATTGGTGCAAGCCCTGACCAATGGCCCAGGATCCAGCTGTAACCCTCAGGCTGTAGAGATGCCAGTTGTAACCCTGAGGGTGTAGAGGTGATGCAAGTGGGAAAAGCAGAAAAAGTGACCCTGAAAGAAACTGTGCTATGCTGGACATAGGGAAAAGTAAGCCACGGTGGGTAGCTTCACCAGCTCTCACATCAGGCATTCCGAGCCTGCAAAGAGTCATGCCCTGGCTTTGGGAAGAGACAGTTCCCGCATGCCTCGTCTGTGCAGTCCTGCGTCAGGTGGCTGGCTCAGAGGGGATATTTCAGCTCAGACAGGTCAAGCGTGACAAACTTAGGCTGGGAACAAAGATAAGAGGACACCTTCATTCAGGGTTAAGAGCACCCAATGCTGGCCGGGCAGGGTATATGGTTAACGGTCCCACTCAGGCTAAGCAGCTCCTTAGGACAGCTGGGAACCAGGGCTGTTGAAGGTGCCTGCTGCACTCAAATGCTGAACAACAATTGCCTGTGCTTAACTGGCTTCCGTTCTTTCTCCTTGTGGCAGGCTGGGCACCAATGCCATCTCCTCTAAGCGCTAGTGCCACAGAGGCACCCCATAGTAGTGGGAACAGCAGGAAGGGCCCAGAAATCAGTTAGACCCTTATCCAGCACACCACCACATTTTGATCCCAATCCACTGCTGCCTCTGTAAAGACTCCCCCAGCCTTCAAAATAGCCATTAGCCACAGTCTGTGTTTCCTCATACCAGAATATTTTTTTTTCTCAGTAATTCACGTGCAACAAGGTTACTCTTGACCACTAGACAACCAGCATCAACACTCCTGGAGAAACAAACCAGACATGGAACTTGTCTAAAGGCAGACATTTCTCATCTTTTTATGTGGTACTTGGCTCTTGGGCACCTCTTTCTGCTTCCAGAACCAACAAAAGTAAGACTAGCCAAGTCCCAAAACTAAGATGAACCTTTACTTAGCAAACTCAGGTCACAAAAAAAGCCACCCCAAAACACAAAACAAAGCAACTCCCCTGTAGACTCAGCCACCCCGTAGAGGGAAGAAGTGCTCTGAGAACACCTAGGCACTTACCCTATGGCTGCCTTCAGCTGTGTCCTGACTCTCTTGGCCCCCAGCCCATGCCCAGAGCAGTGACGCTCCCTTGGGGACACCCCAGACCCAGGGAGGATGAGGGGACAAGGATGCAAAAACACAACAGCCTCACAGAGTGCATGCTGAGTTACTTATTATCAAGAGGGCCTCACAGACATAGAACCATACTATTCCAGCCTCTAACTGCAGCCTTTTTAGTGGATGTGCTGTTAGGCAAAGACGTAGGTGTAAACACCCTGTCTTCTCACTCCTTCTATGAAGCCCTCATCTACCCATAACAAGCTGCTGGGAACTCAGAACAAACCAGTTTGTGAAGGTCACACTGAAAACATGTTGCAGAGTATAGCATTGGCCTTCCCCATTCCTCCATACCGTTAATCACAGAATCATCCTGTTTCCCTGGCAGGAGGTGCTGATTTTAGCACCTATTTAGCAGCATTCCTGGCCCATGTATGCATCTTACCCAGAAATGCTGTCATTACAGATAACCCTGGATAGTGTTACCTGCTCTGGGGTTGACTGACGTTTCTCATTACAAGAACCTACCTTCTAATGTGAGTGCAACCTTGTTCAGCTTGAACTTAGGTTAGATTTTCCATGCCAGGTGTTCTTGCATTACAAAACTTTCCCCTCTTAATTCACAGCACCTGCAAATAAACAGGCCATTGCAAAGGCAATTTAAATAAAGGTTTGACCTTCCAACCATGAGTTTTCCAGTTCTGGTTAACTCCAGCTACAGCCTTAATCACATCTTATTATTTCATGCTCTGTGTGCCAGTTTTTACTTTTAAGGAAGACATACTGGCATCTGTTGTTGGTTAATAGATGTGGGGGAAAATAGTCATTAGGGAAAGCCTACAGAACAGGGTATTTTTAAAATGAACTTTTGTGTTGTGGGAAAACATATGCCTCACACAAAATCACCTACACCCAATAATGAAATAGACATATTTATATAAGATGTGCATGTTCTGTTGTACACTGATTTTAGAAACCGTATGTCCCAATATACTCACACATACCAAAATACCTCAGACTCCTGGGGAAAGATCCTCTGCTGGTGTAAATGGTCCCAGCTCCATTCAGAGGCTGGGAGCTATTTCACTGATGCCTGCTGGGGATCTGCTCTGGCACCTGCCTGCCACAGGGGCTCAGCTCTCTCTTGGGCTGCCTTTTGGCTCAGGATTGGGCAGGTCCTTGACATGAATCAGTGCCTCCCACTAGCAGCTGTGTGGGAGGGAACATAAAAATTCTGTTGGAGTAGGCATCAGCAAAGCCATCAATACCAAACATCCTGGAGGAGCTCCGAGCTGAGAAACAAGGGGAATGACTTAATAGCACGGAGATTCATCAAGGATGACAAAATAGCTTGGACCAAGCATTTATATAAGGTTCACTCTGGGAATACAGAAGTAGCACTTGCTGCCTGCCAGACTTAGTCTGAAGGTGAGCCTCAAGGCAACACAGGCAGCTGGTGCACATAAGAAGGAAGATCTGTGTCTGCTGTGGAGAGTCACCTCTCTGAGACACGGAGGGATACTGGTTCAGCTCAGCTGGTAAACACCCAAGCTGAAGTGCACACCTCTCTAATGAGAGCACTGTCCAGGACCTCAAGGAACCTTTAGATCTGTGTGGTGAAGCAGGGAAATCCCTCAGTCAGTGGCTACCAAGTCCTCACCACGCCCTGTGCTCCTTCTGCTTGACAATGACAGATAAATTTTATCCTTGCTTGTTACACCCTAAGGGACTGATGTTATTCCCCAACTTTTACTTCAATTATACATTTCACTTGAAGATCTTGTGAAATCATATATACCCACAACCCTGAAGGGTGTTGTCAGTTTTAGATGTTGTCATAACCCAGGCTCAGAGTGCTGCTCCTCTGCTGTGAGCCAGGACACTTTCTGGAACAAGCAGAAGAAAAAAAAACCCTTGGATTAATTCTGCAGTGGAAGGCACCAAATGCCTTTGTAAAAGCAGGCTCCATATACTACCAAAGCACACAGGGGACAAACAGAGGGGTCAGTGAGCTTGTGGGCAGCCCACAGCTTAGTCACAGCTTGCTGGGAGTAGCCCTGGGATGGTACAGAGCATGCAGCTGCAGGAGCTTGCACTGGGAGATGGAGGGAAGGTGGTTGGAGGGAACACTGGCTCCAGAGGGTACATTTCGCTGCTTCAGGCAGGGTCATTGCAGGAAGGGAGGAAACATGTTACTTGCTCATACGTGCAGCCTTCACAACAGGAACCAAGAGTCACTGCTCTTCCTTCTGTGCAAACTGCCAGAGCCACAGCAGCATGATTTAGGGAAAGTTGTGACAATTCCCTCGTACAGCTCTTGAAGCAGGCAGGAGCGTACCGAGAGCCCTGGGATCACCCTGCTGGGCAGGCCTGCTCTGGGATCATTGAGCCAGCCCCATTAAGCAGCAAGTTGCATATGGCCTACAGCAAGGGAAAAACAACTTGGAGGGACATTCCCTACTGCATAAAGGTGCTACTTGCAAGCCCCCCTGCCCAGAGCATGCACACAGCAAGAGCAACAACTGACAGCAATGTTTCTAGGAGACTATCAATCTGGTTGCGTTTTTTGCCCAGTGGCTAAATGTTCAGCAAATCTGCTTTTGAAAGCCAAACCAAGCAGCCCAGCTGCCTGCTGAGCTCACAACGATGAAGCACATTTTAGTACAAAGCAGTCCAGCATTGTCTGGTTCCTTGCCTCCGGGGAAACAGGTTATTTTCTGCCTTAAATAATGCAGGGGAGAAAAAAATGAAATGACAGAGGGTGTCACAGAATCAAACAAAGCAAATAGAGAGAAAGCAACAGCAAAGGGCCTCTGAGAAAAAGATGATTTTTGCTTTGCCAAGTACTGAAACCATGGAAGCATCAATGCTAAGTCAAGTGCAAGCCAGGCAGAGAGGGCAGGACTTCATCCCCTCAAAAGGACCCACAGTTTCCAAGAGGTTATTGTACAGACTGGGGAGAAATGTACAGAACATGGGATATTTCTGAGGGGCTCATACTGCTCTTGGTACTTAAACATGCACAAACCCCCCTACTTTTTACGTGGAAGGAGCCATCATCTATCCACCCACAGATGGCCACACAGTTCCAGGCTACTATTTCAGTCCTTCCCAAGGCAGCTAAGCCTGTGCTTCAGTGGCTTCCTCCAGGTACAGAATGCAAAAACATACCACTCAAAAGGCAACAGGGCTGAAAATTCTTGAAATAATGAAATTCAGGGAACAAGAAGGATACAGGAGAAGGCAGATAATTCATATCATAACAGATACCTAGACAGTGTAAACTCGGGAGTGTATCAGGGGTCATGGCAGTAGCAAAGCTGGGACCAGCCATGTCTGAGGGCGGCAACATTTGCATGGGAGTGTACATCCTTTTCTATACATAAGGGCAGGGTAGAGGGAGAGTTAGGTCACTTCAAAAGCTTTGGGTCTTTGGAGTAAGAAAGACCACGGGTTAATTCATGTCTTTGACTTCAGAAGGGGTGAAAATAACCGCAGTGCAAGGCCTTTGTATATATAACTGCTACAGCTATCTGAACTTAGGTATCCTAGATATAGATTCCCTCCCATCCCAAGAGGCAATTTCAAGATTCAAGAACCTTCATTTGTTTTCTAGGAAGGTGCCCTAAGCACATAGTTTCTAGTTTTATTCACAATGGCCACAAGCTTCCTCTCCTTCGTTTCACAACTGTGGGAACTCTGTCTGTGAAGGCAGTGACCCTAGAAGTGCTTTGAAACAGCATTTCCAACCACGCAAAGAGAATCACTTTAGTCAGTCATTTCCAAACCACGTTCCAGGATACCAGATGATCACCCACCTAAACAAGTCCTGAACTCAGAGTCACACCTTATCCACTTTCCTTGTAGGTAATTTACCCTTCCTTAGAACTTAGCCTCTCAATCACCTACCGTGCAAACTGTCATGGACACAGGAACCAGACTCATATCCCACAGAAACCAAAAGCAGTTTTCTCCTCTAGACAAGACCTTAATCAAATGTATTACCTGCTCCAGAGATGTTTATTCCAAGGGGCCGTGTCTTTGCCATTCCTTCTGTCTCAGCGTGAGACACACATCTATTTTTAGCAGGCTTATTGGCATGAGCTGAATATTGTACCTGGAAGTGAGCAGCACACAGAACTGCAGGTGCTCCTGACCATGAGGGGTACAAACTTGTCAAAAGACTACATGTTTCACTAGCACAGAGTTTACCACATCTTCTGTAAGATGCCAGCCAAGATTCATAGATGTGAGTCATAATCCAAATTTTTCATCTGCATCCAGTCTGTTCTGCCTACGTTGCTCTTTAAAATTGAGCAGTTTCATACTCTCTTCTGCCTGTATCTATATTCATGCTATTTCGGCAGCCACCTATTCTGTGCTTTGTCATTGCTTGTATCTCATTGCCTAAAGGGTCAAAGAGTAATAAGTCTGCTTATTTCTTTTCTTCCTGTATCACAAATTTCTAATGAGAAAACAGGGATGTTAAAGTCAGTGTCTGTGCAGCCCCAAGCACCCGGAGGAGCTGAGGCAGATTCACGCTCTCTCTGGAGGTGCCTCGCCTTTCCTGTGGCCCTGGTGTGTAGAGAAGCAGCATGAGGCCCCAATGGGGGAACCCCAGATGAACTTCCTGCACAGACACACACCTTCCAAACTAAGATTTCCTCATGTTGCCATCATCTGAAACACTTAACAACAAATCAACAGCTATTCCCTTGAATGTTTTCTAAATCTCGTTCCAAATGTGGATAAAAAGATAGCAGCTCATGTTTTTCCAGGCTTCAGGAGGAGTACCCTGCGTATACACTTTCTCCTCACAGTCCTAAAGGGGCACTCCAGGCAGATACCTCACGTTTGTTATGAGTAGGGAAGGCCACATCTGGCGCTGCGGCTGATGCAGGGTCAGGCTAGAGTGCATTAGGGGTTCTTTTCTCAGAATACTCAGCAGGTATCTCTCAAACATCAGTAGCAGCAGGACTGTCCAAAAGAACAAGAACCTCATATTTTGGTCCAAGCTTTCTTTGTGGAAATTGTCGCTGTTTGGCTCTTTTTTTTCCTTTTTTAAAAAAATCTGAATAGAAGCCCAGGTGGTTTTAGAGATAACACAAAGCACAGACCAATTAATCACCAAACCCAACAGAGCATCTGAAGGGATTCAGATGCAATCTTCTGACTTCTTCCAGCTCTCTCTTTCTGGAAGGCAATTTCCCTTAAAATGTCAGTTAAAAGGTTCTGCCCAGGAACTCATATTTAACTGTGTGCAACAGCATAAATGTTGGCAAAAAATTATAATAAGCAATGACGTCTGATTTGCCGAGGAAGACCTTTCTTCCTCCCCATACATCAACAGCTCCCTACATCCTACAAGGAAAGTGAGGAGAGGCTTTTTATCAGGGAGTGCAGTGATAAGACAAGAGGTCACAGTTTAAAGATGAAAGAGGGTGGATTTAGATTAGATATTAGGAAGGAATTTTTTTACAGTGACGGTGGTGAGGGACTGGCACAGGTTGCCCAAAGAAGCTGTGGAGGTGTTCAAGGACAACTTGGACAAGGCTTTGAGCAATACGACCTAATGAATAGCATCCTTGGCCATGGCAGGGGGGGTGGAACTGGATGATCCTTAAGGTCCTTTCCAACCCAAACCATTCTATGATTCTATGATTTGTCAGTATTAATGCCCTTGTAGCTACGATAGATCCATGGTGGTAAAGCAATACGTTCTGGCAGGGAGAGGATAGTACTGTTACTGTAATTATTGAGAGCATGCTCAAAGCACCTTTGTTTTTTTCCAGCTGTATCCATTGCTGAAGCAGCTGGTAGTACCCTTCTTCATAATTTTTGCCTACAGGATGCTTTTCTCTGGGTTCTGACACACCAGCATCTGCCTATATATTTACTACTACAGAAATGATGCTGGATTCCCATCTCAACTCCTTTTCTTCCCCAGCACCGTTAACTTGAGTAGCTGGAGGAGCAGCTGAGGGTTGTTTCCAATATTTTGTGTGCCCTCCAGCATGTGTACAACACCCCTGCCATAAAATCAAGCAAGCAACACAACAAGGAGAACCACCAAGCAGCCAGTTTTATCAGCTTTGTGATGACTGAAGGACATCAACCTACACCCAAATGGTCCAAATATAAATCTATTTGCAATAAGGGACTGTACAAAGTCCAAAGATCTTGGCCATAATTTGCAGCCAGCAGAGCCTCTTCCTGCTCTAGTTAAAGTCAGCAACCAAATTTCCACTGCCTTGCTAGAAACACCTGCAGAGCGGAGCAGCTGTGCCAATCTGCTGGGGGCAGCAAGGCAGGAATAGCAGCCCCACGTGAAACTGCAGCAGGGAATCTGACATGCATGAAACAAAAAAACACCCATGTTGGGATCTGGCCAGTGTGGAAAGGGAACACAAGAGAGGTCTCAGCAGCTGGGTTGCCAGAGGAGGAAGAGCTATCTCCAAAATTAAATGCTGAAGATCAAATGCTAAAACTGGTGCAAACGATGTGGCTGTACTGGAATAACTGCATTAGCTGGGAACCTCAGTGTTGACCTTTGAGATCTCAACTGTCCCTTTCTTCTCTTTTCTTCTCACCTTCTACATCCCTTATTCTTGCTCTTCGTGCTTCCTGTCCACACTGGAGAATGAATGGCTTCCTCAGTCAGAGAGTAACATCACCACAGCAAAGCACCTCTTTAGCAGACAAACCCAGTGGGTGGAAAACATGCACAAAGGCACATCTTCCTGGCAGAGATGGTAAAGCAGCAAAGAAGACACTGAACCAGGAGATAGGAGGCCTCCAAGAGACAGAGCTTAGGTCATTGTATGTGGGTTTATTGCTACGTTGCTGACTGACAAAAGGCTCTTTGGGCTCAGAGAGCTCTGTTTCATTTTAAAGGAAAAACTCCTCCAGGGATCTCATTAGCACCACCATGAAAGACAGAAAGGAACTGGAGGTTGGTGCAGGGGTGATGGTGGGGAGGAAAATAGGACAGAAGTGTTGTCAAGCTGTGTTTAAACTGGCAGGAGGAACAACATGGGAGCACTCTGCCCTCTGGGACAGCCTCAATGCCCCAGGGAAGAGCTGCCTTCTTACCCTGTCTGCAGTTTTCACCCTGCCACATCCCTCCACCTCCTCCTCCTCATGCTCTCACTTTTCCTGGGTCTGCCCTCCTCCTCTTTCCCATCACTGGCTGGACACTGTTGTTTGTGGGGGGCAGCAGTTCTGGCTAAGTCTACAACTGTCAGCAGAAGACAAAGAGCATGTGGCTGTGTTTGCAGTGGTGAAACATGCATTGGTATTGTTACACAACCGCCCCGCTCTGCAATGCCGAGGACTGATCTGACACCCTGGCAGCCCTATACATTTTAAGGTGAATGCTCCTTGAAAAACGCTTCCACCTTTCTGAAGACTCCATTGCAAGACGGGGGTGAAGCAGTCTGTGAAAGAGCAGTTTACTGGATCCAGAACACAGGCAGATTCCCCTCTACAACGCTAAGAAAAGTCAAAAAAGCAACACACAAAAAAAAAGCAAAGAACCCACAGAAATAGTAGGAAAAAGAATTCCAACTTAGATGTATTTTTTCATATTAACTTAGTTATAACTGTGAATCAGCTTAAGAAATTCAAGCAGACATAACTTACACTCCCTGTGCTATTGCTCACCAGAGCAATATTCGTTATTACGATTTCTTTTATGTAGCATCTAAAATGCCAGATAGGACTGTGCTTCTTTCAAGTACAGCCTGTTCAAAGCAATTGGTAAGTCTTGCCTGGAACACCTGCCAAAGGACAGAGATGCATTCATCTCCCCATGTCTTGAAGAAATTGAGGAGAGATGTTTATCAAAGGAAATGAGTAACAGCATTGGCTTTCAGCAGACTTGGAAATAAATATAGCAGGTTCCAGCACAGGTTTGTAAAAAAATAATTAGCAGTGAGTGGGAAAAGGAGTGATGAGCGTTTATTCTCTGTGCTGTAGTCTTGTTTTACCTGGTAAAAGCGATTGAATTATAAGATCCTCGTGAAACACTTCTAAAAGTAACTGTTTCTCCAGAAATGCAGCTATTTATTTCACAGTCGGAATGATCAGGTATTCTAAACTCTATCGTGTTTCAGCTCCTAACACCAAATATCTGACAAGATTGTCAGGCTCCCTCCCCTAAACATTTAGCTTGCTTTGTTTTAATTAAAAATCAATGGGATTTTGGAGCGTAACTTATCCAGTTGAGCTCTGCTCTGTTTTTTTAAGCACCTACAATATGAAAATGCACCATAAAATAACCAAGTTTATTCTAAATTTTAATGAAAATCTAACAATAAAAGTTTGGAGAAGACAAAACTCAGATTTTTTCCAGAAGGTTTCTTTGACTTCCAAGACCCCCAAGGAAGCTGGGAAACAAAGCAACACCTACATTGAAGCAGCCTGCCTGGCAACACTGGAAAGGACTACCACCAAATTATCTTCTCCAACTCAAGTGCCTGATGCATTCTTCAAGAAGACGACTTTTGTAAGAATAACTATAGTCAGTAAAGCTCAGCTTTAGTGACTGATAACCTGTCCAGAGAGGGATCAGAAGCTCTGCTTGCTCCTCGTTGACTACTTCAAAAGGCTCCCATATGCTAAGCAGAGGGGCCTAAATTGCAGCCTTAGGCGACAGCAGTACCCTTCCTACCAAGGCTTTGACAGATGGAGTTCAGTCCCACGTCCCTCATGCAGCTTGGGATTCACTCCCAGTTTCCACAAACACAAAGCAAAGGAGAATTAGGCCTGCCAAATTCATAGTGATGCCTCAGAGCATTTTAAATTCCCCCAGCGCCAGTGACCAAAACTGACTGCTAGGAATTAGTCCTTTAGGTCATCTATTCGTGTCTTAGGGCAAGCTACAGTCACCAGAACTCAAGCTGGGCAACAAGTGCATTGGGCCAGTTCCACCTGCCGCCAGTGGTGATCTTGCGAACTAAAACCAGAGCAAGAAAGTTCTGGGTGTTAAGAGCAGCAGAACTTGTTAGAAGCAGCAAAGCTTTGCTGTTGCCAACCAATGCCAGATGATTTCTACTGGAGAACAACCACCTCCATAGCTCAAACATCTCACAGAATGTTTTCCCTCATCAACACATCAGGAAAGTAACGACAAGGTCTTGTGCAGTACCAACAAAGATGACAGAGCGAGCTCAAGCAATGAGCATTGTCTTCCACTCTGTAAAAGCTCTGTGCTCAGACTCCATGGTAGTAGAAATCAGCAGGGGCTAATGCATACGAAGAAAACTGGAGAAAGCAGCATTGTCCCTACAGAATCAACAAAGCAACCTACAGTCTTGGGCATGCCGAGGTGTGAGCTCTGCTCTTCCTAGATACTCTGCATTTTATAGCGGGCAGCTATCACGGCAGCTGGCACCAACTCTGCAGCTTCCCTATGGACACCTCTGCAGTGCCCTTACTCATTAATCTATTTCATTTTGCTCTTAACGCACCACATAAACATAGGAAAAAAAACCCAGTCTGCTCAGCTGGTGCATTTGGAGTGTTAGAAACATCAGTAAGGCAATAAAGCTCTTCTTTCTCCTTTTTTTTCATCCTTCCTGTTATAAAAATAACCTGCTCAGAAGCTGTATTTCCTCTCTCTCTCATGCACACACTTTCTGCTGAAAAAGCTCACCTGTATTGGAATCACGATCTCGGGGATCTTATATCTGTGGGGAAACACACACAGCTATTGGACAACCCTGTGGAGGCACAGGGGTCATAGTACAAAGTCAGATACAGAACAGATTCTCAAGTTGCCTCCCTAGGTCTGGGCATACCATGGCAAGCTGGTTCAGTAAGTCCATTATAGTCAACAGTACTTGGATGTCCATGCCTACGCTGGGGCTGAATTTGGTCTGGGCCACTGTTTAGCTAGGGTAAGGATGTAGGTCAATTTAAAAGCCTGTTATGTAGAAATCATCATGTCTGCTGTCCCAGCAACAGATGCTGTACCATCCATCCCAATTAGTCAATACATCCCAAGCAGTTACATGGGGACCACAGATGTTCCTCATGCAGTGCTGCCCTGCAGAAATCAAGCTGGCAAAATCTGGTCCAGATGAAGCCACCCATGGCTTATGAGGTATTGAAGGTGGTGCTAAGAGGAACAGGGTTTTCCAAGAAAGCCAGCTCTTTTGGGAGTGAAAGCCAAGCTTCAACGACCGAAACAAACCAGCATTTTGCCCACTTCTAATGTGGCAGATCAAGGCTATATTACGTCTTTGTTTGTTTCAAGAGGAATTGCAGGATGTCATCTGAGAGTCCGGGTATCCTCTTTCTGTCTTCCAAGACATCTTCTCCCTCAGCTGGCTTTGAAAAACAAGCAGTAGTGGGATGATTTTGAAGTATCTTACACCCATCTCTGTTTAAGACCACCTGGGCCATCTGCAGGCAATGCAATGTGTACTTTGTTCCATCCTGGTTTGCAAGCTCTGAAATCTTCTGCGACAGACATCGTGATGCACCCTCGTAGGTGGGATCCATTCTGTCTGCTCGTTTTTTGCAATACATTTTGTAGAAGCTATCAAGAGATTTCCTGACACTGGTATCTTTGTTATTATCATATTCATTCTTCAATGAAAGAGCAGCATCGTTAGGTTCAGTGGGTGCAGATAGCCCTGCTTTTGGATAACATCTCACATTTGCTTCCTCAGAGCCTCCAGCAGAAAAGCTCACAGAAACTGCAGAGTGTAGACTGTTCTCTCCTGCAAGCACAAGATCAATGAAACTTATTAGTCACCAGGTCACCCCTGTGGCAAAATCTCTTTGTTTCCCCTCAGTGCAGCCTGGTGAACAGGCTCTGTGTGGGAGTGAGCTAAGTACTGATTAGACTTGCCTGGACTGCCAAAGGGGCTTGCTGCATAGACTCATACAAGATGGGCTGTACTTCGGGGTCTCATAGCTGTCCCAGCCTCACCCTACTGGAGTGATTGAACCTACTTGATAGTATGCACCTCCTAACTCCTCTCAGTCAAACTTCCAAAGACGTGGAAACTGGGATCTACTGCTTCTGGAGATAACGGCCAACACACAGGAAAGTCTAGTTTGCAGCTGAAGCAGTTCTGCCTCTGTTTCCTTTGTCCCCAGGTCTAAATCTTCCCTTTTCGTTGTTTCAGTTTTACTCCTAGAATACAACGTGCAGTCCTGTCCTCCAGTTTTCAGCCAGATTTAGAGACTCCAAACTAAAACTGTTGACTGCATAGAGTCTAGGAATGAGGACTGCAAATGGGGACCTTGTGATTCCCCAAGAAATTCCACTTTTGTGGCCCAGCTGCACTAAACACCTTTCCCACATCCTGCAGGAATCTTTATGGACAACATGTATGTAAAAGCTGAGGACTCATTCTTGCCTAGCTCTTCTCCTCCTTCCTTGCTGACTGACATCCCTGGATAATAGTCAGAGCTACGGTTCTCTTCTGCTCCAATACAATCAAGGTGGATGCTTTGTGCTTGCACATAATTAATACAGCATCAGCATAGAGACTCTTGGCAGTGACGTGACCAGGATGATCAGCAAGCCACACACAGCTTTTGGCATGAAAAGCCTCCATAAAGAGACCCTGAACTGGGCTCTGGTATCCAGGGAGCGTCTCTTACTGCAATCTCATCTCCGAGCTTGCTGCACCAGCCTGTTTGCCAAGCACCTGAGTCACCAAGAAAACTTTCCAGGGCTCAGCCAGAGGCTGCACAGTCATCATCTGCAAGTTACATAAGCAGGACGCAGGGAGCCAGAAAATAGCTTGGTCTTTTCCAGCTCCATGAAATATGAAGCAGAGTGCAGTCCTTCATTTCAGTAAGAGATCATGTTCAAAGGAAATCTCAGCGTGGCAGCAGAAGTCTGCTCCTTCCCTCCCAGTACACAGAGAGCTATCAGCCCCTTCCTGAGTGGTCAGAGATTCATTAAAATGAAATTAAGATGTCTGTGCAGCCATACTGTACATTGCCTCTTCCCTCCTCCCCTACTTTCTGTCTTTGATCTTTCTTTTCAATTTCACTTCATCTCCAATTCTACAATTTTAAATAGAACTTTTCTCCCATCTTGCTATCTGTCATTTCCAATGCAATACGAAGAAAACTTTGTGGCCTTCTTTTAACACTGTCATCAGAGTAGAACATGAGAGCTAATCAAAGAGGTCCATTTTGCCTCAGCACTGGTGCCCATGTTAAGTTAGGACTGAAGCCTCATGCATCTCTGATAATTCAATCTGCGCTCAGACTCCTGTGGCAATTGCAAAGCCCTCTGCTGTGCTGTCCTCTCACACACAGCTCACAGTCATGTTTTGTAAAAGAGCAGCAGCTGCCTCCGGCTACAAGTCTCAGCCCTACATGATCTAGGAAGACCAAAATCCTCTTTGTTTCATGGTGTCAGGGCAGACCTTTGCAATGCTGTTCTGCCTTTCTCCTGTGATTATACGCAAGCATGACCTGTAAAAGTAGACATCCTCTGTTGAAGCTCAATCCATATAATGACTAGTTAGTATTTCAGGGGTGTATTTTCAGGTTTAATTAGTCAGAAAATACTCAATTGTATTATTAGTTTTCTTTCATTTACTGACTGAAATCCACATATCTCTATTTTTCAACACCAGGCCACATTCTCTTAGTGGATTATCTTTCCTGCAAAGCATTTTTAAGGGAAGACATGGAAAGTTAGATTCAGCATTCCCAGACACAGTCCAGATCCCATGAAGCTGCAACAATTCCTGAGCTTTCCTGACCATTTCCCAGTATCTTCTCATACTTTGTGGCAAGACGGAATTTGCAAACATACTCAACCCTTTTCCTCCCTAAAAGAGATCAGCTGAGGCAGAGGTCCTCCCTCTACACCCCCAAAGAGCTGATAGTGCTGTTCTAATGCACAAACCTCCTGAACAATTTATATACTACAGGGCACAAGCCCAGTAGCTGGATGCCTGCAGAGTCTAGAAAGAGCTTTTCAGCTGGGGCACACGTACAGCACACAAGATTAATCTGTCTCTTTCCCTCTCCATGCACCCGCACCCCTCAAGAAAGCTGGGATTCCCTCATTGCCCACAGCAGCATTGCATCAAAGCTTAGACCTCTCTGACCAGCCCTCTGCAGCAAGAAAAATGTAGTTTTGTAAACTCTTTATCCTTCCAAGGCAAACTTAACAACACAGCTGCTGGCTTGACCCAACGCCTACAGAAGTCAATGTAAAGATGAGCAGGGTTGAAAACTCATATTCCATTTACTAGAAAGGGAGTTTCACCACCAGAGAATCTGGTCCAAATTATTTTTAGGTATTTTCACTCACGCATATTACCAAGTGTGCATTAAAGGGAAAAAAAAAAAAACAACCAAAAATAAAGCCAAAAAAAGCTGAAAGAAGTCATTAGTCATGTCTTAATTTCATTCTCACATGATGGATAATCATCAGTGAGAATGCAGATTATTTCATCTGTGCCTCCATTCCACACTAATTGAAGTTCAGCATTTGCAGCTTATTAGTAAAAGTTCCTGGGGCTGTGTTTACAAGCCTGCTGATGAAAATTTAAAGTCTCCATCTGGTACAAGCATATATCCCCACTGCCTGAAGCACACAATGAAAAACTGCTTTGGACTTGGGCCACTTTCAGTGATGCAACAACTCTGAAATATCATTATTTGCACTTCTACAAAAGTGGCTCATGTAGCAGTTTGAGTCTCTGTATAATTGTGTTCAAGCACAAACACTCAGGGTGTCAAATAAGACATCTCTCAAAAAGCAGAGATCCTACACTGATAGCTTTTTGGGGAAAGAATTCCCCCCCAGTTCACATGTTGCACTAGAGCTGGTGTTGCTATGATCTCTGTCTCTGCCACTTGCAGGGGCTTAGCTGGATGCAAGCAGCTGCTAATTCTCATTTCAACATTTATATCTGGATTTGTCCAAGCCTTCTGCCCTCTTCCACACCATTCGACTGCCTGCCAGGAACCTTGCGTGTAGGACATGTGGTTCCCCTCCAGCACAGTCCACAAAGGATACTCCTGTTATAAGGGTCTGTGAGATTTGTATTGTCGATCTGAGTATGGGAGAGCTAAACCACAGTGTTTTGTCATCAAAAGTTCTGTGAAAAGGGCAATTACATTGCTTGGGTTTGGGTAGGAATCATTTGCTCCAGGGCTTACGAATGACTCGTCCCTGGCACAGATGGAGTTAAAAGTCCAAACCCACCAAAATGCCAATCCCATACAACCCCAGAGCTGCTGTGCTGCTCCCAGGACACTACTGGAGCTGCCATATTCAACAGGTGCAGCAAACCCCATCTCTAAGCAATTCAATCCCTGATCCCTTCCAGCCCTTTAATTGATTCCATACTATGCAAGGCTTTCCTCTCCACCAGAGATATCCACACGGCATGGGAAAGCTCAAGCAGAGGCGATACTACTTGGGTTTTAGCAGATCTTCCAACTCACAGAAGATCTGTGCCAAACCACATAATTTAAGGGATGTACCTATCTTCATAGGAAGTGAGAATAGGTCCCATGTCACAGCAGAACCCCCTACATGCCCATGAACCTTACAATCACATGTTGAGCACTTGAGACAGTTAATGCAGTGAAAACTGTATTTCTTTTCTTTCCACCTGGCTGATTTCCAGTAGGAGTGTGAATATCATCATGGTAATGCAATTCCATTCTGCTCTGGGAAGAAAGAAGAAATTTAAGGAGAATTTAGCAGGAGCTCATTATACCCCAGTCTCACACAGCACCTTAGCCTGCCAGTAATCTCATACCAGAGCACTCAGGCATTGCAAAGATAGACATTTTAGGAGCAAAAGCTATTGCTCTTACAAGCATTAATAAAATTTCCATTGATTACAACAGTTGAAAACCCACGTGTGACCTGCTGATTACATTCCTTTACATGAACTGGAATGCATTTACCTTGTATGATTTCCATTACTAACATTTAAATTGGAACAGCACCAAAAAAACAAGCATCAAAAGAACAAGTATCACAGTATCACAAGGTTGGAAAGGACCTCTGAGATCATCAAGTCCAACCTATAACCCAACACTAACACCAACCATCATCTAAACCATGGCACTCAGTGCCTCATCCAGTCTCCCCTTAAACACCTCCAGGGTCGGTGACTCCACCACCTCCCTGGGCAGCGCATTCCAATGGCCAATCACCCTTTCAGTGAAGAACGTTTTCCTCACATCAAGCCTAAACTTTCCCTGACGAAGCTTAAGTCCATGCCCTCTAGTTCTGTCACTGGTCACCTGAGAGAAGAGACCAATCCCTACCTGACTACAACCTCCTTTTAGGTAGTTGTAGAGAGCAATGAGGTCTCCCCTGAGCCTCCTCTTCTTTAGACTAAACAGCCCCAACTCCCTCAGTTGCTCCTCATAGGGCTTGTGCTCCAGCCCCTTCACCATCTTCGTTGCCCTTCTCTGAACACATTCCAGTATCCTAACATCCTTCCCAAACTGGGGGGCCCAGAACTGTACACAGTATTCAAGGTGAGGCCTGACCAGTGCCGAGTACAGGGGGACGATAACTTCTCTGGTCCTGCTCACTACACTATTCCTGATGCAGGCCAGGATGCCATTGGCCTTCTTGGCCACCTGGGCACACTGGTGGCTCATGTTGAGCTTCCTGTCAACCAGCACTCCCAGGTCCTTTTCTGCCTGACTACTCTCCAGCCACTCTGTCCCCAGTCTGTAGCTCTGCATGGGATTGTTGTGTCCAAAATGAAGTACCCAACATTTGGACTTATTAACATCATCCCATTAGAATCAGCCCAGCTCTCCAATCTGTCCAGGTCCCTCTGTAGGGCCATCCTACCCTCTAACAGATCAACCCTTCCTCCCAGCTTGGTATCATCTGCAAACTTGCTGATGATGGACTCAATCCCCTCATCCAGATCATCAATAAAGATATTAAACAGGATGGGACCCAACACCGATCCCTGGGGGACACCACTGGTGACTGGCCACCAAATGGATGAAACACCATTCACCATCACTCTTTGGGCTCGGCCATCCAGCCAGCTGTACAAACACCTATAACACTGAATAAATGACAGATCCTAAAGCCTTTCTTGTACAGGTCTGAAGAATTACAGTAGAGTCTACAGTTTCTCTGCACACACCTCTGTCTAGCAGAAAACAGCTGTTTTCTTCTTGCACTGTTGTTTGGGAAACTTTCCAGCAATTAAAGCAAAGGCAAAATGGAATTTTCAAAGATCCTATTATGCAAAAAGACTGTCGTAACTGGAGAAAATTTGATCCTTGTGGGTATTTAAATTGTGAACAGAAAGTGAAAATAACAATATAAAAAGCGTTCCTACTTTGCTGTCTCCCTGATGACACACAAATCATCCTTCTCGTGCCATAATATCCAGCATACTAGCTGACAAGACAGTATCTGGGAGAGACTGCTTTACACATGACATAATTAGCTATATTCTTCATCCACTAGCCCACAGGAGAGGCACATGTCGCTGTGTCTGATTGCTGAGATGCTCACTGGGAGCTGTGCAAATGCTGACTGCTCTGTCAGGAGACCCAGAGAATGATTGTGGGAGGGTAGATGAAAGGCAGCAAGAAGAGAAGGAAGAGCCTGGAGGAACTAGGGGTATGGAGTAGAAAAGGGAGTCAGCGATGGAGGAATAGCCAAGTATTGAATATTGCTTTTTTTCTCCTACCTGCTGCACCTTTGTAGTGTGAAAAGTTGTGGTGCACAATAAGATGTAAGCAGTTACTCAAGAGAAGGCTAAACCCTTCCCTTTCTAACACCCTTAGGAATTTGAAACTCTAGAAAAATAAAAAGCTTGGCAAATGACAAAGTGCTTTTGAAACACAATAAACAGGCATAGCACATACCCCTAGACACTCTTCCAAATGTCACACTCTGTATTAAGCTCTGCCCTGCTCCGAGAGCTCACAGCTAATGCCTGCTCTGTTGTACTTACAGGAGAGCTGGAAAACTCAGCTAAATGAAATCTTTCAGAGATTGTAATAGTTAAACATGCTTGATTTAATAAACCACATGGCAACTCAGCTACAACACAATCTCCTACGAATTAACACTCTTCATTTGATGAAAGCCAAGAGACAGGCACCACTGTCATCCCACTAACCAGTTCCTAAGCAACCAAGCCCCACGGTCCAGGGCAACATGTATGGGTAGAAGCAGCAGCACCATCATAAATACCATCACTTACACCTGTGCCCCAAGAGCCTGCTGATGATATATCCTCAGCCAGGCCCCAGAGCAGTGGGCACTGGATGTAACTGCATGTGAATAGCTGCTGCAAGTGCGACTGCATAAGGAACACCTCACTGCAAAGATCCCAGGTGTCTCTGAGGGCAGCAACATAACTGGGCTGCCTGACATTTTATATTTAGAAGGCCAGTTCTTGCCTTAGAGTTCATCACAATCCTGAAAATGGAAACAGCAAAGTTAACTCTTCAGATAGGGATATTTAGAGTGGTTTAATTTACATGATTCTGTAGCCAGTAAAAAAACCTAAAGCATTCTATTTGTCTCAAATGTTAAAAAACGTTCTTAAGATCTAAGGTTAAAGACTCCACTCTCAAGAGCAACCTTTCTCTGGAACATAAATAATTAAAAAAAACTATTTATGCAGCTGAAAACATTCACTGCCAATTGAAGTTGTTATCTGATAGATGAGGGCATCAAGGGGCTTTATTAAACTGCAGCTGTCTGCTGCTTTCCTATTACATATACAGCCTTGGGAACTGACAGCCAGACTCACCTTGCCTATGTTAGCACTAAAAGCACCAGTTTCCAAAATGAAACTCTTGACAAGGCTTCTTAAGCTAATTGGTCAGCTTCCAATTAGGCAATAGGAGAATGCAGGGAAGCGACTGCAAGAATAGCACTATGTGTGTTCATGCGCATAGACACAGCAATGCTGTACTAGACCAGCCTCTCCTTGGCCACAGCAAAATATCCCAATGAGATTTGAACCTTTGATAGCCAGGATCCAAAAAGCCAACTCTCTGCCTTCTCTGTAGGTGAAAGTAAAAAAAATCCTTTCCTGTCAAGTCCCTTACTCACCAGGACCACAGTATCACTGCCCATGGAGAGGATTTACACCATTTAAGTCAAGTCTGACCCCTCCCCTCCTGTGAGCAGGCAGAAGCCTTTTATCAAAAATAGCAATTTTTCTTTCTTTTAGTCAGTAACCTGTAGTGTTGCTTTTTTATAAATGGAAGACTCAAATTTAGCCCACAAGCATATTTGTCCTTAGGCTCATTCTATTTCAGAATAAAAGCAAAAGTCTGGTGCCTGAAACCAGTGAGAAACAATTCTGCTTGCCCAATTTTCACTGCTTAAGATCTGTGAAGAATTTCATGAAGGTTTGTGTTTTATGGTGCCTGAAGGAGCTTTCTCACTTTATTCACATTGCACATTGCTAAAGCAAATGGGAGTTATTTCCCTTTATATTTTTTTTCCTGCCTAAAAATTATAAATTCTGGTCTTGCCTATTCTCGTTTTCCAGCTGACTCTATAGAGTCAGGTCTTCATGAACTGTTAGCTTTCTGGCATTAGAAGAATTTGCCAAAGAATTCTAATTAACTGAGAGGGAAGAAACTTTTATTCAACCCTTGGGTTCAGTCACTAGCTAGTTAACTCTGGAACTGGCAAAAAGATTTGCTATGCTTACCTCTTCAGCTAAGAGCTGAGAAAATCCCTGGGGAACCTGAGTCATCCAAGGAGACCTCTCACAGAGACAAAGAGATGAAAGACAAAATTCTTCATATTTCTAAGGTAAAGGACCAACAGGGGAAAAAAACTTCCTGTTTTTGGCAAGACTCACAAAGGAAAGATACTGTACTTTTAGACATTCTGCAGATGGCGCCATGCATAACTGATGAAGCTGTGAGCTGAAATTAAGAGAGAACTTTAACATCCATTTGGATGACAATTAGTGGTCATACACGAGTAAAAAGTCTGGAAGTTATTATATCACATTCTTCGGAGCTTTAACAAATCCTCTGCTAAAGGCAAGAATGAGGCCAAATAGGCAGCATATTGTATGCTGCAGGCACCTGTTTTGGAAGATAGGGATGAAATAGAGAGGGAAACTACCACTTATACTGAAATACTCAGTAATGGCTACTGTCAATGACAAGAAGCAACTCTAGATTAAAAGTATTACTGAGTAAGACAGTACCACTGTATTTGCAAGCATTAAAAAGAAATCAAAACCCAAAGCAAAATAACTTCCTCACATATTAAATACTTTGTCCTTCATTCAGAGTCACACATTTTCAGTACTCGAGAGGACTGATGCCTTGGGCACAAATAGGAGTAAGCAGACATCTCTCACAGGAGATCAGTAGCTCAAGTTTCAACATCAGTTTACAAAAATTCTACCTTCTGCATCTCCCAGAGTGATATGCATGGCACTTTGCCTGGCAAACATGAATATGATGCTATTCACACAGCTAAAATAGAGAAGGAAGAGCCTGTCATGACTATATATTTTTAATGATAAGAACAGGCTACAAGGTCAAAATATTAAATAAAATTTAGCAAATGATTTGCCATATATACAGATTGTGTGAAGTTGGGAAAGGAGAGGCGGGGGGACTGTTCAGTGTACACTGCCTTCCCTTGCCATTATAGCACCTGAAAGTCCAATTCATTGCAATGTTAGCACCCACAAACACACACATTGCTTATGCCACAGATTCATATGCATTTCAGCTCTGCTTCCAACCAGCTACACACAGATGTAGATGCAAGTGACATGAGAATCATAGGCAGAAAGGCAGCTTCTAGACCAAGAAAATACTGCAAAGCAAGATATTTTTAAGCATCCTTCTTGAAGTGCAGATAAAATTATACTACTTGTAAACATTTTTGAGACACAGAGTAGAGTTATGACCTAAAATACTAGCATCAGCCACCTTCATGCAAGGCCCTGCACTTGGAGGCCTAAATCCTGATGTGGAATTGATACCTGGATACCACAGGGCATCTACTGTAAAACAGCTGCTGCAGGGAAGAAAGAAGGCTCTAAAAACTGTGGAGATCAAAAATGTAGCCAAATAAGGCAGACAAAGCTGAAGGCTGACTTAAATGTAATTCTTCCCAATTCTCTACCCCCTTCAATATGCACACCTGAACGTCTCTCAGTCAAATGCATTTCTGTGAGTCTGTTCAACTTTCTACCAACTTATTATTTAGGCTGAGATCCCAAATCAGTGCACTGATTTCCACAAGTGCTGAATACACAGATGCTCTCACCAAGTTTAAAAGAAGCCATCGAGATTTTAGCTTTTTTTCAAAAGAATACAATGAGGCCATCTAAGCATTAACATTACTGATTCTTTAGCAGATCACCACATGTTGTACACCAGAAAAACAAGAGGGGTACCTTTCGGTTCTCAGATTTAAGGTCCTGATGTTTCATTTTTGTCTAAGGCCAAAAGCATTAGTGAGAAATACTACAAGAAATGCTTACAGATGGACTGATTCCGTCTAGATGTGATAGAAACAGCTGACCATGTGCAGTCTGTCCCTCTTCAGATCAAAGCTCTTTACCTTTAGACAAGATTGATCTTTCACTAAGAACAATAGAGGAACACCAGCAGAGGTGGTTTTCTGAATTTGCTTGCAATAAGATGATTTTAAAACGATATTTTTTGCCTGTGTCATGCTCCTGACAATGTGCTGCATGAGCAGTCTCTGTCCTCTCCCCAGCCCCATCAAGTGGGATGTGGAAACACACAGCTTGGCCCTGGTTTTCTTCTAGATTGCCAGAAGAAGCCTGTGCATAACATATTGATCAAAAATTATAAAACAGACTCAAAAACAAGACTGGAAGCATGATACCAATCTCTACCTATCAGCTTTCCTCAGGCTAATAAATGGAACACCCTCATACTAAAGAAATCAGAGTCAGGTATATCAAAAAGCCATCAAGGAAATTTTCAAGAGACAGCAAATGCAATGAAAAGCAAGCAAGATAAAAAAGTTTAATAACTTGGAGGTGTTTGTTCATTCCTATCACATGGCATTTTGACTTGCCATTTTAAAACTACACTGAATAAACATTTGAGCTATCTAGTTTTGCTGCAGTAATATTCGAAATCAAGTAATGAATAGAAAGATTATCGGACTAGAGCGATAGGCACATTTATAGACCATTCACAAATGCTGGAGGCTTGAGAACCACAAGGGGTTTTTCTTAATTATATACATGCTCTTTTGGGAATCACTGAAAATCTCTTCCATCAGAACCAGCTTGATAGAAAATGAGGTTTTGAATGGAAGCATTTTGCCATTTAATCAGTCAGCTTTCTGCAGGAATTCCTGTGTTGCTAATAAACCAAGCACCTGAAAACTGAAATTGGAAATGGTTATCATGTAAGAATTGCACTGGGAGTCAATCCTTAGGCCCTTAATGGGCACCCACTTGCCCAACGTTTCTTAGGTGGTGTCATGGCTGTGGGGTTCCACATGCCTCTGAATGGACTAAACAACCTGAACTCAAAGGCCAAACAATAAAAAGTTTCAGTCACTCCAGATTTGTTTGCTTCCCTTTAGCTGGGCGCATAGCTTATTAGTCCTGCTTTTTAAGAATATTTCTTAGTCATGAGCAGACGTGGGTGCACTCAGATCTATCAGTTCTGCCCTAAACTAAACGTGTCACCTGAGTCACTAGTGAACACAATTCTGGGTGATCCAGGAAGTGAGAGCCCAAATTCTGTTTAAAAAGCAAACAAAATAAACCTTCATGTTGCCCACCCGATATTATTAACCTACTGCAATTCTGTACTAAGATGCTGGACAGGTTGGACAGATTTCATGAGGTAAGAGCCTAGTGCTGAGTGTGAACCATTTGTTTGGACAGTTTTTCAGTAACACCTTCAACTACTGACAAACTGTGGTTAGTGATAGTTACTGCAACCACGTAATGTTTGTTAACCACACTTTTATGACACAGATGTTTTTAAGCCACACAAGAGATATTAAGATCTTGCATTACCACGTGTAGCTTAAAAACACCTTGTGATGTTCACAAGAACAGAAAAATTAATTCATTCCTGCAAAATAAGGCAAATAAAAGGACAGGTAAGTCAGTGCAAATTAGGGCAATTCAAATATTCCTTTAATAAAGGAAATATTTTTCACCCACGTGGGCCATAAGATTGCCAATCAGAAAATCCTTGCTTCGTTCAAAAATCATCACAGAAGTAGCAAGTTAGAGAAAAAGATGAAAGTCCTTTTAAAAATATAGAAGAGTTAGGGCTTACTGCAGGGACCCAAGAACACTGTGATGTGTGTTTTTCATAATCCATTTGACATTTGCATGTGTAAATATTTGCACCATTTACAAATAATAAAGAAGAACGCTCCAACTATTTTTCAAGGTGAAGTGAGAGCACCTGCATGACTTCCAACAGAGCAGTGTCATGTTTGTTTTAAATTTGCTGTCTGAATATGGGCTAGAGAGACCAGAAATAGACACCTAGATACAGGGAAACACCAGTAAGTTCAGAATTCGTAGCTTATTGATCAGACTCTCAAAATTGCCTGGCACTTTTTTCAAATGTGAAGCAACCAATGTTATTGGAGCATTTAGCAATCCCCATTGCTCTTTAGTCATCTGAATGAGAACACAAGTCTCCTCACACAACTGCTCTCCTCTCCAAAAGAATATAAAAGGGAAAAAAAGAAAAGAAATAAAAATCATTAAAATAAACATGAGCAAAGCTGAATAAACATGCAATCAACAGATAAAAGAGAGTGGTTTTGAGTCCAGACAAGCAGGAGCTGCAGTACCGGTGTTAAATGCATGAAAACTACATTCCTAAAAGCGACATACAAAGAACAACTCTGTTCTCTAGGCATGCTAACAGCTTTCCACACCAGGAATCCCCAATCAGATGGGTTTAGAGGTATCCTTGGATTAGTGAGGGAGATTCTTCAAGAAACAACAAATCCCTTCAATACAGTGGCTTTGCCCAAAGTTGGCATTTTTTTTGACTCTGACCTCAACCAGTGAAGACACCTCAGCATCTTGCTTTTGGATGTACCTTTTAAAGAGCAGGGGGAAGGACCGCATACCTGTGAATATTGTTGTTTTTATTAAGAAAGGCTTGCTGGGCCCTGTGGAAGAAAAATCTCAAAAGAGAACATGTTTTGGAATGAGTCTACTCTGAAATGGAAGACAGAGGTGTATATAAATTAAATCCCATCAGGGTGGTATTTAGTTACTCTTTAGTACTCTGGGAGTCAGAGTATCACAAAGCCATCACAAAAGCCATCACAAAGTAGAATGTCTCGTTAAAACATGGGGAAAAAGAGTCACAGAATTCTGAAAATTCAGTTTAATTAACAAAATAGCTCCAAATCACTGAGCCCTGCAAATTGTTCAGGGGGTATCTGGGAGCAGCTAAGTCTTCCAGACTCACATGCACCCTGAACCACTGGACCCACTTCTCAGTGATGGAGAAAAAAAAGGTTAGCACCACCTAAAAGTTTGGCATGATAGTCTGGCTGTGCAAATTTTGCTGGACCATTTCAGATTTTGCTACTTGTAGTCAAATAATAATATGGCTAAAATTAACATAGAAATGTGAAGATAATTTTGATCAAACCGTGAAATTAATTTCAGCAATGGAAACAGCTACCAGCATCAGCTCTCAAATCTCATTGTCAGACAGGCATTCAAATACCACTGATATCACCCCTCACAAACATAAATACAAATGTAATTAATAATAGTAATCATATTAATATAACCATTAAAAGGCTACTCAAAGGAAAAGGCAAATATTCAACATAATGAATGCCTTAATATTGGACACTTTTATCCAATGATAAATTGGATATGGACGATATGTGTATGATATAAAACAAAACCTTAACAGTGAAGGTAGATTCCATTTTTCAAATAAAATATTAAGATCACCACACATCAGTTTCTTGTATCTAGGCTAGAGATATTCCTGACAGCTGTGCTCTAGTACATGCCAAAGTCTCTTGAGACTGGTGGATGCAGTGGGATCTGACAGTCCAGATACTTTAAGTGATCACACCTTCTGGTAATTTTCTTTTAATTGTTTTAAAACCAAAAATTTATGATCAGCTTAAGAACTTTTTTTAAAGGGCCTAAAGAAAACATAATGCAAACAGATTGGATTCTGTGATTGCAGTAAATACATCTGTTTTATTTATAAATAAAGAAGGGAATTCAGAAACAAAGACTACAGTGAACATCTTCAGCTCAAGTTTCGGGAATGGTCTTCAAAAGCTACTTAATATGGTTTTTTAGATCAAATGTGGACAATGTGAGGACATAAGTAATTAATTTTTATTCCACTACCTTGACAATTCACTTCCTTAACCTCTTTCATTTTCTCATAATCTGACCCCAAAGCCTCAGCACCCTTGCAAGTGAGGACATTTCTGCAGAGCGTATAGACACTCGTGCCTCCTAATGGCAGTATAGCTATAGCTGTAAGAGCATACCAGGAAATGCTCATACCTAAGAACAACTTGGACTTGAACATTATTGAACTTTATTGATCATTATTATTGAACTTACAAATGAGATGGGTAGGTGCGATTCCTATGAATTAAATCAAGTCAGGAACAGCTGTCAGAAAATAAAATTGACATTCAGGGCATCCTCAGCTCTGAAGTTTTAAAACCTCTATAATCATAGCACTGGAGTCCTTAATTTCCTCCACTCTACACTTTCCCCTTTCACATTCTTCCACTTCCTCTTGGTTACATTCACAGTTGAATGTTGATTGTGACTCTTAAGACAACAGGAGACATATCTGATGCTTTCTTTAGGTGGAAAACTGTTTAATGCATTAACGGCACAAAGAAGGCTGGTGCCCTTGAGTGAGCAATTGAATCAGGATAAAATACAACTCTCTGAAAATTAAATATCTCTCCATCTGCACAGAGAATCAGTTGTGCCCTTAGTGTCCCCCATTAAGCAACTGTCATTCATTCTTTACAATAAAAACATTAAGAGGCCAGTATGCTGCAGCCCAGGCTTGAAAGAATTCAGAGATTAAGGTATTCAAACAGAGGTGGAAACAAAAGGTGCGTTTTAGTGATAGTAGCACCTACAACCTAATGCCAACATATGAGCACAAGCAGAGCACAAAAAGCTAACAAAGTGAAGACTTCCTGAAGAAGGCATGCAAGGTTAATCATGGCGTGTAATCCTGCTCTTTTTAAACACAACTGCACCATCAATCCCATGCACTAGAGTTTAAGAGATCTTGTTTTTTTTCTTTTTTAATCTCCAGTACGACAATGAAGGCCTATTCATTCTCCTGCAAACCCATGAAGAAAGGAGGCACAAGGAAAGTTATTCAAATCTGCTCCTGATTAACAAAATGCTGGCACTACAGGAAGAACAGGATCAATCTGAAGACAGCAAAGCAGCAGCCTGTCCTGGAGGAGCAGGAATTGTGCAAAGCAGGAAAAACATCTAAGAAGTCTGCAATCTTGCAGAGCAGCTTAGCAGAAACAATGGCATCAGCCCATGCTACCTCCTTTCAAAGCCTCACTTGTTGCAGTGTTCACACTGTGTGGTCAACTGCATGATAAGTGTTCTCGTGGTTAAAACAGCAGATACGCACATGAGGTGCGATGCTCACCTGTTCCAGGCTCCAGGTAAGGACCTCTTTCTCCAGGTCTGCCACTGTCCACAAGCACAAGTCATTTAAGCACCCAGGGATGGGATTTATAATGGCAGTTCTTTTGGTTTACTAAAACGCTAAGCTTTTAAAATGCAATTTACATGAAAGGAGACCTAACAATTTTGAACTCTTTAGCAAAAAACAGCCCAAGGTAAAAAGGTGATTGAAAAGAAATGACACCCTGGCTACAGGTAAATTACATTAGAACAGCTTGTTGTCCAACAGGAACATTTTGCACTGTGATGCACATCAATCTAATTACCCTTAAAATCACAGAATCTGTAAGTTTACCTAAAAAACATGACATGAGCTTTTAGTTGTTGTCACTGCAAACACAACCAAAAGACACTGATTAACTTACTGGGCTCAAGACAGGTAATTATTTTGCAGCAGATGCATCTGTAAGAGCAATTCTGCGACAGCTCTAGAATTAATTTGCCTTTGTTTTTATGAAGACTATCTGCACAAATTATTGTTTCCCTTAGATTTTAGGTTTTGAGATTAACTCTGCTCAGAATGAATGCAAAACTCAATTACAGCCCAGTATCAGGATCTCCTGATGCTAGAGACACATGCTGCAGACTAAGACTAATGAAAGCTCCCTAGCTGAAGACAGAATTTAATTTCCTTTAAAAAGAAACAACACACTCCCTAGTTTTGTAGAAATATTAAAAACATGATGGAAAGGAGATGAACAGATTACTGAGCACATATGAAATGGAGAATATTTTAAAAGTTATTTGCCTGGAAACAAGCTCAGATGTACTTTAATAAAATACTCTCTTACAGCCAATATGTTGTTTCATTCTGCAATATTACCCAAAGAGCAGAGCACCTAAGTAGCAACATTCTGTTATACTCTAAATCCACAGACTTCAGGAAGTGTTTGGCAAGAGTTGCCAACATCTTCACATCAACTTTCCCAACGTTGTTTCCCAGCTCACTGCAAACTGCAGCACTGAATCCTACTCTCTTCCTGCTCAGGGATAACAATGGAGGAGAAAAGTGCGATTGCATCACACAGAGGTGTGGATCAGTGCAGACACTCATGGCAGTACTCCAGCCCATCCCAACCTGGGTTGTGAGCTTTTCCCCAGCAGCCATGAGATTTTGCAGCGCTCCCACGTTGGCAGCAGGACTGGGCTAGAGGCTTCTTTTGAAAAAAGCAAAACAGACTGCGCTGAGGACCCGGCAGTGAAAGAGACAGGACGACACAGAGGCCAGCACAAAGGAAGGCCATAGGTTAAGTCATCAGACAGAGCTGCAGACTCAGCCTCCAAAATAGCACCCCAAGCTCCCTCCTCTGGAACACTGACCTCACAAGCTACTTAACCAAAATGGCCAGCTGGAATCATCCACACCAGCTTGCTGTCACACTCGTGTCTTCTAGCAGAGCCCTTACTCGTATCAGATTTGCTGCAATTGACCTGGACTATGCTAAGACTTTTCTGTTCTCAAAGTATGCCATGCTGCATTTCACACAGGGCATCAATGCAGCTCAGCTCACCAGTATACGTTTTACGATGAACTATCAAAGCCGCTCAGGGTTATTTGACTGGCCTTGACACTGGGCAGAGCCACAAGCAACTCAAAGCCACCTAAGTGCAGGGAACACTCCAGCTCCAAACCCAGAGACTGGCCATTGGGTCAGCACAAGTGCCAACTATGAAGAAAAGAGCCTTAGTGAGCAGAACTACAACTGGAGTCTCCAGAAAGCAGAAGAATCCTTCTTTGGACACCGTTCCCACAGATACTTCTAGCCAAAACCTATTTGCCTTCAATGTTATTTGAAAGGTAAGGTCCAAGGTTCAAGCCAGAGCAGGGCTCATCAGTTTCAGCAGTTTTGACAAACAAAAGCATCAGCAGCGTGTGATCACCCTTTCCAAATGCATTAACAGCCACTTCTGAGAAACCTCGCCATCTCCCAGGCAAGGCTTGACTCCTTCTCCAAGCACCGATACCCATGCTCCTCCACCAGCACTTATCTGCTGTGCATTTAGTGCCTGGAGCTCCCCACAGATACAAAAAGTGATGTAGGTTTTATTTATTCAAATTAATCCACTGAATAAACTATTCCATCCATGTCAAGACTTCTCTAATTGGCTCTGAGCAGTATGATTTCAGGAAGCACTGACAGAATAAGACACCATACAAAATGGAGGGATCAATACTCACTTCCAAGCTCTCCTTTGGATGTACATGCTCTGCAGTGTGTCACAGGCTGCAGTCATTGCGCTCCAGAAGTGCTCTTTGTATCAAGGTATAGCTAAGGTACAACAGATGCTTTATTGAATCAGCAATATTTTTCAAAGACCACACCAAGCTTTAGGGAATATTCACCTGAATTTTAATGAAGGCAGGGGTGTTCCTGGGAAATCAGAGATGCTTCCACGGAAAAAACAAAGACGGATTTGGGCAGTGTTGCAGAAAAATACAAAACAGGAGTTAAATCACTCTAGTCACACAGATGATCTAAGAGATGCAGAACCGAGAACATTAACCTCTTCTCCAGGTTACAAACAACAGCAAGAAGAGGCACATACAACTATACTAAAATTTCAGCGAGTTATCACCAACAAGACATAGTTCTAGATACTATTTAAGTTCCATAAGCAATTTAGCTCCTACCTAATTGGTTATGTTCTGTGATAACATACAGTAATGGTAACAACCTATCTGGAAAGACAAAACAGCACCCAGACCCATGGTCATGGTCCAACTGTGAGAGGAGGCAACAGTGACCAAGGGGTGCTACCTGTCTAACCATCTTATTTCCCATTTTGGTTCCTCTCACTGTCACAGCCTTACTATCTAAGCAACCTGCCACAGGCAAGGGCAATGTACCCTTCCTGGTGAATTATTGCATAATAATGGGACTACAAGTAAAGAGTTCTAGGCAGATGAGTATCTGAAATACTGAGTTGACAGTTGACACACTCATATTCCCAATAATATACACTTTAAAGTCCCTACAGTGTTACTCTCAAAGCATGACTCCTACTTGAGCAGATAAAAATGCTGCAGAGAGGGAAAGTCTTGCAGGTACAGTATGTGACAGCAAGTTGTCCAAGCAGAGTAGCGGGGTGCCTGCAGCACTGACCCGAAGCTTGAAGTCCTTGTCTGCTTCTTGCACCCCTGAAGAAGATGGGCTCTGCTTCGGCTTCATTGCTTGCTCCCTTCTTTCATCATAGATGGAAATGCAATAACAGAGCCATGGTAAAGAGAGATATGCGGATACATATCCAAACTCTCCATCTAAGAGAGACTAACTCTCCATTCAAGCACCAGGCCATTTCTGTTGCTCATTTATTAGTCACTAAAGCAAGAGCAACTAGGAATACTATGGTGTCCAAAAGAAAAGTAAAATCCACAGGAACATATTTGATTGCTCATAAAGGAGCAGAAACAACTGGTTTCAAACTGGCATTTAAATGGTGTTTTGTAAAATGAAAACCCCAGACACACTATTGGATTAACAGTTTCCAAACCATCAGTGAAGCCTGCCTTTCTTATGCAATAATTGAGGGAGAACCAGGTTCCTGCAACAAGCCGATAACTTGCTGGCTGAGAAAGCTACAGAGGTCTGTTTGAGAGGTGAGGAGAAAGGGAGGGCCAGCTGTTGCCTGGCAGGGCCTCAGAAAGCTTGGAAGATTCAGGGTAAATCCTTTCACTGAGGCTGCTGAACCAAACTAAGCTTCCTGTCTTCTCTCAAATTTGGCCACTTCACTGTTTGGGATCATTCTAGTCTTACTAACATCTACTCCAAGACCTTACAGGAACTGAGATGAGAGGGAGCTTGAGGCACATAGAATTACAATATTTCTATGAGGCCAAACCTAGCTGCCCCTAGCTGCAGCTGTACAGCTCTTTTATAAATGAGGCATTCCCTTCAACAGCTTAGCTACAAAGTGGATTTGGCTAAGTCTGATCAGTACACATTCATTTAGTATTAGTTTCGAAAGGCAAATTCTGATTTTAGTACACGGCTGAGAAAAGGTGAACTGGCAGGATAGAATTCTGTCAGATCTCTTCAGGAGGATTTCCTTCTGAAATAATCTTATTCCTAAGAAGTGGTTAGACTGGTTTGTTTTTTGTTTTCGTAACAGGAGGATCAGGAGTAAGGGAATCATTGCAATGATACCAGAAGGCACAGACTGCAACACTTCCAACAAAAATGCAGTTAGACATTGACAGCTGGAAACAGCATGGTGGTTTTGTTCTGTGTTACAGGGAGGAAGATTTTGACAAAGAACATTCCTAGTCTAAAGTATTAAAACCACCCACATGCACTTGTTAAAGGTGGATTATTGCCTGAAAGACACCATTAGGTTTTACATCACCTCTTTCTATGACCATATCTTCAGGATTCTGTAGAGATAGCAGTGGACTAATCCATAACGGAACAGGAAGGTTCACCTAAAAATATTTCATTGCCAGGTATTGTTAATATGAGAGAACTCATGAAGAATATAAGTGACTGAATATTTTTGCATGTGTGTGGGAATACCACAGGCAAAACCAGCATTTTGTTTCCTGTGTGAAGAATCACATTTGCCAAAGACATGTCTACCCTCTTTAACCACATGGTTTAACTCATCCTGGTGGGTATGCATTTCACAGTTGATAATTATAGAGCATGATGTTTACATTCTGAATATCAGATCCATCTTTCAACCTCATTTTTTGCTTTCATCCTCTGCACAAGAATGATTCTTCTTTCTCTTAAGAGAAAAATATCAAAGCTAGATCCCCAGGAATAAATCACTGTCTTCATTAACTACCAGTGAATTGCTGAAAACTAACAGCAATACGCCATTTCTTAACAATGCAAAAATATTTCCCTTTATATTCCAAGATTGCTGGGCTGAAGAATATCAATATTCCTCACACACCATCAAACACAGGAACAAAACCCACTGGCACAAACTCAGTGACTCAGCCACTGGAGCTAACTTCACTTCTGGAATGCTGCCACAGGCTCTGCAGATGATTCACACACACACGCTATTAGACAAGTGCCTCATATAAAATAATAATTATCAGTAATAACAAACATCCTACCACAAAGCATTGATGCAGCATGAAATGGATTTTCTCAAGTTGTTTTATTTTGCATCTTCTATTGCCTTCATTGTATTGTAATTAAAACTGTATCAGGAGAAAAATTAACCCAGAAATAACCTCGTTAGACATCTAGAGAAGAAGAAATGTAGAGCAATGTTAAATTCAGCAGGGATTGCAGATGGCAGACATTCTGCTTCAATTCAGTGCTTTAACAGGATGTTCACCCCTTTAAGAAATTGCTACTGAATTACAAGATATCATGAAACAGATACCACTTGTGCCACACCATGGCCAGGAGCAAAGATGATACATTTCTCTGCAATCTTTATAGATCATAACTGCTCAAATCATTAAATTCAGAATAAGTTTGTCTATATGAACAGTACAGAAGGACTTGGGCTAGGCACCAGCATGACATACTAGGGATGAGCGAGTATTCCTTCAGTCTGTACGAATTATCATATTTTCAATGTATGCTCTCTGTGGGTTATCCACTAACAAAGTAAAATACAACTGCAAAACTTACTTATGCACAAACAGAACCTAGGCTGTGGACCACAAAAAAGTTTGTCCCCTCATCCAACTCTACACTGTCCACTTTTCTATTCTGCTTCTTCCTCTGCTTATGCTCTTGGGCAGGTTATCCGAAGACTTATTTTCAAGTAACAATACTTAAGAGGTATAGACTATGGACGACAAGAGCTGTACACATTAAAGCATTGGTATCAGCTTTGCCATCTGTGGAATGTGAGTATCTCTTACTGTTTTCTAAAGGGGAAAGGAAGGAGCTGCCAGGCAGGATCAGATCAGAAGTAATTCTAGTCTAATAAGTCCCCTGCACTTGTGTGTTCTAGGTGGCAACAGGGATACGTGGTAATAAGGCTATGTAGGTGTGATCTGACACTTAAAATTTGGCAGAAATTACTACAAGCCTTGAATCACCACCCAATGGATCCAGTATCTGAGCAACATTTCTGCCAGCAAGAACTACTGACTTAGCTTGTCCTTATTATCCAAATCAGTGTATAACCCTCTTTGTTAACACTGCTAAACCCTTAGCCTCAATAATTTCCTGTAGCACTGAGTTTTATAATCTAATTACCTACCACATAAGGAAGTGGTTGATGATGATGCTACTACCCATCCTTTTCCTCAACTTCCAACAGACGCAGAACCAATATTTAGATTCCTCTCTAGGTCATTATTATTATGTGGATTTCACTTTCTTTAAAAAAATGAAACAAGTTTTGCATAATTCTTTGAGATAGAAGAGTGCATATAAAATGGTCCACTATGGAAGTACTGAAGCCCCCATTGATCTAGAAGACATGTATTTATCTGCTTTCCCGTGCTAACTCTCTTCTGGTTGTTTTTCTCTATCTTTTCCTGCAAGGCAACACAGCCTGTACAAAGCTGGGACCTCCTTTAGTACTAAAATACATCATATAATTCCTTAAACTTGTATAAAATAGTCCATGGGCATTTATGGAAGGTAGGAATGCAAAGGGCTTATTTTCTTAACAAACCCAAATAACTTTGGGAATATGATCATCTCTACAACTTAGACAAAAGACAGCCAAGTTGCAGAACTCAAGCCTCTACTCAGGAACAAACACAAACAGAGCATAGCTAGAAATCCCTCAAGATGCTGAAAAGAACAGCAAGCAGCACAGAGCACAAAATATTGTCATTTGCTTGCCAGTGCAATAAATAGCCAGCTGCCTGCTACCCTTCACATATATCCTTAGTGTGGAGGCTCACTGTAAACACAGAAGCACTGCTCAGCCTGACAGCATTCCACCTGTCTGTAGAGGAGATTTTATAGGAATATATTATGTGCTTGCATAAGCCAGCCAAGGGGCTCAGCTACTATGAAATCTAGAGCATACAACATTAAGCAGGAAGGAGAGACAGAGGGGGTGAGCTGTTAAACTCATTAAATGAAGGAAGAAATCAGACACAGGAGGGCTCCAGGAAAAAACTTCATCTAGTATAACCCACACTGATGCTGAATCACTGGTCTGTGTTGTTTCGTTTAAAAAAATACTGTGAATGATGAAAGTGTGCTGTATTTTATACCCGCATTCGGCTACTAAAGCATTATGAGTCACTATTTTTTGTGCTTTTATGCTGCAGCCTCATCAGCTGCACACCAATGAGAACAGCAAAGTAAAACAGAGAAACAGGCAAAAATCTGAGGCCTAAATTAAGACACACAGAGAACCAGTTTAAATCCAGTGCCAGATTCCCCACTGACATCATTCATTTTTTTGATAGGTGCCTGAGCTGGGAGGCTTTAGGAATATTTCATCTGGACCCAATCCATGTGATGTGGTACAAGCCAGATACTGCAAAGGGGAAGCAAGGAGGCATTGAGAGTAGCACGTGAATGCAAAGGCAGGGACTAAATAACTACACACAAAACCAGGAAAGAACTCCATAATGATTGCCACAATGCTGGTATTAATCCAGGCCACATCACTGCAGAAAGAAGGGGCCTCCAGTAAGAAGTAATGGCTGTCCAGGCAGTTGCACTATGTCCTACCACGTCGTACAGCTATGGAGCATCCCCTGAAACGCTCCAGGCACTGGGTCCACCGTAAGATCTACTCATGGACAGGAAAGAAAGCATCCCTGCCCACAGCTCCCTGCTTAGCTCTTACTCCAAATTTGCTGTGGCAGAATTGGGTAGGAACAAATTGCATCCTCTCACAGCAGTAATTCTGGCCTCTACACTAAGCAGAGTCCTGGGAGCACAGCAAGGAACACAGCTTCTCATTTCCACAGCACTGGCATCCCTTTTTTCTCCTCTTCCCTGCCACCAGCCACAGAGGATTCCCGAGACATATGCCTCTGTTGCCAATTCACAGCAGAATCTAAGGAAGCTTCAAAGGCTGGGAATAAATTCAGAAGCAATTACAGACCACGGCAATCAAGATGTATCTGCCCTATTTTCTCTTGATGCACTTCAACAACTGTCAGTGCAGTGTCTTTTGGGTCCAATATAAACATTTTTTTAGCACACAGTCACATTATATGTCTGAGAAAAGATTTAAATGATAGAGAGATATGTGTGGTGAAAGTCTGGTGAAAAAGTTGGGCTGTGCATAAATGATCACTGGTGTAACAGATGCCCAAAACAGCTGAAGGTCAGATGGAGAATTTCAATCACTGATGGTCCTCCAAGGTGTTCTGTGTAAGAGGGGAGGTGAATCTGACAAATCACAAGGCAAACACTCTGCAATTAGAATCAGACTAGGGAAAGAAAGAAAAAGAGTAAAAATCTTGCTAATAGAGTAACAAAGAAACATCCTTCATTATTATACAACCACACTGCTTGGTCCATGCAGGTACACACAGGCTCATATGCCTTATTTCAGTGACATTCAGATATGCTTGGGAGATGTTGATATTGCAGCAGCACATGTTGCTTACATAAGCTATCCCTGTAAGTTGGTAATAAAGAACATTCCCTGATTATTTATTTATGCAGCTACAGGGGGCTGTTTGCTATCTCAGCAGTAACTATGACGAATTACATAAAAGCACTGTCAGAGTGGGAGGAACACTCACGTACAAGCATGCTCCAACACGTGTCATGATGCAAACCACTGTCTTTCTGTGGAATGCACCAGAGGGCAAAGCTTCTCAGTAGAAGCAGTGAGGCTGGGTGCAGGGCAGGTGACACTTGCATCCACCAGAGGCATATGCTTGATAAAATCAAGGAGAAACAAAAGCCATTGCCACCAAACCAGCATATTTAAAATAATGAACATGGAAACAAGAAATTTTAAAGAGACTTGAGGACTGACATTTCTTATTTAGGCCCTCTAAACTACACTGCTCACAACTGGATTGGAGGTGATATGCCTTAGAGCATCTGATTAAATGTGTGACATGCAGCGCCTACTGGAAGCTCTGTAGCATCACTACCTGGGTTCTCTACCTTAAGTAGAGCTGCCTTTCACACTGAAGAAGCTATAATGCTTTCTCAAATGCTTGTGCTACCTTGGGTGACCCACAAGCACCATGATAACAAAGAAATACCTTGGAAGGTTGGCAAAGGATGACATTAGCATGGCTTTCCAAGCCAATGTGCCTCTTCTCATTGTTCTGTCCTAGCCAGATATCCGTCATGATTTAAAATTAGGATTTTTAAGCCATTTTAACAGATCTTTACCACCCACACACAAGTGATGTGACTGACAAGTTGAGATACCAAGGCATGATCTGCAGAGAGCAGGGAAGGGTAATGCTGGTTTTAAATCAAAATTTATCACAGGCATTTCATGTTTTGTCACTTACTGGTTGCTCAACACACACACACACATATATATATAAAAAAGCATCCTGGGCCTTTCTAGCAGAACCTGCCCTACAATAACACCATAATGCCAAGCTGCAAAGAGCATCTCTATTATACAAGAAAGGAGCAAGCACCTTGGGAGCAGCCTGCCTCTCCCTGCAAATAATCTAACATTGATGAAAAGATACCCTGAACAAGTGTTCAGGTAACAGGAACAGCCACACTCCTACACACCTTTCTCCAGGTATTTGAATTACTTAAAGGATTCATGGCATGGATTTTCATTTTTTCTTCAATAAAAACCAAAGTATTTTGTGGAGATGTTTCAGCTGTACAGCAGTTGTCACACTCTGAAGTGGCTGGAAACATTCATGCATAAACCAGTATGTTTCACAGCGGCTATTACTGCATTATTGTAGCACTTTGCTATAAAAACACATGCCCTGGCTTATAGGCCTCATGACTGCTTTGTAGCTTCTCCTCTCCAGCTGGTTAGGAAAAATCAGAGTTTCACTGAAACTGTTTCCTACAAAAGATGCTTCCCTTCTTTAAAAGCAGGACTAAAAATGGGACAAATCTAACTCTACAGCAGGGTCTGCAGAAGCTGTAGCCCAGTCACTTTGTGTTCCCATTCTCCTCTGTGGTCTTTGCCCCTTGGGTAACTCTCATGCCTGTTAACCTTTTAATGCAAACTTCGTGCATGATTTTCAAGCTAAAAATACATCCTAGAGGTTCTGTTTTGTTTTGTTTTAAAAAAAAGTACGCCAAACACTTTTCTCCAAGGTAGTAGAGAAAGTGAACTTCTTTCTTTGCCTCTTAATGTTTCAAACATAGAGCACTCAGTGCTCAGACATATACTGAAGTCTAGTTCATATTAGTCTTGTTTACACATAGCACGAAAAACACAACCCAACTTCTACAGGAACACAGCATTGCAAGAAAAAAAATGAGGGGAACAATGCGTTTAGTCTTCTGTGGGGAGGGAACAGCTCCCAGTCCAACAGAAAGGGTAGATTTGGAAGGATGCATTCATCTCGGGGACACGCTCTCAGGTGTTACAGCCTCTGCACATCAGATCACAGGGAAATCCTGTCAAAGCTTTGGTGTTGTAAAGAAGGGTCACTTTGTGAAATTCTCTCCTATGGGTCTCTGAAGAGAGGTTCTCAAAGTTGGGAAAAAACACAGCAAAGAAGGAAAGTCTATATTCCTGCAGCACAGTCTTCCTCCAGACTCTGCAAGGAAGCCTGGGAGAAAAAAGGATGATTGTGTCCTTCTGCTGTACACAAATGGCATCCAAGTCCAGTGCTACATCAGGAAAGTCGATCTCTCAGCCCTCTGCACTTTGCCTAGTGAAATACTTCTTGGATACCTGGACCCAAACAACGTAAGCACATTAATCAACAGTTACTCCTCAAAGATAAAGTACACCTATGGAACGTTATCTAGGAATTCAGCATATGAAAATGTAACTTCTCTATAAAAGAGAATGTGCTGCAGTTAATATGGTAATGTAAGGTGACAGGTAAAGAGGGAACACTGCCCAGCTCCCACACACATGAAATATTCTCTTCATACCTATTCGTCTTCTCATCATCTTCCAGCCTCACAATTACATCTGTGATTATTCCTAGAGCTCTTCAGCTTTAAAATAATGACAAAATTAATCAAAACCTATTAGCTAGAGATTAAATAACAAAGTCCATTTTGCACAGGATTCTTGGCCTCTCCCTCAACCTCACAGACACTTTAATTTTGTCTTTCTCTTTCCTGAATCCTGCACTTTCGTTCAGCCCACATCCTTTCTACTGGCACTTCAGCACTTTGCACAGAGCCACAATATTGCTGAAGGGAACAGAGTCAGGCAATGAAGCAGACAAGGATCTCTGCAAAAGTAGCCTGTGTTTCTAATTAGGTGAAGGAAATGGCTCCCACTACTCGCTCAAAGCTAGCACCTGATCAAGAAGGAGGTGATAAAAACAGTCCCTGGGCATGATGGAGCCGATGAATCAGAACAAGGCATTTCTCTCTTATAAAAGCCTAATTGAACGTGGCAAGAAATAAGAATTTCTAACCCCCTTCTCCCTTGTCTGTGACAAGCCAGAAGCTCACGGTCATCTTGACTGCTCTGAAGCATTCAGTAAATCCCTTACACAGAAGCATGGAAGAGCACCAACAGCAATGTGTGAAAATGGAATTATGGGCATTAGTACATTCTGGAGTAATGTTCTTGAAGGACTAGAAAAGGAATGGTTTTTACTTGCTGAAATATCTAGCGTCCTAGGCCATGGCTTCCATGTTGGCTACCCAGAGACATTCCAAAGGCCACACACCTGTTAACACTGCCTCTCCCTGAAGATTCTGGAGCCAGCCTAAGACAATTTACAGACAAATTTGTTTCAGGTGGAGCTGGGTGTAGTGAAGGCAGCCATCTCGAATTGACACTGTTTTACAGGGGACCACTCAGTAAACACTTTGCTTCCTCCAGCAGCATCAGGGGACTGCCAACATCTGATGGCTCCAAGGGGTGAGGAACAAAGCTAATGTCTTTGAAAAAGCTGAGTAGGGCTACAAAAGAAAGCTTCAAGCACAGAAGAAAGAAACTTCACAATACGTACATGATATTAAACGTATTTACATAGTGGTGAAGCCTGGGGAAGCAACCATTTAGGAGGAACCCAAAGCAAGGATCAGCTTTTCAGCCGAGTCTGTATTTTGCAGCTTTACAAATCCAGGAGCATTTGCCAATCCAAAGACACCCCCATCCCGACCCCATCAGTCTTATCTTGGTCAGTAAGAATTCTTCAGGTCTTCTTATGCTACCTTAGAAATTCTTATTTGTTCCTATAATATTTAATGGTATTGTGGTGGTTAAAATGATGGTTGAAAGGGCTTTATACAGTCTAAATGTCTATCTTTCCTCTCTAAAACACATACCTGAATGGTTTCTGTTCCCAGTCTACAATTTTCCATCTCCAAGTAGTCCACGTCTGCACTTCAGAGGATGGAAAATGATTCATAAAGAATTGAACAAAGTATTTTTCACTGTCATTTATTTACAGGATTTAATTCTTTCCTATTTAAACAGCTAACACTCATTAAGTGGCCTGGTAAGATATTACAGCAATGACATAAGTATGTACAAAATTGCCACGCAGCCACCTTAGGAACGATTGCCATAATGCCATAACCGGTCTCTGAATTAGTTTAGGTCCCAGCGATGGACAAACACTGATAGCTATGATGACAGAAATAAAAACCCAGGTTGGAATGATGTTTAAAGATAAGAAAGGCCCAGAGTCCCTCTTACACCACAGCCACAGGGCTAGGCAAGATTAAAAGACTCCGGTTCAACTGGTGGGCAAACACAGCTCTGCATACCTACTATAGGCCCTGCTGTCTGGCACTCGTGTGTGCTTACAGCATGGCTGTTACTGCCAGCAAATGAACGAAGACGCTGTCACACCTGACAACTGGTAAAAGATTGATGAAATCTAAACCAGATCTATATTGTTTGTGTGCACTGTATGTGCACTTTTCAGAGCTTTATGCTATTCTGTTTCTAACACCCAGACTGCTCATCAGTGTAAAGCAAAGCATTCCTAGCATAACAAAATGCATTTGTTATAATAATGAAATTAGCTATATGGCATCCTGAAAGCAGGTACAAGCTTTTGTGTAGCATCCTTTTTGAAATGAACACAAATAATGGTTTGTTATTATGACATTTTATATAGATACGCAGACTCCTCTCCTCCCTCGACATTCAGTATATCCCTGCTCTGGCTATGGAAGTAGGATCATTTTTATTTTCCCGGACCTGACTCATAGGCTTGTCTGACCGTTTTAGATCACTAAAACACTGTCTTCACACTTTAGTTTTGCCCTTTCAAGTCTAAGCCAAATCCCTGAGCCTTATAACCAGAACGGACTGGAAAGCCATCTTGCAAGGGCTACAGGCACAACAAATATCAAATGCAGTTGCACAGCAAACATTTTCTTGAAAACTGTGCCAACAGTGTTTTGGAAGTAAAGCCAATAAAAAGCAAGGTTTCCTGAAATAGAAGTCCAGCAATAATAGCTGATTTATGGATAACGTTGAAGACTCAGCACAGGGTGGCAGGATAGCATTTAGGACTTTTAGTCTTTAATTAGAGGCTGACAGAGGAAATATTTTCATGCTGTTTCGAGGACCACCTACTGAATGCTCTGTATACTTTTTCAGGATAAAAGGGACCACGTTACCCAGAATCCACAGCAGATAGATGGCTGCATGCAGACAATGGAGAATAGGAGAAAAGGCAGTGAAAGTGAAAAAGCAAGGAATATTATAAGGGAAGGAAAGAAAAGAACAAGGCATATGAACAGACTGCAGTAAACAAGAAGATCAGGAAAAGAGCAAAAGACAATTGTGACTCACCTGCAGGGACCCTAGACTTACATTACTAGGTAGTGAGTGACCTTTTGAGACTACTGTCCTAACCCAGGTGTGCTTCAATGACCAGTAATGACAGACTTCCCTTCCCCTAATACAGGTACTAAACTGGGGAGAAAGAAAAACATCTAGCAAAACAATGCACAAAGAACTAAAAGCAAGGACCAACTGCTCTGAGCCATATCACAGCACTGTGCACAATTCTTGTCCCCACATTTCTAAAAGATCATTGACAAGCTAGAAGGGACAGAGAAGGATAGTTTAAAACTTTCTAAAGTCTTGGAATGGCTTTTGTTTGAGACAAAAAATAAAATAAACCAGGTTTCTTTAGCCTGGAAAAATATAACAAGGAGAATGTACCAGATGTTCATAAGACCACAAATGGTTTCGAGACAGAAAAAGCAGTGATCATATGCTGATCTCAGATTTAGGGGATCAAAGGAAACAAAAGATGCAAAACAAAGCCAATGGTTACCCACACTGAGAGAGACTGAGAGGTCCAAAAGCAGTTAAAAAAATTCCTAGAAGGATTGTTCATCAGGAGCTAGTAACACGGTGATATGTCACCTGTGGCTCCTAAACCAGACATCCTGGAAGCTAAAGGCTTGCAGGAACAGGATCACTTCTGTTTGTACTGTTCTTTAAATATCACTGTTACCTGCTGCTGAAGACAAGCTACCACTCAAGCGATCTTCACTCTGACCCACTTTGGGCGTTCTCATACTACCCTATCTTGCATTTTCTTCTTTTCTTCTGTTGCATTGTATGTCAATTAGAACTGAACTGCTTATACCCAAAGTTAATGTGTGAGGCCTTGTCAATAAGCTCTGGTACCTCATGTCTCCTGGCAAGGTGGTTCAGTATTTGCAGTAAATGGGGTATCTGAAGCATTTAAAAGAAATATCCAAGAAGTGAATGTTGTCTGAAAAAAACAAAATAATCCAACACTTTTTTTGCACAGAGGAAAACAAAATCTCACTAAAAATCTTTCAGCAATGTAAGGGGTGCAGCAGCATACATTCAGTCAGTAAGCCTTGCTACCTACAAGCACATTTGGCAATTCAGTATCCAGACTCTGGACCACACAGTTTCCCCACAGCAACTCTGCACCACCTTCACAACATACAGACTTGAGGTTAGTTTCCAGTTTAAATCTAAAGAGTTATGAGCTACCTCGGAACTTAATCACACTTTGTTCTCAATGGTGATCAGGACAAATGTGTTCTCTGATTCATGGCTTTATGGTTCCATTGGGAGTATTTGCTGTTCCTTACTCTGAATCTTGTTTCACCTTCTCTGACCAAACAAGGACTAAATAGAGTTCCTTCAAAAGTTTAAAACAAGATGTTCTTTTTACCTGGGTCAGGCAGGTAGGAAGTGCTGCTGAGCTTTGTTATCCCAGACAGCAACTAGAGACTTCAATGTCCTCTGTACAGCAGATACCTACAGAGCACAGTGTGGTTGCTGCTGCATGGAGGTGCACAGAGCCCATATGTACAAGAAAAAGACACCACAGCAGAGAAGAGGTATGCCCAAGATCACAGAGTAGACTAGCAGCAGTCAGGGAGACTGATTTGACAGGAAAACAACTGTAATAAATGGGAGCAGAATTTGAATAAACACATTCAGTCTTGAATGTGAGGCATATTTGTTTGCCTCAACTCTAACTGGTATAGAAATCCTAGGTATATCATCTCCCTTTAAATACATGGCAACATCTTTGCAGAATGGTGATTTTGGGGAAAAGAAAAATACCACCACTGGAAGTTTGGATTCTTTCCTGTTTGATTTTACCTGAACTACTTCCTGGATAAGAAACTTGGCAGATCTTAAGGTGCATGCATCTTCCGTACAAGGTTTCCCTGCTTCCCCAGCAGGAGTTAGCACTAAATACTAAAAAGCAGATACATTTCGCTTGCTTGAGGAAATGTATCAATGCAATACACAGTTAGGTTTCAGTCCTGCAGGGAGCTGAGCAGCCAACTCCCTGGACAGTCTGGGGAAGTGCAATCACTCAACTCTTAAAGGATTGTGCTCTACAGACCCAAACCAGTGTTAGCCGGCACCAGCAGGGAGCTCTGGATCAGTCCTTACCTGTGAAAGTTACTGTACAGTACCAGAAACAAAAACCTCACCTGTCATGCTTACTAGAGATGAAGAAGGTCCAAATCCAGCACCATAAACACATCCATACATGCATCATTAAAAAGAACTCCCAAACTGGTACCTCCGTTACATTCCACAGATTACTTAGTCCGTTGTACTTACTAAAAAAAGGTGATTCACTAAAGCAATGGGAATTGGTTACAGGTCAGGCTCACTGCTACAGCTACCATATGGATCAGCCAACCAGCTTCTTGTAGTCAGACAGTAGCTCTCAGTGCAAGGCTACAGAATCTAGTTAGGAATTTGACAGGCAACTGCTTAGGACTCCTGCCAACATTTAGAATCACTCAGAGTCATTTAGAAACTTAGAAACCACCTAGATCATTTAGAAACCACTTCACTGTTTAAAGTTTGATAGGAGCATCCCAAATTGGAAATTAACCCATTCTGTTTCTGTCTCTACACAGAGAGTCTGGCAAGGGTTTAATTAGACTATATGCTTAATTTAAAAGAATGAATGAAAGGAAAACAACAGTGATAGTCCCTCAAAGTCACCCTCAAATATACATATTCCAAGTTCTGTATTGTACCAGTACTTTTTAAGGGTTTGGGGATAATATGCAAAACGTATTATGCTCCTTCCCATGTTGAAAGGCTTGGTAATTAGATTTGGTGGATACAGCTGAAATTGTGTCAAATAAGAGTGAACCCACCAAATCTTTTTCTGGAAAAAAAAGACAAGATGGACAGCAGAAGAAAACTCAGTCTGAGCAGAAGATGCAGCTCCAAGCAAGTCAATAGAAAATGTCAGACTAACAGCACACAGTTGTGCTGCTCAGTTGTTTCCCAGCACCTCTGAGAGACAAACTCCCTGTTATACACAGAACCACAGAATCTGATCAGACACTCTCATTGCCTAACCGTAGCTCCTTGTCTTTGTTACTGTAGTGTTTCCTCTAGACTTATTTCTTATTATTAATGGTTTAGTATAAACTGTTCATTTCCACAGAACACAGAGCTACTCTGAAGCCTTAAAGTCTAAAAGGCAAGTCACATGACTTTTTTTCCCTTACTGATGTAAGTATAGTGCTCTAATTCTCCTTAAAATAGGACTAGTTTTCTTCCTCAGTTTGTGAAGAATAAAGGACCGTCTTTTTCTCTTCTGGGATTTATTTTTGGTTGGATGCTTTACATAACACATTCTTGAAAAATTAATTTACAAAAAATGCAAGACCTTCAGCGACTCAGTGGTGCCGAGTGCTTTATTTTTTGTGTCATGCAGTTTCCCTTTGTCCCTTTTATGTAAGGTAACATAAATTCCATTTTGCAGTTTCATTCAATACTCAACATAACTGGGGCACAAAGAGATGCTTGGAAAGTTAATGCTGCCAAACTCACCAGAGCCAAGTACTGACCCAACCCAAAGGCTGACTCGTGACTTCAGTGGAGCTGCATAAAATCAAATCAACTAAGCATCTGCCCCACTGGATCACACCATTGATAAAAGATTATTAGAATCTGAAACATTTCACCCTTTTTTTTTCCTTCTTGAGAAGACTAGAGTATTAAGAAAAAATTAGTATTTTGATCATATTTGAGTGTACTTGGTTAGAAATCACCATTTAAAAATACACACTTGAAAACAGGTGCTTCATTGCTTTTGATAAGCTAAACAAATCACCTGCCTTGACAAGTAACTGGATGTTTATACCAGTATCAGGGATAAAAGAGAAAGTTGCTAAAAACAGAACTTTTGGAAAAGCTAAAAAAACAACAGCTACACCTAAAAAAGCATGATCTAACCAAGATTTAAGGACTCCTAATTTCCATAACAAAATCAGATCCCAGCATGGCTGTAATTGTAACACATGGAAATAGAAAGGCTATTCCAAGACAAAACAAAATACTTCTCCAACAGACAACATTAGCCACCTTATGCCAAGATCCATGCAGTAAACAACATGCAACCAGCAATCCTGAGAGGTATTCCCACATCAGCTTCGGGGATTGCTGAACATCATTGCTCAACAGCAGCAAGCTGACACAGAGCCGAGCTGGTGCAGTGGCACACAAAGCCACCGACACCTGGAGGAGGAGGAAAACGAAAACAAATCACTAGCCCTCTAAGTTCCAACCATGCAAGGAGGCAGCATCAGAAATTGTAACATTGCTCACTAGAGGGCAGCAGGAAATAATCAAAAAACAGTAACAATTCAATAATTCCCAAAACAGGGGCCATGATCTTCAGCAAGGCACAGGTCAGTTACCTAAAAAACCCACGGTAATTCCGATGGTGTTTGGGATTACAGTTCAAACTGAAGAAGGTTTACATAGGTGGGAGAGAATATTAACTTCCTGGACTCAAAGGGAAATTTTCAGAACAGCACAAAGCACCTTTGTACAGAGCCCTTCCCTTCATCTCCACATCAAGCCAAAAAGTAAGATATTCTTTGGGTACTTTTTGGGAAAGGGACACTATCAGAAATTTCTGTATCCAACCACAGCAGCCAGAAGTGCGAGTACAGGCTCTTCTTAGCTCAGCTTTGGCTCAGTCTGAAAGCGATTTAAAATATCCCTTGTGTTTTGGATTCACAAAGTTAGCATAGATTATTTCAATGAGAATATATAAAGTTCTTTAGTCTTAGGTTGTCTTCAGCATGGCCAGACAAAACAGCCATTCTGGAAATTCCGCTAGTTTTGGTAACTGTTGTGGCTCAGATGGCCAAGCTATAACTTCTATATTAAGTAATGAATGAATACAGTAAATTCTGGGTTAAACTGAACCTTAAGGAACTCATAAAGTGCCAGCCCTGAAAGACTGCTGATATGACAAGTACAGCCTGCTCCTTTCATTTTCAGCTTCTACGTCAGCACTTGTGCACAACTCCCGTACAGAAAAAACACAAACCGTGCCAGACTCCTTCAGTAAACACTACCCACTTCTGCAAAAGAGATTAAGCAACTCTTGACAGGCAAGTAGACATGGTAAACAGGAGAGAGCATTTAAGGACAAGTCAGAACACATGCAGCAACATTAGCATGACTCCTCAGTTGCTAATAAAACACATAACAACCCACTGCAAAACTGAGCATGTAAGTAAGTGTAGCAACTGGGTAAGTGTAGCAACTTTTTCAGAGAAATCACAATTGCCTATAGAACCCAGAGCTGTGTTAACAGGCTGGGTATCTCTGATTTGTTTAACTCACATGCTTGGTTGACTGAAAACCCAGAAGGCAGCTTTAACAGTCAAAAAAATCATGATGGCTTTTATTTTTAAACTGGGATAATCTTGTGATTGGGCATCCTCTTGATCTGAGCAGCAGTGTCACGGCCCAGTCTTACCAATTTGCCTGGAGCCAGTGAGTCTCTGGTGAAATGATTCTGCTCCATTTCCCCCAAGTTCTCATAATTTCTTCCAGATTGACTGTTTTAGAAAAAAAGCTTACTAAAAACACAGTCCATCAAAGGGAACCTACAACCTGGCTCCCTGCATCAGACAAGCAATTAGTACTCTAACATTACTTTTTGCAGAAGCCACCATTCCTGAAAGACTATAATCCCATAGGAAAGACAGGACATATTGCAGCCTGTTGTATTCTTGACATGTGCCTCTGCTGCTGCCAGAAAGAGCTGTCCCCACGTCACCCATACAGCTATTCACGTGGCTGCCCAGCAAGCCAGGCCAGCTCCCTGAGCTGGCTGCTCACGTGGCCACCTGAGTATCAGTGCTAAGCATGGAGCAAGATCAAGAAGCATGGTCAGACACAGCTCAAGACTCACTGCATTAGAGAGGTCAGGGCAGTCCATGGAAAATAACCAAAGGCAAGCCTGGGCTCAAACCTGAAGCAAATTACAGAAACAGAAGTAGCACTTTAGGAGAAGCAGCTGAAGGTTAAACACCTCTATCTAGCCCGCTTTTAGATACACACAGGCCTCTCCAATCACACTGTCTTCCTGCTCCATCTCATCTCTCCAGCATCATCCTTCCTCTCCTAATGTCATCTTTACTCTGTTTCCACTGTTACTGTGACACTACATTTTTCCTGTATCTTCCCCTTCCATTGACCCTATCTACCCATCCATTCCTCTAAGCACAAAGCTTTTAAACTACTTTTCATTACAAAGGAAAAGGGATTAAGTGAGAAGCTACATTACAAAGTAGGATACCCATGCCCCAAGATGGGCAGTCCCAGGGAATGGTCACTCAGGCAGCTGGGGTTGAGCTCTGCCCATGGTTGGGACAGGCAGTCTCCCTGCATGTTGCCACCACTCAGCTCTCACATGCTGCCTCCAAGCTTGGTAGCATCACTGCAGGGCTGTGCTGGCAAACCCAGCTCTGTCAGATCACACAGCATGGGCAAAGCCCAGGATTCTCCCTGCACCACATCGGCCTATTCTCTAATCTTTTTTTTAGGCTGCAATTTTTCCAGGCAAAGGCTGTTTCCAGTGCTCCTGGTATACTCTGGTTCAGCCTTCTACAAGAAAAAGGAACACTGCCGGTGACTTATTTCATTGTAAACAACCTGTATTAGCTGCCTTACAAATATTAATCTGAATAATCTCAGTGGATTGAGAGTAGCCCTGAAGTGAAGAACCTGAGGGTGCTGAGGCTCAGCTTGAGGCGGCAACGTTCTTGCAGCCCAGAAAGCCAACTGTATCCTGGGCTGCATCAAAAGAACTGTGAGCAGCAGGTCGAGGGAGGGGATTCTCCCCCTTTACTCTGCTCTCATGAGATCTCACCTGGAGTACTGCATGCAGTTCTGGAGCCATCAGCACAGGAAAGACATGGATCTGCTAAAGCGAGTCCAGAGGCCACAAAGATGACCCCAGGGATGGAGCACCTCCCCCATGAGGACCGGCTGAGAAAGTTGGGCTTCTTCAACCTAGAGAAGTGAAGGCTCTGGGGAGACCTTAGAGCAGCCTTCTGGTACTTAAAGGAGGCCTACAAGAAAGCTGAGGAGGGGCTCTTTATCAGGAGAGTGCAGAGATAGGACAAGGGTTAACAGTTTTAAGCTGAAAGATGGGAGATTTAGATGAGATACTAGGAAGAATTTCTTCTCCTATGAGAGTGGTGAGATGCTGGCACGGGTTGTCCAGAGAAACCGTGGCTGCCCCATCCCTTGTCCACTGGATGAGGCTTTGGACAACCTGATCCAGTGGAAGGTGTCCCTGTCCATGGCAGGGGGCTGGAACTGGATGATCCTTAAGGTCCTTTCTGACCTAAACCATTCTATGATTCTATCATGATTTAAGGCTTACACACTCAACCCCTAAGCATTGCCAAGTAAGAACTTTTGCTGGCAACTTTTTTTCATCTAGCGAATTCATAAACTGTTGCTGCAGCCTTGTGTTATTGAGTGATACAGATGAAAAACACTATAAACAATTTTTTTTGTATTATTCTTTTCTAGAATGGAGTAACAAAAAAAGAAAATGTACTGAAAATTTCACTGATTAAATTTAATTTTGTCAGTCTATCACTGCTTAAACACTTGAACTCGCTAGGACAATAAGCTAAAAGTACGCACATTTGTTGCAAGAGCAGAACACTCATTCCTGCACAATTCATAATACCACTCATTTATACATAACTTAGACATTTCATAGTATCCCCACAGGACTACTGTTTTCTTGCCTAGGGATGCCTGCCTTCATAAGGCCCTGTTTTCAGGGCTAATGGGTATTATTTTCTCCTGTGACAAGTTATAGAGCCTCTCTAGACTAGTGACTCAGGCACTAGAAATACCTCCATATCCATTTCTGACTCCTGAGACGAGGGTGGCATGATATTTCAGTCAGCTTCAGTCCAGTTCACATGACAGATGTCAGAAAACACAGCCTGCCCTGTCCATCTGCTTCTTTCCTAAGGAAGCTGTCACATTCCCAGACATCTAAAAGCCTTTTGGAAATGCTTTTGTATCACTAAGGAAGATCCTCACCCCTAATAAAAACGTTTCAAGCTTGATGTGAAGACTCCTCATCCATCCTGCCCAAGCCCCAGGACATAATCTTCTGTCATACTGTGGGCTGCAAGCTACAGCCATCCCTGCTCTCCTCAATTTTCTTGTATCACAACAGCAGTTTACAATGTTTCACGAGAAAATAAACAAGCAAAGGAGCTTCCTTTCTCAAGATATTTTTGACAGAACTTGCTCATCAACAGGCAAAATTTTTAAAACCATCCTTCTGCCTTTTCTGCCACTCTGATTATACTCAATGGATTACAAGGCTGAAGTTGCCTCAAAAAAGCGTTTAAGTGAGTATGTATATTGGTGTGACACTGTTATGAGAACAGAACTGAGATGGTCAGAGTATGAACTGGGTCCAATGTGATACGTGGTTATTTAAATAACACGAGCACAGGGTAAGGAATCATTTTACAGTGTACATCCCACAGTTGCTGCACCAGTGGTTTATAGTTGCAAGGGGTCTCTAAAACCAGTGATGAAGGAGAAGGTTCATAGGCTTGATCTGCCCTCCTCAGCACACCTGGAATTCCTGCTGACACCAGGAGGTGATGGAGACAGCAAGGAGACAGGACCCGGCCTCCCAACATACCCTGGTACTGAGCTTTGGCTACATATTGCAAATACCCACCGTATACGACTTCCCCAATGCCGTCATCTGGGTTTAGAGCTGCCTGTCTTCATTTTTGCATATGTCACCCTCGCTATGTCTTAGGACTGCTGAGTGGTAATGCAATTGTTCCGTGCATCCCATTCATCACAGCAATCAAGTCCAGTTGCCTAGAGCCACACTAAATGGTATTTGAGCAACTAAGCTGCCCTACAAACATTGTAGGAACTGCCTCACAGCTCCCAGAATTTCTTCATGCCTGCAACACCGGACTTGTGAAATCTGAGTAAACAAATGCCTTCCAGCTTGTCTTACTGTTAGAGGAACTTCCTCCTCCTCCTCTCCCACAATAGCAGAAAAGCTTGCTCAGGACATTACTCGTAGTGGTGGTCACCACTCTTACGCACAAAAGATAAAGAAAAACCTCAAATCACATACACTGTTCCTCCAATGCAATATGGATCATGGAATGTGATACAGATAACAGTTTAAAGCTGAGGTTACAGTAAAAAATTTGCATCATTAGTAACATAAGACATGTGACCTCCTAGTCTGCATAGGAAAACTAAAGCAAGGATTTGTATCTACTGTTTGCAGATTTCATTACAGTTCTGGATATCCCACAATTAGAGGAGAAGATAACTGCACAGTCAAGTAGTCAACCCCAACAGAGCTAAATTAGTTTGGTAGATCCAGCTGCTTATCTGTTTAGCATGCAAAACAGTGGAATTCCCACTGAAAAAACATTCATGTCTAATTCCAAACTGACTTCTTGGAACCAGACCAAAGTAAACCACACAGTGCCAGAGGAAGCTGAGGAGCCACAGTCTACTTTTACACTATTTAAGAATCCAAAGCAACCACAAATGTTATCAGAGACATTTCACCTGCTCAGGTGCTTTAACAAAGAATCTCCACACAGTATTTTATTCCCTTCCCCAAATAGAATTACTGCAACCTTCAGCTCAGCCAGTATGAATATATGGCAAGAAGTGTCACTGGGCCAGTGCACTTCAATTTCAAGCTTCTTGCCATATATTCACACTGATTGTGCTGAGGGGTGTAAATAATTAGTGTATGCCAGTTATCTTTTGATCTGCTCAGATATACTATTTACTTCTGAGAATCTGGAGTAGTGGTTGACCAAAAATGCTACTTCTGCAGGAATCAGCCCTCCTTCAAGTGAGGCGTGGTAAGGCCTCTGCCACCAGGAGCATAGGCATCCAAACGGAAGCAGTATTACGAGACACAGCTACCCAGACTCGAGACTGTAGGGAGTGTCTCAGCCTACTTGTGGCTCCAGAGGACCATAACAAAAATACAAAAAATGCTTGTCTGAGATGTGAACAGATTCAGGATCTGCTCCTTATGGTTGCAGATCTGAAGGATCAGGTGGAAAGATTGAGAAGTATTCGCGAAAGTGAAAGGGAGATTGACTGGTGGAGTAGAACCCTCTCTCCTCCCAGTAATCCTCCCCAGGAGGCTGAGGAATGCCATATTCCTCAGCAACAGGGTAAGGAGAGTGACCTGACTGGTGAGGAGGACTGGGAGCAGGTCTGCTCTCGTGGGGGTTATAGACCTCCCTTTCAAATGCCAACTTTCCAGCTGCCCCTTCAAAACAGGTTTGGGGAGTTGGAATTTGATGTTCAGGTGGAGGATAGTCTGACAGAGAGCTCACCTGAAGAGGCTGACCTCACATTGCCCATCGGACGGGTCAGGACCTCAAATAAGAAAAAGAAAAGGAGGGTCATTGTGGTGGGAGACTCCCTTCTGAAAGGGACGGAGGGCCCTATTTGTAGGATAGACCCAACTCATCGGGAAGTCTGCTGCCTTCCCCAAGCCCGGGTACACGACATCACCAAGAGGCTCCCGGACCTAATTAAACCCTCAGATTATTACCCGCTTCTGGTGATCCAGGCTGGCGGTGATGAGCTAGTGAAAAGAGGGTCAAGGGTGGTTAAAAAGGAACTCCAGGAGCTGGGATGGTCGATAGATAAGGCAGGAGCACAGGTGGTGTTCTGTTCAGTTCCCCCGGTGGCAGGGATGGATACAGACAGGAATAAGAGAATATATGCAGTTAATAGATGGCTTAGGGGCTGGTGCCGGCAGAGGAATTTTGGATTCTTTGATCATGGGGAAACCTTTATGGCACCTGGCCTGTTTGACCCCGATGGGTCTCGTCTAACTCCGAAGGGTAGGAGAATTCTAGCTCAGGAGCTGGCAGGGCTTGTTGAGAGGGCTTTAAACTAGGCATGACGGGGGAGGGGGGAGTTACTAGGCTCGCCAAAGATGTCCCCGTGGAGGATGAGCCATCCCAAAAGGGGTTGTCAGTAACCCAACTGAAGTGCATGTACACAAATGCACGCAGTATGGGAAACAAGCAGGAGGAGCTAGAAGTCCTGGTCCAGCGGGAGAGATATGATATAGTTGCCATCACGGAAACGTGGTGGAACGACTGTCATAACTGGAGTGCTGCCATGGAAGGCTACAGGCTCTTCAGGAGAGACAGGCGTGAGAAGAGGGGTGGAGGGGTGGCCCTCTACGCTAGGGAAACCCTGGATACTGTTGAAGTTGAGATCGGTGATGACCAGGTTGAGTGCCTATGGGTAAGAGTCAGAGGGGCAGTCAAGTCTGACCTCCTGGTTGGAGTGTGCTACAGACCGCCTGACCAGGAGGAGGATTTGGATCTTCTGTTGTTTAAACAGCTGGAGGCTGCCTCTAGATCGGCTGCCCTTATTCTTTTAGGAGACTTTAACCTTCCAGATATCTGCTGGAAACTTAATACTGCTGAGAGGAGGCAGTCCAGGAGGTTTTTAGAGTGTATTGAGGACTGCTTTTTGTCACAGCTGGTGAGTGAGCCCACCAGGGGTGAGGCTCTACTTGACTTGCTGTTTACAAACAAAGATGGGTTGGTGAGTGATGTTGTTGTCGGAGGATGTCTAGGGTCTAGTGATCATGAAATAATTGAGTTCTCTCTGAACAATGTAATAGGAAAAGCCAGGAACAGAACATCAATGCTGGACTTCCGGCGGGCAGATTTTGGATTATTTAAGGAACTGGTCAGGAAAGTACCCTGGGAAATAGCTCTTAGTGGCAAGGGGGTCCAGGAAGCTTGGATATACTTCAAGAATGAAGTTTTGCAGGCGCAGGAGCGGGCTGTCCCTGTGTGTTGTAAGAAGAGTCGTAGGGGCAGACGACCGCCCTGGATGAGTAGGGAACTTCTGAAGGAACTAAGTAAGAAAAAGAGGATGTATCATCGTTGGAAGGAAGGGGATGTATGTCAGGTCATGTTCAAGGATGTTGTTAAGTCGTGTAGGAGAAAAATCAGGGAAGCAAAAGCCCAGCTGGAGCTCAAATTGGCCACTTCTGTTAAGGACAATAAGAAGAGTTTTTATAAATATATCAATGGCAGAAAGAAGGGCGGCAGCGACCTCCACTCCTTGTTGGATGTGGAGGGAAATATAGTAACCAGAGATGCAGAGAAGGCTGAGGTACTTAATGCCTTCTTTGCTTCAGTTTTTAACAACAAGGATGTCAGCTCGCTTGACAGTTGGCCCTCTGAAGTGGTTGATGGGGGCAGGGTGAAATATGGCCCTCCTGCAATCCATGAGGAGGAGGTTAGAGACCTGCTGAGCCGCTTGGACCCTCATAAGTCTATGGGGCCGGATGGGATCCATCCTAGGGTGCTGAGAGAGCTGGCGGATGAGCTTGCTAAGCCGCTCTCCATCATCTTTCAGCGGTCCTGGCTCTCTGGAGAGGTCCCGGAAGACTGGAAGTTGGCCAATGTGACGCCCATCCACAAGAAGGGCCGTAAGGATGATCCAGGTAATTACAGACCTGTCAGCCTGACCTCGGTCCAAGGTAAAATCATGGAGAAGATAATCCTGGGTGAAATCATGCACCACCTGCAGAACGGTCAAGAAATCAGGCCCAGCCAGCATGGATTTAGGAGGGGTAGGTCCTGCCTGACCAACCTGATCTCCTTTTACGATCATGTGACTCGCCTGGTGGATGAGAGGAAGGCTGTGGATGTGGTATACTTGGATTTCAGTAAGGCCTTTGACACGGTCCCCCACAGTAGACTCCTAGGGAAGCTGGCAGCTCGTGGACTAGATGGGAGCACTTTGTGCTGGGTTAGGAATTGGCTGGATGGCCGAGCCCAAAGAGTGATGGTAAATGGTGTTTCATCCAGTTGGCGGCCGGTCACCAGTGGTGTCCCCCAGGGATCGGTATTGGGTCCCGTCCTGTTTAATATCTTTATTGACGATTTGGATGAGGGGATTGAGTCCATCATCAGCAAATTTGCAGATGATACCAAGCTGGGAGGAAGAGTTGATCTGCTAGAGGGTAGGATGGCCCTACAGAGGGACCTGGACAGATTGGAGAGCTGGGCCGATTCTAATGGGATGATGTTTAATAAGTCCAAATGTCGGGTACTTCATTTTGGACACAACAATCCCATGCAGAGCTACAGACTGGGAACAGAGTGGCTAGAGAGTAGTCAGGTAGAAAAGGACCTGGGAGTGCTGGTGGACAGGAAGCTCAACATGAGCCAGCAGTGTGCCCAGGTGGCCAAGAAGGCTAATGGAATCCTGGCCTGCATCAGGAATAGTGTAGTAAGCAGGACCAGAGAAGTTATTGTCCCCCTGTACTCGGCACTGGTCAGGCCTCACCTTGAATACTGTGTCCAGTTCTGGGCCCCTCAGTATGGGAAAGATGTTAGGATACTGGAATGTGTTCAGAGGAGGGCAACGAAGATGGTGAGGGGGCTGGAGCACAAGCCCTATGAGGAGCGACTGAGGGAATTGGGGCTGTTTAGCCTGGAGAAGAGGAGGCTCAGGGGAGACCTCATTGCTCTCTACAACTACCTAAAAGGAGGTTGTAGTCAGGCAGGGGTTGGTCTCTTCTCTCAGGTGACCAGTGGTAGAACCAGAGGGCATGGACTTAAGCTTCGTCAGGGAAAGTTTAGACTTGATGTGAGGAAAAAATTCTTCACTGAAAGGGTGATTGGCCATTGGAATGGGCTGCCCAGGAAGGTGGTGGAGTCACCTACCCTGGAGGTGTTTAAAGGGAGACTGGATGAGGCACTGAATGCCATGGTCTAGATGATGGTTGGTGTTAGTGTTAGGTTATAGGTTGGACTTGATGATCTCAGAGGTCCTTTCCAACCTTATGATACTGTGATACTGTGATACTGTGTGAAACTGCTGTCTGCCAAGAGCTGAACTGAAGCAGTGCAGTGGTGCAATTCTTCCCTCCCACTGCTATGCTGCACAGGCAATTAGAGGCTGCTTAGCACAATTTCTGACTCAGAACAATGCCTTCCCTTCCTTTCTAGGCCACATGCTGATCCACGTAAATGCAGGCTTCATAAAGAGAATTTCCATTGCACAGAGGCAGTCACTCAGGCCTACCTGAAACAGCTGTGCTTGGGAAAGAGACTCCCTTATGACCTGAAGAGGGAGGACTGATAATCAGTATCTTAACCAGGCACGCTAGGAGAGAGAGTATCCATAGTTAAGAAGCAGAGCTCTCACTGCTCTTGGGCTCCTGTGTGCCTGAGAAAGGCCTCTCACTGCCTGAAAAAGAGACTGAGCATCAGTCACCCTGACAGCTGAATATATGGATTGTGGCCCAGGTAAAGTAATCTGAAATATGCGAATAGTCTCACCAATCTCAAGAGAGAAATTTTCAGGCTAGTCTATCTATCCGTATACTTCAGTATATGTATGTATGTATACCTGTAATTGTGATTATTAATACGCCTTCTACCCTTAAATATTGATACATCTTTGTATGCAGATGTATTCCTGTATTTCTGGGCTTGTATGTAAACTTACCATACTGTGTAGTAAATAGGAGTGAAACTTGTTATTTTCAAATCTAGTTAAGTAGCTGACTAATTTGATTATAACATATATACTGAATCATTTTAAATTACTCTCTTAATCAATAGATAAACAAGTGCTAATAGGAATTTTGCACCCTTACCTCAATAAATTCTAAATTGCTGCTAAACCAAAGATTCGTAAATTCCTACCTTCAACAAGCAGTTTTTATCACACTCATGTCATTAGCAAACACATTCACTGTTATCATTTCAAATAAATGGGCTACAAAGGCCACATCCAGAGCTCATGAGTGGAAGGTACATGATGAGCATAAAGAACATCATGAAAAGTCTAAAAACTATAGTAATTGAGGCAGTATTTCCTATGGATGCCTGGAGGAAAGTTCTGTGGGTTAGTTCAAGTAACTCTTCCTCTGAGAACACACTAAGCATGAATAAAGTGTTGTCAAAACTTTAGCAGCAAATAGTATCCTCTTACCTACTCTTCCTGTGTCTCATCAACCCACAGTTCCCACTGTATCTGTCAAGCTGGAACAGACTGTAGTTCTGGTAAACCGTGTTTTAAGACAAGGCAGATGTGCCAGTACCAGACTGTTGCTTCTCAGGCAAATGACACACTACCTAAATAGATAATGCACTGGCTAAAGAAAGGACATGTGGAGAGGTAGAAACTGTTACCTGTGGGTGAAGAGGCAAAAGTATCCACGGAACGAAAAAGCTCCTCACTATTTTCAGAGCTCTGCGGAGCCAGAAAGCACTCTGCTAGGTCACAAACAGAGGGCAGGTCCAATACGCTGCTTTCCTCTAAATGATGACTTAGTGATGTCTCTTTTCCTTCCATGGTCCCACTGCAGAGACACAAATATGACTGAGCTGGGTTTTTATAGCACAAAAATCCAAACAGAGGTCAACACAAAAAATCTGGCATTTTTGCAGTGTTTTATGAGCTGAGAGAAGCTGTTCTAGCATATTGGTACTTCGTTAAAGAAAACAAGAGCAAAATTAAAGATGTAAAGAAAGAACAGCAGCAAAATCTATAGAAAACAGCTCTCAGCCCTAAGAAGTCCACAACAAATCTGGCTTACCTAGAGGCTTCCCAGTACAGATTCAGGCCCCAATACAAGAAAACTATGCAGTATATTCACTTGAAGGTATATTATGTGTCCATTTCAAAAGTGTTATTTAGGGTCCCTTCCCCTACTAGGGATATTACTGCATGTCACAAGTTCACCCCATCCTTCCTGGCTGTGTTCATGAAATTCATTATGCTCACTAGCAGAAAGAAAGAACATCTTAAAATCTGGTAGTCTCAACCCCACAGGGATGGCAAGCATTTCCTGGTGTGAAGACTCCAGGGCAGCTGTGTTGTATGCCCCATGCACAGGACTTAGGAAAGCTTTCTCTTGAGCTCCCTCAACCAGTCCATCACCACAGAGAGCAGGAACACACAGCTGGGTGGAGAGCAGAACAGGGTTGGTGCCACCTAGCTCCACATCAAGCGTCACAATGGATGGATAACCCTCTTTGAGAAGATGAAACTAAAATATTCCAGTCCAGCAGCTCCAACCACAGACATACAAGTGGCTGGGGCGGGATACGAGTGACATGCAAAAACATGGTGGGGCAGAAGGTCAAAGAATGACAAATGGAGAGAGCAAGTAGGAATCCTTGGGCAAAAGCATTATTAGCACTGACTCAGTAAGAGAGGGGCTCTCAAGGAAAAACATCTGCAAGGCAAGATGGGAAAGAGCCCTAAACAACCTCAGTTTCCACCTGATACTTCAATCACCAGCTTTTGGTCACCATGCACAACCCCTTGTGAGGTAGTCAAGACTCTACACAAACAGCAAAGACTGTGCAGAGCACTCTTGTATTCCAGCTCACATCTGTAGCAACACCAAACAGGGAAGGAATTGACCCAGTCGTTACAGTAAAGGCCTTAAGCCATAAGGACTTTCAGGCAGGAGCTTCACTTAAACACCTACTGAGCACTAATGATGAGTCAGGTAAATGTCAGCTGGTATTGCAGGTTTTTGCCCTCACTCAAGTAACAAATTATGCTTTTTGTGGAAGAAACAAGGACAGAACAAGAGCGTTTCTCCTGAAATGTGAATTTAGTTCCCAGATCTTACAGAGACTCCAGGAGATTTTGTGCAAGTTCTTCCTGTCTACTTAATACACAATAAAAAAGCAGATTGTGGCTCTCAGCTTGGCCCCTCCACCCAGCTGTATCCTGCTATTTTGGTAAAGACTGACAGAAGAACCACATCTGGTGATCAGGCAACAGTTTGGGACCCTGCAGACACACATTTATTTTCTCTTCTATAAAATGAAGAGGGCAACATGTGTTTATAGCAAGGGAGTTGTCAGTAAGAAATGTTACAGCCACAGAAATGGTCAAAGAAATGTGTAGAAGGGATCAGTGCTGAAAAATTAAGCGAATACCCCCATGCAGATTGTTTTATTCTTATTTTATAAAAAACAATTCCTTAGATGCTTCTGTATTGAGTAAACTCATAGCAAAGATGCACCTCTGACCTCTGCAGAATGCTGACTGGCTAATGAACAGAGTGGAGATGTTGGCTGTGATACAGGAGGAGACCAGCTGCCTTGCCTCAGAGGGACAAGCAAGGTCACTGCATTCACAGAAAGTTTCCAGGAAAGTAGAGTGGAAGGTTAAAAACAAAACAAAGCACACAACCATCTGCCCCACAACAGTCTTCAGAGGGAAGCTTCTCCACCATTGCTCTTCATGTCCCAAAACAAAGATCATCTGCGCATAAGGAACAGAGAGGAGGAGAAATTTTTCTCATATTTTGTTTTTGCTACTTTTTAAGTACGTTAATATTTTAGAGAAGAAAACTGACTATTTCTGTCCTTAGTCTGGGAAAAAAACCCACACCAAAACCCCAACTAATCATACTCCTTTAAGGGCAAGTGAGAGATTATAGCAATAGGAGCTGCAGGTGTGGTACCACAGCAGCTTAAGGCTGTCAATGATACGGACTGCTGTGATCCTGGCCACCTCTGCCAGCTGCCTGTGTCACCGTCCTTCCTTGTATTGCCATGACATGCAGCCATGTGAGGTCCAGGTTCAAATAAAACAAATCACCTTTTCTTTAAAAAAAAAAAAGTTTCCCCTGGATCAGCTCCCACTAGTCCTTCAACAACTTCAGAGTGCAGTTTGACTGTATGAGTCAAGTACACAGCAGTTCTACTCCCCAGAGACCTGTGAAGATAAGCAAGACCTTAGCTCAGCCTTGAGCATTCAGACATGTGAGAGACACACACCATTACCTCTGTGCCATACCTGGGAACAGCAGGGATGCGGAAGCAATCCCCTTGGACAGAGTTCAGCAGTGAACAGCCTGTCAGTACTTCAGGATCCCCTCCTCCTTTCTTCATGGTTTGTTAACTCCAGCCGGCTGGAATGAAACAAACAGGTTGGTTACATGCTTTGCATCAGCTGATTAGGCTGAGGGACAGTGTGACCTTTCAAAGCACATATGCCTGCCGATGTCAAGCCAGTCATCACATATACCACAGTATGTCAGGTCAGCACAGAGACAGGTTTGTTCTAGGAATCAGAAATATCACATCTAGTAATGCCCTTGAATCTTCTGACAGTGATGGAGACCTCCCGGAAAGGGGTCAGTACACTCTAAAATAAAGCCAAGATTTCCTTTACAAGAAGCTGCCAGATGGGCTGTTCGTTCAAAACCTGTAAAGCAGATAAGTGAATTACAGCTGGCATCCTTTACTCTCCCTTGCGGAGCGGCAGCAACAGGTTCCCCAACAGGTTTACCTCGTGGTGCTTTGACTCTGGCAGCCTGCGCTGTGTCAAACCTGAACCAAGAAATACGTTTTAAGAGGGCCACAAAACCTGGTGTGCCGGAGCAGGCCACAGGCCCGCGAATTCCAGATCCTGTTTCCCTCCGCCATTACCTCATTGTTGTCAGTGAGCAGCCGGGACAAACAAGACTTCCAGGAGGAAGCCTGGTTTACCTCCGGCCCCGCGAACGGTGGCACTGCTGCCCCCGCGGGTCTCGCAGCCGCTTCCGGCCCAGCGCGCGCCAGGGGCGCCCCAGGGGGCCGCGCACGCGCCTCAGCGGCCGCCCCGCTCCGCCGCTCTGAGGGCACGGGGGCAGCGCTCCTCCTGCCGTCTCCTTTCGTTCGCCAGTTGCTGCTGTCAGACACAGGCGTTATTTCAGCTCCCCTGGCTGCTGGGAAGCACAGGGCAGGGCCTGGTGCCGCCCCTGTCAGCCACAGCCCCGCGACCCAGCCACGGCCGCCGCCTCCGCCCGTGGCTGAGGAGGAAAACAGCGGCCGCAGCGCCAGAGGGGTAGAGAGGAGAGCCAAGAGCACGCTAGGCTCCCCCGTCGCCGGATCCAGAATGGCCCCCCCGGCCGCCGTACCGGCGAGGGGCAGCGGACAGAGTCGTTCTGGGCCGCGGAGCCCGCGCTGGCACCGCCCCGGGCACAGCATGGAGGGGGGGGCACCTCTGGGGGCGGTGGGGCCGGAGGTCCCACTCTGTTAGGGGAGAGGGAAGAAAGAGGAGAAAAATACATTATCCCAAACATGTGAAACTGTTGGAACGGTTCCAGAGAAGGCCACGGAGAGGATCCGAGGGCTGGAGCACCTCTGCTATGAGGACAGGCTGAGAGAGTTTGGGTTGTTTAGCTAGGAGAAGAGAAGGCTTTGGGGAGACCTCATAGTGGCCTTCCAGTACCTGAAAGGGCTACAGGAAAGCTGAGGTGTGACTGTTTACAAGGGCAAGTAGTGATAGGACGAGGGGGAACGGCTTTAAAACTGGAAGGGGGAAGATTTAGATTAGGAAGAAATTCTTCACAGTGAGGGTGTTGAGGCACTGGCACAGGTTGCCCAGGGAAGCTGTGGATGCCCCCTCACTGGAAGTGTTCAAAGCCAGGTTGGATGGGGCCTTGAGCCACCTGGTCTGGTGGGAAGTGTCCTTGCCTAAGGCAGGGGATTAGAACTGGATGGGCTTTTAAGATCCCCTCCAACCTAAACCATTCTGTGATTCTACATACCGGAGGGTCATCAAGGCCATTTCCAGTCAGATTTTCCTCAGAACGCATTTAACTCTGTTTTAAATCTCTACACAGAGGAGAGGCTCTGGTGCTCAGGCAGGCAAGGTGGAGCAGCAGCCAGTGTGTCCTGTGATGTCCCCAAAACTGGGGATATACATAAATCCAGTTAATGCAGAGTCAAGGCGTGTTCATTCAGTAATGACCAGAAAAGGTGGCAGGCACTGAACACAGCCAGCACACCTGGTCATTGATTATGGGGTGTTTATATACCTTGAAACAGAGAACTAAGATACAAACACTCTTACTGGTTCAGTATGGTTTTACAGTAAAAGATCCATACATGTGTGCCTACCTTCTCATGAAATATTCCATTACCAGGATGTGCCTCATTTACAGCTAAGATCTCTTCCTGCAGGCATCATTTTTAGTTTTTGAATGTCTTAAGGTAAGCTAAGGATACAAATTTTCTTTGCTTCATTCCAGTCTTACTGTCTTAAGTTGACATAAGATTACCTTCTTTATTAAAAAAGTACAAATCATCCCTACAATGTACAGTTTCTCACACACCTGCACACTGTTACAAACCTTTTTGTTTTCCAGGTTCCCTCTAGACTTTTGACTTTGATTTCTGTCATGTTAATGTTTGTACTTAGGTCTGGATTCCTTCATTAATCCCACATCTTGAAGACGAGTATTGGTCTCAGCCTGTGCTGACTTGGCTGTTTTACACTGTATAAAACCCAACCCAAGGAACAGCCTGGAAGAGGCCTGAGCAGTGGTGAGCACAGGGCTGTGCTGGATCTGCAGGGTGGGAATATCACAGCAGGGCATGGAAATAAGCAAACACACATCTCACCTGGGCTGACAGCAGGTGAGTAAGCTGTCAGTCTCCCTCCTAGGGTTTGCAGAGCTGATCTACAAGAATTTGTATGGAGGTCAAGGAAATGTGAAGCCAGCCACTGGCTGATTGCACCAAGGGTGCCAACTCCCACATGGCACTGAGGAGTTTAACTGGCAGTGCAGTGGAAGCGCCACAAACCCTGCTGGGAAATAGGATACAAACTACACTGAATCTGAGGCATACCCATCATTTTGGCACGTGGCATGGTTGCGATGTGCTGTAACGGCCATGGCAGGCAGGATGACAAGAATGCCAGCAGCGATCATGGAGAAGTGACACAGACATCCTGACTCTGTTAACAGGAAAGCAGCAAGCGCTCCCAGACACACACTGGATGCTTTCCTAGCAAAGAGAATATATTGCAATGCCACCTAACAGAGCATGCATGGGGCAGCCAGACATCCCAGGACACTACCGTGGGCCTGGCAGAGGTCAGGGAGCAGCGACTTCTATTGTCCAGGCAGGCAGTTGAGGAGGAAATCAGCCAGCTAGCCTGCCAGGGAGAAGTCCTGCCAAGGAGACCTGGCTGTGCTTCTCAGCACATACACTACCACGGAGACTGGGAAGGAGCTGGAGCCTTTGAATTCCCATGGTTGTCAAGGCAGCTTTCTTTTGCTCCCAGGTGAGCTGGCTCAAGCCAGGGAAGGGTCCCACAGGGAGAGCATTTGAGTCTGCTTTTCAGGCACAGCAGCTGCAACTCTGCCTTGCACTTACAGCCTCCTTTGAGCCAGGCCTGGGCTTTTGGGGTCACCATGCAAGTACAGATGCAAGCCTTGCTATGTCCTAGGCTGTAACTAAACCCAGACACTGCTCTAGTGCCAGGGTACCTCTTGCCATTCACTGTCATGCCTCAACACCTACCCATCCCTCTGTGGAGTGGGATGGCCCCTTTTATTATGGACTGGAAGGCATCACTCCAGCGCTTCATTTCCTTTCAGGGAGAGGGGCTGGAGCTGAGCTGGGGAGTGCAAAACATCATCAGATCTGCCTTATTTAGCTATGGGAGCACGCGCAATACTGCAGCATCAAGATTTCACCCCATTGGACCATCCCAAGTCTCTGTAACCAGATAAGCTCTAGCAGTGGGAACTTGCTAGGTATTCCAGCTTCTGGAAAAACTAGGAGCTCCAGCAAACAGCACTGACAAGGAAGCCATAGTGCTTATTAACAAATGTCTCCAGTTTACCAGGTTCTAATTTGTTTCTATTAGGTGGACAACCAAATCTTTGAACTTGCCTTCATTCTCCTCCTCTCCCTTACCTGAAGGGAGAGGTCCTGTGCCCTCCTGACAGAGCAGTGCACCTACCTGGTCCCTCCCTCTGCCATTGTAATCAACACTCTTTACCTTTATTCCTTATGGACTGCATTATCATAAAAAATACTGTGTTTGCCTACAGTATTTAGGGCACATATGTAAGTGCATACTATGCTCCCTCTTTTTATCAGTGTGTTAATGTTAGCACATGATAAAACTACACCAGCAGCTGTGTCTGAAGTTGGTGAAAGTGGAAAGTACACAAGAGCCAAGAAACACAGAATTAAACCTCACACTTGACATTTACCAAAGATCGAACTACTGAGAGTCACGCACGGGGAAAAGGAAATAAATTTTCTGACTATTGTAGCTCTGTCACTGTGTGAGTATTCAAAATGTCGAGTCTCAGAGTCTTTGTCATTGAAACTGATGTGTATCTGCTGACTTACCATCTTAATATGTAACATGAAGGAAGAAAGTCTGTCTTCCTAAATAGCAAAATTAGCAAGTTTGTATCTTTTCAGTTCTTTCCCATTGTCACACCACAGGGGAGAAACTCTGTCTACTCACTTCCTTCTTTCACAATAGCTAGAAGTTAATTTAGTACATGAAAACAAAATAACAACTGAATAGCTTCAACTCAGCAAGAAGTGCCTAGGGCAGAAGGGATGCTAAGGAGACACAAACAAGGTTGATTTTCTCACTGTTGAGTTATACAAAGATTGTTCTGTTGTTTAATAGAAATTATTAAACCAAAGTTTGTAGTGTGCATACTTAAGTGTTTTGATTTCACTTCCTCACAATGAACCATCAAAACTGAAAGCAAGAAGGAATCTGTATATTTAAATCTATTACTTGAATGCATTTTACTTCCCAGCTTTAGAGACTGTAACTGAAATGGATGGAGGATCAGGCTGTGCTGGACTCCCATTCTGAAGTTCCCCTCAAGCCCTGCAGACAGTGCTTTAGTGGCTTTTGCTCTGGAAAATCTGCTTGTGGTTATCCCAGGAATGAGTGTTTTCAGGCTTAAGGCAAGCCCATGTGAGAAATGGTTCTTCGAAATGAGCCCTGAGATGAGAAACTACAAGTGGCAGTTCATCTCCACTCCAGACCAGTGAGGTTTGCTGGTGGTACTGCAAATTTGAAAGGGCAGAGGAAGGCTGGAAGAAAAGCTCTTTTCCACCACCCCATAAAAGGTAAGACATCTGTTATTCTCAAGTAACTTTTTGCATGATCATCCTCCCTTCACTTAGAGCTATGTCCTTTGTGTGCATACCATGGTACAGCATGGAAAGTGCAGCTCAGCTGCAGAGGCAAAAGACGTGAAGGCTGCATTAGGACAGCAGGCACTCAAGGAGCATCTCCAAGCTCCTTGGTCTAGGTGTACTATCCATCCTAATTCCTACCAAGGCCAGACCTTGGTTAGCATACTTGGGGGAATATACTCGCTTACCTGGCAAAAAAAACAGACTATACCTGCGCACCACCACCTCCGCCACCCCACAAAAAAGTGTTCAGTTGTCCTAAAAGTCATTGATTTATCCAGCTGTGACAGCTGGTCAGATGAAGGGTGTTACTAGTTCCTCCAGATTTCCCCCAGTTAAGTGTCCAGGACCACATAAAAACACATTGTGTTTCACATTTTGCCACAGCAAAGGCAACCATTCAAACCAGCAAACCTCCTTCTAAAGGGTCAGTTCCACTTAAACTGAAATGCTCCTCCTTGTCATTACTGTCTCCAAACAGTGATAACTTCAGGGTTAATGCCTTGCAGAGCTTGGATTGAACTATCACAGAGCACTTACTGCTGATTCAGGGTCCTGGTTAACACTGTCAACATATAAGCTATCCTACTTGTCTTTCTCATACATAGTCAAGTACGCATTTACCAAGTTATCCCAGCCCTATATAGTATACTCTGATAACTGTAATTCTCTTCAAGACAGGTTAAGGTTATGAACAGCAAGCAGTCCTCTGTGTTACAAAAAGTGGGTCAGCCAAGCATCTGAAAAATTCTTGGCCATAAGACAAGTAAAGATTTTTACTTCCTCCTTTAGTAACTAGGATTTCAAGCCTTTTGCTTGCTGCAATCAGCACCCAAAGTACAGAACATTTCAAAGACCAAATGTTATTTCTGCTGTACCACATGCCACTAAATTGACTTCTTTATTTTCCCTCCTAGGAATCTGTTGCTGTGAGTCTGCCATCAGATCCAGCATCACATCTGCTTGGGTAGGGGTGTCTATAATGTGGGTAAAGAAGTTATCATCTATGCACTCTAGGAGTCTTCTGGATTGCTTACAGCTTGCTCAAGGTGCTTGGCTCCCAGGGCCGGTTCCCAGGGGTGCAGCTGGCAGTGCTCCCATCTCTGCAGTGAAGGCACTTGCTGCCTTTGCTCCCACTGCCCCGAGAGCCACCAGCCATGGCCATGAGTAACTGCGGCCACAGCCAAGGGGACTCGTCATTCCAGAGGATGGACATGAACATGATCCAAGGGCTAGAGCACCTCTGCTGTGAGCACAGACGGAGAGAGCTGGGGTTGTTCAGCCTGGAGAAAAGAAGGCTCTGGGGAGACCTCATAGTGGCCTTCCAGTACTGAAAGGGGCTACAGGAAAGCTGGAGAGGGACTTTTTACAAGGGCAAGTAGTGATAGGATGAGGGGGAACGGCTTTATAACTGGAAGGGGGAAGATTTAGATTAGATAGTAGGAAGACATTCTCCACGATGAGGGTGGTGAGGCACTGACACAGGCTGCCCAGGGAAATTGTGGATTCCTCATCCTTGGAAGTGTTCAAGGCCAGGGTGCCATGATCTTTAGAGCCAATGCAGAGGGCATTGCCTGTCCCAGCAGAGCTGGATGGTCTGGAGTATCTGCCTTGGATCAAATGTCACGAGAAAGACAAGCTCCAGCCCTGCAAACAGACTGTGATGTCCCTGTTGGTGTCAGCTGAACCTGTTGAGTGATTGCTGGAATTGCAGCTGGGGTTTTGCCTTTGTGTTGCTATCATGACTGCTCATCTACTGACCCATAAGATCTGTTGGATGATGAGACCTTAAGGAACACAGGATGATGAGGGGTACATGGCTCTAGGGCTCCGAAGGTGCTTCCCAGTGAGCAGCTAGCACTTGTATGTGAGGATGGGTTGGGTTTTTCCTTGGCATTTCAGTGCATCCAGACCTCTTCTGGAGGGATGGGTACAACTTGCCCCAGCATCCCAAAGAAAGTCTGGGCAAAACAAACTTGGAAATATCTGAAAATCTGGCTTCCACCAGTTTCCATGAGCATTCTTCCCCTCGCTGGGCTGTCAGGATTAGCAAAAGCTGTTGTAAGTAGCTCTGCTGCCATGGCAGAGATGGACATTGCTATTGCAGCCCTACAGCTGGGGGGAAAACAATCATCCCGGTAGCCCTGCATCACGGGATGGCCTTCAATGATGTGCTCATCACTCGAGAAAGATCCATGTGCACCAGTCAGCACGACATGCTGTGCAGATGCAGGCTGAGATCAGAGATTATAAAGGACCATCCATAAAACATCAGGCGAACTTCCGCTACTGCATGAAATAGCTGGAGAAAAACCTTTTGGAGGGATGTGGATGGCTGCCAGGCCTGACGGGATGGTTAAGAAGTAGTATAATTTGTTTGGATTATTAATTTTGAGGGGGTGCAGGTTAATATATCCATAGCCACCAATTAGGGGAGGTTGTCCCTCTCACCCACGGTGCACCTGGCACTGGAGCTCCCATGTCACAGAGGATGTCATGGCCCATGTATCAGCTGCATCTGCCAGTGCCCGGCAATGAGTACAATGCAGAGCTTCTGTCCTGCTCCCAACACTGCCCTTCTCCTCTGCTCCCGATGCAGCCCAACTGCCCTGGTCCTGGCACAGCCCTGCTTCTGATGTGGCCCTTCTCTCCTGTTCCCGGCCTTGCCCTTCGCACTCCTCTGCTCCCAATACCTCGAACACACAACCCAACGCCTTCTCAGCTGCTCCCAGCAACTCCTTCCGTATCCCATCATGAAGGCCTGGAGGAAGAGGATGCTTGTCCTGCTGGAGGTGCAACCCCACTCTGCAGAGGGGGACACCCCTCACTGACCAGTCAGGCAGGAGCAGATACTCCCCGCAGGTGGTGCAGGGTGCAGATCCCTCTCTGGGGAGCTCAGGGGAACAGGAGCTTGGCTCAACCTCTCCACCCACCCTGCAAGGTCATGGGCTGGGAGAAGCCCTTGTGGGCTGCTCGTTTCCTGCCCAGACTTTCTTTGGGAAGCTGGCAGCCCGTGGCTTAGATGGGAGCACTCTGTGCTGGGTTAGGAATTGGCTGGATGGCCGAGCCCAAAGAGTGATGGTGAATGGTGTTTCATCCAGTTGGCGGCCGGTCACCAGTGGTGTCCCCCAGGAATCGGTGTTGGGTCCCGTCCTGTTTAATATCTTTATTGATGATCTGGATGAGGGGATTGAGTCCATCATCAGCAAGTTTACAGATGATACCAAGCTGGGAGGAAGAGTTGATATGTTAGAGGGTAAGATGGCCCTACAGAGGGACCTGGACAGATTGGAGAGCTGGGCTGATTCTAATGGGATGATGTTTAGTAAGTCCAAATGTCGGGTACTTCATTTTGGACACAACAATTCCATTCAGAGCTACAGACTGGGGACAGAGTGGCTGGAGAGTAGTCAGGCAGAAAAGGACCTGGGAGTGCTGGTTGACAGGAAGCTCAACATGAGCCACCAGTGTGCCCAGGTGGCCAAGAAGGCCAATGGCATCCTGGCCTGCATCAGGAATAGTGTAGTGAGCAGGACCAGAGAAGTTATCGTCCCCCTGTACTCGGCACTGGTCAGGCCTCATCTTGAATAGTGTGTACAGTTCTGGGCCCCCCAGTTTGGGAAGGATGTTAGGATACTGGAATGTGTTCAGAGAAGGGCAACGAAGATGGTGAAGGGGCTGGAGCACAAGCCCTATGAGGAGCGACTGAGGGAGTTGGGGCTGTTTAGTCTAGAGAGGAGGAGGCTCAGGGGAGACCTCATTGCTCTCTACAACTACCTAAAAGGAGGTTGTAGTCGGGCAGGGATTGGTCTCTTCTCTCAGGTGACCAGTGGCAGAACTAGAGGGCATGGACTTAAGCTTTGTCAGGGAAAGTTTAGGCTTGATATGAGGAAAAAGTTCTTCACTGAAAGGGTGATTGGCCATTGGAATGGGCTGCCCAGGGAGGTGGTGGAGTCACCGACCCTGGAGGTGTTTAAGGGGAGACTGGATGAGGCACTGAGTGCCATGGTTTAGATGATGGGTTGGTGTTAGTGTTGGTGTTAGTGTTGGGTTATAGGTTGGACTCGATGATCTCGGAGTTCCTTTCCAACTTTATGATACTGTGAAACTGTGATACTGTGAAATCAAGCATCCCTGCTTGGGGGCACATGTCCCCATGGGTACCCCAGACTGATATCAGAGGGACGCTTGCTGGGATCAGCTGTGTCCTGCTTGCAGCCTGAGCTGATCCTTTCTCTGCTCCTTTCCGGGCTGGAGCCATGGCAGTTCAGCCCTACCTGCAGAGCAGTGTGGAGCCGAAAAGCCACCTGCACAGAGTAAGGAGCTTCTCAACATTGAGACAGGAGTAGGACCGGGGTCTGTGCCAAAGGCCCAGTGGGGCTGCTCACTCCTGTGCTCTCTGCTCTGCCAGATCCGCAAGACCTTGCCCACGTCACAACTGCTAAAGAGCAGGAAAGACAGGATCTTGCAGCTGCAAGTGCTGGCCCTGGATTCTAGAGGGTGCTGGTGTCGAAGGAGCCCTTCAGCCTCCAGCCAGCTCCTGGCTGGGGACATGCCCAGGGGTCCCATCGCCCCACTGCTCTCCCTGGGTGGCATGAGGGGGAAGGGGTGCCAAGACCCCTTCCCACAGGTCCGCTTGGCTACTTCACTTTTGGCTTAGGCTGTGCCACTTTGTGCTGGGAGCTGCAGAGGCAGCTGCCAGCAGCACAGATGTGGAGATGGACATAGATCTGAATCTGGACATGGAGGAGGTGGAGGAGGAGGTGGAGGAAGAAGAAGAAATGTGGACAGCCCCACCAGCATCAGCACAGGTACATGCTCCCCATCCAGTGTCGCAGCCAGGCTGGGGCTGAGGCTGGGTGGTGTGGGCCCCCTGCAGGGACACGGCACCCAGTCCCCTTGTTCTGGTGGCATCACAGCCACCTCCACCCTGCCCTGAGCACCCATCTGCTTTGGGAAGGGAGGGGTTTCTTAGGGCCAGATAACCCCAGTCTAACCCTAATCCCAGCCAGGGCTTAGCACTGGGGGCAGGGTCCTCCTCTCCCAAGCATGTCCCAGAGCTGTGACAAATTGATACCCATCAAGATGAACCCCTGCTGCTGCTGAGCCATCTCAAGAACCCCCAGCTCTGCTGGACGAGGTGCTGCTCATTAGCCAAACAGCTTTTCTTCTAGGACTCACAGAGCTGCCATAATTGCTGGAGCATGGAGGAGAGTGAAGAAGACGATGACTTTTAAGCTATTGTGTTCAGTTGTTTTTCCATAGATGTATTGATGTTTGTTTGGACCCAACCTCTCTCTCTCAACCTTGCATTTGGTGTGGGTGCATGAGGCACAGCCAAAACAACAAATCAGTATTTGTTTTGGACACAACCAAAATGACAAATCAATATTTTGGACAGGGCCAAAATATCAATCAAATATTCAGGAGCACTCTGAGTTGCAACTTCCCAAAAGTTGCAAAACCAGATCCCAGTCTGTTCAGATCTCAGTCTGATCCCCTCAAGGCAGCCAGACTAAACCAACACAATTCAGATCTGATCTGTTGCACAGTAGTGCCATGGAAAAAAAGAAGAAGAGAAAGACGAGAGAGAGAGGAATAAGAATAGTGGGGGAAAGAGAAAAATAGTCACCACTCCATAAGCATCTTCCCTTTCATTCTTATTTATACCCTGGAAACCGAGTGGTCTACAATTTCTTCAGCTTCTTAGTCATCACACGATCTAGCAACTGGACTCCTCTAGTTCTGGCAGAGAGTATGTGTTTGAGTTTCCCAGTTCTTGTACTCCTGGGATCTGGATGAAAATTGTTACAGCTGGACATACATATGTTTGTAGACGCATAAATATCCACCAAGGATTTGTTATGTTCTCATGCTGCTAGGCCTTCAGAGAATTTCCAAAAAATGCTTCCAGCCTCCCTTGAACTAAGTAGTCCTAGGAGAACAGGAAAAAAGTCAGGCTTCTTGCTTGGATTTTCCAGTGCCTGATACAACAGTATAGAGCTCCAGCAAGAAGTGTCAACTGCAGTATTTATGCACGTCTCTCCACTAGCAGTCCTCCAGTGCCTAAGAGCTAAGCCACCTCCACTGACTTTCTACACTGTTAGGGTCTATCCTGTCTAGTAACACACTTTTGTTACAACAAGCACATCAGCTCTGAGATCGTTACCTATCTACAGATTTGATCAGAGTTCAGAAGTAACTTGAGATGAGCACATCCGCATTGGCTTTGTTTCTATTAGAAGCTGGTCTCAAAATAGAGGAGTGTTACACCCTGCTCCTGACACCAGTAGTGTTAAGATCCACCCCGACCTGCACAGTCAAAAAGGGATGGTGAAAACAGTTCTTTTGAGATCTGTTGGAGACCAACAAATCTCCTAGGGTAAATTCAAGTGCAGTATTTATTTTGGACACAGCCAAAATCACAAAACAGGTACCTGGGTGCACTCTGAGTCCCACCTTCTCAAAGTTGCAAAATCAGATCCCAATCTGTTCAAATCAAAATCTGATACATTGAACATAGCCAATGGTGCTAAACAAACCACAACACAACTGGGATCCGATCCAATACACCACAGTGCCAAGGAAAAAAATGGTACAGTGAGATAAGTCAGAGAAAGAGAGAAAGAAGTAGCAGGGGAAAAGAAAAATTCTAACCACTCCAGTGGGGCACTTGGCAGGCACTGTTGGTAGGGCAAGTCCACGCCCTAGTAGCAGGTGGAGGGGAGAGAGGGAGAGGGAGAGCAGTGCCCGCTGCTACTCCTCCCCTTCTTTTTGTTAACTGGGAGCCACAGAAAAGCCCCTCAGGACCACACAGCCCTGCACTCAGACAGTGTTTAAGACACAACAAATACATGTAAAGCAGTCGGTCTTTACAAGGAGTCATGTCTTTAATCTAAAGAGGCTGACATCCTGCAAGGGTGGTTGAGATGAATAAAGTGAAACTCTAGTCCAGAGAGCACGGAGCACTGGAAGGAAGTCACCCTCTGCTGATACACAGTGCTATCTGCTCCCTCAGCAGTTCTCTCTATGTACAGCTTCAGGGAGCTTCTAAATAGATTTGCAGTTGTCAGCGTATCATTTTACTTTAACTGAGTTCTTATTCATAAGGCCTAGGATTTACAGTGGTATTAATTTCACACATCAGTTCTAGGAGACAATAACTTTATAACTTAAAATGGAGGTTCCATTCTGATCCTGTTCCAACGTATCTTGATTTGAGATGACTTATGCCTGCCCTACACATCATGGTGTGGTGGAGTGGTGCTTTTGGGGAAGTTTTTTTTTTTTGGAGTAGTTACACTTTTTCCCATATATTCTTTATATGACTTTATAGCTTCTAAAGGCCCATTCAAGAAATGTCCACTTCTAGCACCTGCACTCCGTCTGAGTCCCAGCTAAAGGACTAAAGCTGGTCAAAAGCCAGACACGTATTGGTGCTTCTAGATGAAAAGGACACTGCTTCTAGATGAAAAGGTTTCCTCTACCTCTGCTGAGACTGCTGCTGATGGAAAGGAGCAAGAAAGTGCTCAGAGTGCTGTTGGCTTCCAGCTCTTCTCCAGTGCTCCACCTAAGCATGGAAGGGCTCTTTACTGTGAAATGCTCACAAAATTCTGCTGGTTTCCCTGGGAGGCCTAGCAGTTACGCCAAGAGGAAAGGAAAGGCTTCTCTTCACTGCTGCCTTTTTGCTTTGAGCTATTTAGCAGTAAGAGGGTGGGTTTGGGCCTTCCTCTTCTGAGCTGTCAGCAGAGTAGAAGTACAATGGAAATTGTCCCCCAGCCTGGAGATCAAAAGGGTAGCAAATCTAAACCTGGCAGAGTGATACAATAAGTCATAAAATTATCTTCCTCTCAGTCTATGGCAGCCTTCAGCTTGCTTGTGAGTGTTCGCATGAGCTACTCTAATCCAGTGTCACCAACGCTGAGAACATGCTGTCATGCAATGGATCTATGTGACTACCTCAAAAGGAACACCAAGCTACCACGCTTACCTCCAGTATCAATCCTCACAGCTTCAAAATCCCCCACAACTACAGAAAGACTTAAGCCAAGCATGTTTTTTGTTTGAAGAGATTGGAGCCTTGTTGCTGGCTTTAGGCTACTATTTGTGATATTCTTCTAGTTGCCTTTGTTCATGGCCTCCAATTAGTAGAGAGAGCCCACCTTTTGGAGCACGAAGAGCCATGCAGCTTCCAGGGCTGGCACATATCCACTACTGCTGAGCCTGCTTTTCCACTCCCAGTGCTGACACAGCTTGGGAGGAGGAAAACGAAAGCTTTAGACTTGGGCTGAGGCAGAAGAACCCTATAAGACCTCTGCCCTGCTGGAGCATGATTTCATACACTGTGTTTCTGAGTCAGCTGGAGAGAGCCTTGAATTCCTCGGGTAGAAGCACTGGACTAAGAGTGCCTCAGGCACTGCACGTGAACAGATACAGAAGAGACCTTTCCCTCTGGTCTAAAGCTTATTTATTGCCTAACAGCAAAGATATATTGCAGAGAGAGTGTTGTTCTTTGTCCTCAGTCTCCAGACATAAGCTCCTTAACTGCTTTTCAAGGAAGCACTCTCTAATCTGTTATTTTTACATTAGCTACTTCTAAGGGATTGCTTAATGCCTACATACTTGGAGGTTTTTGATGCTCACATTTCTCAGTACTGAATGCTCTGATTTATTTGCAGTTGTATCATGCCAGTTTATATTCTACTGACAGGATCACAGACAGAGTCTGGCCCAGACAGGCATGAGAATAGAGACTTCTAATCAAAAAAAAAAGATTTAAAAAAAAAAAAAGAAAGAAAAATCAAAGCTGTAGTGACTCAGTCACTAGCTCAAATCACTCTGATAACAGAGTCTCCCTGAGTGGAGACTGCTTTCCAAGGGTGATGCAATCCGTGAGTCCTGGCCATGGATAGAATTTGGCACGTAACTCAGGGCTTTGCTACACTGAGAGACAGGCAGATATTCCTCTTGTACTTTCAACTGAAACTTCAAACTTCCAGTTTTTCCCCTGAAAAGCAGGGAGGAGCAGGGAGAACCCTCTGTTCTCCGCCCCAAAATATCTGAGTTTGCTGATGGAAACCTACTAACTGCAGTGACCTGCTGGACCAGCATCACAGCTCCCAGCGCCAGTCATGTCTTCCCAAAGACACACAAGCCACTCACACTGACTTTCTCTCCTTTTCTCACTGCCAGTTTCTCATCATCCCCAATCCAGATGAATGGTCCTACAAGACCCTGCAAGGGGCTCCCTGGCTCCACACAACCCTGCCTCTGCACAGGCACCTCTTCTGCACCCTGGCCAAGTTCATGCAGCAAAGGCTTGGATGAAGCGTGGTAACTGCAATGCTTGGCTCCTCTGCACCCATTCTTTATACAAAAAAAGGAAACAGAAGTGTGCCCAGACATGGGTACCATTGTGGTGTTAGTAAATGAAGGGGAATGCAGGAGTTTTGTCATCCTTCATTCACCCCAGGAGGGATGAAGCGCTCTGTAACACAGGCTTGGCTTGCATGTTGTTTTGCTGATGATTTCTGTTGTTTGTCACCAAGTCCCCTATACCAAGACAGCAACAGGCCCAATGTTTGTTAATGTGTTACCACTTTTGTTTTTCAGTCTTGGAAGAAAACATGTCATAGCCTTAAGTATAGCCTGAAACCTGAGAAGCCTGAGCTGGCTGTGGCTCTCTGCTTTGATTGGAACTTCAAAACCAAGAGAAGGCAGATTCAGGACCTGGCAAGCCACAACTCATCTCCAAAAATAAACAGAGGGTCTGGGGTGTATTTGTTTAGAGGCATCAGAAGCAGCCAGGAAGTAGGATATGTCTGCTACTCAGCTACCCGAGCAAAGAAAATCACTGCATGCTCAAAGTCCATAAAGTGGCTGTTAGAGTAGATGAACTTCTATACATAATTCATGTATATATTATATTCAACCTAACAAAGGTGACTGTAGAAGCTTTTTGCTCATTATCTCAGGGAAGAAAAGTATACAGTAGGGCTTCTGATGCATGATCACAGTATCAATAATGAATCTCTGTATGAAACACATTGTTCCCCAACTACATCAAAGAGAAAACCAAAAAGGCTTAGTTATATCACAGAAGCTCCACAGAGTCCTGTTCTTCTGACCCAAGTTACTCAGGTCTCAGTGTCAGGGGGCAGGTGCTGCTCATCACAATTTTTGCAGCAACTGTGAAAGAGTCAAGCCAAGAGTTCATTTCAAATAGCAGCACCAGCACAAAGCAAGCAAGCCAAGAGATTTGCAATCTATTTTTGAAGACCAACAAGGAACTAACCAGTAACTTAAGAGACTGAAGTAACTTCACTTAGGGGTCCATATCACTGCTGGAGCTTGTATTTAAACTGAGCGCAGGATTTTCGTATTTTTAATGCAAAAAACAAGGGCTGGAATAGTTTCTATACAGTATCCATTATTGCTTTTGTAATGTGATTTCTTCTTACTAGACCTAACATACCTTTCTTTCTTCAATTATCCTGTGGTAGAAAGTGCTTGTTTGCTTCTCCAGCTGGAGTTTTGTTATGCACGCAGCAGCTCAACTCACTCGAAGCTGGGAGAGGTCAACAAGTTCCAACCTTGGGCACATGAAAGTCTGTGACTTTCTTTCCAGAGTCACAATGTTGTTCATGAAGTAAGCCAGCCCCTCACCCTAGTGCATTAAGTGGCCATGTCTACTATGGTTAAACTGCCACAGACAAACCATGTATGTGTGAAATGCCAAGCAGGTATTTTTACCTCCATTTGACCTTTTAAATCAGAAATTAGAGCAATGGTATTTAACATTTTGGTCAGATCTGTCACTGAGTCTAAGAAACAGCTGCTCTCTGGAACAGCCACTTCAACTTACCAGTACCGTTCTGCTGTAAATCAGTCACTTCAGGTAGACAGGGTTGTTCAGTTGGTAGGTACCACACAGGATATGGGAACTAGGCACCAGAACTGTATTTCCACAGAGCTGTAGTTTTTATGGATTTCCACAGAGCTGTAGTTTTTATGACTCACATTATTTAATAGCAACTCACAATCAGGGGAACCTGGAGTTACTAAATAACAGCAACTTCCCATAGATCAGAAAGAAAATTTGACATTTTAGAGCACAGTATGTTTCATTTTACAGAAATTAAAAGAGCTATGTGATTCTTGCAAGACCATTGCTCTGGCAATACACACCTCCCTTCCTGCATTTCCCCCCTCCCTTCCAGTTCCCATCCACCAGTTTTTGAGGAAGAGGATAGTGTTGGCAAAGCAGGTTTTGTTTCCTTTATAATATCCTCATTATTCTAGGAAATCTCTTAATTTCTTGGACAAATTACGAATATATTTAAATACTTAGGGTAAAAAAGGTGCAAAGCCATAGGAACCTGAAACAGGGCAGCTGGGGAGGTGGGGGCAACCAGTGAGAGAAATTTGATATAATGGAAGTACCGATGCAGGTTTTTGGGTTTACATGAAAGGAATTGCACCTTCCACTTCCCTCATAAACATCATATGTCATGATGCTTCCCTCCCACTCTTAAACGCCACTTATCTTAGGAGTTGGACTCCATGATCCTTTTGGGTCCCTTCCAGATTGGGGCATTTGCTTAGCAGTTTCGTAGCACTAATACAAGTTTCCATGACAAAGGACGTTAAATAAGACTGGAATTGCTAACTCAAGGAACTACTGAAGACTGAAAAGCAACTAAAACAAACATGAAGCAGCACAAAAATGAAAAATAGCCCTGGAATATTCCTGCTGGGAACTCCCTGTTAGCATTGAGAGGTGGTGGGAAAAATATTTCCTTTAGAAATATTTTTGCCCTAAGTAGAGCATCCAGAAGTCTATGAGGTACAGTTAAAAATGCCAGACTAGATCTGAAGTCCAAAACCGTGACTGGATCAGAAGAGGTGCTCTGTATCTACAGAAATATCAAATCCATCTAAGATCTTGTGAAAATTTATGATAATGGGATAAGACTTAAAAAGCTATGAGACCCTCCCTGCAGAACTTTAAGTGGAACATTGAAACCATTGGCCATGAGAGTTTAAGCTAGCATCAGCTGGCATGATTCATGGGCTCCAGTATAAAGAAGGTTTCAAAAATTAATGAAAGCTCTATTTACAACTCTTAAAAGGGCTTCTGTGTAAGAGACCCCCACCTGTATTAGAAGGAATACATCATTCAAAGCAAAGTTTAACCCAAATGGCAGCAGAAAGAAGATTCCACAGGAAGATAACACAGTGATTTCTCCATGGGTGCCAAAATGATTTTCAATCAAAACTGGCAAGGGGGAGAAAAAAAAAATTCAAGTCTTCTAAACAAGGAGCAGGTCTAATGCTTCTAAGTGGATCAGATCTCCCATCACTGAGAGCTACTGTGAAGTTTATAGGGGTGTATATACCTCCCTTCCTTGTGTACTGCAATACCAGGACTGGTGCTGGCCTCTGTGCTGTTCATGTTTAGCATAGAAGGGAAATTTGCATTCTAAGGAGTTAAAGCTCACAGTGGGAGAGCCATCCCATTTTTCGACAGGTGCAGCGGTAACAAGAGATAATGGCTGTACCCTCACATTTATCTCTAGCAGCTCCAGCATCAGGTGCAAACCCAGGATTACATGAGATTGTTGCCTTTGTGGCTGCATCTTAGCCCCCTCCATGATGATCCTGGGGCTGTTGGGTGCCGTTTCACAGCTGACTACCACCAAAATCAGCAGCCTCACCATGTTCCTTGCACCCACTGCAGTGCTCCCCAAGCCCCTTGGCTGAGCCAATTCAGTATGCAGGACCACCAGCTGAATTTTCTCCCCCTACAGCAGGTAAATTTTCTGCCAGCTAAACCATCTCACTGTGGAGCACTAGAGGGGACACACAGAGTCATAGGGGCTGCACAATCAGCTTTGGGGGAAGAAGCCGTTTGGCATTGGGGAATCATTTGATCACTTCCAGCATCTTGCAGGACCTTATCCTTCAGTGCAGCAATGATGTCTCTAAACACTTGCCAGCCAAGTGCTCTTGCTGGGCCATTGCTGGCAAGCAAACCCCAGGGGCTAAGGCACTGCAGTCCTGCTTATACCCTGTAGTCCTGCAGGGTGTACCCTGCATTCACCATGGCCTGCAGGGAATGGATCACAAAGGCTACTGAAGGTAACAAGAAATCCCAAACCAAACACCTTGGGTTCAACTGCAACAGCCAAGGCTTTAAGGATGGGTTGCTGAACTGTTACAGGTAGGACAAACCCTAGAGAACAGAGCACAGCCAAATCTGTCCCTTCTGCCCTAAAACGGCCAGGGACTGCATGCTGAAACAGCATAGATAGGTCCAAACCAGGGACATTTCCTCCTTGTGACAGGCAGTGATGTCTGCTCCAAAAGATAAACAGCTATGCTGGGCCAAGAAGTGAGCAAAGGATGGACTTCCACAGTCCAGAAGCTAGTGCCAACAAACCCCTTGTACTGAAAGCTGTGGATTGATCCCAGCAGCTGCTCAAATTCACCCCTCCCACCTGGGGTACGATCAGAGGGACAGAATTTCAATATGGAGAGATTGCTCCTTGTTCACTCTCTCAGCAGAAAAAACATTACCTCATTCAGGACAAGCATGAATTCAGGACAAGCAAGAAGTCTCACTAACTTGAGACTTCTTAGTGCTAATGGTAATGAATCAAGTGAAGTGAAGTGGATTTTTACATTAGCACTAATAAAAGTTACTCATCCAGTTCCCTTGTGTAATTAAAGGATGCAGGATTCATCTGAATTTTCCCATTGAAAATACATCTTTGTGTTGCATAAGCCTTTAAAATTACAGATAAGGTCCCATCTTCCCAAAACCAAGGACTAGCATATAACTGCCTACACATGCTGCTTCCATAGTGCTTATATTCCTTCCTTAAAGACCTAGCACACTTTAAATTAAGCTACAACAGTCCCTCCCCCCCAAAAAAAAAGAGAAAATGACATATTGTTTACATGGCCTCTTGCCCATTAAGCTCCTGCTTTGTACATGCTGTTTTATTTCAAATATGATTCAAGACAGTCATTTTACTTCTCTGCCAAGAAATAACTGACCACTGATTCATTACACCGAATGCCAAAGAGCCGAGCAATCCCTAATGATGTAATACAACAGCTATTTTTTAAACTGTATTGAAATACAATTTCTGGATAAAATTAAGCCCAGAATTGGCTCTAGATGATGTGTCATGTACTTCTGGGGATGTTATTCCATTTCTAGAGGTAATACATCTTCTGAATTATTGCAGTCATTAACCCTGACCAGCTATAGAAGTCAATACTTTATATGTCAGCAAAAACTTTAAGCAGGTACACATGCAGTGGTACTGGGCAGACACGGATAAGATATGGACAGGGAGGATAAGGGTCATACAGCTGGTTTTAATCAGCACTTTGACTTTCACATTGATTTTTTCCTAGCACAGAAAGTCATGTTTACTGGCCATGATGCTCTTTAGCTCTTTCCCTCCCCTTCCCCTCAAGACAGCATTAGAAGTGGGCAATCACTGTGAGGCAATGTTCTCCTGCAAACTGTTCTGCTGGGTCCCGCACTTGGGACACAACAACCCTGTGCAGCGCTGTAGACTTGAGGAAGACTGGCTGGAGAGCTGCCTAGCAGAGAAAGACTGTGGCTGAACATGAGCCAGCAGTGGCCCAGGTGGCCAAGAGGGCCAATGGCATCTTGGCCTGTATCAGAAACAGCGTGGCCAGCAGAAGCAGGGAAGGGATCGTCCCCTGCACTCAGCACTGGTGAGCCCACACCTCAAATCCTGGGTTCAGTTTTGGGCCCCTCACTCCAAGACGGACACTGAGGTGTTGGTGCGCATCCAGAGAAGGGAACAGAGCTGGGGAAGGGGCTGGAGAACAAGTCCTATGAGGGGCAGCTGAGGGAACGGGGGTTGTTTAGTCTTGAGAAGAGGAAGCTGAGGGGAGACCTCATTGCTCTCTGCAACTCCCTGAAAGGAGGTTGGAGCAAGCTGGGTGTTGGTCTCTTCTCCCAGGTGACAGGAAGAGAGGAAATGGCCTCAAGTTGCACCAGAGAGGTTCAGACTAGACATTAGGAAGAATTTCTTCACTGAAAGAGTTCTCAGGCACTGGCAGAAGCTGCCCAGGGAGGTGATAGAGTCACCATCCCTGGAGGTGTTTAAAAAGCGGGCATATGAGTTTCTCAGGGATGGTTCAGTAGCGGACAGGTACGGTAGGACTTGATGAGCTCAAATGCCTTTTCCAAACAGGTGATTTTATGATTCTATCGTTCGTAGCTGTAGTGCATCCCACTCTGCAAGTGGTGTTTCCAGAGCACAGACCAGTCTCTGCAGCTACCCAGTGTCCAGAGAAAGGCCAGAGGGTTGCTTGCTGATGGAACAGCATGCAAAGTGCCTTGGTGCCAGCTGGTATTTGCTGCCATTTAGGTTTTGCCTTCTTCCCACAACATAGGTTTGTCAGACACGGCAGTCACAAATTCATAGGCTCTGCTCTAGGTCTTCCCACAGCACATGCCAACAGGTGAGACTGTCACCTCTAGAAGTTTCTATTCCAGCCTCCTGCTCAGAAGACGATGGTTGCCAGTGCTAAATCAGGTCAGCTGCAGCTTTGTCTAGCAGATGTTTGAATCTCCTCCAAGGATGGAGGTTCTCCCAACCCCTCTGGTGGTCTGTCCAAGAGCTTCCCCATGAGGAAGTTCTTCTCCAGCATCCAATCTGAAGTCACAATTTGTGACCTTTGCTTCCTGTTACTCCATCTGCTGCAACCGAGAAGAGTTTGGCTCTTCCATTTTTTCAACTGACCTTTAAGAGGTTAAAGGCTACCTTTTTCCTCCTGGTTATGCCAGAACTTTGTTGTTGGAACCACTGAAGGGACATTCTTCACTGAGGAGTTCACTGCCAACATCTTCCTGGATGCTTGCAGGCACTTGGCACCTTTCAGGTGGAGTCTCCAGTATCTGCAAACAAGCCACACAGCATACACACAAGTGGGTGTGTGTAGACAGAGCCAAGCAATCACGTGCTATGAGTCAGGGTGCCAAAGGCAAGATCCTCTGCCAGGAATCTCTTAGCCCATTCATTTCTCCTGAATCCCTCTTGTAAGGTAGAGGCAGGAGATAGAAATTCTTTGATTTCTTTCATCAGGCATCAAAACCTGTAATAAAGACAAGCATCATCTCTGAAGTATGTCTCTTTCAGGACCAAGTTATCTCAGTCTTACTCACAGGAATCTTGTGCAAGTACATACTGAAGGAGACTCTGTGGAGCTCAGCCCATACCAGCATCATGGGGCAAAGGTACAGTGTTTGGGAAGTACTCCTGGAAGAAAAGGGAAGAGCGTAGGCAGCAACCAAGAGGAGAGATGGAATGTGCAAGGTTCCCATCAGCAGTCCCACAAAGGTCTCATCAGCAGGCTTACATACCTGGCAGGTGGCAAATGTTTTGTTCTGAGGGTGGTTGCCACAACAATCTTTCCCCAAGAGTGAACATGCCCCAAAAGACCACATCTTGATTTCCTTACTGCAGGCAAATCATCTCCTCTGAGGGCAGCCAGCAGCTATCAGAGCAACTAGGATTGCCTTTTAAACATGGCTAGGGCATGCTGACCTACATGACTTCTAATCCTGCTCAGTGTGCCCAGCTGCAAGGAGAAGGGATCAGCTGGGCTCTACAAAAGGCCAGGCCCTCGTCTCCTGTACCTCCAGAGGCTAGGAAGAAAGAACTGATGGAAATCAAGTATGCCTCAAGAGATGCAGGACAGGGGTCATGCAGCATAGGCCCAGCGACCCCATTGCACCAAGGCCAGCACAGGCACAGAGCATAGCTGTGGTCTTCAGCCATTCCCCACAGCCATTCTCTTTCTAACGGGGACCAGAAGTAGGCAACAGGAGCCTCTCAATTTAGGGAAGAAATGGAGGAAAACTAGATAAAAGGTGCAATACAGGAAGGGAAAGGGAATGGAAGCAATATTTAAAGTAAGGGTAAGATGGATAACTGAAGGCAGGCAGCCTACCTTCCCTGATACCCAGGACTCAGCACTAAAGTCCTTCAGGATGTTCTTTGAAAGCCATTAGTCCCTTATTCAAGAAAAAAATCACAGCAAAAAGAAACTAAAGCCTCCCCGAACCCAAGGCTATTTACAAATGCTGATCAATTAAGAGATTAAGAGACCCCTATACAGTTCTCCCTTCTCTTGTAGGTACCTGCTTCCCTTGCACAAATCAGGTGCTACAGGCAGGGCCACAACTGATTAGCTCTTTCTGGCCTTGGTGTTCTTTGAATGCCAACCAGACCACATGCCCTATTTATACATTCCCACAGAAAAAGGAGGAAAGAGATATTTGGTATATCCTTGACAAAAAGGGTTCAGAAAGGTCTAAACATTTATTCCCCATCTAGGACTGGGCTGCATTTTAGGCAGAGGTAAGATCCCAAGGGTGTAAAATTCCTGCCTCCCAGGAAGGAGTCGCCTCAGCCTTCCAACAAACCATTAGAATATGATTCACAGATAAGGAATTTTATATGGGGTTTTTGTGAAGTGACCCAGAAAAGGCTGTGAGGCTCCACTAGTAGAATGTATTAGACACTGCTTATCTATGGAGTGACTTAAACAACAATGTGATGCTCAGCTGCCAGATAATAGTTTTCTTCAGTGATTCAGTGATTTACATGGATCCAAACAGAGCTGCTCATCTGGTGACTTGATATTTCATAAAATTTGGGTACAGGATCTGACTCCCAACCGCCTTGCCAAAGCTGTTTATGGAAAGGAAGATATTCTTACAAGACTGTAGTTAACCTGATATGCTAATTTTAAAATTATGTCTTTCTGTGCCCTTCCAATAATCCCAACTGCACTTTGCCAGCTGAAAGGAAGATGATGTTATGCTCAGAAAGGGGCAAAAGATGGAATGGTTTGACTCTGCACGAGTGTGACCTTGGTCATTTCATGTCCTTGTCCCTCAGATTCCAGCTTGTGAAATAGTATTGAATGAAAACCTCCTTTCTCCCACAGTGTGGTTGTGGTTATTTCACCTGATCAGATGGCTAATTTTTCAAGACAGGGGCAATGCCAAGCAAAACATAGTCCATGAACAACAATCAATGTCCTGCATTCCTTGGCATTAGTTTGCAAAAGTGATTTGGCAGCTATAAATACCTGTGTGCCCAAGTCAAGCTTCACAGAGAGCTCTGGTTTTCAGAAGTGAGAAGTCTGCTTTTATATGAAGAATTTATGAATGTTCAGCAAGATAAATCCTCTTTTACTTTGTGAACAATCTACATATTAAATAAAATCCCAAAGTTTCTTATTTTCAGTAATGGGAAAGTAAATCAAAGCAAAAGTTATTAATGTCAGACACATATAATTAAAACAGATCTGGGAAGAACAAAAGGAAGAAACATAGAGGTAGTTATCTTGTTAAAGAGATAATTCAGGATACTTCTGCAAACACAGCACGTTTTCTATAAGCTGCAAATGTCCCCCAGGGATACAGATCTTACAGGTAACACTGAGCAAAGACACTGTATGCTTTGTTCCCAAGTGCTGGGCACTGACTTGGTCCTACGTAGTTCAACTGAACGGGTACTACACAGACCTGCCTCCTGGCTCAGCAGCAGAGCCTGTAGCACCCACTACATGCCCTGAGCTGAGCTCAGCTGTAGACCAGGTGCTTGGTTTGAGTAAGTACGGCTTTTTCCTCTTCAAATTCAGGCATGTTCATGTAGACAGAATTATGTTTTCCTTGGAAATCACTTTCTTATTTCTTGTGTGTTCACTAACTTCTTCTAGGTTGCTAATTTATATGATTTGGATCACATGGGAGGATGATTATGACATGTAATATGGATGCTAAAAGATTCATAACTGTTTGATGTCAACTTCCCCCCAATTTGCACTTAAGCAACAATTTAAACTAGGACAGAGCATTAATTCTGTACGAAATCTCTCCTCAGCCCATCCTGCTTCATTTTGGCTAGTTAATTAAAATCAGAACCAATATTAGGCTGCTACTTTGCAGAAAAAAATAATATTGCTAGTAATCATCTATGATGGAATAAATTAATTATGGGTTACTAGGTCTTAATGCTCAGCTGCTCTCATGTAGCTGGAAGCTAGACCCCTCTCTGAACTACGTGGGTTTCCTGAAGGTAGCTGGGTCACAGGCAGATGTGCCTTGGCTTCCCCCTTTACTGTACTTTGGCTTGGCAAACCTTTGTTGAACGTAATCTCCTTAAAAAGGAGGCCAGTTTCTTCCAGCTTTCTTGTTGGAAGTTAGCTCCCTGAGTACCTTGCAAGCACAGAGCTGGCCTTGGAAAAGTTTGAATGTAGGCTTGCCATGAGCTTGGCTTTGGGTCCAAGGAGAAGTAGGGGAGCTTCATCTATCTTTACTTGAAATGCCAGTAGTGTAGGTTCCTGGGTCTAAGTCAGCTGAGCAGATTTTCAGTTGGCAGAAGGCAACAAGCACATCTGACTTCCTGCTGATTACATCCTAATGGAAACACCTAAAGAATTCAGAATAAACCTGTTCTAGAAATGCTTTCTCCTCCCTCGATGAGGCAGTGAGGGTAAAGTAGATGCTTGGCTGTAGATGGATATTATGTGCAGTGGAAAAAATCTTACCCTTAAGAGCATTCCTTTCTTCCTGGGTAAAATTATGATTATGCCCTATGCTGTCCCTGGGAGAAGCATGGCAAGATCATTGCCTGCCTGAGGGTCTTTTTGCCTGTGAAGTGCAAAACATCTATGTGACTTCAGGAAACTGTAACATATTCTTGGTCAAGGAAACAGTCACTGCTTCCCTGACTACACACAAGGACCATATTTATAAGTAGTGGCTTGAACTGCACTGACCTTGGTCTGGCAGCTCCAATTCTTCTCCTAAATTTGGCCAGCCAGGCTGCCACTCCTCCTTTCCTCTGCAAGGATGAGAACAAAATCAGCTGGCAACTTTTTCTTGGACAGAGAAACCATGCTTTTTGAACTCACCCATCACAACAAGAAATTCTATTTATAAAGACAGCTGCCTTTGTTTCATATGATGGTAACACAAAAAATGCTATTGCTGAGATTGTATTTAGTCTTAAATTTGGTATCTAAACTCTTTCCACAGTTCTGAAAAAATCTAAGAATATTCAAGATCTTATTGCAATTTTAGATGTTACCTGTCTCCAACTGAACTGCAAATATGTGTAGACAGACAACAAAAGCAAAAAAAAGAGAAGTTTCTTCATTTTGTTTTGGTTTTCCCTCTCCTGTATAAATTTGAACTTTTCCACTGTCTTCACATATTTCCTTCCTCATTTTGTATATCCAACTGCAAGCCCAGGTAACTACCTATGCAAATAACCAAATGAGCTGAATTGTTTGCTGGAATGAGATCTCTGATGCAGCTGCTGTTTCATTTGGTTTGAGAATTGCACAGGCCTCTCTGGGAACCTTATCAGAAAGCAGTTACTTCCAGTAACATAACCCCATGGCAAGACTTGTATAAGGCAGCATAATTTTTTTACACTACTTCTGGTCAATATTATAAGCAGGAGTTTTGCCAGTGAGCTCAATGGGAACAGGACTGAGGTTTTGATGAAAAACAAGCAGAATTGTTTAATTCACCATGAGATTTTGAGCATTCCTCAAAATGGTCTTTCCCAAGTTTTCAGTCTTTCACCAGCACTCCAGCTCAGGGCAAGAGGATCATAAGATGTTTTCTTAAAACCTACTCCTAACTCATTTTTGTTATCTGGCAGACAACATTTCAGACCTTTTCTTCATCATTTTCCAGAAAACAAGGCATGGTTTTTTTATGAAGATTGCTGGCCACCCACTGCAGGCTCCTCCACAGGTGTGCCCCAGATGCCTATCACTCACAAATGTTATCACACTAAGTTAACACCCACCAGCTTTGCCAGTATTGACTTAGCAACTTCTACGCAGCAACAGGCAAGAACCTTGTAGGTAAGAATCTGCTTCCTGTTTTGGGATAGGTCTGTGCCATGCAACTGGCAAAAAAGGGCTGATGCTGGCTCATTAATTATAAGTGCGCCAATAAAACGTCACTTATTTCCTGACTGGTGAATTTAAAAGGTGAAAATGTTATTTCATGCTTTGGATGTATGAGGGAGAACTGAAGAGATCACACAAGGTAACTGCCAAGGTAGTAAAATTAGAAACACACCATGGCAAACAAATAGGCTGAACTGCAGATTAAAAGGACAGTATAGCAAGTTCTCCCCTATCTGGCGGTCAACAGTCTCCCTGCAATTGAAGGAGCTTGCCCATGTTGCATCGGAAAACTCCTCGTATTTGAAGGTGTGCACTTTGTGCTGAAAATAGATGTGAGTCCTAGAATTGAGCACCATTGTCTCCGTTCTTCAGGTGTACCTGTTACTGGCAGTGGCCAAAGGAATATGCCTTTATGCAGCAGCTCTCAGAGTGACTGCCATAAATTTGCCATCAAATCCCATATTTTTGTCCTTGTCACACCTGTCCCACCAGTACCTGAAGCCCTAATGCTAACATTCCTCTTTCTTCTTCCTCCTCCTCCTCTCTACAGAAAACTTCTGGCAGTTTTTATGACAGGTTGTATAAATACAATGTCCTTAAATGGAGAGAAGATTGTTTGTATAAACTGTATTTTAAAAGACCAGACTCTCATGAAAATCTGTGGCATTGCCACAGAGCAGATATCCACTTGGGGTGAAACAGTGCTTTGTTTTAGGAGGTACACCCACCTGGGCCACTAGATAGTGGTTAAGTCTTCTTGCAAAACATGAGACACCCATCTACCTGCCTGTCACATGGAGGAAGCATGAGCAGGAGACATCACTGCCTACAACTCATATCCTGGTTGCTTTTCTTCAGCCCATAGAGCCCAGTGGCCAGGACACTGCTCTCAATTGCTGGCCCAGCACAGCAGAAGCCACAGAGCCCAAGTACTGGATTCAAGTTCTAAGATTTCTAGGAGGGGTCTACTGAGCTCTCTGGGTTCTAAAAGCTGCCTAAGTCACCCCATCAGTTTTCCTTCTACCTTTGACCATTTGTGTACTTTACTTTGAGAAGCAGGTTGTTTTGTTTGTCTACATCCTTGTTCTGGAGGAGCAGAGGCATCCAAGAGATGCAAGTGGCCACACTATGGGGTGAAAAGAGTAAAACTACTATGAAAAGAGTAAAGTCTGTGAAAAAAATGTACTCCTCTATGGTGCCACCACAGTAAACAATATGCAGGTTTAATATTGAGAGGAAAGAGTATGATATGCACTTCTGCTCACCCTTGAAGTGGTATTGAGTATATGTGCTGTGGCACAGCTCTGGGATTTAAAATGATCTCACCTTGCTTCTGGATGAAATGCAGAACAACTTCCCTTGGTTAATCAGGTTTAGTTTGCATTTCTTTGTCAATTGAGCAGAAGTATAACATGGAATATGAGACAAGTGATTTATTTTTCCAGAGATTTTTACCAAAATCTCTTTACATTATGAACAAAAAATTAATCATTTTTCACCACTTTGACAAGTAAGAAAGAACTGCATTTTGGATTGAGAAACTGGTCTTACATTTTTTTTAACTTGTCCAGGAAAACTGCTGCTTCTATTTGAAGAATATTCTGTCTGTGCTCTCTGGTCTTCCTCTATTATCCAGGCTTCATAACCCATACTGCATGCTCGTTTGCTACCCTTCTCTAGGATACTGTTATTTTAGATAACTTAGAACTGTAAAATATGATGTGGCATTTTGCCTGGGAAATAATATTAATTCATTGCAATATGGTCATGATTAAAGACAAATATAGTTCCTTGCAAACTCTCAGCTCTCTCAAACTCTTCACCTGTTTCCCAACTTTAAGATTTTATCTGTCTTTGTGCAAGACTTGGTCAAACCACAAGAAAGAGAAGACACAAAGATTAGACACTTTAGAGGAAAAAACATGGTTATAAAACACTGATAATCCTAGGACATATTCTCTTAATACAATAGTTGCAAGGCAAAGGCTGATGGAAACAATGATAATTACTTCATCTTGTCTTTTAAATATAGACAATTGTGGTAAAAGAGACACTTGAACATTCAGGGACTTGTAGGGGACTTGTACACATGCTTTACAGTTAATAATTTATTTGCATGAATAACCCTCCATCGTGCAAGCAAACAGTCCTATTGAACACCAGGATTAAAGGTGCAGGATGAGGCACTGAGATAAGATGCAGAGTAAACAAATTATGATATTACAGCCATTAATTAATGTTTAGAAATAGGCAGATAATGAAGTCAGGAGGGCCATGAGTCATAAGACTTCACTGCATCCTTGAGCTTATTGAGCAAAACTGTTACTAGTGCAAAGCCATGATTCTATTTTAAATATAGCTAGTTATGCCTGACGTTGCAACCTATCTGTAACAGAACAAATACAAAGAAAATGTTACCTAGAGCATAAGATTTTGGTAGGAGCTCAAGCACTATTCTGTGCAAGTCAGTCTCCCTGCTGTCTTCTCAGCTAGTGCCAATTTTTTTTTTTTATTTTTTAACATGCTTAATTTCTTTTGCCTAGTTCCTTTAGAAAATTGACATTTACGTTGCTAGGCTGTGCGTTTATATTTTCCTGTTTCCCAGTACATTTTTAATCCACTGATTGGTTTTGGACAATATTGACAAAATGGGTAGGCCTTTGGGATCTGCATTGGGAGCCTCATGGAAGATGTTGTACTTGAGGAGTTAGTGACCATGAACAGTCCATGACTGCCCTGCCAGGCGTCATGTGTGGGGCTTAAGCAGCCTGTATGTTAGCATGAGTAGCTGCAGCAAGGGAACCTGCTGGAGTGCCCGATGACAACCTTATGCAACCTGACAGTCCAGCCTGTCAGGAGAAGACACCTGGTGTTTTTGTTATGCAAAATAAATGGCACCACAGCATGGGAGGGAGGCAGGGCCTCTTCACAGACAGGATCTGCACAGTAAGCCATGGGAAAATCCATCCAGGATCTGCTGACCTGAAGGGATGTAAGATTTACTCACTATCTATACTCCTATTTTTATTCTATTGTATTAAAATAGCTATTTTATTAGGCCATTTGTTAGTGGGTTTTCTTAACAAAATCTGGAAAGAGCCCTGCACTGTCTTGCTCTCATACACTCCCAGAGGCACAGAATAGGATCTTAATGCCCTAGGACACAAAGATGCGCAGTCAGGACAGGAGAGGCAGAGCTGTTAACGTGCCACTGCAGAGGAAAAGCCTGCAGCATGAAATTAGTCTTGAAAACACACATCCAGAAAAGAGTTGTTGCTAGTCAGTTTTTACATTCATAGCCTGTAATATTTAGTTTTAAAGCACTTTTAACAATATTTCAACTCAGTTATAAAAGACAAAAACTTCTCTGAGCAGCACAGTCATTTTGTGCAACTGCAGGAGTTGAAAAAAACAAGATATTTCTGTTTTGTTTCTGTAGTTTGCAAAATGCTTTCCTTATTGAAACAAAAAACATTTTCTGAATATGCATTTCTGCAAAAACATCTGCTGTGGGTGAAGCTATTTGACAAAACAAAACATAATTCTTTATGTAGATGAGAAAATACTGATGGTCTTGCAAAACAAGTGAAACAGAAATAAAGAGGAAACAAGTGAGTAGCCACCACTTTATAAGGTCGGTTCCCCTTGCTTTGGCTTTAAACTGTATCATTTCCCGTTGTGTATTTTTTCTAGGAATTTTTCTTTCTCTCTTTTTTTTAGTGACTGCCACTTTTCCTTTCCTGCTTTAATTCCTTCATTCCCTTCTGTCCTTTAGAGAGCTAGAAAAAATAAAACTTATCTCGGCTCCGCAGCTGAAGGCGATGATTCCTATGCACAAGTCACAAACTGTGTTTCAGAACATATCAAGGCCTGAATCATCTACTGTTTTTTTCAATTGCTATGATTTAGTTTAGCCTAACCTTTGGCTTGGTTCAGGAAGATCATGGAATAAAGGGATTAGAAAGCTAGCATACAGTTGTTGAGGCAAGGCAGTCCCACTGTCTCAGAATCAGCCTACTTCATTCAAAACTGTCCCAGCATTTCCATCCCTGGGTAGAAAAACCAGGATTTTGGTGCCTTTTAATATCAATTCCTTAAAAGCCTCCTCATTTCACACAGCATCAAGAACTTTTTTTAGATTTTGACTACATGCATATAGTCCTGGGACCTGGCCCAAAAAGAGAAACCTGCTGAATGATCACACATTTTTTCTGTTGTTTGATTCTCAGTATTCATTAATCTAAGTGACCTTATTTCAGTCTTTCAATACCTAAAGGGCGCTTATAAGAAGCACAGAGAGAATTTTTTTTTACCAGGGCCTGCGGTGACAGGACAATGGGTAATGGTTTCAAACTGAAAGAGGGTAGACACAGATTGGACATAAGGAAAAAATTCTTTATGATGGTAAGGCACTGGCACAGGTCACCCAGAGAAGTCATGGATGCCTCATCATTGGAATTGTTCAAGGCCAGGTTGGACAGGGCTTTGAGCAACCTGATCTTTTGGAATGTGTCCCTGCCCATGGCAGGGGGAGTGGATTAGATGATCTTCAAAGGTGTCTTCCAACTCAAACATTCTGTGATTCTAATTCCATTGAAGAAAAGTAAATGTTTAGTCTCTAAAAAGTCTTTTGACTGTCATGTGATCACTCTATACATACTGATGTTCTGAGCCCCCGGGATACTAGTGCTCCGGTTTGTTTTAAAACATGGTTCAATTTTTAAGGGTTACAAATATTTGTGGAGCAATACTCTGAAGAAAAACAGCAGAAATAAGTATAGCTGCATCTTGTTCTGGAAGAGAGCAGGGAAATGCCACAAGCTTCCTATTAACATTAAGAGAGAGAATTTCTGTGCTCTCACTTTACTGCTCATGCTAACAAATTTATTTGTACTTTTAAAATAATAAACTTTCATAATACAATGCATAACTGGCCATAACTCAACACTTGCAGATTTTAAAGGCACATACTTTTCCACCATAGGAGCAGGTTGAGTACCAATAAACAGTACGTTTATGGAGCAGCACATCCCTCTTCGACGCAGTCTCAGCTCAAGGCAATTGTTGACAAAAATCTCAAGGCAATTGTTGACAAAAGTCAGGAGGAACCCTAGGCTATCCCTACAGATGAGGAGGATTTTTTTGCAGCCCAGAGGGAGAAATGCAAGCTGCACGATATGAAAAGATACCTTCTGCCTGCATGGTCTTCCAGAGTAAATCGTGCAACTTAATACATCTTCAAGTGACTGATGGCTGCACATCAAAGCAGTGTCCTATTTCCTGCCAGTAGCACGCAATGCGAATGTGCTTGCTGCGTATTGTGGAGTGTTGGCCTAGGTTCAGAATGACCAAACTGAGCCTCAGACTGCAGCATAGCTCCTCCTCACTGGAACCTTCCCTATGGATTATTTTCATCATTATTTCACCTGACCTGTCCCCAGGATCAGGTCCCAAGAAGAAGAGTTGTGAGACAGCACAGAGACTTCTTCCTTCAGCAGTTGTTTTCCAGCAACATGCAGTTGCCCTAGCTCATGAATAGCTGAGCTTCATGGCTGCAATCTCACCAGCAGAGCTGCCAGCAGTGACAAAGCAGAGACTTGCCCATGCCAATTAACCAGTCCTCTGTCTGTGGCCTGTCTACAGCTTTATCTGTGCTGCTTTCACACACAGTTTTGGGATCACGCCAGTCCTCTAGCACACCTTGATCTCATTTTTTCTCATGGCTGAGAGCAGCTGGGGAGATTTTCAGTGCTCTTTTGTGATTCAGAGAAAAGGGCATTCACACCAACCAACAAGCTAGCGCTACCTTACATGAGGTACAGCCTATATTTTGCAGCTGTTATTTTGCTACCATGAATCCTAGTACTCTTTTTTGGTGAGAAAACCAGCCAATACTCCAACAGATTTTGTACTGTTTCAAAGATTTATATGTCTTTTACATGTGTGGGGTGAACCTGATAAACCAGTTTCTGATGCTGTTACACAAACACTATGCATTTTTCAGCTGTACAGCATGTCATTTTTTTCACTGATCTTGCATTTTTGCAGTGGTTGCTTTTAACTTTTAAAGCTTTTACTAAAACGTGAATACCAAACTTGAGAATAGCTTCATATGGAGACAGCTACTGAGGAGAACTGTCAGGCTCAGCTGAAGCACATCTGGATTTGTTAAACAAGGGATGATGCCATCTTTAAAGTTCCATACATCTGTATGTGTTTTCAGAAGAGATGGGAGGTGGGAGTCTTTACTTGCTCCCAGCAAGTAGAATAAGAGTCAGAATTGCTCTAAAAGCTATCTTGGTTTCTATCTTATTAGCCTTAAAAAAAATTCAGTGCTGTGGGCAGAATAGTCACGTTCTGCCCGCAAGAGCTATTGACTGAGCATGTCAGAGATGGCCAAGGATCCAGAGTAGGTGTGAAGTAACTGATATGCTCTCCTGTTTTCCTACAGAAGCCCTCTTTGAGGTTGCTCACCAACAGCTGTCTCTGCTTTAAACTTCAACTGATAATCTGTCTGAACTGCTTTTCCTTCAACTTCATTATTGCAGCAAACATTCCATGGCAGCTAAACAGGATTTAACTACTGGCTGCTGATGTCCCAGGTTGTGCCTGGACAGCTCTAACACTCATCCTTTGACCCACCAACCCAACACAGAACTAACCTAATTTAAGAACAAAACCCACAACCCAAAACAAACAAAAAAAAACCCCACTTTGTAATGGAGAGCTAGTATAGTTCTGTGAAAGGTTAGACAAGGGCCAGAGAGAATACAAAAGGCTGGCAGGAATGCAAGAGCAGGTGTAGTAGACAAAACGCTGCAGTCAGATATAAGACTGGCTTACGCGAGAGACACTTTTAGCTGCTTCTCAGGCTGAGCTTTGCTCACAAGGAAGAAATGGTGTCCCTGCATCATGATTGCATTCCCAGGAACAGTGCAGTAGACCTAGGTTAACTGCGTGAGAATTGATAACTATTTAACAAGTATAAAAAAGAAGAATTATCAGTCCTAGACAGGAATCTGTATTTTTAAATAATCCCAACTACAACTGTCTACAACTGAAATGTAAACACTTTTCTCTCATTATCAGTATGTGCAGGCGGAGGAGAAATAAAAGTGATAGAGGATAGGAAAAGCTCACTTCTGCACCCATTGGATTTGAGGTCTCCCACTTACTTTCTCCATGTAAGTATACTCAGGACAGGCACACTTGAAGAAATGTTGAGTCTGGAAGTAGAGCTCCAACAGACAGCAAGAAGTGGCATATTTCTGCCCCTTTTGGTGTTCATATGGGCACTGGGAGCATCACTGTTCTTCCCCCCAGGGATACTCTGAGCACCCGCACATTATTGCTAACCCTGACCTGTTGAGTCCAAAGGAAACACATGCATCACTACTATTGTTATCTGGCAAAGCATAAAATTCAGCCACTCATTTAATTTAAAGCATATCATGACCTTTGAAATGGGATTTTGAAACAGAATCAAACTTTTTGGAAACCCCATCTTTCCTTATATTAGGGCAAGTGTTCCTCTCTGCTGTAGACAGAAAGGCAAGACAAAGACAATTAACATTATCTGTGTCACATTCCTCAGCTGCTGTTGTTCTTCATTTACTGACCACCCTTGTCTCTGACACAGTGAAATGGGTGCTGCCAGCAAAAGGAACACGGGAGAGCCTGAGTACAGTTCCATAGGCAACAAGATAGAGATTGTAACAGAAGCAGATTTTGTGCAAAAACACAAGAGAATGGCTTCTACTATAGCATGCAGACAGAGCTAGGAGTTCACAGATACCACATATATATTTATATATATATATAAACAAAAGTTGTTTATATAACCTGCTATACAATTTGTAATATACACACATAAACCTGACTATATAACTTGTCTTAATGCTTTGATGGCATGGTATTTCAATTCTTTATTTACATGTTTCACAATAATACTTACCTTACATATACTTCATTTCATAAACTATAAACCAGCTTAGACCAAAAAGCAAATCAGGCTCAGGCACTCTCAAGACTAGATTATAATATGTCTCATTTCTAATTCAAATCCGATTTCTGCAATATTGTATTTGCACCTGGGGCTTTTCTTGGAAAATGATCTGTTGTAACATTGTCCATCACTGGTGCCAGATTATATATGAAAATTAACAGTGTTTGAAAAATGACTGAATTTTCTACAGGAGAAAGTGTAATATCTGTTTACACTTTCTTTTCCATGTTATAAATTTGATAATTGCTAACAGTAGCCACATAAGGGTTTCATTTATGTTGTTTTATATAGAGAGAGATGGAGGAGAGCATCACTGATACATTGCCTCATTTGCTACCAGCACACCTAGTCCTTATATTAGGTAATAACATCTCCAAGTCACAGAGAAATTTAAGCTGTTGCAAATCTAGAGTAGCATTCCTCCCTTCCCTCCACTCCTTTTTCTTACCTTCTAGGGTTCTCTGCTGTAGATATTTTAGAAGTTTTGAACACAGCCTTATCTTCTTGCTTAATTCTTATCACCTTGTTCTCTGATGTGATTCTAAGCTCCCTGACTAACTGCTAACTCCTCCACAGAGAAAAATATATTATACTGTATTACAGCCTACATTACAGAGAAAATGCGATTGCACAACACACCATTTTCTAGTAATCCTTTCTCTTCATTCTGAGACTGAGGCTTTTACCATGCTAATAGCAGTTCTAATGTCTTGCAGTTTTTATTCTTGCATGATACTTTCCAGTCTCTTAGCATCACTTTTCTTTAGTGCCTGTAAACGGTCCACATTTCACATTAGATAATGATACAGTAATATTCCCAGTGTCAGAGAAAAGGTCAGAAGAGCGCTTACAAACTGTAAAGGAGGAAAAAGCATATCTATAATTTCATGTTCACAACCTTTTTAACTACTTATAGTATGAATAAATCTTGATTTATGGGCTGAATTTGTAATTCTGGCAGCTGAAGAGAGTATTACATTGGCTACAGAAATGGACGTAGAACGTCAAAGGCATTTAATAGCACCTTTTTAGTATAGGTTTGCTAGTGCATTAGCCTCAACAACTACTTTCCTGCACTTGGTCAAGTATTCTTGTCATTATTTATAAAAAAAGCAGGCTGCTTAAGTCCCATTTGGCTTCACGTCTTAACTAGTACAGCCTCAAGGCTACTTTGATATCCTGCCTACGGTGCACACCATATCCAACCCTGTTTCATGCTCTGTGTCACCCCGGGGAGCAATGAACAGTTTTAAGGCAGCTTTAATAGTGTTTGGGGAGGCAGTATGCACAGTGCATCTTTTAGTTCTTTCACTCCTGCTCAGTGACTTCATCACAACAGCATCGTTGCCAGAACAAAGACAAAGCATTTTGCCAGATGGTACAGGCTAAGTTCTAGCAATTCTTATTCAATTACTCTAGTTGAAAGGGGAAAACATAGCTTTCCAATGTGAGCACACACAGTTTAAACAGACAGTTTGTGTTTGCAGACTTGAAACTTCTCTTGTAAGCCTTGTCTTTCAGAATCTCTTTGGGACTTTTGCAAATAGAAAATTGATTCAAGTCAGGTTTTATGATTCCTTTGATTTTGTTTAGTGGCTATGCAAATAAGAAGAGCAGACCATCAATCTTTTTATTTTGCCAGATATTTAGGATGACTTCTATACAGTATTACAGTATCACAGTATCACAAGGTTGGAAAGGACCTCTGAGATCATCAAGTCCAACCTATAACCCTACACTAACACCAACACTAACACCACTAACACCAACCATCATCTAAACCATGGCACTCAGTGCCTCATCCAGTCTCCCCTTAAACACCTCCAGGGTCGGTGACTCCACCACCTCCCTGGGCAGCGCATTCCAATGACCAATCACCCTTTCAGTGAAGAACTTTTTCCTCATATCAAGCCTAAACTTTCCCTGACAAAGCTTAAGTCCATGCCCTCTGGTTCTGCCACTGGTCACCTGAGAGAAGAGACCAATCCCTACCTGACTACAACCTCCTTTTAGGTAGTTGTAGAGAGCAATGAGGTCTCCCCTGAGCCTCCTCCAGACTAAACAGCCCCAACTCCCTCAGTCGCTCCTCATAGGGCTTGTGCTCCAGCCCCCTCACCATCTTCGTTGCCCTCCTCTGAACACATTCCAGTATCTTAACATCCTTCCCAAACTGGGGGGCCCAGAACTGTACACAGTATTCAAGGTGAGGCCTGACCAGTGCCGAGTACAGGGGGACGATAACTTCTCTGGTCCTGCTTACTACACTATTCCTGATACAGGCCTTCTTGGCCACCTGGGCACACTGGTGGCTCATGTTGAGCTTCCTGTCAACCAGCACTCCCAGGTCCTTTTCTGCCTGACTACTCTCCAGCCACTCTGTCCCCAGTCTGTAGTTCTGCATGGGATTGTTGTGTCCAAAATGAAGTACCCGACATTTGGACTTATTAAACATCATACCATTAGAATCAGCCCAGCTCTCCAGTCTGTCCAGTTCCCTCTGTAGGGCCATCCTACCCTCTAACAGATCAACTCTTCCTCCCAGCTTGGTATCATCTGCAAATTTGCTGATGATGGACTCAATCCCCTCATCCAGATCATCAATAAAGATATTAAACAGGACAGGACCCAATACCAATCCCTGGGGAACACCACTGGTGACCGGCCGCCAACTGGATGAAACACCATTCACCATCACTCTCTGGGCTTGGCCATTCAGCCAATTCCTAACCCAGCACAGAGTGTTCCCATCTAAGCCACGGGCTGCCAGCTTCTCTCGGAGTCTACTGTGGGAGACAGTGTCAAAGGCCTTGCTAAAGTCCAGGTATACCACATCCACAGCCTTCCTCTCATCCACCAGGCGAGTCACATGGTCATAAAAGGAGATCAGGTTGGTCAGGCAGGACCTACCCCTCCTAAATCCATGCTGGCTGGGCCTGATCTCTTGACCGTTCTGCAGGTGGCAACACTCATCTATGTGCTCTAATTACTGTACAGTTTTGTATTATCTTAAGGAGTAGCTGAGACTTGCCTCTGCGTCATGGCAAAATATGACCTTATCTGACACAACCATATTGAAGTAAACCTTAAGGAGGAAGAAAAAAAAAAAAAGACACTAGCAAGCTTAATTAAATGCAGACTTTTTTTCAGGCTAAGCCAAGACATAACAATATATCCCATCCCACCTTTTTCCTACTTGCTCTACACTGCACACAAGCTTAATCATCACTTTTAATGAGACAGTTTTGTTTTATTCAGCAATACCAAGAAGTAGTGCTGTGGAGTTATTTACAGGAATAATGTTATTAACATTTGTATTTCAGTGAAAGGCTTAAGAACAGAGCAAGATGAGGATCTCCCAAGCTGAGGCAGAGTACAGAGCAGAAGACTTTCCACAACTCAAAGAGCTGTCCTACTGGTGCAAACATGGTAACATTAATTGTTTAGAGAAAAGAATCATACAGATAAACAGAATTTCTTCCTTTTGAAAGGCCTTATCGATTACCGAATGAAGAACATAATCACTGATTTTGACAAACTCAAGTTACTTTTAAAGAGAAAATTAGTCCTTGAAATTTGCCATGAAAAATTATGCTCTTTAGAATCAGCTGTTTCTCTAATGCAGCATAGAAATTTCCATTAATTCTTTCCAATTGACTAAATATATACTATTTCAAGATACCTGAAGAATTAAAAAATGGTTTATTTGACAGAATGACAGCTTTTAGATTAAATCAACCGCATAAGTTTATAAGGGGAAAGAGAATTCTCTAATCATTTCAATTGAGCTGATTACATTAGCTTATCTTATCTTACCTTAGTGGAAAAGCATGGAGATGTACATCTTTAATGAAATGAACGCATGATTATTTCTCAAATCCTTTTAGGGCCTAAATTGCAATTTTTAACTATAATGAATTATTGTAAGAAATGCAATAATAGATTCAATAGAGGCCTTTTTTTGAAATAAACACTAGCGTTGAAAGAGACCTCATCCAGTTATACTTCTAGTTTTTAACAAAAATTTAATAGTACAATTTTATAATATGACTGGAACCACATCAAAAGGCCCATTTTTGAAAAAAAAAATAACACACCAAGGCATGTTTGAAAGTGTGCAATTCTATCCCAGCTTTACAACAAATTACTTGAAATACTAAATCTTAAAAATAGGCATGAGAAAACAAGCAGGCAGTTACTTTTCTAAAAAATATTTTCTCTAGTTACTTTTCTCTCCTTTCAGCTCACTGCTGATTACTCTTGTGGAAGTGATGGCTCCTAATATTTATTTAATTACTAAGGGTTTCTAACTAGAGTAGTTCACACTCATGTATAACAAGATCCTCACTTTCCAGCAAGCACTTTTCACCAACCCTCCCCCCTCCTTATTCACAAGAATTCCTCTTAACCTTCTGGCTTCAAAATAAACTGCTTTTGGCTATCATTTCTTTTTACTGTGTACGTCCCTCTAGCTTTCTTCTTTTATGCAAGATACTCTTGATCTTGCAATATTCACACAAAGACATCAGCAATTCTAGTATAGAACATTCATTTTCCCTACAACATCCAGGGCTGTGAAACAAATTATTACATTCAAACATGGCTGCATTTGTAGAGGTTGAATGAGCGGAAAATAATCCTCTATTAAAGCAACAGATGGGAGAACAGTATAGGGCAGCATACTTGTAATGGCACTAACTCGCAATGGAAGACAGGATAAGTGGTTTCTCTGACTACTCAAACTGCAGCTTCTTTGTCAGCTGATACAAGTTGTATAAAGCAGAAGGAAGTTAGTTGCCAAAATATTTATGCAAGCTTATTGTTAGAGTGAAGGTACTGGTCATACTATCACAACTCCATAGCTCCGCTACTAAACAGAGCGCAAGCTCCCTCAAAAACACAGAGGAAAACAGTTTCCCTTTATTTGCTAATACTTTATTGGTTGAATTGCAATTGGATACCCTTTTTGTCATATAAACAGGTCTCAGGAAAGACACAAGGTTGTAGTCACAAAGACAACACTACCTTTACCACAGAAAAACTCCCTGTGGTCTTCACCAAATGGTGTCAGCTACCCTGAAACTGAGACAAGTATCACACTTAAACTTTACCTGCAGCTTTGAAACCCCTGCCACCCCACATTCAAGTGGGCAATGGAAGTCACAACTTGCTAACAAGGCTGAGCACCTGCACAGGCCTCAGAAAAACACATATGCAGATAGATGGCCACCATCAAACCCACAGAGACCAAAGCATCTTGAGAAAGACGTGCTGCCTGCTCCTTCATACCACAAAAAAAAGCCATCATACCCCTGCTGCCATGAGTACACAGCTGGCCTAAGCCAACTGCTACCTGTTCTCAAGGGAATGGGGCTCCCTGTCCCCAGAGCTGTTCTCACACTCTCAGGCTGGGAACTGGGCACCCAGACTGAGGTAAGGTGACCTCAACGGACAGAAGATAGTAGTGTCAGGCTGACTTGCCTTTGCAAGGCTCCTGCCCAGCTCCCAGCCACCCCACAGTTTGGCCCCAACCCAGCTAATCTCAACAGCTAAAACCATGCAGCTGGGCTCCCAAATTCCCTTCCCCTCCACCCCCAGGGGAAAGAGAGAGGAAAAAGACTTATGATTGGAAACTAAAACTACAGCTTTAATGAAATGATGATAATGATAAAAATAATAATGATTAAAATAATTAGAAAGCAATGAAATACAAACAAATATTTGAGATTACACTTCCACCCCTTGATGACTGTATGTCACTACAAATGCTGTAAAGCAGACATGAGGGAATGGGTTCATGGCTAGGAGGGAGTTGAACTCAGAAACGGGATTCAGAAACACACAGATCCAGAATCAGGAGCAACCAAACAGACGAGGTCCTCACTGCACATCAGCCATCACAGAAAGAGAGTAAGACCCTCATGATCTCACAATTTTACACCAAGTATGATGTATATGGGATGGAATACTCTGTTAGTCAATTTGGGGTCACCTGTCCTGTCTGCCCTTTCCTGCAAATGCAGCCTTTTTTGCCAGCTCAAGCATGGCCTTGGTTACTAGAGGAATAAGTATAAACATTGGCCTTTCTGCATACCAATATCCTATGTTATCACTTCTAGAAAGAAGCTGTCTGAAAAACATGCAGTTAGCTTTCAGAAAATTAATTTACCTTAGACTAAAGCCAAGTCAGAGTCAGGAAACAGACACCAACATAACTCAAACCATAACACATAATCACCCCCTCCCACCGCCTCGGCTCCTTCGGGTCGTCGGCCCCTCCCTCTCACCAGGGGCTTTCGAGGAACGGGCTTGATTTACCGCCCGCTCTCCACAGACTGCGGTGGGGAAGGCGGGGCCGAGCCGCGGGGAGTGACGCGCCGGCAGCTAGGTCACGTGACCCGACCCCTCCTCGGAGCGGCCGGGGGCGGGTGGAACCGGCTGCGCACCGCGCCATCAGGCGGCCCTGGAAAGAGGGGCCGGGAGCGCCGCCGGCACTGCCCCTGGAGCCGCACGCAGAGGGCAGAGAGCAGGGTGCGGCGCTCGGCCAGGTCATTGAGCGAGGGCTGGCTGGTGTGTGAGGACACGAGGGGCGGAGGGGGGGCAGCGCACGCGGTGTCAGGGGGCGCAGGGGACGGCGCGCGGCACTTGGCGGGCTGCGGCGCAGGGAGTTGCCAGTGCGTGGCCATGAGGAGGTGGGGCTCGTGGGCGACTGCTCCGGCTCTCCCCATCATTGTCGGGGCTCCTCTCAGCGTTCGCTCCGCTCCCTGACCAGAGCTGTCGAGGAACAGGCGCGCTCTGATTGGCTTCGGGGGGAGGACGGGGCGGAGGTGACGCGTCCGCACGGGAGGGGTCACGTGGTGCCGCCTCTATGCGCGGCCCCGCCCCTCGCGGTGCGGCCGGGGGCAGCTGGAACAGGTTGCGGCGTCCCCGGCTTGACCACTCCGGCGGCCTCAGGCAGCGGACGTAGGGCCGGGAGCCCCGTACAGCGGGCTCGGAGCGGCCCAGGCAGCGGGCGCAGGGCCGGGAGCAGGGCCGGGAGCCCTGTGCAGCGGGCTCGCCCGCAGCCAGGTGGGTGCGGGGCCCGACGGGGCGGCGGGAGGAACGGGGCTGAGTGCAGGTCTGTACTGGTGGCTCCCACGAAAGCCCTGCGGCGGCCCTAGAGGACTCTGGGCCAGCGGCCAGGGTTGCTGGGCCGAAGCGGACCGGACACCCTGCCCGGCGCTGCCCTTTGTCTCCCCTCTAGGCTGCAGCAGCGCACTGACAGCGCTAACGTCGTGTGCTTTGCTGACTCAGGTCTCGAATGGGCTGCCAGTAAGACCACGCTACATTAGCTTTGTTATCGCTTCCTAACCAGGCACAGATTCGTTTTTCTTTATTTTACAGTCAGTATCTTGTTTTATGGTCTGTCAGCGTTCTAAATCGTTAAAGCATCCGATGTTGGATGAGGATAAACCTTTCAGATATTTTAAATGTTAATGATTGAGTGAAACAGTTGATAAGTGTTATTGTGTTTTATCGTAAAAAATACTTTTCCGTAGAGATTTTTTTATATATATTTCTATTCTAGCACTGTTGTTTGTAAATTAACTGTAGAAAATTAAATCAGGAGTATGCTATTTGTCTTGAACAGAAGTTACGTGTCTGAACTGCTACATTATTTATTTGTTAGTAAAGTAGGTTGCTTCTCAATAAAATGTAATCAGGCTTTGAAAAAGTTCTTTGTGGTATTGAGTACAAAGAGCTCTGGAGAGCATTGGACATCTTATTTGTAAGCTAGGGGTCTTACTATGATCACAAAGAGCTAAATTACTACTTGGTAAAGATCTTGTCAGTCACACATTAATAACGAGCAGTACTTCAGCGAGAAGAAATCAAACTGAGGCAGTTCTGGTTTACTTGGGAATAGGTCCCAGCTATTTCTTGGCTTTTCCAAGAACTTTGTGTACAAAACTGCTGTGACGTAGCTAACACAGAAGAGTCTCCTACCTGCACAGATATTTAAGTAATGCTGAAAACCATTAAGTTCTTGTTATTTAAAACAAAGCAGATATGTTGTGGATGAACATGGTATTACAGGTAGGGATCTCATGTTTAATCAGCAGGGCTGGCTTGGCCTTGCAAACAGGTAGCTAAATTGATACTCAAAATAGCACCTTAAATATATGTTTCTCTGTTTCTATATGCTAACGTGATCTTGCTTCAGAAATGGCACCTGGGCTTTGCTTCTTTCTAAGTGTTGTTGTTGCTCTATTGGTAAAATTCCTGCCTTTAAATCAGAACAGCAGGCCCTAGTCTCATATGCAAGTTTGTTTTCTGTCCAGTGTTAGTACTGCAATGCAGTAAGAGAGAGCAGGTGACATTGTGGCTGTCCTTTCTCATCTAGTCAAGGTGCAGGAGAAAAGGAGGGGACAAGAAGAACCTTCTAGTTGTTTGAGTGAAAATGAAGTTAATGCTATAATGCTGTTTCTAAAAATTCTGGAGTAGAGTGCATGTCCCAATAAGCATATCCTTTGACCCTGCTCTAAAATCCAAGTGTTGTCAACTATTGTTATTTAAATTTATTACTTACCTAATTAGTTACTTTGGGTGTACTGCATAATATTCTGGTACCTTGTTAGGACCAACCATAAGCAACAAAATCTGTTGGTCTAATTACAAATTTGAGCATTTGAATAGATGTAATTTAAATATTAAAGGTATAGTCTGAAGTAGTACAAGTTGATAATTTTATGCTCGAGTGGGTAATTCTGTGAGTAAAAATACAAAACTCTGTCTTAAAACAGCAGTTTTGCATGGTTTGGCTCATATCTCATCTTTGTTCAATATAGCACCAGCTCTCACACATAGTGAATTTTCTTTTGCTGTGTATAGTACAGCTTTCAAGAAGGTAACATCCAAATACAGTACCGTCTCCTGCAGTGTGTGGTAATGTTGAGGGAGGCTGCTGTGGTGCCCTACAGTAGCTCTGCTTCTGCCCCACTGTATGCTCACAGCTGACGAATGACTTGGCTGGGACTGTGGCACCTTTCCCCTGCTTCAGGCTGGAACCTCTCTTTGGTGTTGATAGGTCTCATGAGTCTGTACTTCTAAGGTTGCTAATGTTGCTTGAAATCATAAAAATAAAGGCAGTAATACTGCAGCCTTCTAGTCCTTGCACTTTTGATGTTTGTATGCAAAAAAAGTGGAGTGATATTTTGAAATAATTGAGCGTGTTTACTTTCTGCTGTACCAGTAGTCTGCACTGTGGGCTGTGATGAAGTATGTGCTAATGATATGAAGCAGCCTGTTTGTGCCCAGATGGTCTTTATTTTTCTACAGATAAGTAAGCAAATTCAGTAATACAGTAGTCGAAAACATTCTTACATTAAGAACAGATATTTGAAAGTATTAAAATGCATCAGAGGAATATCATGGCACCCAGGTACCTAGGAGTCTCATTTTGTCTTTCTAATTATCTTGGAAAAATCCCATTAAGTACCTATAAAAAAAAAAATCATACATCTGCATATAAAAAAAAAAATCCCCCATTAAAAATATAGCTTTATAAGTTGTATTTTAACCTTACTGAAAAATCTGTGTTGTGTATTACCCAGTCATCCTTATATAATATTGCCCAGGAGAGTTTTGGGTTGATAGTTTTGCATCAGAAATTTCTACTGATATTTTATTAGATAGGGTTTGAGGCTATTTGGAGGGTCAGGGGAGACAAATGTAACATTGTATATTTCAACATAAGTCTGCTGCTTATTTCTCATCAGTATGTTGCTAAATACTGATTATCTTCAATGGACTAAGTCCATGCAAAGGGTCAAGATCTTGATTGTCATCATTTAACTTCTAGGAGCTTAAGTGAAGTTGGTTTGGTTTGCACTCCATTAGATGCATCCTGGAGACAACAGAACTTAGAAAACTTTGGAGTCCCCTCATTTACTGGAAGAGCAGCGTTTTGTGTCTCCTTTGATCTTGGAGTTATTTTTAAAACTTCTGATTATTTTCAATAGAAACTGTCCATTCAGGCCCCCACAGTTTAGATAGTAGAACTTTCTGAGGCTTGTTCCCCAATTAGATGTCAGTGCCTATTTTGCCTTTTATTGTTAAGTGTAGCCAGCCATTCTGCAACCCTTACAGCCAACTCACAGTTGATAAAGTCAGCTTTTCATTCAGTTCTATCTCCATATAGATAGAATATCTATATTAAGATATATAGATAATTGCCTAAAGTGTTTCCTGCCTAATTTTGAAAGCTGTCTGTCCCTACAACAAAATGAAAGTTCAAGGCCTTCAGGCTTGTAAGTCTCTGCAGTAGAAAAAAATGATTTTGTTGTACTTCAAGCTGTCTCAGACATTGCCCTTACAGTGTTAGACATCTGAGCCTCTCAAACATAATTAGAGTTATTAAAAATCTCTCTTAAAATGTATTAGAAAGGTTAAGGAAATTAAGGAGGGGACGATGAAAATAATCTACCAAAGCTGAAGAGTCGTGATGGGGCTTTATATGCCACCAGACCTGTAAGCCAGAAGGCTCCAAGTAACATCTAGCTTTAGAATTATTAAATTAATTCCATCTTCTGGTATATTTTGACTACAGTCAAAAATTATCTTAGTCTTCCCCATCGATGATGAATTTTGCTACCTTATTTTAGAGGAAAAAAGTGGTATTTGTGATACGTTAATTGTTGATTATGTTTTGGCAGAAGGAGAGTCTGAAATGTCTTCTTTTCTCTTCTTCCACATGCCTTTAGGGGTCCACAACTGTTTGGCTGCATCTTCCAGAAATTCCCTTTTAGTATCAGGAGGGAAGAGCTTGGGTTCCATGTTATTTGGGGAAGTAAATTAACTCCTGTTGCTCTTCTACTCAGCTGCCCAGGAGGAGGAGAAAATTGTGAAAGGGAAGGCAATATTAGAACAAAAAGTACATTCTTTCTCTTCTGTTCGATCAACAGGGTACTATGCTTAAAATCTTTTGCTTTTCTTTAGGTTGTGTGAAGGCAACCAAGTGAATATCTGAAACTGCATGATTCCTAATTGCTTTGCTTCCTAAGACCAGGAGGAGAGCTTTGTTTTGTGGCAGCGGAAGGAAGATGGCATGTGACCCTGCCTACTAGGCTGTTGATCCTGCCCCTGCTCTGGAGGCCTTGCAGACTGTTTTATATAGTGAGGTTGGTTGATGGGCAGGGTTACCATTTGGAGGCAGGTCAGTACAGCCCCAGGATTCAGAGTGCTGCTGCTGTGCACTCACCATCTCCTTGGGAAGCCTCCAGAGATTGTGGAAAGTAAGGGTTCACTTTACAAAGGGAAGAGAGTGTGAGAGAGACTTGGAACTGTGACAGGATGAGGGAAAGAACATGTTTCTGTTGTAAAAGCAAGAATCTCTAGGTAGAGAAACAGTTTTTTTGTGAGTGCTGATACCATTGTGTGAATATCTGCCTCTGTGAGATGCTCACTTTTCCATGGGGAAATGACAGGTTCAGGTGTTCGCTGCTTGCTTGCATGTCATTGCAGTCCATAATAGCTGACCGAATTGAGAAGTGGGGCATAGGAGAAGGGCAATTGTTTGTACTCCAGGCTAGCATTTGAATGTATGTAATTGCAGCAGATACGAATTCAGCTTTAATACTTTTGAACCCAAAGTTTGTTTAAAAATAGTCATCGCACAAGGACTTCTTGTTTGTAAATCTACTTGATTGCCTTTGTTAATATTTGCTGATGAGAAAGCATTTAACACTTTCAGTAACTGTTGTAACTAGTTTAATTTCCCCTGTGCAAACAGCTATGACCTGAGGATTCTTTATTGTCTCCCAAACAGCCCCTCTTTACATGTGCGGGGAGCAGAGAGGGTTTTGTTATTCTTTGTCTTCTTCTTCTGTGAGATAGTGCTGAAAATCTGAAGGAGGGAGGATAGGATCTAAAAGATGGCCTGACACCTACTGGTCAGAGGATTTGATTCTCTAGGGCTTCTTGCCGTTGCCTCCTGGGAATTAAATTACTCCCTCTTCTCAGGAGTTATCAATAATTAGACAGCTGAACTTATGCTTTTTCCCACTAAATAAAGCTTTTTCATATCCTGTCTTGAAAATAGTGTGCTGTGTAAGTGCAGACTAATGTATAATATAGGGTTAATTTATTAACAAAAAGTAGATTATTTTTTTCTTGCTATGTGTTTTCATTCAGTGCTCTGCTAGAAAGGATGCTTCCTCAGAAGGAGAGGTAGTACTTTGACGCTAAACATGAATGTAAGTGAATAACTGTAGCTGCAGTTCTGCTAGAAAAATCATGCCTATGTTTGGTGGTGTAAATGGGAGGGGTTTTTTTGCTGATATACATCCCTTGGGCAGGTTGAGTAGGCCTGCAAGATAAAATGCCTTTTGAGCAGAATTTTGACAACTTTACAAAGTCATCAAAAAAGTTTTAAAAAATCTCCTCACAATTAACTACTGTTATATAGAAAAGTAATACATTATTGCAAAGTAGGTTAGGGAAGTCCACAAGTGTCTTGGAGGTAGGTACATAGAATTTTTGCAAGATTGGCTAAAAGCATTTTAGACTTGACAGGATATTACATTTGTCTCTAGGAACAGGTGGGTAGTTAATTAATTTGCAGTGAGATGGACATGTTGGTTTTTATCAAGTTTAATTTTGAGTCATTTTGCATCGGCTTTGGAAACAGCTTTTTTTACAAAGCAAAAGCCTATTCTTGCTTTGGGGAACTGGGTTCAGACTTCAGCTGTCACTCACCTGCTTTGTAGACTTTTGCAAGGCATTTTTGTCTTCACCTTTCCTTTGACTCCTGTTTTTTCAGTTAAAGGGTGTCCAAGCAAGGACACTCAGTGCGTACAACCAGGGCCCTGAATTAATCAATGTCACCATAAATGCACACTAGTAGTTTATATTCACTACTTTAACCTGGGATTTTTGCATCATACTGGACCAGTTTCCCAAGTCCAGTTTCAGTTTCAGCACTGAAACGTGCTGTACTTCTGTGTCTATAAACAACCACTAAAAATAAATGCTGTAATGTGTCAGCATAACATACAGACCACCTAATGACACACACATGACAAAGTTTGTAAAGGTTGTATCCTTCATGGAGTACCTGGGTTTTAAGTGTGCTTATTTCTAGCTTTGGTAGTTTGGGATTTTATTATTTATAGAAATGTTACTTGTGAAAGTTTACATGCAGAATTTGAATATGTGACCAGAAATATCTATGTTCCTACCATATTCTTGCTCTCATTTTGCCACTGAGACATCATCCTCCTTGACATGGAGAGAAGGAAATAGGGGAGGGGAAAAAGGAGTGTAAAGTAAAGGCAGCCATAGTTAGAAAATGAACAGATTAAGAGAGGAGGAGGGAGATGATCCAGAAGAAAAATCATAGGTGTTTAAATTTCAGACCTTAACTAACTTGCTGATTGTCTGGGAGGAATGAGGATTGATTGAGGTCAATGTCTATCTCTGTGTCCCCCTCCCCGTCACTTTCTGCCTTAGTATTGGACTTTTTTAGCTTTTCTTGTTTTGAAGGCATCTGTTAATTTGCCCTTTGCTCTTTGAAGGCAAGGGCTTGTAGTAGTAGAGCTAACAAAAGGTAGATTTTTCTGTAGTGCTATAAATTCTTCTTACCGTTATTAAAACTGTTACTAAAGGATTGCTGACCAACATTGTACTGAAATAGAGTGCTTTTGTCTTGTTAAAAAATAGAAATAGCAATAAAAACATTCTAGTTGCTTGGTTTAAAAAAAAAACCTAAAAACCACAGTGATACAAAGAAATTGATTAGTTGAGAGCATTACAGACTTAATTCTACATATAATTAGTATGATTATTTTGCAGCCAATGTCCAAAGGAATACACTTGGGTTATGACATTCCAGCAATATCCAGACTTGAACTTTAATATGAATACTACTTTCATAAAGACTGCGAAAGGGTATTTTACGTAAAGACTGTAAAAGAATATTCTATATCAGTAATATTACTGCTGTAATCAGGAGAGTGGGATTCTGCCAGCTTTTTTCCATCAACTTATTGTGTACTGGAGGAGGATAGAAAGCTGGAGCAGGGTCAATCCTCCAACTGCTCTCTGGGCTGCAAAGACTATAGGCAGTCCCTTCTGCTGTGGTGTTCTGAAGACACTGCTTGATGCTTCTGGTTGCTGGTGCTCCATGGGAAAGGCTGAACGTATTGGTAGAGGAGCAGAGTCCAAAGTGATGACAGCAGAGCTACATCGGAAATAAGTGACTCACGCAAATAAATGACAGCAGAGAGCTGTCATCTGTCATGGGTTCCTCTCTTTTCCTTCAAGGTGGTTGTGCTTGTTTATGAAATCTTTCTTGTGTTTTGAAGAGGATGCTGAAGAATAGCACAAGGAGAGAAGTTACTGCTCACCAAAGGTCATAATCTTAAATGTCTTACCACTTCCAGTGACCTCTTTGGGAGCAAAATTAGTCAAAACAGACTTTTGGAAAATGTCGGCTTTAAGACTGATGAGTCCTGCATATGGTATTTGATTTAGTAAACATTTTCTTGTGCTGATGTTGCAGCAGCAGTGTCTTCTACAGCTGGATGCTGTTTTCTGGAGCTGCTGCTGGTTTTAAAGAGCTTTCAATTTTTACTGCTCACTCCAACAGTAGCATTGGTAGTGGCTCGCTTCCCTGTAAGTGGTGGATTTTTCCTCTTTCTTAGGACAGCAATGATGTAGTGTATTGTTCCTAAAATGTAGTATCTTTTTCCTCCCACCACAGGAGATTTCAGCTATCGTAAGACAAAAGTTCTGCAAGTATGACCTCTTCTCAAGTCACTTTTGAAGTCAGAGGACCATCAGTACCAGGTACCCAAATCACGCTTTCTCCTTTTTTTATCATGTGACTAGGAGAAAACTATATGTTGAAAGTTTGCCTTCTCTGTTTTCCTCAATGGTAAAAGAACATGTCGATTCAAATATCAAAATGATAAGTCATTGTAAAATACATTAACAAATTTCACATAAGGATTTGGAAAAGATTTGGGAATTATTTTTTAACATTTTCTTCAAACAGGACTTCAGTCATGTGCTAATGATTGATGCTAACAAATGGTTATGATTGTTTTAAAACTTTTTAGTCCATGAAAACAAGTATTTACATTCTGGACCATGATAGTCAGACATGCATTAGTGTTTGTTCTGTATTTTATTCTCTTTGCATCCCTGTTGAAAGTTCTTCATAACAAGGTGTGACCTCTATGGGGAATTAAGGAGGGAAAGAATGTGCAGTTTAATTCAATATATTATCTGTGCAAAGATGTGTAAAATAAATCCTGTAATCTAAGTGAGGAACACAAGGTGTCAGATCATGGAGAACACCAAGATTTAGTGCTAAATTGTGCTTACTACTTTGATCTTAAGGAACTCTGAAGGAGGATCATGAAAGAAGTAATTGGTGGTTGCCTAACAGGGCTATTTGAGTGTTGGAAGCATGTACAGATTGGCAAAATTCCTGTTACAGACAAATACCAGATGGCTTAAGTGTCTGTTGTAGTTGAGGGGGAAATAAAAACATTTTAAAAGTTTTGACATCTGCCCAATGTTAGACCTCTCTTGTGTTTCTCTGATTTGACTGGAAATTTGTGGCCTGGACATTGACACACAATGTGGACATAAGACTTTTAGTGAGGAGGTGTGTTTTTATGGCATTCTGGAGAAAACTGTAAAATTAAAGAATAAATTGACCTTAGATCAAATGAGGCTATAAAACACTGGTCTAGTATATGATGGAGTATTGCAAACCATGTCCTGTTTACAGTGTTGCTTCCACTGTTGTGATGGCACTGTCACATGTAAAACTGACTTTGCATGTGTGACTTCTTCTCTTATTGGTGATTTCTGGAGCAAAAATTAGGATTGGGGAGAACTAGATCTTGCCTCAGTGGCTGTTTACAAAGAACTATTTGGAAATACCTGTGTATAGTGTCAAGACGTAACACAAAAGGTTGCTTCTGCTTATGACAGTATTGATAGTTGGTTATGAATGGGGAGAAGAGCTTTGAGATGCAGCAGTGGCGAGGTGCAGTCTTGTGGAAAGACGAGAGTAGTTTTCATAGCTAAGGGCGGATCTATAGACAGCAAAATTCCCAGATCGTTTAGAAGTGTCATTTGCTGATTTTGTCAGATCACAATGGTGAGCTGGTTGATGAAGCAAGAATATTCACCTTGAGTGCAAACGTGCTCCCTGTGTCCTCATCACTGTGCCTTTCTGTAGATGTCAGAGCCTAACTGGCAGAATAGAAGGGCATCACCAGTATAGGAGTGATGCTTTGATGCCCTCCCTCTAGCCAAACTACTTCTAGAATCAACAGTGGTGATGAAGCCTGATACGTTGACATAGGCTTTTATGTATTTGTGAGGTGGAATGCTTCATTTTTGCCTGGTCCTAGCGAAAGGGAGAGAGACTCTTTCAGATCTTCATCGGCACAGTCCCATACCAAGAAACCACTAGGTGGCCGAAGTTTTGCTGTTATGAAACAAAAAATGGAGCTTCTAGCTCCCAAGTCTATGTAAAGCTTCTGCTCTAACAGAGCTGGCCCAAGCAGGGCAGTTGCAATGTCAGTGGGGCTGTTACACACATGTATACAGGGCAGGCAGCCTGGAGGAGCTTCCCTTTTGCTGTAGCAGCTATAGCTGCTAGCAGCCGTATTGGATTCTCTGGCAGGGGGAGAGGAAGGTGTTGAAGACCTCCGAGCTTAAAACCCAAGCTAAACCCCACTGAGCTTAGAATTACCTTTGAGAACCCAGTTCTTGTTTATTGTGCATTTCGCTTGTGCCTTTCGTGGCATAATTTAAGCAGCGTTTTATAATACAGATCCTGATTCAGCCTTGTGATGGAATTGTTACAGTGAGCTTAGGGGTGACTGTGCATCTTACTCAAATGTTACCTTTGTGTGTTGTACTTTGCTGAGAGATAAGCATTCACTGAATGTTCACACAAGTTTGTTTAAAATCCAAAGGCCAGAAACCTATTCCAGCTAGCTGCTACTAACAGGAATATGGTTTAGGTGGCACTTCAGAAGCTGGCTGGTGTGTATACGAAGGTATGTACTAAATGCTGCAATTTTAAAGGGATATAAAAGATTTTAGCTTCTCTTTAGTATCTCCAGTCAGAAATTCTAATTCTGTGGTATTTAGGTGGTCTTCCCTCCCCCTGTTATCTCCTCCCTGCTGCAAGAATTAAACCATAATGTTGCCTCAGTACAGGGTGGAGAAGGTAAAGCACCCATCATAGTCAGTCGTGTGCAGTGAATTGCATGGTAAGTATAGTCATACCGCTGATTTTTGTCTGCTTGTGTATACTTATAGTGAGCATCCAAAAGCTTCATTTGTTTTTTTAATGAATTAGAATTGAAGATTTTATTAAAAAAGGGACTGTAGTCCAAGGTGTTCTCTAAAATTATTTCTGTAAGCTGTTTTTAGGAACAAATTATTTTATCTAATTTCCTAGCTTTTGTAGATATTTTTTTTTTGCAACCCCTGAGTCTGCAAGGGTTTCTTCCACAAAATACCTGATGGTATCTCTTATTAGATGAACCTGTATAACTGGAAAAAACCTCCTCTTTGTCCATGCTTTCTAGAAAATTATGTGTAGACATGTATGTTACTCAGTACTGTGTGTACATGTACATATATTATAAAAATAAACAATATATAAGAAAAGAAATGGTTCACCTTGACAATGAGTATTTTACAGTGAAAATTTACCCGCTGGATTTCCAGAGATTTTTGAACAGTGTTACTGCAGGACAATTTGAAAGCCAATCCTTATAAGGGATGGGGTTGTCAGTAGTCCCTCTCTCACCAAGATCCTTGTGATGGTGAGGAAAATGCTGTTGTAGTTTTGCTTGGGGGAAAATTCCTTTCTGAATCAAAAGGAAGGAGTTATAATGGGTAAATCTGGTTTATGTGGTTAAAATATTTGAAGGTTTGACCTTGTAAGCAGTACTTGTTAATTCTATGTAGAGTTGAGTAATGATGACTATGGGATTTTTCTCTTTGGGTTTACTTTAGGAGAGGTTTTTGCAATATGTGGGAGCTGCAGTGCTTTGGGAAATTGGAATCCACAAGTTGCAGTGGTCCTCCAAACTGAGGATCGGTAAGTTGGATTTTGTGGTTTTTCATTAACAAATAAAGTATGTGGAGTTCTGGAGCAACAAATTTATTCTGGCTTTTTAAGCTATTAAGTTTTTAAGCTATTGAGCTGCACATACTGTTAGTAAAACTCTCCAGAATTTCTTGTGTCGCCCTCGAACATTTTGAGTGCTTAGGAATGTATCTGAGAAAATGTTTAACTTGAGTATGCTTTTCTGCTCCAGATGTGTGGCTGGCGTATTTCTTAGTTATAGACACTTTGAATAAGAAACTGCTATGAATAGTTCAGTCCAATAACCACACAGCAAGTTATAGGAGACGTTATAGTGTTTCCTTTCATTTTAACCTATACAAATTATTGTCGTGGCTATAAAGACATGGACGAAGATTATTTAGAGTGAGATGTGCATTAAAACTCTTGAAGTGGCTTGTGTGTATGTGGACATAAGTGTACATGAAGAAAGTTTAAAAGCAGCAAGGAAGTCAGGGTTTTCTTAAAATTAACAGCCTGTTGCTGTTTGTAGACTTCCGGAAAATGGGGCTTACAGGACGTGTTTATAATTCTGTCAGTGACGTTGTGTTTTCACCATCTGTTAAATGAGGATGAGAATTCTTGCTACATTAGAGCACTTCAGATCTGCAGATTAGAAACTGCAGTTTTAGTTCTAAATATTTACTGTTTTGTGCGTATTTGGATAAGTTACCTGTTAAAAAAAAAACTTTCCTGCGCTAAACTTCATTTTAGAATATCTCTTAGGACACATGCATACCTGAGGTGGCTCTTAGGCTGGATTTTGAAACTGATGTGGGGTTAGTTGGTTTGTTTTGTTTTCCCCACAGACAATTATGGAAAGCTACTGTAGAGCTTCCTCGAGGAGTTCCTGTTTGGTATCGTTATTTTAAAGGATACTTTCTAGAACCTAAGGTACGTACAACCTTTTCTATTTTAAGTTGGCTCATCTTAGTAAAAAATTCCCTTATTTGAAGTAAAAAGTATTTTCTGAATTAAACTTGAGTTTTTAGAAAGGAATATTAAATTTCAACATACGAAATATTCAAACACTTGTGGAAGTACAAGCAGTTCACTTCGGGGAAGCACATGACCACATGCTGTTATCTTTATTTTTGTTATCTTGTCTTGTCTCTTTTACCAGTGTTAGTGTGTTAAAAATTCCAGCGATAGTAAATACCTGACGTTGTTATAAAGTTTAAGTGATATGGTGAAGTTCTGATTAGGTATAGTGGAGCTATAACCACTTCTACAGTCATAATTGAGTATGGACTTCAGCAGGGCAAGGATCTCTTGGAAGCTACTGATAGCAAGAGAAAAATGTTTTATTGTGAGCAGGTGTATTTAAATCTGCCTGATTTACTACAGTTTTTAAAACACTGCAGATTTTTTTGTGAAGTGTGAGAAGTATTAACTAGCTTTTGTGCTGCATAATTAACATGTTAATCTCTTGGAGTGAAAGGTAAAACAGGGAAACGGGGAATGGGGCATCTCGGTGTTTTCTCTAGGTTTATATATAGGTGTTTGCATGACTCTGGGGGTGGGAACATGTGACAGACACAGAAGTGTTTTTACAGGTGGTGATGTCAAAATTGCATGTAAGTTGAACGTATTGTGGCAGTACACTGGTCTGAAGAAATCATACAGGGGAAAGGGGGAAGTTCTTCAGACTAGGGATGAGACTGAATCCAGAAAAAAGTTGGACTAATTTGGGAAAATAAGCAGTTACTCTTTACCTGTTATTAAGAAAAGCAGCTAATAACAGTAAGAAATAACCTGTTTAAAGCTCTTTACTGTCTTTCTTACTTTTAATATCCTGTAGCTGTTCACGCTGGGCTTTTATTCTTCATTGAAATTGGAATTATGAAGGCTGTAACTGAATGTGCAAAAGAGTTACAGAATCATCTGGTCTGTGTCTTTTAAATATTTTAAATTATTGTCAAGAACACATAAGTTTTTGTAAGCAGGACTGGCCTTTCCTTCACTGAGAAAGATATTTGACAGATGTATCATCTCAGTGAAGGATACTGATTTTAAGTGAAATACTCTGTGAAACAGACCACATACTGTTTTTTCATTACAGCATGTGAAATAGTCTGATATGAAATTGATGTTTAAATCATTATTCTGAGGCAAGGCAAGGAAAGGGAAGGCAGATAATGGGTTTCTTTTTCTGAGGTCAAACTGATGCCAAAATTAGATCAGTTTTTACAGCTTAGCAACTCTGATGGAACTCTTATTTTTTGCAAGTGCTCATAAATTTAAAACATAAGCAATAGTAGAAAAAGCATATTTAGTGAGAACAGATGGCAGAAAAATGTGCCCATAGGCAACACCATTTCTGTTTTAACATTTGGAAAAGCTTACAATGTGTATTGGTGAGTGTGTTTCTTTAAGTAGGTGCTCTTTATGTACCGTGTGATGCAGAGTCTGCCAAGGTAAGTATAAATTTTATGGAATACCAGCATAAAGAGCTACTGTATATATAAAGGAGGAAAAAGAAAACCACTTTACAAAACAAAGTGTGTGTAGTTCCAGGGTATGTGGTTATGCACTTAGTGGTCTCTAGCTTGTACATGTTAAGTGCGCAGGACTTTATTTCTTATAATATAGTTTTTTGAAGAAAAGAATTCTAGCTACAATGTTTTCGTCCATCCCTTGTAAATTTTTTGAACAATGAAAAAGCAGGATCTCTTCATTCTAGCAGGAATGTAATGCACAGTGTAGTGCAAATAAGACAGCATAGGAGTTTAGCATTAACAACTCTGATAAGGAAAATATATTTCTAAGTTAAATTACTAAAATATAAATATTCAGAATAATTTTTTTATTAGGCATTGCATGTGGTTAATCTCCTGAGTTTGATAGGCTTGTGATACATGATATCTCAGATGCTGTTAACTTTTTGTATCAGTGCGGTTTTGTGTGTCTTGGTCTGCAGGAGGATAACTTAAATACATGAGTAGTCTTAAATATGTGTTAAAGTCTTTGTATATGAATTTGACACCACGTAATTGCTGAAGAGAGATCCAGCTGAAGTTACTGTTCTCTTTATATCAGCTGCATCTTTGAAGATGCCTGAGTGGGACATGGTGGCAAAGCTGAGGGTGATGTGTGTTTACACAGAGATATGATAATTTTCGTATTATCCAAAATATTGCCACACATTAAATGTGAAAATAGATATAATAATTCACATTTTGGGAAAAATAAAACGGAGAAAAGTATTTTTCTCACCTCTGTTTAAAACAAAAGTCATTGTTTGATCTCTGTAAAATTATTTTGCTGAAGGATAGTAAGATGTCACGAGAAGTTTGGTTTGTTTGCCCTGAAGCATCTTAGTGTTAATCCGATTGTGGTTACGTAAATAGAGTTGATTTTTTTTTTCTTATGCTTAATATATTGAAATGTATAGAATATATGTAAGAGAACAAATCAATGAATATATATACAAAGAGCATTTTACTATAAAATTGGTGCAAATCTTAGCTCCTGCATGTTAAGTTTTTAATATGTTGTAAACTATTTAATAATATGAGTCATGTTAAGCATTTTTAAAGAAAAGTAAATATGTACATTTGATAAAATAAGACAGTAATTTAAACTATTTTGCTCCAGGTTTATTCTTGTCTTAAACATAACCCAGTGCCAATTACCTTAATGTGAAGGTCTTTCTGTGTTTTGTTGTACGTTTACCTTCTGTTTGGTGGGGGATGACAACACACCAAAACCTCCTTGTCTGAAATTTAAGTCTTGTGCATATTATGTGTGTTAGATTAATACTTTGATGTGTATTATTTGCATGATGTGTATTTGAAAACCTTAGTAAGGTAACTTCATACCTTATTCTGTTAAACTATGGTCTGTATTTGTTTTTCCAATAGTAAATGAGCATGTAAATTTAGGGTTATTTCTTCAAGGAAAGTGTGAAATAACTAAACTATCTGTGCATGTAGCAGGACTTTTAAAAGTGGATTGGTGAACATTTTTCACACCTTTGAGAATGTTGCTTAATTATAGAGGTTTTGGATAAGACAAGTTTATTTTTCTAAAACATAAATGAACCAAATCCGTTTAGTGTCTGGAATATAGTCGCAAATGTAAGATTTATGTCTAGGCTCAGTTATTCAGAGTGTTTTAGAAAAGCTTTTGCTAGACTAATAACCCGTGGTTAACCTGATAGTAACAAAGGAACTCTGCTGTGACTGGGCTGAGGTAGGAGATTGTGTGTTAAAACTTTAGCGTAAATACAAGAGTTACGAAATCTCTATTTGGCCCAGGACTTCCTAGCAGGTGAACTTATATATGCTGTTTCCGTGCGAAGTTAGTTATGATGGCTGAATGGCTTTAATTGGTTTGTTGGGTTTGTGCTTAATTATTCTCCTACATTGCACAGAAATCCAGAGAGATTTTAGTCGGAAATCCAGCATCAGCAGTTGTCTAATTCATTTAGCTGTTCTGTGTTCTTAAAAGTAGATTAATATCCTTGATACACAATTTTAAGAAGTAAGATGCAGTTGAATCATCATCATTGTGTATGATGATTTTAAGAGTGTATATTTTTAACCTAATTCTGGCTCTGTTGTATTGCCTTGGGTCACGAATTTTGTCCTTAAAGAGCTTTAAAATTGCATCAGATGTTCAGCTAAGTATCAATCAAATAACATAGTTTTTATGTGTTTGGTTTTAAAAAAACCAATTCTCTATGTCAGTGGAGAGGGATCCGTGCCATATAGTGCTACTTTTTAAATCTGTGTGTTGCCCACTGGGATGCTTGATGTGACATTGGGATAGATTCCCTTTTAAGACTGTCCTAACAGAAGCTGACTTTTTAGATAACATTGTCGTACTATGAATATTGATGACACATCATTAACTAGCACTGCAGGCAGATCTGAGTTGGGCTGTTGTTCAGATATGGTCAGTATATGCCACTGAAATTACATCAGTATTTTAACCTTATAACAATGACTTCTGTTATACGTAATTTAAAACATTTTGACTGCAGATTATTAAACACAAATTTTCCAGGCTGTGAGAGGGCTGTCAGTCATGGCTGTGCCTGTTCTCTAATCCATTGCCATTTTCTTCCAGGTAGCTTTGCTTGACTCTTCTTAGTATGGAAAGTGTTGAGAGTTCCTGAGATGAAATGCATAATCAGTTTACTGTACTCCTTTCAGGGGAGGAAATTTTTCTGAATATGTTGTGATGTGCTTATTGTTGGGATATAGTTGCTCAAATTCTCATTCATAATTTTAGAACCCAAAATTAAAACGTACAATTACAGTAGCTTAAGAAATAAACTGATACTGGTATTCTAATACATTTTGTTGGTGGTTTCTACAAGGGAAAACCTTTGCTTCCCTTTTGAAGAAAACAGCTTAAACTGTTAGGACAGGCTTCCGTTTCCTGGGCTGACAAGCTCAAAGTTCTACATGTGTGTGTGGGAGTTGCTGTTGGAGAGCTTGCAGACCTATGTGGTGTTAGGAAACGGTAGCCTTCCCTCTGGCAAGCACAGGTTTTGGCTTTGGAAAGGGAGCAAGTACATGCAAGTACAGATGTGCCGTGAAAGAAAGGGGAGAAGAAACTCCTCTTTATTTACTTTTCTGGAAGTCTATAAGAGAGATCACTGTGGCAGCAGTGAGAGGATGGGAGTTAAAACTGCCCTATAAAGGAATAAACTGAAAACAGTAGTATTTTGTTTATATTTAGATGTGTTCTAGCTTTAAAGCGTAACTGTAAGCATATGTATTTTATTCTGACATCACCTTAAATATAGACAGATCTGAATTCATTAGAAAAATTGAGTTGCTTTTAGCTGAGAGTCTTACTGAGCACTTTTTAAATATTTGGCATTTGCAGTTAAGTCATCCAAAGCACAGTGTATCAAATGTGTTTGATACATGTCAAGAAGTTTGTCTGCTGCTAAGAATTTATTCAGTGGGCTGTAAGATAATGAAGTGCTGGGTGGTTATACTGCCGAGTCTGACGCTTGTCTGGATGTCCCTGTTGATCTAAAATCTATTTAAACAAGGACCTGAGGTACTGTGACAAGTTGGTGTTGAAGATTTATGACTCTGGCAATAGCAATTCTTTTTGGAAATGAGAGTTACTTAGGTCCAAACCACCAAAGTGACGAAGTCTGGAGCTATTTTGCAGTGTTTCTTGTGACTGATAGTAACAACCGTGCAATGTTCAGGGCAAGTAACAGCTTCTTAGGGGTTGGTGCTGGGAATCGGGCATGTTTGTTTGCTCACCAGTGATTACCAAAAAGCTTTAACATTGAAAGCAATTTCCAAGTTATATTGTTATGAAAGAAGATATCGGTTCTGATAAGCTATCATAGTCTTGGCTATGTTTGTCAACATAAATAGGCTTTAGAGTGACCGTAATTTTTTGAAGGGAGAATCTTATTTGTCCTGTTCCAAAGGGAATGAATGGCCTTGAGGGAGCTTCACTACTGGCTGATTGTGTTGTATCAATCAGCAAAGTTCTGATTATTTATGTTTTAATTAAATGGTAGATAATTTGCTCTTCTATGCCACAACTAAGATAACTATGTTTTATAGACTTTGGATTGGTTTAGGAAATTTTTAGGGAGAACCCACCCCTGCAACTAATAGCTTCACAAGTAGATGCTGCGAACTGTTTGGAATCAAAGAGATGTGGGTTATGTGAATTGTTTATATAATTTTTTCTGTAGTATTTTAAGAATGAAAGAAAACGCACTTAATGAGTACTGGAATACTCTGATTTTGCTATCAGGAGGAGATTAAAGTAGTCCAGGGTAGTAGCTGTAAGAAGTAAAGATTTAACAATTCCATGTAACATCTCTACCTTGTCTGACTTTGTCACAAGTTTTGCCTTACATAGTGTGACCTGGCGCTTCAGACAGCACCATCAGCAGCTGCAGGGATATGAAATGAGCCTGACTTGTGTTCTTTATCTCTTTTATATTCTCTGTCTTCCTCCTCCCCCCTTCTCCTCCATCTTCTTTTTCTTTCTTAAATCTGTAAGTTTAGTTCACAACCATCCCAAACGGCTTCACAGGTAGAAAATCAGGTATAACAAAAGAAATTATTGCAGACATTTAACTTTTAAATTACAGACTATCGATGGTCCCTGCGAAGTCATAGTTCACACGTGGGAGACTCATCTACAACCACGATCAATTACCCCTTTAGGTATGGGCATCAACTGCATCTGTTTGAGGCATATGCATAAGATTGCTAATATGCTGCACTTTGGTTTAGAGGGATTGATAACTATAGTATTAAAATACTTGAATTTATTAATGTGTTGGGAGAGATAAACTTTGCTCAACATGGGCCTTACTCTCAAAATATATACAAATAAGTGGCTTAAAAATGGAGTGCATGTGAAATTTTTTGCTGCTTTCCTTCAGATAATGTGAGTTGGGTTTTTTATTAATCTGGAATGGTAATATTTTTCTGTAAGTTTAATTCTTTGAGACTAAGGATCCATAATATTTTTTCAGAGAAATTGGGGGGGAAATCAATGATGTTTTTATTCAGCTACTATTTCATTAGTAAAATTTTAAAGTAAAAATTCTTAACAAGGCTTCTTTAAGTAAGTGGATTTAAATAATTTTTTAATTATTTATTAAATGAGTAAATACAAACATGAATGGGCTTATTTACTTGGCAATGTAGCAGGAATTTATTTTGCTGGAAGAAAAGGTGGCATGCAGACTGGCATACAAGTTTCTAATGCTTTGCTGAACAGGGAAAAAGTTTGCTTTTTAAGAGTGACTGAAATAACCTCTGAATGTAGCTCATAATTTAGATCTCTTATGCTGCTATGGGATGGCATATTTTATGCACTGTCTTTCCTAGGATATGAAAAATGTTATTTCCTTCACACTTAGGAGTTCACATCTATTAAATACCTTTTGATGCATTGAAAGAACATGTCTTTTAGAAAGAAGGTGGTATTAAAGAAACCATTTGTTAATTGTGAATAGCACCGTGATTATCCCTTCCCCGCGCTTTTCTTTTAAATTTTCAATGAGTTAGTTAAGTGCTTCATTTCTATATTTGTCAGTAACTGATCAGGGATGCAGCCTACCCTCTGTTAGGATCTGAACTTTATCTCTAAATTTGGGTAACTTTATTCCAAACTGTGAGGACTGCCTCCCAAGTAATATTCAGTGCTTAATAAGCAGATTTTAAGAAAGTGCAGCAAAACCAGGATATTAACACTTGGACATTATGATCTGAAACTGTTCCCTGTGGCTATTAAAAATTGAGGACAGGCCTATAATTCTTCCTAGACAAAAATGGGATTAATGGCTGTAGAGATAAAATTTTGTTAAGGTTTATGTTTTGAGAAGCTTAGTTTGCTTGCGCTACTGCAAATCTGTTAATGGTAGTGGATTTACTTAGAGCCTTAAGATTTTGATTGTTAAAACTTTGGAGACTGTAAGGATAAGAATAGGTGTGAAATGAGTGTTTTGAATATTTCACCCTAGATTGTTTTCTTTCACATAGGCAGAATAAGCATTTTTAATTGATTTGGAAGCCTTAGCTGTAAATGTACAGGTGGAGAGATTTCTTTATATGTTGGCAAGAAACTTCAGTGTCTTTCACACTAACAGGAAAATCATCTTAGATTCTAGTAGGATGTTGATATCAACAAAACACTGCAGCAAACTAGGAAATTACGCAACCTTCTAGCTTTTCTCAGTTCAGCTAAAACATCTTACAGAATTTTGTGTAGAATGTTTTTTTCTAGCAGAAACTAAGAATAAGTAAAAATTTAGAAAAAGACTTTATAGAAGGTTGCAATAAATATGCTTATTCTTTGTTTTAGTGTTCCTACTTTATTAGATATACTTTTTAGAAGAGAAGTGGAAAAGTAGGATTAGTTTAACTTGGAAATGATTCTTTATAAAGTGAATACTAATCAGTTTTTCATTCTTTCCCCCTTTTCCTTTTAATTCTAGAAAACAAAATTACTATTGATGATGGATACTTTGGAATCCGTAGTAAGTGAGATATGTTGACCTATACTCTTTACCACGTGTATAATTTTAACAAGATTAACTGTGATAGTTTAAAAATATTTTAATTATTAAGTTAGTTTTGACAGAAATTGCCTGTAAGAGATCATTCCCTCTGCTTATATGGTTATTTTTGTATCCAGCATTTAGATATATCACACTCAGGCTATAATACCTTCTAGTAGTAATAAAAGATGGGTAGAAGGGTTGAAATATTGTCAGTGCGCTGCTGTTAAAGGTTGGAATTTGCAAACTTTAGGCCATGAGTCTGTATTTTTTTGTAGTACAACTTGGTCTGCTAACTTTTTCTTAAAACCTAGCCTTAGAAAAAACTCTTCCTGCCTAGAAAAAATATCATTTGCAGTACATGTACACAATCTGCCTCTTCAGGTAGGCACATAACTGCCATCTCTCATGAGCTCAAATCTCATGTTGTACATGCATGTCTCACTTGTGGCACTTGTAACTCACCTCTCACTTAACACTCAGTCCCTCGGTGCCTACAGTAACTCTTCGTCTTGTCTTAACGTTCTTCAGTGTTCCTTCATACTCTCATCGGATGATGTGTTTTACTAGGAGTTCTTCAAAACTATGGGGTCTGCTTCAGCACCTGGTCTGGCAGCTTGTGCTTTCTGACTGTCCTGTTTGTAGGCTTTTTCTTGTCTTGGTGGTGAAGTTGAGGATTTTCCTTCGTGCTTTGTTTTCCCTTCATATACGTTGCTATATTCTGTCCTTCAGACTTACACTACTTTAATGGCATTGAATATGATGAGTTAATTTGACGCCTAAATCTCAATAGAAACAGGGAGTCTCAGGTTGCATGTGAATCTTCAGTTTCTGTCAGTGTTATTCATGTTTTGAGAAAACCCATGACAAGGGAATGCTACTTCTGCCTTTGGAGACATAACTTTAGCCCTTGATACCATAAATAAAACTAACACTAGAACAGTTAGGGTTCTCTTGCAGTCAGTTTACACAAGGTGCTGGTGAGGACCATCGTTCCTATTTAATTCCCTTAAAATCCAGCAAACAACTGCAGTATCTGTTGTCTGTTCTGTGCATTTCAGAAAAGATGACTGAAAGGGTGCACTGAACAGTTGCTCTGGAAATACTATTGAATAAGGCTGGTGATGAGGAGGATGGTCTGGAAGATGGTGTCAGAGGAACTGTATTTATAGTTGGTATATTAAGCTGTCTAGATCTCCTTTTAGAAAATAAGTTATTGAAGTGTATTCTACTTTTTGTTTAATTTTTGATAGATGGTATTGAAACTGTGGATGCTGGGTGGCTGACATGTCAAACAGAAATAAGATTACGCCTGCATTATTCTGAGAAGCCGCCTGTATTAATATCTAAGAAGAAATTTAAAACATCAAGGTTTAGGTAAGAGGCTGCTCATTTCACTTTGCAATTTATCTCATGTTAATTGTTGATACCAGTGATTATGTTTTACTTACATAAAGTAGCCTTGAAGTTAGTTTGGAGTTGCCAGTAGGGGTATTCTATCAGGCCGATTTCCAACGGTTTAAGCACTTTGTAAAAATATGGCAATAATGTTAAGTCAGTGGTGTGTTTCAGTTACCTTTTTATTGTTAGTGTAGTGTTGAAAGTATGTCTTCTATTTCAACAAAGGAAGACAGTGAAAACTATTCTAGTTTCACTGCTGACTTAATATTTTTTGCAGTTCTTGCATTTCTGATAGTTATTAAGCTATTAAATATGCGTAAAGCAGATATGATAGCACAATTCAAGTACTAGGTAACAGGTGTCTTTCACAAGTACTTGTTCCATGCTTGCCTTGGTGTTCCCTGCTTCTTGGCTCAAAGTGTAGTGTTAAGTAGTTCTATGCTATTGGTTTCAGAAAATTTTCTTCCTTGTTTTTTTTTCTGAACCTAGAAAGATCAGAATGGAAGTGGAGATTGGGGGAAAGGAAATGGAGAGAAGGCTGCTAGTTTTTTTTATTGCTTACTACTTTTTCTCCTTACCAAAGTAGAGAGCCCTCCCCATTTAATATATGGCTAATTGTCCACTGGCATTACAGCTTTCCACTCAGTGTGGATGGTGGAGATAATAGTATTCTCTAATCACATCTTTGCTATCTAGATCAGTTTAGTTCTGTCTACAGATGTGTCTCAAAAAGCAGATGTTATAACTGTACAGTTAACTGACAGAATTGGGTATCTTAGTCCTGATGATTTCAGATCTGTGCTATTGCCCCAGGTGTTTGATCTCCTTCCCCTCTTGAATATCTGGGATCTAGAGCTTGTTCTTATCTTCCCTGCTCTCCCTCCTCCCCAGCACCTTTCCTTCCCGCATGCATTTTTTGGAGCTCTGTAGTTGCCAAACTATCCCAGGACATATCATTGTTAGTGCGTGGTGTGGGCTTGTTTTCTGCATCTTTCCCAGTCTTTTTGTGTGAAACCATGTAAAAAGAGCAGAGACATAGAAAAGCCTCTCCTTAATTAAAGTCTGACACATCTCTGAATATATGATGATTGTTAATACTAACAATCCTCTGCAAAAGTGGTTTCTTACAACAGCAATCTTTGGTAGTGTGTTTGCCATGTGTTACTTGTGCCAGTGGGAAATAGGGGAGCAGGAGTTCTCAGATCCTTTGACAAATTAACAGTGTTACTCCCAGTCCTCATCTTGCATACAGCCCATCTTCTTGTTTGGAAAGGATTAAGGCTTCCTGTTTTCCTTAGTGGAAAACATTAAAAAAAACCCGAGCAATTTTGTATTTAATTGCTAGGTATCAGATTTTGAGCTTGTAACATATGTACAACTTCCAACACACCACTATCAACGTGATTTACAGATTACTCTGTTAACGTGGGAGTTAATTCTATGCTATGTGCCGTATTTTGATGGTCTGATGCTTTTTTCATTTTTGTTTCCCCACCTTCGAACTCCTCTGAGGGGAAAGTTAATTCTCACTGAAGAATGTTGTATGAAATAAGTACTTTTGTCCTGTTCTGTAAGCTTTGCAATTTTTCCCTGTGTGTTTTAGCAGGTAGAGCAGTCTCTGAAGCCTGATTTTTCTCTGAATAAGATTGTTGAAATCCGAACTTCATATGCTGGATACATTCATTAGATACTGTTTTCCACATCCTGCCTAAAAAGTTAGATCTTGCCTACGTAGTTTTTGCCTGTTACCCGCTGTGGGCATGTCCCTTTTCATGTTTGAGGAGCATCTGTGTTGTGACTGTTTTATTTTTTTTATGAGAGTGTGAAGAATGTGGACTCACTATAAAGGATTTATTTTACTGTAATTGTTTATTTTACTAGTGAATTTGTATCTAACTTAATGATAAATTATATCTCATCTGCTGCTTAGATAATTCAGAAAGGGCTTTGGATTATTCCATATATGCCTCCATCACTGGCAAAATTGTGTGGGAAGTTTGATCTATATAATGAATTCTGAATCTTAGAGAGAGCCTTATTCTTCTCAGTCCAAGATTTTTCAGAAATTGCATTCAGTTTATTTTTAAATGATCATTTAGGATTTCTCAAGGGATTTAGTGACTACTATAGACTATCTTATGTCTAATAGAATGCGTTTATCTGTCTTCTTGGTGTTCAGTGATGTAAAGTTGTGTGCTTACGAGCAACCATCAACATTCAGGTATCAATTTTGATGACTGCTGCTATTTTCAGTGCTTTTCGTTAGCCTTTTGGCATTACTGATAACCGTGGAGAAAGTCTGTCTGTCAGCCCAAAATGTTAGTCTGATGCAGTGCTGTTTCTCAGACTACTTGTACAATTTTCCCATTTGCCCAAGTTCCAGTTTTAGAAGTGATTTGAGTACTTATATCTGACTAAAATAAGGACAAAAGCTGCAAACCCTGACTCTTGCAAGGGCGCACTGCTTGAAGTGCTGTCCTGTAAATGATGGTGTTGAGAAGAATTCTTTTACTGTATGAGTTTCTGCTCAAGCTTCTTTCTAGTTCTTCAGTGTTTCCAAAGACACTCCCATGATGTAACCATTCATTTTGTATTCCTGGTTGAACAGAGTAAAATTGACTCTAGAAGGCCTAGAGGAAGATGAGGATGACGAAGAGGGCCAAGAAAAAACATCTCCTACTGTCCCTCAGAAAATGGCAAACACTGTGGAGTTCTCCTTAATAAGTAACAACGAATATAAATGTCGACACACTCAGCCAGACTGTGGTTATGCCTTACAGCCAGACCGGTGGATAGAATACACCATACAAACCATGGAGCCTGATAATTTGGAATTAATATTTGATTTCTTTGAGGTATGTCTCTTTACCACTTAGAAGCAACTTGGGTCTACCTGTGGAAGTTACGTCAATTATGATAAAGATTCCACTGTTGCGATAGGACTATTACCTGATAGTTGTGGTCTTTTGGACTTGTGTAAACAAGAGGTAATGGCAGGAGGGGTAGATTGGATATTAGGAAGAGGTTCTTCACCCAGTGGGTGGTGGAGCACTGGCACCTGGTCTGCCAGCATTCAAGAATCATTTGGACAATGCCCTCCATCACACGGTGTGAATGGTGGGAGTGTCCTATGTCGGGATAGGAGTTGGACTCGATCCTTTCGAGTCTTCCAACTCAGGTGATTCTATGATTCCGTGGTTCTAAACAAGTTACTAGGATATTAGCTACTGCCCCGTTTTGCAGGAAGTTTTTTGAGTCTTCTTTTTATGGCGCAGAAAGTTTTGCAGTTTCTGCTTGTTTAGAAGTCAGTACAAATTAGACTCAAATCTTAGTGTGCAGGACTGCATGTAGTTACTTTGGCTTGATTTTATCCATTATCAGAGCCAAATTTTGCCTATCCTTGTTTAGTCTGAACAATATGTATATGAACTAGTTACGTTACAGTTATTTGATCTTAAGTTTTGTTGTCAACAGAAGAGATTGCTCTAAACTGACTAGTGCAACTTAAAACTGGATGTTTGTGGATTTACATTACTACAGGTGTTAAAGAACATTTGTCTCTTCATACCATTAGTGCAGAAGAAAGTTTTTAAGTATTCTCTCTTTGATCTAAACCAAGATCCCTTAGGTTCCTAACTTGTAAAGTGGCTGCATTGTTCCTGAACTTTCAAGTGCACATTCTGTGTGTTAGTTGCCCTCCTTCCCTTTAAATGAATACAAGGTTATTTTAAGCATGTATATTATTCCAGGTCAGCTTGGTTATAAACATGGCTTCAGCTTTTTAGAAGACAGGCTATTCTGCTTATGCAGTTTTGATCTGAAAAGTTTATCAAATTCAAGGGTTTTCAAAGACAGATATACATGTTTTGTAGATACCCATCAACAATTTTGTATTCGTTATTGTAATTTGCAACACACTGTTATACTAAACAATTTTTAGCCTGAAATTACTCTTTTCTGTTACAATTAAATTAAAATTTCTGTTACAACAGTTCCTGCATATGTCTTTCTGAGGAGCAAGGAAGAATTTGTTTAGAATTCTCACCTACATATAACAGTCTTCTGTTTGTTTTGTTTTTAGGAAGATTTAAGTGAGAAAGTAGTACAAGGCGATGTGCTCCCAGGTCATGTAGGTTCTGCGTGCCTCCTGTCATCCACAATTGCAGAACTCGGAAAGAGTGCTGGAATTCTTACACTTGCTATTATGAGCAGAAATCCAAGGAAGACAATTGGAAAAGTTAGAGGTACAGTTGATGTAAACAGATGTAGATACCTTTACTGGAAGGCATTCATTATCTATTGACACATGAAATATTTGGTATTTTTCTTGTAGTGGACTACATAATTATTAAGCCAATACAGGGATACACTTGTGATATGAAGGCTTCATATGCGAAGTATTGGAAACCAAGAACAACTCTAGATGTTGGACACAGGGGAGCCGGGAATTCTACAACAACAGCTAAGTAAGTTCATTTGCATTTTAATCTGGGGGGAGTATGTTTAGTTACACTGACATTGAGGAAGCAGACAGTTTAGAATAAAAGCTAGAACCCATCATTGTTTAAGTCACTTCAGTGTCAAATGTAGATGTTCTGTAAAACATACTTCTGATTTGTATTTCTGTTATTTGATGGACTTCTGTACCGTGCTGCTTTTAACAAAACCTTGATCTTTGCTGTTATTTCAGACTTGCTAAAGTTCAAGAGAACACTATTGCCTCTCTGAGGAATGCTGCTAGTCATGTATGTACACTCATTGGCATGCACGTAGTAACTGTATAGTAGCTTGGCTTGTATGCTTAATTTCCATGATTCAGTACAATGAATGGTAATTGCACTGTTATAAAATTACATCAAATCACCATGGAAATTCTTTGAGAGAGGGGAAGTGAAGTAAATAGCTATATTACTCTCATTCTCAGGTTCCTTAAAAAAAACCCAAACTTATATCCAGTACATTATGGTGGTGTTCTAATACAAGGAAAAACTTAATCTCTTTAGAGACATACGGTTGCAATAATTTGGAAGAAATGAATTAAATTTTGGCTCTGCTAGAGTTTGTCAGCATGCTTTTAGGTGGCAAAGGTACCACTCAGACTGCAGAGTACCTATAATTAGTATCCAAGAAGGAGACTTGGAAGCTAAGCTGGTAGAAAAAAGAAATACTTTGTTTCAGAGCTTGCTAAAGCAAAAGCTTGGAATCCTAAGATGAGACTTCCAGTTTGAGAGATAGTAGCTTCAGATGCTTAAATTCTATGAAATAGGTGGTCACTTTTTTCCTTCCAGTAATCTCTGTCACTGAAATGATCTGTCCTAAGATTGATCTAGACAATATAGTGAGACACTGTAGCAGAGCAGCTGAAGTTAGAAGTACATTCAGAGGTTTCTTGTCTAGCTCCTTTTCTCATAGTAAAGAGCTGTGACTACAGTCACATAAAGATGCTTCTATGAGATCATCAGCCACTTAACTTGTCAGGTTACTAAGCCTTTTCAAGTACGTTTTCACTAATGTAGATTCTTACCAAATATCTTTTGAAGTTGTTAAAGGGGTGGGAGCAGAATCTGGAGTACTATGCTTATTTTCTAGTAATTCTGGAGCACTGTCCTGCCCAAGAGTCACAGCTGAAAACCCTCTCTCATCTGGGAGTCAGAGTGTAATTTTAACAGAGTATCTGAAGCATGCACTGACTGCAGAGCAGAAGAAAACTGGAGCTACTTAGCACTGCTTTTGAACAGTAGTTCTTAATTTCTGGGTGGATGTGGGAGGTTTATAGACGGCTTTTTAAAGCCCGCAAGAAATATTCACTGAGGCAGAAATTTACTATGAAGTCAGCACCAGCATCACCAGAGAAGTAATTTCAACTGTTTGCAGGTGAAAATGCTGAAAGCCACCACTCTAAGAATATTTCTTTTGAGAGAAGGGCTGAAAAGAAGCCCTTTATGAACTGAATTGAAGAGTATGTGAGTCGGGATGATAATTTGATGAATGTTTTTCTTGGAGGACTTTCAAAGGAATGATATACAGACAGTCAAAAATAAGGTTAAATAGTGTGCATTTTTTTTTTTCTTCTGGCCTTCTCTCTTTTAAAAAAGGTTGTACTTTAAACTCTTATTTGATCTTTCTTCCTGTTCAATCTTAACAGAAAATAGCATACAGTTGAAAAGGGTAGGAGAATACTGGATGTAGCTGTTTCCGCTCTTGCACTTACTGTAACACACTACTACAGTGTTAGTCACTAGGGGCTTCAGAAGCTCCTCAGTATATGGAATATGTCCCTAAAACTTGGCCAGTTTGTAGCAGTCACTTGCCTCTTGCTGAAGCAGTGGGGAGGAGGGAGGAATGGTACCGTGAAGGCATCTGTGTTTAAAAACATCATCTTAGCCTTTCTCTGAAAACAAGTTTATAATACTTGTGTTACTAATGGTTTACAAGATTAATCAAGCTATATATGTCAGAGCTGTGTTATGTTAATCAAAATACTTTCCGAGACCCTGTGAATACATGGCAACTTCTCTGCAGTTCTGTAGTCCTTGTGCATAAATAGTTAATGGATTTTTGTTTTGATATGTGTGTTTTTCAATGTTTTGTAGGGAGCAGCATATGTGGAGTTTGATGTACATCTTTCTAAAGATCATGTTCCTATTGTATACCATGATCTCACATGTTGCATGGCCATGAAAAAGGTAAAGATAATGATGATATCTGTGTTTATCTTTAAACATGATCATTCCAGAAACAAGAATGCCGGGCTGTCATAGAGAATAAATATGCAGCATTGCTGCATGCATAAAGTAGAGCAGAGAAGTTGAATTTTTCCTTCTGATGTTGTAGCAACAGCATTTCAGATGCGTGGTTTGAGACTCTTCAAGCATACATTGTAGTTACTTTTTAGGTGTTTCTTTTATCTATGGTTTCGAAGAAAAATACAGACGGCTCCATTCAGTAGCACCTCTGGGTCTCTTAGGCTGTCAGAATAAGAACTTCTGGTTGCTCATTTGTTGAGGGAGAGCTGGTGTGCTTCACAGCGTGACTTCTCACTCCCACTGATACATAAATCTATACTTCTCTTAAAAAGCACTTACAAGTACGTAACTTCTTAGGTCAAATCAAAATCTACCTCATTTGGTATCACAGTAGTGGCCAGTAGATCGAAAGCAGGAAAGTGGAAAAAGTGAGGATCGCCTTCATTTAGGGAGCTTGATTAGCTATAAATGGCTTGGCTTCCGTTTGTTTTTCTAGCTGTTTTCTACTGCTGGATTTTGCTCTGTCCTTTAACTGTGAGGTGAACAATGCACTCCATATCTCATTGGGGCAGTAAGGGGGGCTGTAACAGAGGCTGAAGAATGGCTTTTGGATTGCTCAGTGGAACAGAAGGAATGGAATTAAGATGGGTCTTCTAGAAGTAGGAAAGTGGTTCTTGAAAGCAAGTGGCCTGTTCCTGACCTTGCTTACCTCATGAGGTTGCAGTTGCTACATTTTTAACCAAAAACACCCTCTTTTGTGCTGGTTTTGTAAGCGTCAAGAGTACTGTAAGCAGGAGTGGACAGTACTGTTACTCGTACATACAGATAAGCATTCCTTAAAAGGTGCTCTGAACATACTATCACAATACTTCTCAAATACCCAAGTTTTGCAAAGCGTAACATTTGAATGTTTTCATAGAGTAATATGACACGACACTTCTTAATAATGAGAGAACCATAGATATAGGAACCAGTGACTCAAAAAAACCACCAAAATGCTTTTCCATCTGGTTTAGTTGCATGTTCTCCAATGAGGCCAGAAAGTTACGTTCCACAGCAATGCAAAGAGTCTGGACTCTGCTCTGTTCTAGTTTTCTTGCCTTTCTAGTTGTGGCAATGAAAACAAAGATGGCATGGGAGGGCAGACTGCAAGATAAATTCTCTCTTCCTAACACTAAATTTGTGTCCTCAAACTCTCACATCTGTTGTTCTATTGCGATTTCTAAGAAGCTTGGGCTTGAACAGTTGCAGAAATGGCAGTTAGACTAAGGGAAATGCATATTCAGTGTATATTGAATTGTCTTGTTGAGTAAAAATTTCTTTACAGCAAAAAGAGGAAGTGAGAAATGGAATGACAAATTTTTATGATACCAGACCTTTGGGGAAAGGTTGGGGGGATTGTCTTGCTTTTAACAGGACAGTTCTTTGCATTTTTTTGTCTATTAGTTTCTGAGTCACTGGATAGACAATAATAAATCGGACTGCCTTGGAGTATTTTTTAATGCATTTCTTTACTTGCAAACTTTTTTCCTGAATGAATTACCTGATGAAGTTTGTACAGAATAAATGTGCTAACTTTTAACAAAGAAAGACCAAATCCTGTTCTTTTCAAATTGTCATCTTGTGTTTTATGCTTCAGTGCCTGTGTTGTCTCCTGAAAATTGTTCATCTTATTGTATTACAATAATATATAACTTGTATCTTTGTCGATAAAAGAGAAAATCGGCTGCATTTAATGAATCCCTATTAAAAGCATTGTAGGCTTTTTTTGGAGTTTTCAGTGACGCTTGATTATTTATTATTTCTTTTTAAAGAAACTGGATACAGAGCCTTTGGAACTGTTTGAGATTCCAGTCAAAGAACTCACGTTTGATCAGTTGCAGTTATTGAAGGTATTGTTACTTTGGCGAGTATGATATGCTAGGTGTGGGTTTTCAAATTGTGTGTGAAGCTTAGTTTATAGGAGTAAGTATAGGTAGAGTAAGAGAGTACCAGTAAAAATTGCTCAAGTAGAGAAAACAGCTAATTTCAGGAATAGTACTGTTACATCATTACAGCTTGAATAAACTTTGTTACTTACATCTTCTAGAAGGATGGTCCAACAACTTGTATGGATCCATATCACTGATAACGTTGATAATTTTTCAAAAATAAGGAAGGCTGAAAGTGGCGGTAGTGTTCATTTAAAGCTGATGCTTTGGAGTCTTTGTTGAAGAAGAAAGATGTCCCTTACAAAGTCTATCTGATTTGTAAATGTTTCCTTATTAACAAGGGAGATACAGATTCTGTTAGCCTCCTCTCTGGAGGTGTATGTGGAGTTATAGAAGAGTCCATGACTCGATATGGATTGGACAAACTGGCTGGAAGTAATTTATTGTTTTCATTTAAATGGGTATCGCCGTATCTTCCAAGCAGAAATAACTTTCTGACATAAAAGGAAGAGTTAAGGGAATGAGACTGGGTCACTGAAGATGCAGCTGAGAGATCTATTCTCAGTCAAGGACCAGGACCTTGGCTACACCAAGAACTATGAATTTCTTTTTACTTAAAATTACTTTCTCTCCTCTCTTTTGTGAAGAGAGAATTTGAACGGAGCAAGGGAGTTGGCCCTATGCCTGACCTGATTCTATCTCAGTATGTGACTGCATAATAGAACCGCTGTCAGCCCTCTGTCAGCACTTGACTAGAAACACAGAGTCCCACATCCGATAGAGGAAGGTTTAATGTTCAGACTTCTTCACACCTTTATGTTGAATTATATTGTGTGTATGTCTCTACCCTTGAACATATTTTCTGAGTTTTCAGTTTGGTTTTGAGCTTCCTTTGGAATCTTTTATGTTTTCAAGTTTGAAAGAAAATTATGATGTGTACTAGAGTTTCCTTTATTCCTTTACTAATTACTAAAACTGTATCTGTATGAAAACTTAGAAACAATTTATAAGGAACATTCGTTACATTTTCCATGTGGTGAGGTCTACATGGTGGAGTATTTTTTAATTTTACTTTTCTTATACTCTTTAGCTGGCTCACGTGACTGCCATGAAAGTAAAAGATCACAATGGTAGGTACTAGTTTGCGAAGAGTCTTGAGATTTATGTATTGCCTTGTAATGATACATATTCGCTGGTTGGAGTCACTTATAATCACATTTGACTTACTCATGAACACTTCTACGTGCTTGTATCGTTCAATTTTTCTGCACACTGTAGAGTTCTTTGCTGGGAGGTAAATACCTGGATGAGAGTTAGTTACTTCCATGGGAAGAGAGAATAGGAGGGTTGAAGATGAGTGCATAGATAGATAAATATGTATTTATGAATATTTATAAGAGTTGCCACTAATGTTTCCGTCTTATGCTTCTCTAACCTTTTTGGCAACCTTTCAAATTTGCTGAAAAGAACTTTGGTAACTGCTATAGGGTGTCTTATTTGGGCTTCAAGGTTTTTGCCTTAATTTATCCCCTTTACAGGGACAGCAAAAGTATCTCACACATCCTGCCTGTCTGGGAAAAGATAAAATAATAATAAACCTTGACAGGCAAGGCTGCTTCTACTGAATATGATTCAGTAACTGGAACAGAGGCTTGAGAGAAGCTGTTTCTGCTAAATATTCTGGCAAAGCTTTTAATGGGGGTAAAAATATTTTCCCACTGGCAAAACAAGAATTGCCATCATTATCATCGGAGTATGTCAGCGTTAGAGGAAAGGCTTAGGTAATCAAAAGATAGACCTGATTTCCATTCTTGATTCCTAACGGCCAGTCCTTTTCTTGCTGGATTACCAGTGCTGCATTTGTTGTGATTCAATATTTTGTATTTATTTTCAGCATCTTTTAAAGAAGAAGAAAACTCTGCTTTTGAGACCCAGCCATTTCCCTCTCTTCAGAGAGTAAGCAGTGAATGTAGAGCAATGATGATGGTTGCGGAACATGATTTTTCTTTCAGCTTCACACACGTAGCAAGAGTTATTAATTTTTGGTTTTAGGTTTCAGACCTCAGATATCAATGCTGGAGCTGAGAATAAGGCTTTGTTGTTGGCTGCTGGAGCCTTTCAGTGCCTAACAGTAACATTTTGCGTATTTTTCAAACTTCTTAATTCATGAATCCAAGATGTTTTACTCAGGATACGCTCAGTTTTACAGCTGCTTAACATTTGGGCATTGCATTTTAATGCAATGAAAATTGATTGCTACTTTTTAAAAAAAAAAAAAGCGGGTTTTGGCAGTTCATCACATAGTCTTGGCCATCTTGCAGAGCCAGACACAGAAATGTTAAGTGAATTTCTAGTACGTTCCCATTTGTGAGTACTTACTAACTCTGTGCTTTGTGTGTGGGTTATTTTTCACAGAAACAACTGACAATTGACCAAATGCAGTTTGACGCAATTTACAGTGTTTTTTTTTTTAGAACTATTGTTTTTTCCTAATGTCTGAACCATTCAATAACATGCCTTCTAGGGACTTGCTTTACACAATAATACTCCTTTTTATTTGAATTCTGGAGATGACTAATCTGGTTATTTATTGACTTATGTTAGAGCGTGTTTTGAAATACCTGTCAGTTACAGGTCATGTGACCAACTGTGTTTTTATTGTATAATCATATGACTGTATAACTGCAGAAAACAGAACTTTGTGTAATAGTCCAAACCACTGAGGTTCAATTCTTCAACCTGTTTTGATTCCCCAAATTTAATTTTCTGCCTATTGAGAATGGGTGTGTTACTCTTCCGTACCTGTCATCTTTACGGGGTAAAGCATCATCTGCTAACATTTCCTTAATTTCATTAGTTGTTACCCTCACCTTTTGATTTGAAGTCAGTTACAGATAATTCCTTAGAATGATTTCAAGTTCATTTGTTATCATCATCATAACGGCAAGCTCATGGATTTTGTATTAAGACTATGTGTTAAGATACTTCTTTCATTAAAAACCCCTTTCTGCAGAAGTAAACATTTCTTCTTTAGGAGTACAAGTGGGATATGTCTCACGTGTTAAAGTGAATTGGCTCGCATTTGTACTTTGTCAGGACTTTGTCCCTAAGATTTTATCCATTTTTATGTCTGTCCCAACTTAAAACTGAAGTAGAAAAAGATACATAGGTATCTTATGTTACATGTTAAAAACTTAGGGTTTTTTATTCTACTGTTAGACCACACTGGCATTAAATTCCAGTGTATTTTCCCAGTAATGACCCTCATAGAGCCCAGTTGTCCTCTTTCGCTGTGGAGTCTCTTCATAATGAATTTTTTTCAGGTCCTGGAATCTGTGTCAGAAGATGTTGGGTTCAACATAGAAATCAAATGGATCTGCCAACAAAGGGTAAGTAAATGTACATGTGATTTACTTTGATACTTTGCTGTTTTCTTGGCTAAAGCTTTTATTTTGATATGGCAGTTTATGAGCTACAAACAAAGGCATAATTTTGGGTGTTGTTTTATTATGTAACCACGCTATCTTTAACATTGGGATTACAATAGAACTGGTCTAGCAAGTGAACAAACTCTTAAAACAACAGAAAGTGTTTCTAGGATTGAGTTCATAATGTGGCTCAGGCTGCTTTTAGAAGACCGTCTTTGAAGTCAATGGGTCGCAATTGGTCAGGCATGCTATACGTGGGAAGTAATAGGAAATTCAAACTTTATTGGCCTGATGCAGGAGCAGCTAAAATGTGGTATGGTAGTACAGGCAGCTTGCTTCCTTTTAGTCCACAGTGCTGCAGAATCAACTGGTCTAGGAGGAAACTGTTGTCATGGCTAGGGCTGGATGCCTTGCAGGGGAAAGAAACAAAGTAGAACGGGAAGTGAAAATCTATGCATTGACACATGCTAATATGCTCAGAGATGGGTCAGCTGCAGAAGGACTGGAGCCTGCTATTCTCAAGGACAAGAATACTACTTTTTTCTACAAATCTTATTGTTACCTTTTTATGTTCAGAAATAGCAATACAAAGTATCTGTAATCATTTTTCATGATCTTCATGGAATTCTTTTGTGTTTTCAAAATGGGGAAGGGGATGGGAAGACACTGAATTTTTCAGTGAATATTATTGCTGTTAGAATTCAACTGCAACGCACAGACCGACCCTTGTAGAGCTGTAACTCATTCATAGATTGAAGAAGTGACTTTTGTGTTCAAACTTGCACTGAATTCGTGGTTTACTCAGGTCAAATGAGACCATTGCTTGTTAAAATAATTTTAGTAAGCATTAATGTAAATGGCTGAAACCTGTCCTTTCTTTTTCTAGGATGGACAGTGGGATGGCAACTTGTCAACTTACTTTGATATGAACCTCTTTCTAGATATTATTCTAAAAACAGTTTTGATGAATGCTGGAAGAAGAAGAATTGTATTTTCTTCTTTTAATGCAGATATTTGTACAATGTAAGTTAAGAAGACTTATTTTCTTCTTTTAAGTTTTTCTTTTTTTGGTAAAGCACACTTTCAATGTAAGAGTACTCACCAGCAAATACAGAACACATGCTTTGATTACACCTAAACTTTAGGTGCCAGAATAGTTGAGAATTGAAATGAGACCACTTTGCCATCTGAGCTGTGCCAAAAATAAAATAGGAGAACAAAATCAAAGTAGATATTTTTGAGTACCTTCCTGAATGCTTCAGGCGTTTGGTACAGCAACAAAAAAAAAAAGGCTGAGGTTTCTGTTATCACAAGGTCCTTTTCAGTCATACTTGAGGGGTACAAAAGCCTAACTTAGGAACAAAAATGTCTTGTTACAATTTTTTTGCTGTATCTGCCTTTTTTTTGTTAAGCGTCTTGCTTTCCTTTCGTGGATTATCGTATTGAAGGTATAGGAGTTGAACTGGAGAACAGACTATTAGGATACGTGTGAACCAGCAATATGCTGTAGTAATTTGTAACAAGAAGTGACTCAGCACTGTTGATGAAAGGCTTTATGGAAATACCAATAGCTGGGAGACTGCATGGATGAAATACCATTGAAAGGTTAAGGGGAAAACCAAATCAAGGTACTGATGAAAGGGTTAAGAAATGTGCAGGAGTGCATAACAGGCTAATTCCAAAACTTTGCTTCCATCTGTTGTCATTTCATACCACTGTACTGGTATCTGACTTGAAAAAAGTGTATTAACTGTGTTCAGAAATTCTTATCATAAATCTTCATTTTAGTTTAACATGAACTTAAGAACAAAATTACAGAACTGAACAGTCTTTGAGGACTTTGAAATCTGAGTTCAACTGAAAGTCTAGCTTCCCTTAAATTGTGTGTTATTGTCTAATAGTGGTAAAAGAAACAGTTGTAGCAGTTTGTCACACAGTTTGTTACAAAACTGTAGTGCCATCTTGCTGCACCTGCTAGAAACTGGAAGAGTGGGCAGTAAATGGCGTAGTTCTCAAACAGTGAGATTGAATTCAAGTGCTTTTTTAACATATCTGTTACTTGGTAATTTTTTTTCTCTCAACAGGGTTCGACACAAGCAAAATAAGTATCCTGTGTTATTTCTCACTCAAGGAGAATCTAAACTCTATCCAGAACTTATGGATCTTAGATCTCGTACAACTCCAATTGCCATTACTTTTGCACAGTTTGAAAACTTGCTGGTAAGCTGAAAAGCCCTAGTGTTACTCTGCGTTAAAATGAAACTAAATTCCTGCTTGTTGTAATTCTGTTGTTTCTGGCATTAATGCTTAAAATTACACTTAACCTCATAAAAGTAGTAGACTAACATTTGGTGACTGCCAAGATAATGTTTTTAAATGTCTGTTTAATACATTGTATAAAAAAACAAGTCTGTCAATAAATGCTTTAATTGTATTAAATTTTTTTTTATTATGATGAATGAAATTGTAAGGAGCTGGAAATCTCAAAAGATTAAAAAAACTGATGTAAGAGTGTTTCAGAAACGTGGATTTTAATTAAAGTATGTTGTGTTTCAGGGAATTAATGTGCACACTGAAGATCTGCTGCGGAATCCATCATTTATAAAAAGGGCTAAATCGAAAGGCTTAGTGATTTTTTCATGGGGAGACGATGCAAATGACCCAGATAACAGGAAGAAGTTGAGAGAATATGGTGTTCACGGACTAATATATGACAGGTACTTCATTGTATTTTAAAAATCAAAATAATAAAGCTGAGAAACTATTGTGTCTTGAGAAATTTCACATGGCTTTTTGGATGACCTGGTGCAGAATATCTTCCTTTTGTACCTTTTGTACCTTTTGTTCCTTTTGTTCCTAGTAAAGGAACCTCACAGTACAAGAACATATCTCAAGAACAGTACTAGGACTAATTCTTGTTCTTTTAGCTGTATATACAGCATGAAACCTTTTGTTTCTTTAAGGAACTCATACATGGCATACACATTTAACATCCCATTAAAATTCCCGATGGAAATTTTTAAACTTTGTACATGACACCATGAGAACAATGTTATTGAACTGTGTGGTTGAAATCTTCAGATTTTTATGTTTAGTTATGGAAATGGTTAACAAAAATTTATTGAATTATTTTAACTTAATTTTTTGCCAATGTTCTGTTGTGTTTCAAAGCTGTGAATTCACCATTTTTCCTATGAAGCTAGCTTGGAGTGACTCCCAGGGCAAACTGCCAAATTGTTCATGTCAGAAGGTAGTTCTAGCCACACTCAACAGGTGGATATTAGAATACTTTTGTAAATCATTGAACAAAAGTGTTATTGTAGTTCCTTATAAAACCCAAAAGTTTTAGCTCTCTTATACAAGATGTGAAATTCATTATTACAAGATGATGATTAATTTGGGAAGCAGTATTAAGTTCTGATAGATTACAAAGAATACATCATTGGGAAAGCATGAAGTGTAACTGAAGTGTATTAGAAGACTTTCAAACCTTTTGCTTTAGCAAGGGCATTACCTGAAAAAAACGATGCTGTTTCAAGGTTTAGAAGTACGTAGGGACTGCAGTGATGTGTTTATTAGTGTAAAGCCTATTTATGCAATGGTTACAGCTTCAAGTTCCGGATTATTTCCAGGGCTGAATCAAGATGTGCTTCTTCCATGACTTCTGCAGAATTTTTGTTCTCTGGACTTAAAGCCAAGTCAAAAATCTCTGTGCCTGGTGTTTTGTGTTGCTCTTTACTAGGCCTTTACTGAAACAATCTTGAGTGTTACTTGTCTGAATAAGCTAGGCAGTGAACATGGGAATGTTTAGTGAATTTTAGATTGCTTGGATATGGTCCTGAGTTATTGTTATTGCATGCAGTAATTATGTCAAACGTAATGAACTGTCTGGGTAGAGTGCATTTCTATAAATTATTTTTTCCGAACTTCAATCATCCATGTAGAATTGAGCAAAACATTGTAGCTGCTCATGAAGATGGCAGGAAGGCTGTGTCCTGAATACCAAAAGTTGCTGACATCAAGTGATGGGTAAAAAAAAAAATGCAGGTAGGGGGTCCGACTTTGTTTTGCATGGTGAGAAACTGCAAGACTAAATCTGAGCAGTTTACAAATGCCAATGCTATTAAAAGAACAATCTCACTAGGGCAGGGAAAGGAATTCCATCCTCATCCTCTCCCCACCTAGTCCTTTCTCCACTTGGGCTGCAGATTATTAAATGTACTCAAAGTCATTAAACCAAACAAATGGTCAAGTGCAGTTGCCAGGATAATATTCTGCTTTTTTCCCTGTGTTCACCTGGCATTCACCTCACATCTAAAATATCCAAACCACTTGTTTTTAAAAGGGCGGCCTACAGAAAAGGTGCCTCGTCTGCCTCCAGGCTTCTTTTTGGGCCCTAATCCAGAAAAGTCTTTAGATGCATAACTGGGTATATTCTGTTCGCACAAAAACTTAAATCTCAAATCTTAAAACACTGTATTAGTCTGATGTTTGGATTCTTTTAGAGAGGAAATTTTAACATAGTATAATGAAATTATCTGGATTGGCAAAAACTATGAATTTTAAAGCATGATTTGTAGGGTACTTTATCTGGTATTTTTGTCTTGGATAAGCTTGTAAACAGTACAGGAAATATTTCTGTGTTGGAATATACTTAATGCAGTAAGAACAACGCTGTCTTATGTTTTTACAACAGTTGGGTATTTGTTAAAGTAACAATGTGGAGAGAGGGTGGGTGCTCAATTTACACTTGCATTATCTTTTTTATTTCGCTTTACATTATCTGCGTTCTGTTTGTTTAATAATATATACATGGCTGCATGAAAATAATAAAATCAGTAATCCTCAAACATTTATGCTGAAAGCTTTTCCATGACAATCTTCAGTTTGTTTGTCTTCTCTCTAAACACAGTTCCTCATGGTTGCATGTTGCATTTGGAGATTCCTGAGAAAAGCTCTGTGCTGTATTGGTATTAGTAGCTTTCTAAATCTAGCACAAATTTAGGGAGCAATAAAATCAAAAGCATTAAAAAAATAGAAGACTGTCTAAATCTGTGCCATTTTGTTTGCCTGATACTGAACATAACTTAACAGCATGGATAAATGTAGGAAGTTAAGGGTGTTAGTTGATTTGTAATTTGATATACTTGATGATTGAATTAAGATGTTGTGCAATGGCAGTTTGAGTCTTTCCTATTTGGTGAGTTGCAAAGTAAACTCAAGTTTACCTTGAGATGTAAAGAAGAATTTAAAGCTTTAATCAAAAACTTCAGAAAAATCTTTGTAGCCTGAAAACGGTATTTTGATCCTGCTGCTTTGGTTTTGGACCAACCAATAGCAAAGAAGAACAGCTGTAGCTGAGACTTGTTGGATGTTTGTGTTCTAGAGGTTTCAAAAGCAGGGGATAAGCCCATCACTTCTATGCCCACTGCACAACACTGGAACATTCTGCAAAGCTTTCTGTAAAAAGTGCTAATTTAAAATAGTAATAATCAGAGACTTCCCAGTCTTCTGCAGGGCTTGCTTGTTAATAGAAAGTCAGCTGGAGGAACTTTGGTTCATAGTGCTTGTAAATAATTGTCCTGTTGAAGAATGAAGGATATGGAGGTGAGCGTTTATTCCTTATTTTGATGATGGTGTTGGAAGTAATATGCAAGATAAGTCCTGGAGCTATGCTCTGGTTTTGCCAACTAATAGTGTAGTTTCATGGGCCCAAACAAAAAGTGGGGACAAGAAATTCTGAGGTGCCAGAGTAGCTGTACTTCAAATTGTCTTCTCTGCTTTTGCATTGGATGAAATACTTTATACACAGTTGACTATCTGAAAGGAGCTTGGAGGGTTGGACTCATCCAAAATGTCAATTGGAAAGAATTTAATATGAAGCAAGAATTAGAAGAGAGTTTGTTTTAGCCCTAGTAAAGAACTAATAAACTACCTGCCAGAAGCTGCGTAGAGACATGCTTAGCCATGTGCTAGGAACAGAGGGATTAGAAACATGTCTCTTTTTTCCTAGTATCTAACTGATGAGAAGGATTTCAACATTTGCAATTCCTAAGGTGTATTGCTATATAGAAAATGCATCTTCTGATGTGAGTGCTTTGTCTTTAATGCATAGAGAAATTTATAATGTGTAAGATAACTTAACTGAAGAAGGCACAGGTTTTGTACCTGCATCCTGGAAGGGAAGAATAAAGGTTCAACTTTCATTTTGCAAATATTAGGCAATTTCAGGTCACATCTTAGGCCTGTATTAGATTATAGCTTTGCGCAAATAATTTAGCTGCTATGCCTTCTGTTCATCTTCCATAAAACTGGACAGCATTTCCAGTCCTAAAAGTCCTTCCTTTACTGAAACTATCTTTGATCTTACTGTAGGAAACATGATACATATCAATTCTCTCTGCAGAAGTATTTTCTCATTTGAATCCCATTTACAATATAAGTGTTTAAGCTGCATATTATTTTTTATTTCTTGGACTTGCCAGCAGTTCACAGGTTGTCTTGCTGGGGTAAAAAGGCACCTGGCACTGTCATAGCACTCCATTGTTTTGGTTGTGACATTGTGTTCCTTTTGGACATACCGTGAAATTATTGTGTGAAAGAGAAAGGATGCTGCAACAAAAACAAATCACATTCTTAAAGGAATCATAAATGAAAGTGTGAGTACTCTTAAGAGACTAAGGCAGAAGCCACGGTAATTTCTTTCAGAAGCGTTCATTCAACAAAGATATACTTGGAGAACATCACTATCTGAGACTGTGTAAGTGCAATAGCTACAAGTGAGGGGAACTGGATGCCAGGATTTAAATTTTGGATATAATAACATAATAATGGTACAAACTAATTCTGGGAGATCAGGATGTATCCTTGTCTTAAGTGCACCAGAGTTAGGTTACGGGAGCATGAATGCTTTTGCTGTATAATGAATTATACAAAAATTTTAGTTATGCTTGTGCCTACACTGTCAAATTCAATGTTTTGAATTTGGACGGTCAGGTACAATATTGAGAATTTAAATCCAGCGGCATGTGTGAAAATAAATTGAGAAGAGGACTATTTAAAGTAGTGTAGATAGTTAAATTTGCATTAGGTATGAATAAAGACCAGGTCTGTTTTTCACTTTTTACCTAATATTGTAATGGTAGTTTTAAAAAATGGTTATGACTTGGGGGGGGGGGGTGTAATACTTCTTGAAACAGTAAGTACAAGCTCCATTCAGCATTAGGTACAAGTAGCATATCACAGTCTTGTCAATCTCAGTATTCTGAAATTTCTTATGCTTTAATTTTGAAACCTGCAACTCTGCTCTTCACTGCTTTTTGCCACCTATAAAATCATGTTTTTCAGGAGAGTAGTTGAGGTAAATGCCAGAAGGCAAGTTTTTTTGGTATATCCAATGAAATATTAACCACTGTGGAAAAGAAATACTATTTTATATTGCAAGATGAGCAGAAAGAGCCACAAAACTTAGGGTACTGACCTCAAACGTACTGTTTTCATAGATTTGCTGATACCTAATTTTATTCTAGTAGGGAAAAATCCCTGATATGCTCCTTCTAGTCTACATTTCTGTGAACTGTCAGGTTATATTGCTGATGGGTGTTTTTTCTGTTCTTGTTTATTCAGGATATATGACTCAAATCCTGAACAACCAAACATATTCCAGGTGGAGCAGCTGGAACGTCTCAAGAAGGAATTACCAGAGTTGAAAAGCTGCGTGTGTCCTACAGTTAGCCACTTCAAATCCCTGTCTCCATGTAAATGTCATCATAGTTGCCTGGAAGAGAAAGCTATAGATAACTTGAAAAGTGTACATATGCAAAAGGACTGATTCTAGGCAGAACGCTGTTTTATATCTATTTAACTTCCACTATTGGAACAGTGCTGCCTAAACATTCAGGTTTGTTTTGTTTTATTTTTAAGTCCCCAAATAGCAATAACTGTATTCCTCCTTCCTAATTAAAATTTCAAACAGTAACAGCCAGTTACAGTTCCAGTTTACATATACAGTTTTAATTTTTTCCTGCAATCAACTCTCAGCTCTTGAAAAAGAAAATTGAGTTTTAACACTGTTTTTAAGAACAAAGAAAAGCAGTCTGAGAAGTGGAAGCTCTGAAACTGAACTGGGGAAATTACAATGATCTGATATTGCGCATGCTGAAAAAATGTTTTGAGTTTGATTTTACTTCAGTGCTACAGCTTGTCAGCCTGTATCTTGAGAACAGGAAACTAAGAGTGTAATTGTAAGATACGCGTAATTAGATCTGTCCTGAATTAATTGGTACCTCGTATGTATGTACTTGCACTGATAGTTCCACCTGTACAAAGCTTTGTGCTATTTAAAAATATGTACATATTTTTAAGTAAACTGCAATGCATATTAAATCATTTTCCCCAAATTCATTGGACATTTAGGCTGTTGCCATTTACTTTGACTTGCCAATTCACTGATACAGTGTCTGTGTACAATAGTCAAGGGTGAACCACAAGTATGTTTTTTAATTAATTGTGAACAGGCCTGTTATGCTTCAGAAATGTTGCTACTTATTTTAACAGAATTACAGAAACATCTTCAGTGGTTGAGAATCTTTTTGCACAATAATAAAAAGAATATGTACAATGCACAAACTCTACAAATGCATGCTTTAGTTAAGCATGAAAATTGGGTGTTTGCTGAGGTCCTTGCATCATTATGGTGCTAGTTATGTGTGAAAGGTGCAAGGACTAACACAACTATGTAATCTTCTCTGCCTAAAACCACAAACCTGTTATCCACAAACATTTGAAGAAAAGGCTATACCATACGTGGTTTGTCACATTCATATGCTTCAAGCTATCACCTTTTGTATTTTGCAAGATTTTTTGGTTTTCCTCAGAGCAAGAATCACAGATGTACTGGATTCAGATAATCGATAATGTGTTGTCTGCTGTCTATCCTCTGTAACTTATTACAAAGTCATAGTTTAGAGTTCTTAGTAGATAGGCTTGCATGTCCTTTTTCATCATGAAGTTGCAGGTCATGCCAACACAACAGCTGTAACTTTCTACTAAAGTGTTAATAATAATGGAAAATAATTATTTTTTCTCATGTAAATTGACAATGAAAACAATGTATACTATATTCTTTATACACAGTCATTGCTACGTAGAACTGATTGTACAAAGAGTAAAGCCATTGCAAATAAGCGCTTGAGGCTGCACTGCTGAGCAGTTTGAAACAGCTTGTTTCGACTTGCCTTGTGCATTTTAGTATTTAAAGTTTGTTTGTCCTGCACAAACAGCACAGTAATGATAAGGTATCTGGAAACTGTCTTTTATTTAAAAAAAAAAAAAAATTAAACCAGAATTTAAAAGTGTGTGAGCAGTGGTTTGCTGGTTTGGGGGTTTTTTTTGGAGAGAGGAGGCACTGAACCAGATTCTTGACATCGGGAACCTGTGGCTGTTACCTTATACAGCAAGTCAAGATCTCTCGTGTGTGTGATTAATTCTTAATTTTTTTTCTCGCATTTGTATGCCCTTGTGTGGTTCTTTTGACAGGTCTTGGGGACTTTGCCCACTGATGTGCAACCCCTGGTAGAGTTACACATGTGGCTGCTCATGAAGGCTGGGCAGTGCATGCACAGAGAGGTTCAACATGACAGCTTTTATGTGAAGATAGTTTAACTGTATTGCCATTGGAAGCACTCTCTTGGCTTGAGAACCCTTAAAAATCTGTTTCCCAGCCTTTGTGTGCTCAGAGAATTGTATTTGCGTACTCTGGGGGGGTGGGATGTGCAAATAAAGACCCACTGCAAAGATGATTTTTAATAATACTCTTAAGCAGCATTACACTTCTAATGTGTTTTTGTTGACTCCCTTATTTATGAGTATGTTCTGTCATCAGCTTGCTCCAAGCCTGAGCAGGCTTTAACAAGCTCTTCTGCTGTGTCCTTTCTCAGAGCTGAGCTCGCAGCTTGGCCACATGTGGCAACCTTTCTGCCCCAGATGCCAGGGCAATGCAGTACGGATAGAGGGGACCAAAGACTAGGGCTGTGGGAACCAACAGTGGGAGTTCTGCTTAGTTAATATTCTGCCAAAAGCCTCCTCCTGTGAGGAAATACTGTGGTGAGGGCAGAGTCAGGAGTGTCCACCTGTACTGCTGTGCGTTATGGTTTTGGGCAACTATTTCCAAAGACGGGCCGAGAACCTGCAGTTTAAATAACCTGAATTGGTGGTTGCTTCCAGAAGATGTTGGCCTTGACTGCTTAGAGTGGAGTTAGACTCCCTGTTGCTGGGGTCCTGTTGCAGTGGCCTCAGCCTGGTGTCTGCTCTTTCAGGGGTGGCCACTTACAAAGAAATAAAAGCAGGAAACTTATCAGCAGCTGATTAAGGGAAGGGAACCAAGACTGTGAGTATTTTTAATTTCAAATTTTCCACTGAAATCTGTTACCTCAGGATGGTCTGGATCCTGCTGCCTCTGACTTGTGAGCACTTGTTGGAAGCCAGTGTGGTCTGGAGCACAGTGGCTTTGCTCTAGCCAAGGGACAGCTACAGATTTTTAATCCAGAGATGTGTGAGCTGTGGTAGGCAAGACAGAATTCCGCTTTTACTGTTGTTGGAGCATTTGCTTTTGGTCCCACTCAGACTGGACTGTACGTTACTCATGAGACCTGGGTGTTTCTTCCCACTTTGGCTCCATGCCCCATAAATAAGTGGGAAGGAGAATGAGAACATTTCCTTGTATGTGGCAGTAATGTGGAAGATAAAAGTTCCTGCACACACGTGCTCAGATAACAAGATATTTAAGTGCTGTGTTAAATGTCTGGGTGAGTTCAGACAGAGCCAGGTCTGGGGAAGGGAGTTAAAGCTGTATCTGAGAGACATTGGAGGAGGAGCAAACCAACACACACCTTCACACCCACCTGCCCTGCTGGCGAAGGGGACTGCATGTGTCCCTTGTGCAGCTCTGCTGCTGCAGCAGGTGTGTGCTCAGCCCCAGGCACAGTGTGTAGGAGGCTCCTACTGGTACAGTTTGTAGAATCATGGAATGATGAAAGGGACACCTCTCACCAGACCAGGCTGCTCAAAGCCCCATCCAGCCTGGCCTTGAACACTTCCAGCGAGGGGGCATCCCCAGCTTCCCTGGGCAACCTTTGCCAATGTCTCACCACCCTCATTGTGAAGAATTTCTTCCTAATGTCTGATCTAAATCTTCCTCCTCCCAATTTAAAGCCATTCCTCCTCATCCTATCGCTTCTTGCCCTTGTAAAAAGTCCCTCCTTAGCTTTCTTGTAGCCCCTTTGGGTACTGGCAGGCTACTTTAAGTTCTCCTTGGAGTGTTCTCTAGGCTGAACAACCTCAACTCTTTTAGCCTGTCCTCCAGCCCTCTGATCATCTTCGTGGCCTCCTCTGGACCCGTTCCAACAGTTCCATATCCTTATGCTCGTGGTGTGTATCTCTTGCTGCTAGATGTGCTGGCGCTTGTCCTGTACACAGATGGCCTGTGTTTGCAATTCCAGCAGCTATTCCTGTGCCTGGTTTCAGACCACCTGTGGTCCCTAGGCAAAACTATGGCAGGTACCTTGTGGCAGCTGCAGCCTGGGTTTCTTGAGTGCCGGAGCTGTGTTTTGTGCTCAGCCCCAGCAGAGCAGCAGCTCTCGCACTGTTCCTCGCAGCTGTACATGGGTAATGTCCGATGCTGATGTGGGCTGAGGGTGTGTATTTCAGCTGACAGAAGCCAGTCTTTTGAGCGACAGCTTTACAGCATGTCCCACCTGAGAGCTTGGGACTGGGCTGGGCTGCTGGATTTAACAAAGGGAAATGTCCAATGATGCAACATCAATAAAATGGCCAAAGAGCAAGAAAAGCCATTGAGTCAGTTGAGTCCTCAGGAGCTTCTCTCCCCTGCTCTCAAAGCAGCCAGGCCCTTTTCCTTTGTGCTGTTGGAAAGACTTTGTTCCCCACCTACTTCTACGCAGCTGCACTCTAGACCTTCCCCATTCCCCCATGAGGGCAGAACATGCCCCTGCTGCCATCTGCCCTGTCGTGCTGCACTCTCTTTCCACAGCGGCACAGCCCCAGCACTGCAGCAGAGCCTGTGGTGATACCAAAAAAAGCCATCAAATAAACACTCCTAAGACTTGTTTGGGGCAGCATCCTTTGTTTCAGCGCTTGACGTATAAGGGAATGATTCCCATCAATCACACACAATGAGATGAGCGGTTTACAGACTGTATTTCCCACTTATGTGCATATGTATAAATTCTTGCAGAAATCTTATGTGTATTCTATTAGTTTCCAAGTACTAATTTTACTGTTATTATGAACTTCACAACAGCCAAGTCACTGCTAATTTGAGCTTTCAAGCCAACTGTCCTTGCATTTTAGATAGGGAAAGACTGCAAACAGAGGTGATTGTAGAAGACACATTTGTTCAGCACAGATCATACTTAACACAAGATGTTATTGTTTCTCTCTGAGCAGTGTCTGGAAAACCTCTATTTTTTTCAAATCTGTTTGCAGCTTTTCCCTATCTAAAACACCAGATATTTATGAGGATTGGTGTTTTTACTACCTGTGACTGTTCGTCCCCCTTGCAGATTGGAACAGCCACTGGCTCATCAGACAGTTTGGGTGCTGGGCTGATCTGCAGGACCCTGATCTAGAGGCAGTGGTTCTTGTCTGCCAAGATGGCCTCTTGCTGGTAGCCACTGCGTGCCTTCCAGAGCACATAAACATCAGCACTTAAATGGCCGTGAGCCTGTGTGTGTAGGCGAGTATCCATCAGGCAGTGGCTCAGGATCTGGCACGCTTGCAAGCTGCCGGACTCTGACTGGGTAAGAGTGAAGTAGCAAGCTGGTGTTCTGGAGGAACTCAACTTGAGGATGCTGTTTATGGAAGAGCCTCCTCCCAGACTGCGTCCCTGACAAGCAGCTTGCTTAAGGCACCCTTCATGGTGCAGGCTGTCTAGTGACCCTAGAAAGGAGTCATTGCTCTTGACAAGCTGTTTCTCCAACCCTGTTGGCATACGGAAGCTGTTCTCAGCACTGATGCTGGGAACTCTGAGGCCTTCTGTGAAAGCTGTGAGTTCATCTACCAGCTCTGTCTTTTCTAGGCTGTGCATCAAATAGAGCTTTGTTGAGTGTCAAGTGAGGCTCTTGTTCTTGTCCAGATATTTGCTCTGAAACCATTCAAGTGTTGAGGACTGGGGTACTGCAGAAGCATTGTGTTTCTCTTTAGCCTCCTGGGAGGGATTGCAGTCACACAAGATCTGTTGGGGAGCTCAATCTGCTTCTGGGATGCTCTCTGTAGGACAGGAGGACAACGTCTTTGTGCTGCCTATATTCCTGGAAGGATTACCCACTTTTGCTTCCATCTGAAATGGCCCTCAGTGGCACATTTTTTTAAAAACATAAATAAGTGTGTGTGTGTGTGTGTGTGTGAGAATAGCTGAGTGCTAGTGTGCAGTGAATAATTTTGGGTCCCTCACTACGGGAAAGACATTGAAGTGCTGAAGCGTTTCCAGAGAAGGGCAACGAATCTGGTGAAGGGGCTGGAGAATAAGTCCTAAGAGGAGCAGCTGAGGGAACTGGGATTGTTAAGCCTGGAGAAAAGGAGGCTGATGGGAGTCCTCATTGCTTCTATAGCTGCCTGAAAGGAGGTTGTGGTGAGGTGGGTGTTGGTCTCTTCTCCCAGGTGGTAGGTGATAGGACAAGAGAAAATGGTCTCAAGTTGCACCAGGGGAGGTTCAGACTAGACATTAGGAAAAATTTCTTCACTGAAAGGGTTCTCAAGCACTGGCACGGCTACCTGGGGAGGTGGTGGAGTCCCCATCCCTGGAGGTGTTTAAAACACAGGTAGAAGAGTTTCTCAGGGATATGGTTTAGTAGTGAACAGGTACAGTTGGACTTGATGATCTCAAAGATCTTTTCCAACCAGATGATTCTATGATTCTGTGATTTCTCCTTAGAGTAAATGATTCCATAATTACAAATATGTCTTCAATGTTATAGAAAATGGTTCATTTAGAGATTCAGGTACTCATTGATGGATTCCTGACTGATAAAATCCCTTCCCAGCTTGCTTAAATATTTAATCCTCTTTAAAGTAGCTTTCAGATTATCTAGCATGGTGTCTTCCAATTAACCATAACTATCTAAAGTGTATATTCTTGTTTTTAAGAAACTAGGATCAGAAGTTCATAGAAGCATCTTCTATGTCTGGTTTAAATGAGTTAAAGCTATTGATGTGTCAGATTGAGAGTTTCTAATGTAACATTTTCCCGCTTTTAGGTCTTTGTACATCCTATTGACATTCACTCTGTGGTGGGTATGCCTCTTTTCAGACAGGCATCTTCCTTACCAGATTTGTCTTGGCAGTACCAGAACAGGCATAATTTCCAAATAGTCTTGCTGTCGGTTCTGAGTGTTTATCTTCTATTTTAATATTCACTGGACTGGCATATGAGTCTTGTGTTCTGTCTGGAGCTTATCTGAGCACATAGGCCAGACTGTGAGTTACAGATAAAAGCAGACTGTGTCTGCCCAAGTCATTTGTTCTTTTGTATAACATGGGCTTTTCTGAGTGGTTGTGCTGTTGTCTAACAGTAATTTGTTTTGCTGTCTGCAGGCTTCCACTGGCAAACAGAGTGTATCAAAGCAGCAGGACTGTGGTCAACAGTTGTGTGGGCCATAGCATCTCTGTCTGAAATCAGGGTAAGCGAATGTTTACAGCAAAGATGTAGAGTCCCAAATGAAAGAGGAGTTTCTTCTCATCAAGGCTGGAGCAGGAAACTTTGAAGAAATGTGGTGATCATATGTCCCATGCTCTAAGGCATGGGGACAGGGTTTGCCATATCTGTGGTCAGAGTGTGAACCTGCTGTTCAACTAGGTATCTGCTGCAATCCCAGATCCTTCTCAGGAGATATTCCTTGTACAAATCTATGTCTAAATGGCAAGGTTTTTCACTGTCCAGGCTTCAAACCTTGTTTGGGATTGTTCTCCCAAGGGAAAATAAATAAATTCATGACCTTATTCTGGACCTCAAAGCCTGAGTCTAAATTAGTCCTTTATGAAATTCATGGCAGACAAAAGCTGAGTATTTTTCCCTGTGCAGGGGTGATGAAGTAAGCATATTTTTTACCTTGCAACATATTTCTTACCAGAATCATAATACATTCTTATTAGAATTCTTACCATTACCAGAATGGTAAGAAATATTATTTCTTTTTTTTATAAGAACATGCATAGCCTTATTTCTTCTTTAAAAGCTGTGATTGGACTTTACTTCTAGGATAATCTTAGAATTATAGAATCATAGAATCATCTGAGATTGAGTCCAGCCATACCTGTCCCCTTACTAAACCATGTCCCTGAGAAACTCATCTACCCGTGTTTCAAACACCTCTAGGGATGGTGACTCAACCACCTCCGTGGCCAGCATATCACTCATAGCCTACCTAATGGAAGATACTTTGATATCAGGCTTTTCTAACACTGAACAAGTAACTGGTGTCTTTGGCACTGGTCAGAAACTGTTATTTCTCCATGTCTTCAGAAGGACTGTAGGTAACTTGTCCTTCTAGTTGTAGAGAAAATCGTTATACAATTATTGTGCTGCAAGTGTTGATCTAAGTATGGTCCAAGAAACATCTCCTGTCAGCTCTGGAAAGGCTGGCATAGAATCGGTTTAATTTAGGTAGGAAAGAGCTGCTGGAGGTCTTTAGTCCTGTCGTCTGTTGGTAGTGGAGCTAACCCCAAAGCTGGGTCAGTTTGCTCAGGCCCTTGTCCAACCAAGTTCTGAGCATCCTGAGGGATGGAGAATCCATAATCTAGTTCTTTCACCTGCTGGTGAAGTGTAGCCTGGCTAGTGCAGCCTGGTATGTGGCCAGCCTTCAGCACCACAAGGGTGCAGTGCTGCCTTGTGGTTAAGACAACTGACTGTTCTTAGAATGCAGAAGCTCTGAGGAGGTGCTGTGTGTTGAGAAGCAGCTGTTGATTTGGACCATGCAGTCCCCTGTTTGGAGAGTCTTGCTATAGGGGCAAACATCACTGCTAACAGGGAATCTACAAGCTAGACCACGCTCTCATGCATTTGTCTCTTCCCAGTCTGCATTGGGTTGGTGGCTTTGTAGTAGTGCCATTTGTGATGAAAGGTACAGAAGGAGCTATGAATCTGGGTGCATAATCCACAAAAGAACTGGCAGGTAGTTTTGTAAGGTGAATGGGGGCATAGCTGCTGTTCATTTTTCACATAGTCAGATGTAAAGACCTACTTTTGTTCTGCAACATTGCCCTTTCCTTCAGAAAGCTTTGACACTGTGATTCCAGATTCTACATTTGGGAAGAAGTTCAAGATCACAACAGACACACAGCACCTTTGGATATTCTCTAGGGAATGGAGAAGTATATGTGGCCTTTGACATGCTTGGTGTTTGGTGTAAATGTCATGATAGTTTGTGATCCTAAGTGCTCAACCAGCTTCAGGTTTGCTCTATTCCACTCTCCAACTCTGTAGTCAGATCCTGTGCAGGTTGTGAAAGTCTGAGTCCTTTGCTTGTCCCTTAGAGGCTGTTGTGGCTTGTCTTGCAAGCTGTGGAAGCACTAGGAGCAGTGGAATGAGCTTGTTGCATGAGCCACATTCACAAATATTCTTCACAAGGCAGAAAGGAGAAAGAGGAGAGGATGACCTAGACAAACCTAAAGCATGGCCAAGCAAATAAAGCAATAATCCTTTCTTGTTTGAGTTCTTCTTGTACGAAATCATTTCCTTTTGGATTCACAACCAAGGCTTTACTAGCTTGCCTTTGGCATGAAGGATCTTAACCCAGAAAATGGCAATATGCATTTTCCTTTCTATTAGCAAATACTGGAATATGCAGCTAGTCACCTGGTCTGCTTTTAGATGCCTCCTTTCATTCCTCCCTCTATCTTTTTGAGGTCAGCCAAGCTAATAGCTGGCTCCTTCCAATGGGCTGTTCAAACCATCTGCTCCTTTATTTGTTTTCTTGGCTGAAAACAAGCTCTTTTTGTAGGACTGTTCTTCAGATGGTGTTGATCCCACTCACCCAGTGCAGGAATTCGGTGTGAAGATGGTGAAGAAGATTAGGTATCTCCACAGAATGGCAGGGCAATCTTATGTCAGCTTACACTGGCCATCTCTCCCTTTGATCGTGCTTGCCTTCTGGAATTATTTGCTCCTCTGGGCCATCCTAAGCAAAATTTTTCCTTGAGAAGCTGTAGGTGAGGAAGGGTTTGTTACTGTGAGAACCCCATGAGTAAGACTGTTCAATAAACTTGCTGTGAACAGATGCAGGATAGTCTTGTTTTATCCCCTCTTCCACAGCCAAGTGAAATGTTTGCTCATGTACTGAGAAAAATGGATTGCAAACAGTGCTTAATTTTCATGTGCTTCCTGAGTTTGCAAGTCATTAAGGACCTGTGGAACACGGAAAGGACAGACCTTTTGAAGTTTCCAAAGGCAAAGGCCAGCTTGAGAATTGCCTTACCAACCTTTTGCTGCCCTGGGAAGCTGTTCCTTTGCAGAGTGGTGGAGGCTCATGTAACCCAAAAAAGGGATTTGAAGGTGATGCAGTCCTCGATCCTTGGAAGAATACCAAGAGGGGAAAAAAATTAGTCCACCTTTTCTGGTAACCCCCAATGGAAAGAACTCCTGAGGCCAGAAATGTTTGGGACTCGGGACAGGGTCCAGTTCTCCTGTTTGGGAAGAGCTATGGAGACAGGGAATTCAAATCCTATTTGGAGGTGTAGCTTACTGAGTTGAGCCATGAGCCTTAACTTGCTTTGGTGTTTTGTTGAATGCAAAAGAGTTAGCAGTGTTGAGTTCTGCATAGACGAATGAATGCCAGGCAGGATGAACACCTAATGTTATTTTCCCTGCAATTGCCAGAATACTTTGTGTTGGAGGCCCTATTGTATTGGTGCTGAGCCAAGATCTCCATAAGCACACAGACGGCATCATCAAATGTGTTGAAAGTGACTCTCCGATTGCCATTTCTGATGGCACAAGTAAAACCTCCACGGCAAAAGCCCTGAATGTTGAAAAGCCTCCTCAGTGGATGATGTTAGAGAAGCCTTTCTCAGCAGCAGACAGACACAATTTGGGTTTCTGGTGCCAGATAGTGTCTATGGAGTTGGTTTTGGAAAGACAGATGCTTTCATACACAAATACAGGAAGATCTCTACTGCTGGGAAGGGGTGGCTTTCTTGCACTGCACCAAAGTGAACTTGAATCCTGATACACTTGCAAAGGAGCTTGGTGGTGATCTGGTGGAGCCCTGCTCCTACAGATGAACTCTGTGCCATTCGTTAGCTCAGCTCGCTTTCCTTGTCTGTCCTAAAGCTCTGCTTTGCTCTCTGCTTTTTAGGAGAGGTGAAAAATGCAAACTACTGTGTCAAACGTTGTTACTGTAGGATACTGCAATGAGAGAAGGTCCTCAAATCCTTATTTAGGCAAAGACTCTCAGTATCTTGAAGATTTCTTTGGGAAAGAGACTTCATTTTCAGAACTGCAAAACCAAACGTGGCAATATTAAATGTAACTGGATTTTTACCTTCAGCCAAGTTTTTAGGAAGTACATCTTGACTGAAGAAGTCTCCAGCTCTTTTCAAGGGCTGGATGTGTGTTTTACTGTGTGTGCCTTCCAGTATTACTTTAAAGCTCGTTTCTGATGAGTTTGAAATGTTGCTATTCAGATTGCTTGGAGTGGAAGATAAGCTATTTCCTGTGTTAATTCTTTGCAGCATTTGCATGCATCTGACGGGTGAACAGAATTATTTCTAGCAGAAATAATGCTTTTCCTCACTTAGTAATTTACTCCAAGGGCACAATGTGCAAGGTGGAAAAACTTGCTAAGTGGATGAACAATTCAAAGTGACTTGTGCCTGTTAAGTAGCATATGGAAAAATGCTCCTGAAAAGAGAGAGGTCTTAGCAGTTCTTGTAGTCTATGCAAAAAGTGTTTGTTGGGGGGTATAGTCTAGTCCAGTCCAAGGCTTTCCCATGGCTGCTGAGCAGACAGTGAAGAATTTTTATGGAGAGTGACTGCAGATTGCTTTCAGATGCTATTTTGGACAAGCATTTGCAGCCTGGCAAGCTGGGATGCTCTCGTGCATTGTGTCCCTCTGCTGTGATTAGTATGAAGATAAAAATTAGGAGTGTGTATGAGTTGGTTTGTGTTTACTGGGAATTTTTTTTTTTTTCTTGATTCTGACAAGGTACTTTTATACTGGGTAAGGGAAGAGACTTCAATCTTAAGGCTAATTGTATTTCAGGAGACTAACACTGTTGTTGAAAACTGCCTGTGGAGCCCCACCAGCTTCATACAGTGCTGAAGTGCCTTTTCAGTACAGTTGCCTGTGCCTGTGGGAAGGGGCCTCTGGTGGCCTCCAGCCTCCCCATTGGAGAAGGCCTGTTGCCAGTGCTAGATCATGTCTACTGGGACTTTGTGTAGCAAGTGTTAAACCTCCAAGGATGGAGATACCTACATGTCTTGGTACGTGTCTGAGGGGACACCATCCTCCTGGAGGAGAAGCTTTCCTTATTGCGAGAGCCTCCTGAGCTGCGATTTGTGGCTGTTTTTCCCTGCTGCATTGTCTGATGCTGCAGGAGTTCAGTGCACTCATGTCTATAACTGCCTTTCAAGCAGCCACAGGCTCCTGGTAGGTGCCTCCTCTCTACCATCTTTTCACCAGACCACCCAAGCCCAGTCCCCTCCCCTCACAGGCACTGTGCTTCAGGCTGCTGGCCATTTTTTCAGCATCTGCTGACCTCCTCCTGTTTACCCACATCCCTACTGAACTGGAGAAGCTAACACTGGGCATGAATCCTGGTGAGGCCTCATCAGCCCTGAACAGAGATTGTAAAAAAATCACTCTTCTGACTCTGCCAGCCATGTGGCTCCTGGTGCAGCCTGTTTGTCTTACCTGTGGGAACATGCTTCTGGCTAGTGGTCAGCCCATTGCCAGCCATAACCCCAAGCCCCTCTCGGGGAGGCTGCCACCCAGCCTGGCTGAATGTACGGGGATGTGTTATGCCACATATAGAGCTCTGCTCATCTCCCCCTTGAATATCACAAGGCGCTAATTTGAAAGTTGACTGAAGCCCCTCTGGGCAGAAGTTCTGCCATTCGTTATGGCAGCCACAACCCTAGTTTAGTGTTACCCATGGCTATTTGTTCTCTTCACCTAAGGTGGAAACAAGTTTTAATTTGGTGTTATGATAGATGCGCATCTATAAATACATTAATAACAAAAGGAGGGCCAAGGAAAACCTCCATTCCTTGTTTGACCTGGGGGGGGAACATAGTTACTAGGGATGAAGAGAAGGCTGAGGTACTCAACACCTACTTTGCCTCAGTCTTCACCAGTGGGAGAAGTAGCCCTCACGATAACTGGCCTCTGGACCTCACAGATAGGGACAGGAAACCAAATGGCTCCCCTGTGTTCCAGGTGGAAGTAGTCTATGAATTACTGAGCCACCTGGATCCACACAAATCAATGGGACCTGATGGATTCCATCCTAGGGTGATGAGGGAGCTGGCAGAAGAGCTTGCCGAGCCACTCTCCATCATCTACCAACAGTCCTGGCTCTCTGGGGAGGTCCCAGATGATTGGAAGTTGGTAAATGTCACGCCAATCCACAAAAAGGGCTGCAAGGAGGACCCGGGCAACTATAGGCCTGTCAGCCTGACCTCAGTGCCTGGCAAGGTTATGGAACAGATCATCCTGAGTGCAATCACACAGCACCTTCAGGATGGACATGGGATCCGACCCAGCCAGCACGGCTTTATGAGGGGCAGGTCCTGCCTGACCAAGCTGATTTCCTTTTATGATCAGGTACCCCACCTGGTGGATGAAGGGAAGCCTGTGGATGTAGTCTATCTGGACTTGAGCAAAGCCTTTGACACTGTCTCCCATGGCATACTCCTGGATAAACTGGTAGCCCGTGGCTTGGACAGGTGCACTCTCAGCTGGGTTAAGAATTGGCTGAATGGCTGGGCCCAGAGAGTGCTGGTGAACGGGGCTGTGTCCAGCTGGACGCCGGTCACCAGTGGTGTCCCCCAGGGATCAGTGTTGGATCCAGTTCTTTTTAACATCTTCATTGATGATTTAGATGAGGGGATTGAGTCCATCATAAGTAAATTTGCCGATGACACCAAGTTGGGAGGAAGTGTCGACCTGCCGGAAGGCAGGAGGGCTCTGCAGAGGGACCTTGGTAGGCTGGAGAGATGGGATGAGTCCAACGGGATGAAGTTCAACAAGGCCAAGTGCCAGGTTCTGCACTTTGGCCACAACAACCCCATGCAGCGCTACAGGCTGGGGACAGAGTGGCTGGAGAGCAGTCAGGTGGAAAGAGACCTGGGGGTACTGATTGACAGGAGGCTAAATATGAGCCAGCAGTGTGCCCAGGTGGCCAAGAAGGCCAATGGCATCCTGGCCTGTATCAAGAATAGTGTGGCCAGCAGGACGAGGGAAGTGATCCTTCCCCTGTACTCAGCGTTGGTGAGGCCACACCTTGAGTATTGTGTTCAGTTCTGGGCCCCTCAGTTCAAGAAAGATATTGAGGTGCTGGAGCGGGTCCAGAGAAGAGCAACAAAACTGGTGAAGGGACTTGAGCACAAGTCCTATGAAGAGAGGCTAAGGGAGCTGAGGTTGTTTAGCCTGGAGATCAGGAGGCTCAGGGGTGACCTCATTGCCCTCTACAACTATCTGAAAGGAGGTTGTAGACTGGTGGGGATCGGACTCTTCTCCCAGGCAGCCAGCAGCAGAACAAGAGGGCACAAGCTTAGACTCTGCCAGGGAAGGTTTAGGCTGGATATCAGGAAAAAGTTCTTCACAGAATGAGTAATCAGGCATTAGAATGGCCTGCCCAGAGAGGTGGTGGATTCACCATCCCTGGAGGTTTTTAAAATAAGACTGGATGTGGCAATTAGTACCATGATCTAGTAATCACGAGGACGTTGGACAAAGGGTTGGACTTGATGATCTTGGAGGTCTCTTCCAACCCAGATGATCGTATGATTGTATGATTCTATGTTTAAACCATCTGGAGAGAGTATTTGTGCCTTGATCTCTATATGACAAGACAATAATGTAAACGGGTATGAGCTGATTCCAACAGGACCTAAATGTTTGCTGAGAAACACTGCTCTGTGCTCAGTTGTGAAGCCAAGCACAGAAATGCATAGAAGGCTGGCCCCAAAGCTATGCTTAGTGCTGACGCTGGTTTCACCTGCCGTTGCTTTCTGACCTCTTGATTGTTCCCAGATCAATTAATTGTATAATTGTGTTTCTTAGCCTAATTTGACTGTCCTTTTCTGCTGTCATTTTATTGATTTTTATAGCATTAAGGCAATACGTCTCTGTTCCACCACCATTGCCTCACCTCCCCTTCCTTCCTCTCCCACTTCTTTGCCTTTCAAACAACCTTTCTCTCACATCTCCCGTCTTCTCTTCCCAGCGCTATTCTCATGGTCTAACCCTTCCCCCCAACCATTCCCTTTTGTGTTCATCTCATACCATTCACCTGTACTGCAGAATTGGTTTCTCTGATGACTCCGCTCCATCAGCAGCATCAGCTCCATTCTTTACAGAACCCGTATCCTGTGCAAGGCAACCTAAAGGACTTTCCAGGGTCCTGGCCAACTCCTTCGATGTGTCCAGCGGCTGTGAAATGCTGCTCTGGCAATTGATGTATAGACGTCATGTGTCAAGGGCAACATTGGTTTGTAGTTGACAGCAGAGGATTGTAGCTTTGGGTGAGTTGTGACAGCAACTGAAGTTGTGACAACATAGCACTGAAGTCTCTTAATTGTGGGGACTGGCTCAGTCAGTTTGAGTGCTGTCTGACAGGTCAGTGTGGTGCTCTCATCTGTTAACTCACATGTCCTACCATTAAGCACTGGAAATGCAAATCCCCTCCCCTTCTAGCATGTCACCATCCCTATGCTGCCATGGCTCAAGCAGGAGAGGTTATCTGCCCCATAGGGATGCTTGGCGCACACAATATCCAGGCTATGAGCCTCCTGGCTTATGGACTTCTCTGCCTAGCAGAAGACACCTTTTCCAAGACATTATATAGCAGTTGACACAAATGCTTTGCCATAAGCAAATATTTTAACACAGATACTCTATCGTCACAAATGCTTCATATCCAAAAGACCATCACAGAGTAGCTTGGGTGCTCAGAATGGAAACCATTTGTTATTTACAAATTACTTAGGAACTCCATATAAAAAGGAAACACAAAGAAACACAGGTACACACTGTTTTAAAAGAAAAAGGTCTCTTTGGGCACTTTGGGAGGAGACAGGTTACCAAAGCCTTCCTTTTAGGGTTACGTGCAGAAGGTGCTGAATTAAAACGTTACAGATCATGCCCTGAGGAAGGGGGTATAATTCTGGCTAGGATTCATTTGGCAACAGTGACTTTTCCCTAGTAACTTTCTCAAAAAACAGAAATAACCCTAGATTCTTACAGCAACTTCATTCTCTGAGAGCTGTCTCCTTTGTAGATCTCTGCTGGGTAGCATGGGAGACCAGCTTGCTGAACTGGTAAAAATTTTGAAGAATCATACTTTAGTGCTTGGAATCCAGAGTTTGGTTTCCCTTCGCTTCTGCTACTTCAAGTTAGACCTGAATAATACTGGTCTGCTGTCACTGAAGCATGTTGGTGCCAGATGGGCAGTGATATGGAGGCGTCTCTTGTGGACTTCAACTGCGTAATGTTGCCTCTGCTAACAAACAAGTAACCTGTGCAAAGATAACCGACAGCTACTGTAAATCTAAGACTGCACCAAGCACAAAATACAGGCCAGCTGTATCTGCGTTCTACATCTTTGGGAAGACTATAGATGAATGTGGGGAGGTGGTTTCGGTTATATGATATGCTGGCTGCCTAAGTGCACAGAGATATTGTGTAAAATACTCCTGTGAATGAAGCGATCACTTTGTTACTTTGAGATGTAACATAGCCTGAAGATGGGCTGCCCTGAAGAAGAACTATGGGACCATGTGTTCCTGGAGAGCTGCTGCTGGAGGAGTTGCTGCTGGATGGACCACGTTGTCCTAAGGCGCCGCTGTGCCCCACTGGAGTGGTGAGAATTTTTCCTTTTCCCCTACTAATTTTTTTCTATCTTTCTTTTTTATCTCACTGCACCTTCTTTTTCCTTGGCATTATGGTGTATTGGATTGAATCCGAGTTGTGTTGCAGTTTGGCATCTCAGCAGATTGGCATCTAGTTTTACAGCTTTCAGAAGTTGTGACTCACAGCACTCCTGAGTACCTGTTTCATGATTTTGGCTGTGTCCAAAATAAATACTGCATTTGAATTTACCCTGGGAGGCTTGTCGGTGTCCAATTTGCTGCGCAAAAGAACCCTTTTCAGCCCTGCTTTTTGACTGTGCAGGTTGAGGTGGGCCTTAACACTACTGCTGTTGGGAGGGGGTACAGCAGGTGGCTGTGCACATACCGCTGCAGAGGAATCATTCAACCTCAATCGCTCCCCAGCTCTCTGCCAACACCCTCCTTCCAGCCTAGGGTTTCCTTTGGGCCTGTTTTCCTTGAGCAGCTTTCATTAGGCTATGTTTTTCATCGAGCACCAAAGTTAGCCATGCACTGTGAGCCTTTCCTCAGGCCTGTGATTTCCAAATGTATTAAAATACAGCTGTGCTCTGTGCTACAGCTGCTCAAATCAAAATATTGCTTCTGGCACAAAAGGAAGTGGTGTGCTTAGCCTCATGAGTTTGGATGATGCAAACTCAAGTGGGCTTTGTGTTTGTGGATTTTACCTTACCTCCCTCTCTAAACAACCTCTAATTTTAGATTGACAGGTAAGGATGTGTATGTAATTATTCCCCTTTTCTACTTCAGTGTTAAAAGAAATAGTCTACCATGAAGGACTGCAAACTGCATCAAAAGACCTTTCTGTCCTGGAGAAGAGAACTTTGTAAAGAGGAGGGAGTGGTTGGTTTTGCCCCATGGCACTTTCTTGCTGATGCATAAGGCCTAGAGCGTTTTTCAGGGTTTTTTTTTTTTGTTTCTAATTATTGGTTAATTCTCTTACATGAGTAAGCAACTCGCTTCATGCAGAGCACAGTAACTGGAGATCAGAAGGAAAGGCATGCTCCACTTACTGGCAGCGCATGCTGCCAACGCAAGGGAAACCTGGTGAAGTCTTCATGTGTAACTACTGGGCTAGAATGACTTACCTGTCATCAGAACAGCAGACCTGCAACATGCTGGGTGAGGCTTTCCTCTCAAAAGCATCTGGCTGCTCTCACAATGCACCCACAGAACACAGCTGCAGCCATGGCCAGGAACGCAGGAGTGATCCTTCTCAAGTCAGTTTCCACCAAACCCAAGACATTAAGAGTGAGTGTTACCATGGATGAGCTTTCCACTGCAAGAGGAAGCTGCAGGACACCTAGAAATAGCGACGAGTGCAATTGGCCAGTGCCAGACCCACAGTAGGACTAATTCCAGACCTACCAGTGAGTACCTGTAAGTAGAAAGTAATCCTGTAGCAAGGCTGCTACGAATTAGCAGTTCTGTAGTGTCTTTTGTAGTTGTGCTGTAAAGTTCCCACTGTCGTATGAACCATATAATTATCTGGGTTCAGCCAGGTGAGATTCAGGATGTGAGTGCAGCATGGTTTTATGCAGACATACTGTTATACATTCTTTGCTCTCTGTTGTCTTTTAGAGTTAAATTTAAGTAATTTGGATGGACAGAAATGCTCCAGTTTCTAAATGCCAGGGAGTTTCCCTGCAGACAAGTTCTGCTATCATTATTTATCACGTGGCTTCTATCATCAGCATGTGACATGTCTCCTGCTGGACCTTATCTGGTGACACCAGAACACAGATTTCCAGCTGGTGTCTGTAGACTCTTGGAGAGGGGATGGGAGAGGTGACCTGCCTGTGAAAGGTGGCTAAGAGCACATTACCTTCAAAAAGCTTAAAAATCCTTGTGTTTACACTTTTCTGAACGTACCATAGCAACCTGCAAGTAAAAATGAGGGTGAAAATTGTTGATGGCTGAGACCCAATGGGATCCTATCTCCTCAGCCCCTTCCTCTCCAAACTGTGTGTCCTATTGCTGCTTTTTTCATGTGACAGGGATAGAAAGAGCTGCAGGTCTCATCAGGAAGGAGTGGGCTGTGCTGAGCTCTTAAGGAACAGATGCTGTTTGTCCTGGTGGATCACCTTTGTCAGGTTGAAGGGGATGTTGTGCAAGCTGGGAAAATGGTACTTGACATCTCTGGTACACAACATCTCTGAGCGATGCCTGCTGGAGAGGAAGATGAAACGTTCCCATACCAGGTAACAAAACCCAGCACCTGTCTCCCCTCCCAGTGCTGGGAATTACACACCTTTCCCACAGCTAGTCCTTGTCACCTACCCTCTTCCTCCCCATCCTTTTACCATCTGGTCAGCTCCTGCCCACCCTTCCTCCTGCGCAGCTCTCCCAGTACTAGCACTCAGGTCCTGGATCTCCAGAGACCACCAACGGCCAGTAGCACTTGCAAAACTTCATCTATTACACGGGAGCCTGACTTCTTCTCTCCCCTTGCCCCCTCCAAAATGATAATGCTTCTCTCTGAAAGACACAGGTGAGTATTTCCACATAGAGATGTAGAAACATTGGCAAATGTTGTCGGTGTTTTTCCTCTCACACCACATTCATGCCTCTCCTGGCAAAGACAAAACCTTCTCAGAAAAGGTCTGCACTGCAGCATGAGAAACAAAGCTCTGACTAATGCAAAATCACCAGCAGGGACCTGGCTATTGAGCTGGGAACTGGCTATTGATTACTTCTCCCAAGCAGTGTGTGCCAAGCCATGGGCTTTGCAGGAGAGGGGGAGGAGCGGGGAGACAGGCTGGACCTCAAGCAGGCTTTATTTTTTGCAATGGGGGAAAAGGCAAAGATTGCAGAGGTCTGGCTGGATTCCAGTTACCATTATCCCAGAGGGCCACCATGTGGCAAATGCCACCGACATGCCCTACCTCGCCCTGCAGCCATTGCTGCCCTGGGGCACCATTTCCCTAAAAAAGGGCATTTTTTGCTTTCCTCATTCTTTAAGTAAATGCCAGCACAAGCTGTCTCTGGCACCTTGCCCCTTAATGTAACACCATGGAGGTGGCTGCTTCAAAAAGTACTCTTGGGCTGTGCAGGGACTTGCAGATAAATGAGGCAAGCAGTGCAAAAGGGTGTCATCCTGCCTGGGTGCTCCTCCTTGAGCCAGAGTGCTGGCTACTTGGGAGGGTGGAGCTGGTCTTGCTCAGGTGAATGAGAAGAAACCAACAGAAGGCATCCCAGAACACACAGGAGTTGGTATGAAATGCTGCAATGAAGTGGTACCCCAGAGGTGCTGGCTGTGGTCAGGAGTGGCTGGGAGAAAGACAGCTGCTCCGTGGAGGTGTTAAGGAGGAAGACAGCATGGAAGAAACCAAGTCTTCAGACTGTCAACATCATGCTGGAAAGATCGTTTTCCTTTTTTCTGTGAAGCACAACATAAAAGCCTCATGTTTGAGGAGAGGCGAAAAAAAGTCCAGGCTGCACTGCTGCTTTTCTACACTTCCATAAAAGTCTGAGGCTTAGCTCTTCTCCCTGGACATCAGGAGTGACTGCAACAGGACTAGGTCAGTATGGCACTTGTGTACATGGGCTTCCCACATCTGGGTCCGACTGGGCCTTCTAAATTTGAACTTTTGCTCAAACACTTTCTTTGGGGCACAACTTACGGCCCCAACCAATCTGCGCTTGGACTGACACAAACCGCAGCATTTCCCCTGACCAAGGCAGCTTTCAGCATTAGAGAAAACACTTGCCTGTCTCCATGTCTGATCCCACTGTGCTCAAGCATGAACACCTTTCCTTTCACAGTGGCTCCTGTACAGTAAGCAAAAGGGCCAGGCTGGCCCCAGGCCACACCATCCCTCTGCACCACCAGTGGTGACAGCATCTTGCTCTTTTGACTGGCATGGAAAGGTGCTGGAGAGGTGGCAAGAGGTCTCCAACTGTGACAAACTGCACTGGCATCACCCAGCTGGAGCCTGCCAATGCACACTGGCTGCAGAACCAGGGCTCCTGCTACTAGTGGTCAGGATTTAGGGCAGTAGAGCGCCAAGTGCCGTTTCAGATATAAGCCGCAGGAGGATGGGTGCGTTGTGAAAGCAGCTGGAAATAACAAGGTGTCCAGCCTCTACCAGGGATTTTTTTGTGGCTGTGGGGTGCCACTGTGTCCTGGTTTTAGCTGGGATAGAAACAGGTTTTTTTTCTTAGAAAGCCACATTTCTAAGTAGCTGCGCTTTTCAGTACCTAAAGTATTCCGAGTTCTGTGAGAATAAAGGTGATAATATCATAGAATCATAGAATGGTTTGTGTTGGAATGGACCTTAAAGATCATCTAGTTCTAACCCCCTGCCTTAGGCAGGGATGCCTCCCACTGGATCAGTTTGATCAAAGCCTCATCCAACCTGACCTTGAACACCTCCAGAGACAGGGGCATACACAACTTCTCTGGGCAACTTGTGCCACTGCCTCACAAATTTCTTCCTGTGAGATATCATGGTTTAGTTTTGTTGTCAGGCATGGAATGATATTTTCATGGAAATCAAGGACTTCTTAGCAGCTCTGAAGTACCAGGTACACAATCCTGGGACAAGTGGACCTTAGACAGCTGACCCAAACTGACCAAGGAGTGTGTTCTATGCCATGAATGCCACACTCCCTGTATTTTACTCGTTAGTGCTCATTTAAGCTCATTTTCTATTTAAATCTTTGAGTCTTCTTTTTCTTTTCCCAAGTGCCCTTCCCCTTGTGAGAGCTGGGCCCACACTGTCTGGTGCTCAGGACAGGCTGCGTGCCACCGGGCTGGTGGTCTCAGGGGCACAGCAACCCAGTGTCACAGCGAACACCATCACCAGCAGAAGGGCTCCTAAAGGAAGACCATTGACTGAAATGTCACAAAAATGTTCAACACGCAAATGGAGCTTTATTGAATCCACCTGACCTTCCTGAACAGCACTGAAGAGAAGCCCAGCTGGCTCTGAGCAGCACACAGCATGACTGTCCTGCCGTAACCACATCTAAGGAATAGGATGGAAAAGGGAAACCAGGAGAAGTCACCCCAAAGCCTGGGGAAGCAAATGATGCCCAAAGCCCATTTGATCTGACCTGTTTCTGAAGGTAGCCAAGGGCATTTCTCACAGCTCCATCTGTCTCTCTTACCAAGGAGAAGGAACACAGATACTCCTGGAGAGACCTGTGGGTGTGTTTACAAGAACAGAGGAAGTGCAGGCAGCTGCCTTGGATAGAAAGCAGGATTTAAGGGGAAAAATAATCCTGCTTGCTTCATTCATAATCATTTCTACCCAAGCAAAACTTATCAAGGAAACCACTATAATGCATTTCTCCTCTAATAACATAAAAATTAAGACTGAGAGGCAAGAACAGCAGGGTGACGAGGTTATTGGAGCTCCCTAGCAGGATGTCTTTTAGCCTTTCCGCACAGAGCTTGAACTCCCTGGCATTTCCTTCCATAACTCATTCAGAGCTGCTGCTATTACCAAACTTGTCACAGAGCCCAGTCCCTTTGGATTGGCTCTTGGAGCATCTGTCGCAGCCCTGTCTAGCAAATCTATGCCTGCCACTTCTCCTGGCTCTTCCACAGCAGAAAGCAGCGCAGTATGCCTCAAAAACCTCAGTCATCGGCCAGGAAAAATCACAGTGGCCTGAATCCTTCTTGTGAGAGCAAAAGCTATAAAAATGAAGCCAAGAACAGGGATGCATGGCCCAGGGCAGCTGGAGGGACAAATGAACCAGCAGACACTCTGCAGGCTGCTCAACACCCCATCCAACCTGGCCTTGAACACTTCCAGGGAGGTGGCATTCACAGCTTCCCTGGGCAACCTGTGCCAGTGCCTCACGACCCTCACTGTGAAGAAGTTCTTCCTAATTTCTGATCTAAATCTTCCCCCTTCGAGTTCAAAGCCGTTCCCCTTCGTCCCATCACTACTTGCCCGTGTAGAAAGTCCCTCTCCAGCTCTCCTGTAGCCCCGTCGGGTACTGGGAAGCCGCTCTAAGGTCTCCCCGGAGCTTTCTCTTCTCCAGGCTGAACATCCCCACCTCTCTCAGCCTGTCCTCATAGCAGAGGCGCCCCAGCTCTCGGATCCTCTCCGCGGCCTATTCTGGACCCGTTCCAACAGTTCCATACCCTGTTTATGCTGGGGATTCCTGAACGGGACGCAGCGCTGCAGGCAGGGTCTCACGAGAGCGGAGCGCAGAGCCGCCTGTCTACAGCTCCAGCACCACCACAACCGCCCCGCCGAGGCTGAGGCCAGCCCGGCGCGAGGGGACGCGCGGACGCGGCCAAAGCCACGTGGGGCGCCTGCGGGGACGCCGGGGGGGCGGGGCCAATCAGGGCTGTGCGGGAGGGGGGGCAAGCGCGGGGCGGGGTGATCGGGGCGGGCAGCGCGCAGCGCACGCCCATGGCGCCTCCGCCTCCGTCCCCCCCCGTCCCCGCCTTTTCCGGTGCGGCGCAGGCGCGAGGCCGCCGCGGGGGAGTGGGGCGGGAGGTGCCTCGGCGCGTGCGCGGGGTGGCGGGCGGCGCCATGTTGGTCGAGCGGGGCGGGGGGAGGCCGTGACGGCCGGGTCCTGTCTGTTCCCGCTCATCGTTCTCCTCTCCCCGGGCCCGGAGCCGCGGCACAACCGGCTCCATCCTCCCCCGGACACCATGAGCGGCGGCGGCGGCGCACGGGTGTGCGACCTGTCCCGGCGCAACCCGCAGGAGGACTTCGAGCTGATCCAGCGCATCGGCAGCGGCACCTACGGCGACGTTTACAAGGTGGGTCTGGGGCCGCTGTCAGCAGCCGGGGCGGCCCCCTCACCCGGGTCCGAGAGGGGCTCCCGCGCTGGGAGGCCCCGCTGCCGGGCTGTGTGCTTCCACCCCGGCCCTGGCGGGGACTGCTCTGGAGCGGCGGTGCCGGTGGGCGCCTATCCGGCCCTCTCCGCCGCCGGCCCCACATCCTTGATCCTGCCGCCAGCCCGTACGAGGGGGTCCCTGTGGGGGCCGGGGCCGGGGCGGGGACCGCTGGGCGATCCCGCGGCCGCAAGTCGCTCTTTCCTGGTCCCGGCGTCATAGAATCGTGGAATGGTTTGAACTAGAAGGGGCCTTAAAGCCCATCCAGTTCCAGCCTCCTGCCATGGGCAGGAACACTTCCCACCAGACCAGGCTGCTCAAGGCCCCATCCAAGCTGGCCTTGAGCACTTCCAGGGAGGGGGCATCCACAGCTTCCCTGGGCAACCTGTGCCAGTGCCTCAACACCTTTATTGTTAAGAATTTCTTCCTAATGTCTAATCTAAATCTCCCCCCTTCCAGTTTAAAACCATTCCCCCTCATTCCATCCCTACTTGTCCCTGTAAAAAGTCTCTAGCTTTTTTGTAGCCCCTTTGGGTACTGGAAGGCCACTCTAAGAGTCCTGGATGATCCTGTTGTAACTTCAGAGACGTAGGAAGAAATATGCTAAAGTGACAGTTTGGCTTTTTGGGTTTTATAGCATACTTTGATGTTTTTTCCTACTCTGCAGTGTTATTTGTATATCCATTAGATTAGAACTCTTGCTCGGTGGCATGCGGGTAGCGCGACCCTGATTGTTACCAGCTCTTCTTTGGTGGCAGAGCACGGGGGAGAATTGAAGTTTGCCTGTGTTGGAAGCACCACTTTAACAAGTGCTTTCCAAGTGTCCTCTGGTCTGTTTTGTATCATCACAGGGTGGGTATGTATTGTATTGGTAGGGAAACAGAGCGATTCCACAGTTTGAGGTATACAAAACTGGCACTGATGCTGCCCTTTGCTCTTAAGTGAATATGCCTAGAATGAAGTCTTGGTTGGGTTGGGTGGTTTTGCTTTAACCTCTGCTTGCTTAAACAACAAAATTTTCCTCACCTAAATCCTCTTGTTACTGCGCTCTTAATGTGCTAATTCCCTACTTTGTTTAATATAAATGGGGTTTTGTGTTGGTTTCTTCACCTTGCCAACTTTCTTTGAGTATTTGTGAACTGTGCTGATGTTGTAATTATCCAAGTCTACTTGTCTTATGGTCTGGTTTTTTTTTTTTTGTTTTCTGCAAACTGTTATCTTGATCTGCTCAGCTCTATTTCTGTTGCGGTTTTTAACTGGTGTATTAACTCTATGAAATTTTATCAATCAGATTTTTTCAGTGCTTTGTGCCTGATTTTGATGGATGTGAATTAGTGAAATCAGCCACTTTTACGGTTTAATTTTAAGGACAGTACCTCCAGCCATAGTGTGAATATTTACATTTGCAGTACCACCCAACAGCCTTCAATTCGGTTCTCAGTGAGTGATCAATATTTGGCACTGTTTGTGACCTTTTTTTTTTTGTTTGAGGCACAGAAGTTCTCCCTCAGAGTGCGTTTGTTTATGTTTACAGTCCATCTGTGACATCTGAGATGGAAGTTGATATACCAGGACCAGGATATACTAGGCTGGTATTATAACTGTTTCTTCTGGATTGATTGGCAAGTGCTTTTTGATGAGGTTGTGGACAGCGTAGGGAAAATATATGTCTTTTTCTCCTGGATGGATTATTGCCTGTTTCATTTTGAGGCGAGGTCCTGCCCAAGATGTCTTCAAAGTGGAGTATGAAAGTAGCCCAAAATTAATAAAGAAAGTTGGTTACTTTCAAGGTGATAAAGAGGAAGTAAGAGTGCCAATGTGTCATCCACACATGAGCTTCCTAGGGCTTTATATTAAGTTGGTAAGGGGTTTCATAAAGCCTCTTTCATTTGTTTCATCCTGTCATCTGTAGGTGAACTTTATGGTTGATGAAATAATTGTGTGGAGTTGAGATTAGCCATGTGACAGTGACAGTCATCAGTGGTGAGATTGCAGCAGTGTGATCTGAGTGCTGGAGGTACTCTGGAAGCTTCAAATTAATTTTTGTATATTGTGGTTTCCACCCTTCAGCAGGGAGAGCCATCTAAGGAGATGTTTCTGATGGTAGGGGTAGGGATTATTGCCCTAATAAGATGACAATCTTGTTATGTTGACATTCTTGCTAAATGCTGACCTTTCTGTAACCTGCTTTCCTGGCAAATTGTTGAGAAGCTTAAAGCAGAGCAAACTGGTATCTACTTCCTTGTTCTGTTTTAGTTGAACTGAGCTACCACAGGGCATGGGTTCAATGCGTGATTTGTTTAAAAAAAATATATATTAAAAAAAAGAGGCAGAGTCTCTACTCTGGAGGTCTTAGAATCTGAAGTAAGAGCCTGTGGACTGAACTGTGGAGAACTGAAGGGAGTGAGGATATGGGTCAGATTGATAACTCAAGATCGTTTAGGTTGGAAAAGACCTTTAAGATCATTCAGTCCAACCCTGCACATTACATGTGTTTCGAGGCTTTATTTCTAGCTATAGAAATGTCTGTAGTCTTAGGGGCTTCCCCCCTACCCTGGGTTCCACAACCAACTATCAAGGTACCACTTTAATAACCAATACCTTAAGTATTTGGTAAGTCTCATGGCCAGTCAACAAAAGTTGTGAGCCCTTGAGCTCCTACAGTAACTTAAATGAGACCATTAGCAGCTTAAAAGGTGGGCACCTGTCTGCATCTTTAAATTCTGTAATTCTGGCCTTTTTAGAGTTGAAGGTGGGTGATGTGAAAAAAGCAAAAGCAGGACTGGTTTCACCTTGTATGTAGGCTGTAGAGTGGGCACAGCATTCAGTGCAGGGGTGGTCCAGCACTGTGCCAGCACTGCGCTGCTGTGGGTACCAAGACTCCCCTGGAGAGAGGAGAAACTGCATCCTTCAGGAACTGCTGCTTCCCTGCTGGGGAGCTTTGCTGCCCTCTCCCCATAGCTGGGTGTGAGGGCATGGAAGATTCTTTGGCAAATGGCTCTTTGATTTTCATTTAATAATGCAAGATTTCTTGAAGATAAATCATTATCATAATTTATGTTGCTTCTTAATGGCTTTAACAAAAATTAAGCATCCTTTGTTGCTCAATGGAACATCTGCTTCAGCATGACGGATCCCCATACAAAATACAGGTAACCAGCTGAGTAATTGATGCTGAAGCTGGTCACAGAGCTACTCTGTATCTGAGGGTAATGCTGTTAAGCTCCTTTGTTGCTGGCTTGCTTTCTCTGTGCCCTTGCAGGAAGGAGAGGATGCTGTCACTGGTGAAGAGTAAGGACCAAGGAGCACATAGGGAAATGAACAGGAAGTATTGTGTGGCTCTCATGAGAGTCTTGGAAGCCGTCGCATGTGCTGCAGGGTACAGCCTGTGACGCTCCCTGTGCCCTGCTTGTCTGCTGTGAGAGCCGTGTGTTACAGCTGCCTTGCAGTTGGTATCTCAGTGATCAGCTTGTTTATGGATTTTAACACCAAAATGCAGCACTGTAGAGGACTTGCGCAATTTCGGACTGTTGCGTGGCAGCGCAGTATTTCTTGAGCATCCTTAAAGCTTCAGATCTCAGTACAAGTTAGCTGCCTAATGGGGTTATTTTTTGAGATAGCTTGCTTTATTTTGCTAGAAAATAAATCCAGCATGAGAAGTTTTGTTTGAAGAATGCTTCTTACAGACACGCTAGAGAAGAGCATGCTAGCTGCAGAATTCCTGATGTATAGTTCACTGTCATTAAGCACAGATGTGGATTATTTTAAATGTGTGTTGGATCTAACAGAACAGAATGCTTATCTAATGAAAATATATGCTCTAAGCCAAGTGAAAAATAAATGTGTGGTGTATTTAGGAAAATAAATTCAAGCTTGGCATGAAATAAATGTTTGAGATGTTTTAATTTATTTGCTCCTCATCAATTCATTTTTTTCTCCAAAAAAAACCAACCCACAAAGTGGTTTCGGTGTTTTAGACCCTTGTGTGTCTCCGTTGCTCTTTGACCTAGTGTAGGCAAGAGAATGTTGAGTTGAGATTGCCGTGTTTTGCCCTCCAAATCATCTTTTTTCTTTTTTTTTTGTAGGCTCGAAACGTCAACACAGGTGAACTAGCAGCCATTAAAGTAATAAAACTAGAACCAGGTAGGTGTTTCTTAACTGAAATGGACCTCATAACTAAATAGGTTCATGCTTAAAATACAATTGTACAAAATCAAGAGTCCCCTTATAGAAAAATGAGATAGTTATTGCTGTTTAGGATAAAACAAAACGCACTCTTCTAAAAATCAAGCTTGGCAAGCAAGATGTGAGAGGAAAAACTGTGATTGGGCGTCAGATAAAGGAAAGTTGATTAAACTTCCAGCAAGTTGTGTTCTCTTTTTGTCTCAAGTACTATGTTTTAAACTCACATGATACAAAACCCTGCATAGAACAAAACAAATGAGGAAGACACAAGGCAGAGGACTCACCTGGAGAGAGCGTAGAGGGACCAATAAAAGAAGGAAGGGTGAAATAATAGCTGAGCGTTACTATCTAGGAATTGACTACATTTCCTGAATTTCTCTTGGAGACTCTGATTAAGACTTCATTGTGTGCTAGATTTATTGTTCACCAGTGCTTATGCTGGAATTTCGAAAAGTATGTATGCCCTACAGTTCAGTTATCAGCCTGCAAGTCCTGTTTTATTAATATGGCTAAACTTGTTGAATGTAGAATGCAGTAGAATGTCCAGACATTTTGTTTTAACTGTTCCTGTTGGTGTTCCCTTTCAAGATTGAATGTTGAGGGGGAGGGAATATTTTAACTGTTACCTGATTTGATCCTTAAGGTCAATGCAGGCAAGAAGACAAAGAAGTTGCTACTTTTGCCCTTTTTTTTTTCTTCTCTTACAGTTCTAGAAATGACAAGAAATGCGGTGTTTGTATAATGCATGGACATTTAAAAAAATAGGGCAGTATGTTACCATGTAGTTCCAAAAGCATATGTTCATCGCACTACTCTTATTCATACTTGTACTGTGGATTCAGATTATCTTGTCTAGTTCTGTTGCTTTGGCTTTTTATGCCAGTTCCCGTTGCTGGAGTACTTGGCTGTGCATGATGTGGGTTACCAGTCCAGCTAAGATGAGCAGCTGTGCTGTGTCTCCCTGTGGAGCTGTAAAGACAAAACAGGGAAGGAGGCTCGCATAGTGGGGAAAGAACTCTAGAACTAAGCAGACTCGGATTATGTCAAACTTTTAAAATAGGTGGTGTTTTAGTAGAACACAGAGGATTGCGCTGTGTGTGTTCTCTGAGCTGCTGACAGAGCCTGAGGATGTGCTGCAGCTGAGGTAACTTGCCCTCGTGCTGTGCTGATGTGGATGACAACTGGCATCTTGCAGCTGAATCATTTTTGGCAGCCTTTGCATATTTGAGAGGTGCACAGAGAATACAGTTGAGCTACCCTCTGCTCGGCAAACTCAGTTTCTTTCTGTGGTTGTTACTTCCAGTTGCAGTAGAGGCATCATGATGGTCTGCATCCACGTTCCAGAAGTGTGGCACTGGTTTCTTTGCAGATTTTGCAATCTAGGGGAGAATGTGAAGACTAAAAGTTAATAATGTTTAGACACTTACTCTAAAACTTATGCTATTTTAATGTTTTGGATGCGATGAAAACACTGGTTTAGTACTGGAGGAATGGTGTACTTTCACAGAGACACCTGTACCTATGTGGAAATAATTTCTTGTTTGCTCTTCAGTATTTGCATGTTTAAAGATCTAGCCAGTATACAGCAAGCCACAACAATACACGATCGATAGCGGACAGTCTGCTGTGATGTGAACTTTTGTAGCTTGTGGTTTGAATTTTACTTGCAATTAAATAAAGTAGACATGAATATTGGGTTTCTGGTTAAAAAGAACCAAATGGATAGGTCACCACTATGTTAATGCATTGGGAGAAGGTAATAGCTTAGCCAATTGTGTTGGAATTTGTTATGTTACATTTTAAATTTATTAACAGGTGTACTTAAAAAGTGATTTGATGTTGCAATGATGGATAAATATAAGCTTAGTGTCTGTATTCAACTAGACAGTAGCTTTGATATCTGGTTTAAAAGCTCTTTTGAGTTATGCTGAAGGGTGCTATGGCAGAGCAGTAACAGGAGGATTTTGACATACTTCGAATTTTCCTGTTTTTTTCAACTTGCTTATAGAGTCTCTTAAGTTATTCATGAAACTAAATGGTTATTTAGGCATTCAGACTGTGAGGCTCTTGAAACTAATGAGTTGTGTTGTGAAATGGGTGTTTCTAGTAACTAAAGAAAATTCAGAAGAACTTCTTTGGAAATAACATGACAAACTAGCTATAATTTGCCCTTGTGACATAAGAAATTTCAGAGGAGCCCTGCTGTGAGATACTGATCTGTAAAAGAGCATTTGACATGTGTTTCTTAAATGAACTAAAAGGACTGTCAAACATGTTACTAGTATTCTCTTGCATGTTGATGTCTTTCTCACCTTCCCTCTAACTTATCTACAAAATCACTACACAACATCCCCAAAACAAAAAAGTCTCTGGCTTTTCAATTTCATACACGCTTTCCTCAGCATACACATCTCGTAAGAACCTTTTATAGAAAGACAGGGACAACCGAGGTACCAAATATTATAATATGACTGGTAAATGCCACGTTGGTGCCAGTGGTTTTGTCTGGACATAAGTTATGCACAGTCACCAAATTTATGTGCTTTCTGGGTTTACTGAGAAGCTGCAGCAATGATGTACTATTGAATTTTATTTTTTTATTGCTCAGGAGGATGATCTAATGTATGTGGGACATGCGACCAACAAAGCAAGGTTTTGCTAGATTTTTAAGGACCTGGTCTAGTGGCAGAGCATGCACAGATGGACACAGTGGTGGAGTCTTGGGGAAAGTCAAGACTTTAGAAAGGGCTATGGCCATATCATAAGAGCTATCAGATGGCAGACATGAGGTCCATCTGGCTCAGAAGCTAAGCAAAATAATGATTTACAGCTGCTCTGTATGTCAATGATACTGGAAGAGAATTAGTTTTAATTGCTCAATATTTAATTTGTAAATATGTACTGAAAATCTAGTTGAGATGTATCAACTAGGTGAATGAAAATGTTCGTTTTTCTGCATTTCAGGAGAAGATTTTGCTGTTGTGCAGCAGGAAATCATTATGATGAAAGACTGTAAACATCCGAACATTGTTGCTTATTTTGGCAGTTATCTCAGGTACAGTTTTTTCTTTTGCTTACTTAAAAATGCCTCTCTGTCTCCTTGTAAAGGACAGGTCTACAAGGTGCTTTGCACAAAACATAATTTACCGAATAAGTGTTGTCCACTTGTATATTATTTTTTCATTTGCTTTAAAATCTGTTCTATTTACTACAGTATCTCTCTGTAAATAATATTTATCTTAGCAGAATCTTTCAGTGACCATGTAGTCATGTTTCTTTTGAAACGGGGGTCGAATTATGTATTTAATACATAAATGGAAAATGAAGCAGAAGTATGGCAAGTAAGAAGAAGAGTCTGTATATATATTATCTGTTAAATTTGTTTCAGTAAAATGTCTCCTAAATATGTAAAACTTTGGGAAGTATAAACATTGCATAATATGGATAGAGTTCTCAGAAATGCTCTGGCTTGACTGGAATTGGCATGTAAAATTGTCTGAGAGCTCAAAATTGAATGTTATGAGGAAATACAGACGAAACAGTTCAGTTTTTCCCTTGCTTAAGAGTAGTAATGCTGTGTTAAGCTGTAAGGAAAATGTCACACTGGAGTACCTAAGTGGGTGAATCGTACAGCCTTTAAAAGGCCACTGGTGATTTGTGTTTTGGATTTGTTTTGAAGTGTAATAATGATTGATATTTTAGCTCTTATCTGTGCTTTTTTCTCTTGAGCTGCAGAGTTGTTCAGGACACTTACTGTAGTGTATGTAAATTGTGCTGGCTCATTGTTTTGAGTAATTCCTTTTGTAAGGTATTATACTTACTTGTTAGAAGTAAACCTGTATGCCATACGAAGTCTCAGTATTGAGAAAATTGATGACTAGTTTCTATGAATGTTTGTGATTGTAATTCTTTTTAATGCGACCTGATAAATGTTCTATCCTAGATATAGCAATTGGTTTATGTTTAAGGACTAGACCTTTCAGCGCTTAATTTTGTGAATGTAACATAGTCAAAATTTTAGGCATATCATATTATGTAATAAAAAGCTTTTAAAAGACTCTGAAAAGTCATGATGCTCTTTATAGCAGAAGCTTCTTCCTTTTGATTATTCACGTATCTTCTGTCTGCGTGGGGACAATAGAGGTGGGATGTGACAGCTCTGCATGTTGCAAAGATTTCTAGACTCTGTTCCTAATGGGAAGATGCCAAGTTGAGCATACCAGACTTCAGCAGCTAAAATTCTCCATGGTGGCTATCTGTTGCAGCCAAAAGCTTTTCAGCAATATTGATAAAGTGCTTTTGGATTGGGAGTGGGAAAATACAGGTGGAATTTTCATGTGAAAAATCTTGATACCTTTCAACAAAATCTTGTCCTCTTTGAAGAAGGAATATGTGACAGAATTTTCCTCTTGTATTTGGACTTCATCTTTTCCTTTTAAAAATCCTTTCAAATTTGACCAAGTTATCTTCTGAAATCATGCATTTCTTTTGCTTTCGTTCTAGATCAGCTAGAGCTTGGGAGACACCAGTTGCTGTTTCTTTCCTAGCCAACCGCGTCTGGTTTGGTGCATCTTAGAGGTGCTGCGGAAGAGCTAATGTGCTCCTTGGCTTGCTTGACTGTTGTTTAATGTTCCTTGTTTTGCTCTGGGATGAGTTAGGACAGGATGTTGACACTGCGAGTGTGGAGTGCTTTGCAGTGCTCTTGGTGGCCTTGATGCTGATGTGTAGTTGGAGCAAACTGTACGAGTTGAGTGTGCCATAACTTGGAGACAGTGTTCGGGAAGAGAGAAAGTCCTGGCAATAAATGCTAGAGGAGAAAGCGGAGTCTTATGCAGAAGCTCAGCTGTCTAACACTATTCTGAGGAGTTTCTTCTCCGTTCCTCTTGTATTCAGTGTCTTTACTAGCCATGGGCACTCACTGAAACCATGTTTTATCACTAGTGGATTTCATTGCATCTTACTCAGTAGGAGTGTCTTGTTAGCTTTTGTCTGATGAGTAAAAGTATTGCAAGCTAACCGACTTGAACAGAACAGTGTTTTGAAGTGTTTGCTTTGTAGTCATTTCGAAGGTTGTTTAATATGGAGCATGAAGGAGGTTTCCAAGAGCAAATGTATTAATACTTTCAGAATAAGATTAAGTGGAAATGCACTCAGAAGTATGAGAACAAAGAGGAAAACAAACCGTTCACTAACCCATTAGGTGAACACTATTTGCGCACTACGCTGAGTGAGACCAGGAGTGTGTTCGTTATGTACTACTTGCGTTATCATATATATGCGTGCAGGAAGAGATCAAAGTCTGAATGCAAAATCAACAAGCCATGGGTTCTGGCATCCTGTATCTTGAATGGTGCTTGTTTTGGCAGCCCAAATGCTTTTTAACGCTGGATTGGTCTGTCAGCGACATTATGTGAAAGTTTGTGTGGGTGTGCATACAGATAGAGCATGTGTGTGTGTATGTAGGGTCTTAGTATTCCAAACCAGGAGTGTCTGCGCTTCAGTATTGAAAGTTTAAAGTTAATTTGAAGTTTAAACTAAATTGCGTGTTACTTCCATTCTGTGTGCCACTCGCAGGCTTTTTCTTGTGAAAAGTCAATTCTTAATACTGCCATGCACCTCAAAGTCCTGTTAATATTTTTTTTGAGAATTCATGGAGTTACTGGACAGTAGCTTACAGATGTCATGTGGTAATGTTTGCAAAGAATCTTGAGATCTAAAGGCAGCATTTGGAAGCTCCATCTTATAGTGGCTGAGCTTCTTAAAATGGATGTTGCACACACTGAAAGTTGTGTGGCTGGAACCACAGTGTCCCACCCTCCTATCACATATCCATAAACTTACTCCCAGCCTCCAAGCCTGCCTTTTTTGGGGAAGAGAGCACCTTTTGTACTTTAAGATGTCCTCCAAAGTAATCTAAAGTGTTACTTTATTTGTATGTGTCAGCACTACTGGGAAGGAAGTTGTGTTGACATTTTTCTTTGTATGACATTTTCTGATGTGCTACACAAACCTGAAAGTCACTGTTATAAACTTTTCCAAAAGACAAATTTAGAAGAAAAAAGTGAGTAAGGGGTGGCAGAGGAGAGGGCTGTGCAGTGCATTGAAGTTATCCTGAGCAGTTGTTCTAGCATATGAACTTCTAACCAAAATGTGACTATTCCATTTGCGTTTGTTTCTGGAGGTGAGATTATTTGCATTGTAGAAGCACTAACAAATGTATCTGATTGTCTTACCAGCTGCTTCTTTTAACTAGTCACAGTGGGAACAGATTGCTTAGTATAACTAATAAAAATCTGTTTCTGATGACTTTTTAAGGTCTTATGTGAAAACAGATTGAGCAAATATTATTGCATTCAGTTTTTTTAAAAAAGAATTAGATTGAAATGGTACTACTTCTCATGATGCTCTATTCAGGCTGGGGATGCTTTTTATTTGAAAAACAGTTTTCCTCTTGTCTCAGGGTATCAAACTACACCTTTATAGACCCCACAGTTCAATTTTTTCACTCTCTTGTACTCTTGCTTGGTCATTCCTGCCCTCCCCCCCCCCCCCCAGTATGTTGTAGTGCTCTGTTTTGACAGGGCAATTGAATGGCTGTCTTTGAGACCTCTCATTGTCTGATCTTTTGTTTCCCATCTTTCAATGCTAAGAACATTATTAGTGTACTTATTAGTGTTTTTCCATTCTTTAGCTTTTCTTCTTTTTAGTAAGTATTTTTCAGACAGTGAAATTTCTGCCTTGCTGTTAGCCTAGGTGTTGAGTTGCAGACGCTAAGTTGTATTGTTGATCCTGTATCTGTTTTGTTTGGTGCGCTTGTTGTATACTCTGCAGACACAGAAAACTGTACGCTGTTACTGTTGATATGGATCTTTGCCTGTCTCAAAGCACTTAGGCACAGTAATGAAAGACTAGGTGGTGAATTAGAAATGCAAACTTCTCTTTCGATCCTCTTTGGTGTTTGCCTTTTCTGTAGGACTTTTCCACCTGCAATGTTAATGCCTAGTAACCGAAGGTGTGAATTTACAGCGTTCATCTACTTCACATCTGTTACTTTACAGGTGTTCTGCTGCTGTCCCAAAGCTGCTGGGGTTCTCTTGGCTTTTTCCCACTTTCACATTGCTGCTGCTATCAGCATCAAACAGGATGCAGCCATGTGGAAAAATGTGGATTTTATGAGCCCAGTGCCTCAAAAAGTGTCACTGTCTGGATCATTGTGGGGAGTAAACAAGGGACTTACCGATGCCTATTTCTTCAGTGTTTTTCTCACTCATGTTCCCCTGCTGCCATTGCTAATCCTGTTTTCTTTCACAGGTAGTCATGTTGCTTCTGTGTCTGACTTTGATCAGTTATTTCAGTGGAAAGCCTTCATGCTATTTCAAACAATGCGTTAATTGACCCCTAGATGCCAAGGACTTCTGTTGCTTAAAATCTCTAATACCTGAACAGTACCTTTACCATCACTGGAGGAAGCAGCCAGGGCATTGCTTTGAGGGCTATGTGGGCTATGGACATAAAAGGGGAGGAGATGAAAAACAAGACTGTTCTTCATTGGAACAGCAGCTATTCTGGCTGTTACCTGCTGGTGAGAAACATTTGCAGCTCGGGAGATAAGGTCAGCACTCAATGCCATCGCCTTATGAAACAATTCCATAAATGTTGGTGTCACCCATAGGAGTGTCTCAGCTATTCTGACAGAGCTTTGTGAATGCAAGAAACCCTTGGGTTTGTGGGCAAGCTGCAGGACAATCATGAGTCTTTCCTTTGGTCATCCTGCTGTCCTCGTCTGCTCCAAGGTGGTTATGTGTGATTTTTCTTTCCTGTGTGCTTTGATGTCCAGGAGTAACTAGTCAAGTCCCAGAATTTCTGCTGTTCAAAATGCCTTTTGTGGCTACATGTGGCACGTCTGTCTTACCAGTGAAAAATCACTAAGTGAGAACAGAATTTAGTGTCAATAATAGAAGATACCTTTTGAATCCTTCAGCATATTGGCTGTTCTTGGAAAGCACCTTTACAGAGGTATAATGAGTCAACCTGAATCGATTCCCTTAGTAAGAGGAATCTAAAGAACTTCCCTCTTACTTCTGCCACCAAAAAGATCCATAGGTATCTTTGAAGGAAGAGATCTCATCTGAGAAGGCGCTTACCCATGGTATGGACTCCACTCTGCCTAGTTTTGACTAAAGCTCTGCACTTTCACTCCATTTGTTGTGAAAGAAATTGAGTTGAGAGGTATCCCTGGGGCTTTTTGTTTCTTGTATTTGTTTGCATTAATTCCTCTCCTCTGAAAAAAAGTGAAGAAGTGAAAATGAGGAAGAGATAAAACCCCACATCGATTTTTCTTTCTGCTCTCAGTAAAAAGATGTTTATTTTCATAGCAGATCTTGAACAAAAGTCAGTGTGCACTTTTCACTAATACTATTTCTATTGCTCTACCTGGAATATTTTGGGTATTTCTTTAGTTACTATTTTGACACTGAAGTATCACTTAACAATTATATTGTATTCATTATTTGAATTTTAACTTGTTATGTTGCCCTTTATAATGTTTCAGTCCTCTGACTTATAGGTGCTGTTTTCAAATGGAATATCTAATGAATGGTTTTGTTCACTTTTTAGACGAGACAAGCTATGGATTTGCATGGAGTTTTGTGGAGGTGGCTCTCTGCAGGATATTTATCATGGTAGGTCAGGACTGTAATTGCATAAAAGCTAAGTAAAGCTTATTTTCAAGAATAAGATGGTGACTGTGTTTTTGGAATCAGAGAGGAGAAATCATAAATTTGATATCCATAATAATCCATTGAAGGTCAATTTTAGGTTATGTATTTACATAATTAGTTGAGTTTGGGTTTTTCAAACAGAATTAGCTATAGTGGGGTTTTTTTAGAGCAGCAGAAATTGTTTCCTTCCTTCAGTAGCTCGTGTGCCCCTCACTACTTTTCAAAGCCTGTAAAGTTAGACAATATTGTGTTGTAAAAATAAAATATTGTATCTTTGTCTTGTCTTCATAGCCATTTTCTTTCTAAGCTTTTGAATTTTGCTGCCTACCTAGATAAGTGGATTGCTTAGCATGGATGCTCTTGTCCTTTGTAAGCAATGATCTTCCATATGTTTGTGTAGCAGTAGTGCCACAAGGGTGTCTTTTTTTTTTTAATGCTGGCTACATGACTTGTGAAAAGCAAAGATGGATTACATGTTTGCTTTACGCTTAGTTGCAGTGAGTGGTCAAACAAACAAGGGATGTGTGTGAATCTGTTGCATAAGGAGAGGATCAGTAGATTGATTACTGTGTTTCAAGAGACAAAATCAGTTTTGAGGGATTTTATTGCCCTGGAATTAAGGCTTGTTTAGGCAAGGAGTATGCTGTAACTGAGTAATGGCTCTGCAGTTCTTGGGTGATTTTTCTTCCAGACAGGAAATCTGTCCAGGTGAAGATTTTATGAGTTAGAATCTTCCCATGCTCCCATCTTTTGTGTGTTAACAACTTGTATGCCTGCTTACATTTAACTTGAGTGCAATTAAAGCAGGACACTGGTTCACTGGTTCACCCCATACTCATGGTGTAGTCATTTGAGCATGGCCTTGTTGACCCATTACATCTTTGCTAGTGTTGACAAAAGCATTGTGTCTAATAGGCTTTGTACTGTGGAATACCTGTGGAGTAGGAGATGAGCTCATGCCACATAGATGCCTGAACAGATGTAATACAGGAGTGATATCCTGCTGCAGCAGATTTTTGGATTCTATGCTGGTAACTAGAATAGAAGGTTCTTGTCTGATCTTAATTATGTTCCAAAGGGTCTTACTACAATTAAACTATAGGCCTCTGGAATCTTAAGTAATTTAAATTAATCAGAATTATATTTCTCTAAATAAACATACATCCTAATATTTTTTTTTGTGGGTTCGGAGCTTTTCTTTCAGAGAAAGGAAGATGGATCTAGACCTGTTTTGAAGTTATATATATATATTGCATGATACTGATTCATATTATGATTGTGGACTTTGTAGAAACTAAGCAATTAATTGCTTAAGTCTTGTTTTGTTTTTAACTCCCTACTCCTTCTGTTTCTTTTGAGAAACTCCATCCAACTTTTCTGTCTATATTCTACAAAACCTGAGACTTGCAGTGGTAACTCCATTTCCTGGTGTTGAAAACCCTTTAATTTCAGGATCAAAGTCCAGTGACGGGGGACAAGTCGCAGGCCATTCTTTGCTTGCTGTTCATTGTTTAGTTCATGTATTTGTTCAGAATATTATTGTTTTCCTTTAAGAGACTTCATTGAAGACAATGATTCCTTCCCTTGGGAAGCTGCTGAGCCTGTGCTCAGAGAGAGAGTTTGAAAAGGTATATGGTGCAGCAGGGCCAGGAGCAACAGAGCAGATTGCAGAGCAACAGGAAGGATGGACGGAAAGAGCAGGTTGCAAAAGGTTGAAGGAATTTCCTAGGGCTCAAAGGGGACTGAGCAGAGGTTGCTGCAGCTCTGAATCACTGGGTTGGAAGTCCAGCCCTGCACAGAAGGACACAGTAGGTCTGTGCAGGGGAAAGAGTTGTGCTTAGATCACTGCTTCTGTTTCTTTTTCCTGTTAATTACTTTGCAATGGAAATTACTAAGTCCCTTAATACACAAATATCAATGGGAGTAGAGATTTTTTGGTTTAAAAAATGTTTGGTGGTCTTTAGGGTGCTCAATATGGGGGAAAGTTTAAGTCATTTATTCTAATACTTTGACTGTAAGATCCTATCAGTGTGAATGGAAGTAACTGAGGTCTGGGTTTGGAATGGGCAATATCTTACCTGATTTTGAGAATTATTTTTTTTTCCTTTCCATTTCAGTGACTGGACCACTTTCAGAACAGCAGATTGCCTATGTTAGCAGAGAAACACTACAGGTAGTGTATTCTTAGGTTCTTGTGGTTGACTTTTAATGTGAAAGTTTTAAAAGCTAAAAATAAAAGCTACAGATAAATGTGGTGTCATGGAAGTATGATGTTTGAATGGCTTACCATTTTTCTCAGACTTTTGAGGAGGTCATTTATTATAACCTAAAACTGATTTATATAATTGCATAACCTGAAATTATCCTGGGTCATCTGAAGAAAACTGTTGTCGTCTTTCTGCTGGTTTTTTTTTCCTAAAAAAAAAGAGGAGAAGCAGCATATTTTTTAATCCATATTTTGTGGCACAAAATAGTTATTGCAAATTTGAAGCAAAATTTGAAGGTTGTTTTGCATATCTGATGGCCAATCTGTGCTAATAAGAAAAAAAATTTGCCTGTTTACTTGAGATGTTCACTTTAAGGTCACCAGCCTCTCCTCACAGGTATGCTTTCATTTTAGTTTCCTAAATTAAAGATGCAGTTCACCAGTAAAACTGAATCAGAAATATATTTCTTTTTGGTGGGATGTCTTGCTTCCATGAGAGAGAGCAGTTCTTGACTTCTAGTGAATGCAGATCTGTTGAATGCTATCAGTTGAGAGCTGCTTCCTCTCAAACACTCTCTCAAGATTACTCTGAGCCTGAATCAGCTCCCTTGTATGCCACTTACCATCTCCCTATGCTATGCCATGCCAGAGATTGCTGACTTACATAGGGACATGGCTTTTTTTTATTTACAGTGAAGTCTTAATGATATCTGGGAGTGGTTTGTTTTTTGAACATTTAAACCCTTTTCTTCTTAGAGTCCTAGAATGGTTGGGATTGGAAGGGACCTTTAAAGGCCATCCCATCCACCCTCCTATAATGAGCACAGACATCTTCAACTCTATCAGGTCACTCAGAGCCCTGTCCAGCTTGACTTTGAGGGTTTCCAGGGATGGGGCACCTACCACCTCCCTGTGCCAGTGTTTCACCACCCTCATTGTAAAACATCTCTTCTGTCTACCTTCTTTCTGTTTAAAACCATTACCAGAAAACCATTACCTACTGTCCTGTCAGAACAGGCCCTTCTAAAAGTTTGTCCCCGTCTTCCTTATGCACCCTCTTAAGTACTGAAAGGCTGCAATAAGGTATCCTTGGAGCCTTCTCTTCTCCACAGTGAACAACCCCCACTCTGTTAGCCTTTCCTCATAGGAGAGGTGTTGTATTCCTCTGATAGTTTTTGTGGCCATCCTCTAGACCCACTCTAACAGGTCTTTCCTGTGTGGAGGACCCCATGACTGGATGCAGTACGCCAGATGAGATCTCAACAGAGTGGAGAAGAGGGGCAGAATCACCTCCCTCAACCTCCTGGCCACATTTCCATGATTGGCCTTCTGTGATGCAAGTGCACATTGCTTGGCCCATGTCTTGCTTTTTATCCACCAGCACCCCCAAGTACTTCTCAGCAGGGCTATTCTCAGTCCCTTCATCCCCCAGCCTGTATTGATACCAAGAGTTGCCCCAGCCCAGGTGCAGGACCTCACACTTGGCCTTGTTGAACCTCATGGGGTTCACAGGGGCCTGCTTCTTGAGCTTGTCCAGGTCCCTCTACATGGAAACCTGTCCCTCAGGCATGTCAACTGCACCGCTCAATTTGGTATCATTTGCGAACTTGTTGAGGGTGCATTTGGTCCCACTGTCACTGATGAAAATACTGAATAGTACCAGTCCCAGTACTAACTCCTTAGGGATGCCACTTGTCACTGGTCTTGACTTGGATCTTGAGTGGTTGACCACTGCTCTGGATATGACCATCCAGCCAATTCTTTATCCACTAAATAGTCCATCCATCAAATCCGTATTGTTCTCAGAGAATGAGTGGAGGGCTGTTTAAATAGTCTAGAATGGAATTTATGAAATCATTACTTACTGTGTGGGAAGATTTCTTGGTTAGTATGTGTAAATTGCTTGTGAGAAGGAAACTTGCTGCTTTGTACATATTTTCTAAGTGTTATCCATGGACCCATTTTTGTATATTTTAAAGTTGTCTGTAAATACATGCTTATAAAACTCTGACCAAATACAATGTATATAGGTTCTGATATCTTGTTGTAATTTATAATGCATCAGTTTTCCTAGTAAAAGGTCTGAGAATATAGACAATCTGTTCATCCATGAAAGTGATTTGCCCAGTATTATTTTTGCCATCCATTTTCATGGAATCTGGAGTTTCACGTGAATGCCTGAAGTTAACATTTGATCTCTGTATTAAGAAGCCTGTTAAATGGTGTGTTTTTAAAAAACACTCAGACATTTGCTATCAATTCTGGTTGGAATCAGTGAGACTGATTCTGAATATAAGTCCTTTGAATATGGCCTTTCAGATTCAGGCGTTTGGTTTTGAAAATCGTGACCTCAAATTCTGCAGGGCAGTGGTAAAAATGACTGAGTTGTTGGCTTCTCTGTAGCAGTAACATCCAGAGATTTAAGTGCCAGGAGGGTACATGGGACTCTTCTGGCTAATGCCAGTTGTTGCAATGGTCACATAGATGCTTTTATTAATTACACTCTACCAAAAGCAAATGAAGTCTAGTTTTTGGGTCTGCAGGCATGCTAGCAGTGAGAACTCTGAAGAAAACATGGGACCAACTGCGTATCATTAGTTTCCTAGAGAAACAGGTTAAAACATCTGTGAGTGGTAATTTTTAATTTTTTTAGGATTTGAATTTCATTATTGATTAGCATTTTAGCTCCATTTGCATTCAGGTATTCATGAACTGACAAAAAAAATACCCCAAACCTGTATCTTCAGTGGTAGTAGTGTCTATATGTACGGTGTTTTTCCCTTGAAAATCTCAAGTACCGTATCATGCAAGTTAATTGTTTCCTCATTTTTCCTGTTGGTCTATTTAGGACTATCCTTCAAAATGCTGGTAATTGAAAGCCTAATTTATTTTTTGCAACGAACTCTGTCTCGTATGAGCTGGCAAAAAAAAATAAATTATCTTGACATAGGTGTCTCCCTTGCAAATGTATTCTTTATGGAGGTTTGTGACCGCAGAGCAAGGAAGATGTTTATGTGTTGGTTTACCCTGGAAGAGAATTTTAGAGATAAGCCTGGTATGTCAAAAATAACCTGCTCTGTGATTTGTCATGCAGGGTTTCTTACAGAGTTTAAACTCAAAATTTCTAAGTTGTGTTGAGTCTTAAAATTGTTTAGCATTGTCATTGAGACCCAGAAATACAGCTTAGTGCTTCTGTAGAAATCCATGAATTAGAGTTGAGCTCCTGCGTCAGGCCCAAAGGACTGCCTGCTCTAGCAGCTGCTGGACTTAAAAGACACATGTATTAATACAGGTAATAGTTGCACTAGGCATCCAGTGATCTGACTGCTGAATAGAAGACTGTTAGGTGATTTAAAAGTAGTTAAATTGCTCTGAAAAGGTGACATTTACTGTGTCCAGAGGAAAACTTGGTCAAGTAATGTTTTTCTTACAATAGATGTGATAACTGGTAGTCTTTCCATCTATCAAGTGTTATAGATACTCTGCTACTAGAATTTGCAGTTTGGATACGCTGAAATACAGGAGTGTTCTTCAGTCAGCAAACTGTTTAGGTGTTTGAATTGGATCTTAAATAATTTGTCTGGTAATTAAATAAGAAATATATATAAAATGAAAAATATTGGACTAATTATTATGTAAATATTTTATACAGGGTCTATATTATCTTCACAGTAAAGGAAAAATGCACAGAGATATAAAGGTAAGTAAAAACTGAAGGGAATTTTAATGTCTTTAAAATAGACTACATAACCTCTAATATACAGCACTTCTAGGGATACTTTTAAATATATAGGGGTTTTCTATCTATTAGACTAATATAATGTTTTCTGCCCAAGGGAAGAAAATATCTTTAAGATGCTTGCATGGAAATAGTTTGTTCTTTTAATTAAATCTAAACATATGCTGTAAAATTTAGGCATCAACTCTTGCCTGAAGTAATGCGTGTTCAGTTGGCTTTGAGCATATTCTGTATGCAAAAGGAAAGGTTTGGTCTTTCCCACAACTTTCAGAGAAGGTGAAATACCCTTCTCTTTGAACCAGCTACTGATCAGAGCTGTTGTTTTGGCTTTTTGCTGCTTTTCCTGGTGAGCAGATTGCAGGGCAGTGGCTGCTGTTGTGTGCGCTTCTTGGAGACTACTTCTCTCCCCTCTCTCATATGCCAAAATCGGAAGGGTACTGCAGATCAGGCTCTTAACCCTGTCTTATTTAAATCTTCATCTCAAAAAGATGTTTCAAAGGTGTTTAGTTCAGACACACTCTCTGTTCTAGTTTCCTTCTGGTGCTTCCTGTTGACTTTTTGTCCCTGGAGTTTTATTGTCTGCTCTTTGCCTTTCCAAAACTCTTCCTTGCTTGGACTGTAGCTTAAACCTGGCAGGCTTTCTCCTGGAAATATGACAGTGAATTATTATATTCCTTTGTGTTGTTTGGGGCATTGGTGTTGTTTGTTTGCTTTGGGGCGTTTTTCAGACTAGGGATGCAGGGTACATAGTAACTTCAACTGTAGATGCCTTAATGCAGTCTAGTTCCAAGTTGTTCTCATTGACTTTAGAAGGATGTTTGGGGTTTGAGCAATCATAAAAAATTTCTGAACGAAAGATTACTTTGGACACAAGTTAAACAGTTTTCATTATACTTTATAGAAATGCATAGATACTTGTTTCTAAACGGAATTGTGCTGATAAAAAATTCTTCCAGTGAGAAATCTTTTTAAAAAAGCTGTTCTCATGAGCATGGAAGAATACTGTCATCATGTGCAGCTCTCCTGGCTGTTGAATTATGTTTGCTCCCCTCAGTAACTAAGTTATGTATTTAGAGTATCTGTCCTGTTAGTCATGAAAGTTGAACAAGGTCAAGAGCATGTTAACTGAACTGCCACACTACTTACCAAGCTCCATTTATAAGGCTCATTAACTTTACTTCTACGACATTTGCCTAAGTAAGCTGCCTTTTACTGCAGACTTGACTTTTCCTTCTGTGTGAAAAGCCGTATGCGTAAAAACATGTTTTGGAGGTCCATCTGTGCTGCCTTTCCATCTAGTGTACGGGCAGTGCTGATGTTTGGGCCTGTCATTTGCCTGCTCCAGTTTTCACTCAACTCAACCTGTAACTGTTTTCAATCTTCAGATCAGGTTTGTTCAGCCAGCTACTGCTTCAGGTTAGTTTTGATTGTTGAACTGAAGTGAGTGGTACATACAGCCACGAAAGAGCAAACTCTTCAAATCCACCACTAACAATCTTTGTTGCATAAGGACAGAAATAGTTTTGCTAAACATTTGAGTATCAAGGCATGTCCTTAAGGCATGTGGCCCTCAAACAGGACAAAACCAACTCCTGCATGTAAAAATCAAATTATTTCCACTTTGACCTTTAGAGTTCCTGTTTCCTTTTAGACAGTGTAAATAGAAAAAAGTAAGAATTCATCATCATATTCTGCTTTTTAAGAGAGTTCTGTGTACAATGGAAACTCTGTAGTGCCATAGTACTAAACTAAAAGTTAATGAGAAACACTGTATATCTGAGGTTCTTTTTATAGCAAAATGGAAACTCACTAATTTCAGGAGCATTTCCTTGGTAAGGCTGCAGAATCCTTGAACACACAGTCCTTAGTATCTTTGGCGCTTGGTTTGCCATAAGATCTCACATTTTCTTTTTTATATGGCATCGGGGGGATCTACATGTTTTAATTCAAGTATGCTTACTTTTTTTAAGGGAGCAAACATTCTTTTAACGGATAATGGACATGTAAAATTAGGTGAGTTACTGCAGTCTGTTGTTATCAGATTTTTATGTGCTCTAAGAAGCAGTATTCTGTGTTTTATTTAATGATGTAATGGCTGATGTAAGGGCATTTGTTAATACTGGAATTCTTTTTCTCTTGCTGGTAGTATCTAACTGCATCATCCCATTAGTGTCTGAGGTCTAGTTAGGATTTGTTTGGAACACTAAGGTTAAAGACTTTTTGATGTTTTAAGGGGGAGGTGAAAATCGAATCATGGATTTTAATAAGTTTTTTAATAAAATGTACCATGCATAATGCTTAAGTGTGAAATATTCCTTGAATGGTTATCTGAAAAAAATCTCTGGAATAATACTGAATTATGTATTTTATCATATTAAAACGCTACATGTAACTGTTAGAACTTCTGTGCTACTCTGTTCTTTCTGGTGTTAGAAGGGTGTGTTTGTGCAGCCTGTGTATCTTGCAGGCGACTGTGGGGAAGTGACTGATGGTATCCAAGATGGACCAGGTTTCCATAATTAGCTTTTGTTTATTTTTTGTTAAATATATCCAGTATATGTGAGAAACTTTTAGAGTAGGGAAAACAAACTTGTGCCATTCACAGTTAGTTATGTCAAATCAGTTCTTAACTGTCATGTTGATTTTGCTTTTTTATTTTAACAGCTGATTTTGGAGTATCTGCACAGATAACAGCTACAATTGCCAAAAGGAAATCATTCATTGGCACCCCATATTGGTAATTATTTCACTTGGCCATTATTTTAATAGTAACACATATAACAGTTGAAAAATTGTGATAAAAGCAGGAAATGTCACTTTCTGAGTAGATTAATCAGTGAAGGCTGTGTTAATATTTCTGGTGATTGTATCTGTATTACTTGTGTTAAATCCTGAATTAGCTGAATAGCAGAGGAAATGCTCTGATGCTTTGAAAAAAATGGAAGGGTTTTGTGCTGCTAGCACTGTTGACTAATGTATATCAATTTAGTCAGGCTTTAAAATGACAGACAAGTTTACTTGTTTTGACTCTGATCTTTATTTTTTCTTCCCTTATTTTCCATTTTAGTGTTTTATGTTTCTTCCCCTCCACCCTAGGTACATCTTTGCTGCAACTCTTCAGTTGATAATGACTTTCATTTGTTTGTCTTTGCAGATTCTTTTGTCATTTGTGAAATGTTTCATCTAAGCCATTTTCTTTTTTCCTTATTTGCCTAAACTGATTGAATGCAAACATACATGTCTATTCTGTTTGTACTGTAACTTTATTCTTCCCTCAGTAAGCTAGTTTGCATAATTTATCCTTTCTAAAGGTCAGCATTTTATTATCCTCTCTTTGTGCTGGAAGTTGTTGTTCCCTTTTGCCTTGAAGTAAATGATACACATTTTTCACTGTAAAATAACACTTCTGCTGTACATTGCCCAAGAAGACACTCAAAATTCAGTTGTCTGACAGCATAAGGTGCAAGATAAAAATGCATATAATGAAAATAACCCCTACATTCAAATATTCAGTCTTGAAATAGTCAAGCACAGCATTTTTATCATTCTTCTGCAGTGTAGGCCATGCTGAGGCGTGGCTTCACTTCCCTTTCAGAGTAACATAAACATCTCTCAGTCACAGTTGCGTAATTGGTTTGTCTCTGTCTTTCCTAAGATGTCTGAGGGACTTCAGTCATGACCTGTATTGCTGTGTAACTTGCAAATGTGCCAGGCTTCTCAACTGACGTGTGGTAACCTTAAGCAATAACTTAAAAAGCATTACATAGGTCAAGTGCTGATTAAAAGCATCAGTTTTTCTTTGCAAAGCTTCTTGGAGATTTGAGACCAGCTAGGAGGCAAAATTGTTGAAATTGTTAAGAAAATGTAGTTGGAAACAGGCAGTGCAAAGGTTTTAGTGATCATTAGATGTTTCTGGGCAGGTAAATTTATGGTGCTTGGATGGGAGAGAAATGAAGGGCAGAACTGCTGTGCGGTGTCTTTCATTCTGGTATCCATGCTATTTACCCTTGTCCTCCTCCTCCCTGTCTTTCTAAAGTTAAGCCATGCTCCAACTCTACCTTCCGAACTCCCTCCTTTTTGGTTTAGAGTGACTGGACTTTTTAATAAACTCTCAAATTTATGTAAATATAGTTTAACTATGCAAACTTTAAATAATTGTACCGCCAAACCTGATGATGTTTTCAGATCTATGTATAAGGATGTCTGTCTTTAAATAACGCATTGTTTGAGAAGCTTTACTGGGGTACTCTTAAAGTGACATTAATCTGCTTTACCTATATGGAGTTACATCTTCAGTGTCTCTGCTACATTTTGGGTGATCTGAACTAATAAATTTTAAAGCTGAAAAGCATTAACTTTTGCCATCTGATATGACTGTGTAGGACAATCAGATTCATAATTCACTTCAACCATTCAGAATGTGACAGTACCTAGTGAATGATTTTCTGTATGTATTCCTATTTACCTGTCGGTTATATTTGTTTGATTTCATCAACTGAGCATGTGAAACTACTTTGTTAAATGAGGTCATCTGACATTAGTGAGGCAGACTTTACAAACAAGGAATGCTCTGTGCAGGGGTGACAATGAGTCTTCAGGTCTCATACTTTCAGTATACAAGGAAGCTGCTGTTAATTTTTTTTGTTGGAATTCTTCAAATTCAGTTAACCACTTTTTGGGGCAATGTGTGATTTTGGGATATTATTTGAATTTTACTATTGTTGAATTATTATACCTTAGGCTCTTCGTTTGTTGAGTGGTAGTTCATCGTGTGCATGCAAAAAAGCTTGAGACAGATTGGTTTCATCCATGCTCATTAATTACAGCTGTGTTGGAAATTGCGTATTAGTTACTAGAAGGTGATTGAGAAAAACTTCATGTATACATTATGTAACTTTTTACACACACATGCACAGTTGTAAATGTATATGCTGAGAGCTTATAGGTGAGAGCTTTAGGAAAGAGAGCAGTAAACTGCTGTGTACAAAAGTGTGTTTGATTTGTGGCAAGAAGTTTATCTAAAAATGTATTTTGCCCTTTAGGATGGCACCGGAAGTTGCTGCAGTAGAAAGGAAAGGTGGCTATAACCAACTCTGTGATCTGTGGGCAGTTGGAATAACTGCTATAGAGCTTGCTGAACTTCAGCCTCCTATGTTTGATCTACATCCAATGAGGTTAGTAAGGGGTTAAACCTTTGTGTGTAAGTACAGCTTCCTAAGTAATGCATCTGGAGTAGTGACTATGTGTGCTTATGGTGGTTGGGGATACTGCTAGGGTTTTGGGCTGTGAGGGTTCTGAATGTACGTGATAGAAATTGTAGCAGCTCTTTTTAGTGCATAAATATGTAATGTAGTTCTGGTAACAACTCTTAAACTGATGGACTTCTTCCTGCCAACTGAAACATTTATTTAGTAATCAATTTCATATATGTATTGCATGTAAACCACAGAAATGCTGTTGGGTTTTTTTCAGAGCACTTTTTCTAATGACAAAAAGCAACTTCCAGCCTCCTAAATTAAAGGACAAAATGAAATGGTGAGTACTTTTCTGTTTCAGTAGATAATGATCTACTGGATTTCACTGGGCAATTAATTCTTATGTTTACCGTTTCATTTTACAGGTCAAATAGTTTCCATCACTTTGTGAAAATGGCACTTACGAAAAATCCTAAGAAAAGACCTACAGCTGAAAAGTTACTACAGGTATAAGTTTATGTATGGGAGTTTTTTAGAAGTTATAGAATTAAAATATGCTTAATATGAGTGGTTGGCATTTTAATATGTGTGTTTCCTTCTCTCTTTCAGCATCCTTTTGTTACCCAACCATTGACTAGAAGTCTTGCTATTGAACTTTTGGATAAAATGAATAATCCTGATCATTCCACTTACCATGATTTTGATGATGATGATCCTGAGGTAGGAATATGTTTCAATAATATAAGCAGATTTAGTTTTCGTTTCCTGACAAAACTAAATTATTATGACTACTAAGCCACAGAATGTTTTGTGATCTGGGAATAGTCTCGAGTCGCTTTTGCTTTTGGTTGTGCTGCTCTGTCACACGTACAGGCATTTAGAGAAACTCAGAGAGATATGAACACTTCAAAACTTTGTTTATTGTTGTCCTTCAGCAATTTTGCAACAGTAAATGTAGTCTACTTCTCTAGTACTAAGTTCTGTCCTGCACTTTGCTTTCTGTTTCTTTGTGAAACTAGGCAAAGAAAGCATTCATAAAAATAATTTTATACCTCTGTAGAACTTGTTCTTTTGTTCATACTTATTTTTTTTTATGAAGAGAATGAACTTGTAGGGTTTTTTTGGTCAAAGACGTGCTGTGTGTTTCTTGCAGATTATATTTTTTCTGAAACTTGATTTCATAACAGTTTTGTCTAAGGCAAAGTTTCTGATTTTCTGTCTTAACAGCTAGGAAGAAATAGCATACTTGGGTAAAATGATAAACAGCACAAGTGTTTTCATAAGTAAAACATATTCTGTTATTGCATCCTGTCTTTATACTTAACTGTATGTTAGTGAAGACTTTCCGAATGTTTGCAGTTCCTCAACTGATAATCTCTTTTGAGGGGGGAAAAGAATGAATCCTTTCAATGGAAATACCATTGATTCATTAATGGCATACTTGTGGGTTTTTTTAATGGATAAACTAGTCTAAAATGCCTTCAAAATAAGCTTAAAAGAATCCACCACTTTTTAAGATAGTAATATTTTGATTTTACAAGTGAAATGAGCTTTTACCTTCTGGAACAGCAAAGACATGCTGAAATGTACCAGGTCTTCCTTAGAGGTTGAAATAAATAAATGTGGAAAGAAACCAAAGTAGAATAGATTTTTTTTTTGTGTTGTGGAGTGCAATGTTTATGTTTTTCCTTAATGGGATGGAAGGAGAGGGAGGCACACGAGGATTGAATAGTCGGTAATTTTAAGAGCTATTGCAAATAGTGGAGCACACTTATTAAATTGTTCTGTTCAAAAAAAATATTTAGGGAAGTTAAACATACTAGTTGTGGTTGACTTTCACATCAGTGTGAAAGCATGTCTGATTTGTGATGGAGACAGCACTGAGAAATTCTGATGATCTCGGCATAAGCTCTAAGGATCAGGTGACCATTAATTCTCTTTAGTTCAGTGATGACAGAGAGCTCTTAGGCCCATTAAAGCAACATTTCTCTAGAAACCAGGAAACCAAAGCTTTCATGAGCTGTTGTAAAAAGAAAGGCAGCTGTTTTCAATGTGCTTTCTTTGAGTGATCCACTGATGCGGAAGCAGGTTGCCCTGTGATTCTTCCATGCTTCCCTGGAAATTATACTGAAGCCCACACAACAATCCCAAGCAGAGCTATAGACTGGGGACAGAGTGGCTGGAGAGTAGTCAGGCAGAAAGGGACGTGGAAGTTCTGGTTGACAGGAAGCTCAACATGAGCCAGCAGTGTGCCCAGGTGGCTAAGAAAGCCAATGGCATTCTGGCCTGCATCAGGAATAGTGTAGTAAGCAGGACCAGAGAAGTTATCGTCCCCCTGTACTCGGCACTGGTCAGGCCTCACCTTGAATATTGTGTCCAGTTCTGGGCCCCCCAGTTTGGGAAAGATGTTAGGATACTGGAATGTGTTCAGAGAAGGGCAACGAAGATGGTGAGGGGGCTGGAGCACAAGCCCTATGAGGAGCGACTGAGGGAGTTGGGGCTGTTTAGTCTTAAAGAAGAGGAGGCTCAGGGGAGACCTCATTGCTCTCTACAACTACCTAAAAGGAGGTTGTAGTCAGGTAGGGATTGGTCTCTTCTCTCAGGTGACCAGTGACAGAACCAGAGGGCATGGACTTAAGCTTCGTCAGGGAAAGTTTAGGCTTGATGTGAGGAAAACGTTCTTCACTGAAAGGGTGATCGGCCATTGGAATGCGCTGCCCAGGGAGGTGGTGGAGTCGCCGACCCTGGAGGTGTTTAAGGGGAGACTGGATGAGGCACTGAGTGCCATGGTTTAGATGATGGTTGGTGTTAGTGTTGGGTTATAGGTTGGACTTGATGATCTCAGAGGTCCTTTCCAACCTTGTGATACTGTGATACTGTAATACTGTATAGAATTCATCCTAAATATCTGGCAAAATAAAAAGATTGATGGTCTGCTCTTCTTATTTGCATAGCCACTAAACAAAATCAAAGGAATCATAAAACCGTTTGTTAGAGGCTGCAAAAATAATTGGGGTGTCTAAACAAAGAACATGCTGTCAGTAAGTCAGATTTAGTCTTGCTGCTTCTTTTGTAAACTTCCAGTACCTTTGAACTTAGACAGAAATGTTATCTGAGCAAAGACAAATGTTGAGCAGCATTGTCCATTTGTTCAAATCCAGTGTTTAAAAAAATGCTTATCTTGATGTGGAAGACACTCTACAGATAAAATGTCTGCAAGTAATTCTAACTTTAATGTACAAAACCACACATGCAATCGTTAGCATGGTTTCTTTCTTTTTTTTTGATATTATGCTAAAGGAACCCACTAAAAACTAGGTACACATTACTGGATTTCAAGTGGGTATATTTTGATATTGAAGTATTGCATTTTTCCTTCTAGCCTCTTGTGGTGCCTCATAGAATTCATTCGACAAGTAGAAATGTGAGAGAAGAAAAGACACGCTCTGAAATAAACTGTAAGCATGTGTAATACGACAACATGAAGTATTCTTAAAATAATTGATATTCACTTATTTCAACTGGTGTTCTGAGTATCTGGTATATATAGAAACAGTAATGGGACAATAAAAAATTCAGGATGTAGGTTCTAGATGGCAGAAGTAATATTAGTGTAAAATATTTGAATACACCCTTTGTCAGCACTTCAGCAAATCTCACTCTTGCTTCATCTTAATTGAAAAGGGTGCAACCTGAGCTCTTCTGAGAGCTGATTGGTATAGCTTCATGTGCCATTTTGAGTGATGTGAGATTTTTTGCTGTGTAATAGAATGGCAGAGGAAGATTTTTCTGTCTTACTTTAGTATCTTGTTATAGTTCTTGCTTTTGAATTGAAGTCCTGTAGAAGTTGGGAAAGCAGGAGTTTGATTGCTGGCCTGTTAAAAGCAGACTCCACCCCTGGAATTGTAGTCGTTCTTTTGCTTGAATTAAATTAGAGCAAGACTTGAACACTTAGTTGTCTTAAGCTAAAATTGAGAGGGAGTATTGAGCATTGAGCAGTATTGAGGGGAAGAGTCTGCCGAAGAGCTGCTCTAGAAGATATGAGTAGCTATCTACAAATTCATTCAAGGCTCTTTAATGCTAGTGTATCTCCTAGAAGAACAGATCTAAGAATGAATTCACAAAATTAATGTGTGTTTTTTTCTATAAATTACAGCTGTATTACTCCTCTAAAGAGGGCACTTCATTGCCCTAATTGCTTATGGTTTTCCTGTCCATAAGGTGAGGCAAATGGTGATCGTGTTGCCTTTATAATAGAGTACTTTCTGTACCCATTAATTTCTAGCAGGCACAAGTTTGATATGTGCATGTGTCAGAAGTTTCCATCAGTGGGGATATGATACACTAATTAAATTTGATTTTTCTCTTTTTTTTGTTAGACTTTGGAGCTAAATTTTGTGTAATTACAACAAAAACTAAACTTGAATTCTTGTTTTCCTTTTCTCCTCTTCAGTTGGTCAAGTAAAATTTGATCCACCGTTGAGGAAAGAGACAGAGCCACATCATGAATTTGTGAGTAACAAGCAGCATGGGCTATGCTCTGCATATTATTCCCTGCAAATGTGTGTGAAGGAGATATCCAAGATGTGTAGTATACTTCCTTAGTGCTGCTCAACTTGGTAGTGATTTTTCTGACAAGTCATAATAAATTGGTCCTAAATTTTTGGTGCCATTACACTATATTCATTGATACCCTTATTTGTGGGTTCTGCCAGGTGTGATGTATGTGCTAAGCAAAAGACTTTTGTCTTGTAGGTTTCCTTTATACCTCATTGCCAAGTATATAATTCCCTTTATTTATAGAGTTATTGTTCAATTGTAGAATTATTGTGCACACTCAAATGTTTCTCTCCCTTGTGCATGCATTCACAATGATTGATAATGGAAATAATAAAATTGAGAGCCTGGGAAAGAGGTATGATGCATTTTTAAAAATTGTAGTTTCGAGGGATTGTTATTTTCCCTCACAAGAAATCTCTGTAAGGCCCTACATCACATCTGGACCATGCTGAGGGCTGCTGACGTATTCTGTAAAGATGTATTGAACAGTGTTTTCTTCCTATGAGGTATGAGAACTCAAGCAGTGAGGAAAAAGGCATCACACACACCAAATTTTAGTAGCTTCCTTTTTTTCTGTGGAGACTGTTGCTTTCCACATTTGTGCACATGGGCAGTTTCTTCACATTTGTAGATAAAACCACTCTTTTACTTCCTTACTGCAGACTTCATTTTCTTTGTTTTTCTAAGGCAAGTATTAAGGTGAAAAAGTTGGCTTAGTCCATTGGTGGGAGGGACATTGGCTTTGCTGAGTTGGTTTTGGGAAGGGGTTTACCTAGGAGTGTACTTCCTCTTAAATAGTCTACAGAACTACATGTGATGCAGAGTTCCTTGTTTAGTTCTGTAGTTGTACTAAAATCTGCTTCCCGATGCCTTGGCCTTTGGTAGTGGATCAGGTGCCTCTGGATGTGTGGGGTTGTATTGTACTCTTGCTCTTCCTCAGGAACTAAGCTGGATGTGGAGTCTGAAGTTTCTGGTGCCTGTTCAAGGCGGGTGATAGCTTGACAAATGTTAGGCGGTTATTTCAGATACATTATTTAGACCTTGACATAACTGCATAACATCATCATCAAGGGTTTATTAAATATGGTAATGAATTCAGTGTTTCTAGCATAAACCTATCAGTTTACTCCATGATTTTTGAACTGATTCCAAGTTATCCTAGCTTTGCATGCCTGTTGCATTGTCTGCATTTCAAAGAAAATACAGTTACTAGTGTCAAACAAACCAGTTAGTGGACAGCTTCAATAGGCAGAGAGATGTTTTCATTGTATCTTAGGAACCCAAGCTGCTAAACTGGGGAGAGAGATTTTCTGCAGGGATTAAAGCACACCTTTGAGAACACTTCTTTGGCAGTTGTTGTCTGAAGGGAGGAATAGAACCTTTTCCTACCTTATGCTTAGCTATCAGGACCTTTGCACTTTGAAATCTCAAAAGTTTTTCTGCTCCAAGAAGGGACTTGAATGATCCAGGTTGATTCTGCTGTTGAGGAAATCTGTTAGTATTGTCTGTTCCTGTCAGAATTTGCATGTTAGAAACCTGTCCAAAGAACTTACCTCATCTCCCTGTCTATAAGGAAGATGCATAACTGCTCGTTTGGGTCTTTCTGAATAGCAAAATTAACTACTCCACTGCTCGTATTGGAATAAACTGCATAGTCCTGATCTGTCCTTTCCACATAAAACGAACTGTGATTTTAAAAATTATGAAGTTGGGTATAGAGACCAGAGAAAAAACACTTTTTGCCATTAGATATAGAAACAATGGGGGAAGAGTTTGTAACGTACAATCTACATGCACTGGGAGAGAAAGTTCTTCAAATGGATGAGGGAGCAAGAAATTAACGTCTCTTCCTTCAGCAATAATAGTGTGGATCCCTTTTCATTTTAAAGCAGTTCTCTGATGCTTTTGCACCTGGCTCACTAAAGCATGCCTTAACTTTATGCTTGCTTTCTTATGGGTATGAGTGCATAAACCAGAGGACTGGACCACTGCAGCATGTTATTGGTGATGGTGCACTGAGATGTTGAACTGAAGCATGCTTGTCTCTTATCGAGCCAGTTTGTCGCTCGTTACCACAGCTCAGATGATGAACAATAATTCATTATTTTGGTGTGATTCAGTAGTGTTTGGTAATGTGACGATACACTTAGTCGTGTTTTACCCCCATGCCCGGAACTGTCTTAACATGATTTGAGCTTCAACTAAGAACTTTTTTTTTTTTAGCAAGAAAATTTCCCTTTATTTATCTCTGGCTTTCAGTCACAATGTAAATAACTTGAGTTTCTTGATCTCTATCTAATGAACAGCCTGACAGTAGCGATTTTTTGGACAATTCAGAAGAAGTATACTACACTGCAAGATCTAACCTGGTATTTTTCGTTTTATGTCTTTCTTTGTTAGTGTTAGTTTTGTCTTTGTTTTCCTTTTTTCAAAGCTCATGTTTTGTCCTGTTGTTGTGCTGGTGTTGTCATCTGTGTAAAAATTGTTCTTAAAAGAATTAGTCCATGTGCATTTCTGTAATGTAGGAAGGAATTCATAGTATGTGCAGTATTGAAGGTATGCATGTTTAATTTGAATGAATTTTATAGAAGGGGCTCAGTATCATGCACTTGTTCTTTTTTTTTTTTAATTAACCACTGTACAATGCATAACTTACTAACTGTTTGGAGTGTGATTGAAAGTAGAAGAGACATTGTCTTCATATTTTTATCTGATAGTTCCTTTACATAGTCCCATGAAAGCCTATAAAATTATATAAATAGATCTCATGGTTAGCATCTGGCATATTCATTCTGTAACTGAATTCTTGTTTAATACAAATAACAAAGTGGGCTCATAAGTGTTTTCGGTGGCATTTGGCATCATTTATAGTCTGATATGCTTTCCAAATTTTCTCTGAACTGTACTGCTAAAAACTTTGGTTGCTAGCATTGCAGCATAGAGTTTCCTTATTTTTCGGCTCTTTAGTCACTATGTGGTTAGAAATCTTGGACATCTTCATGTACTGTTGAAAAAAATGAAGAAATATTCTGTGCTAGGTGAAGAGCATTATTCTGATAACTTTCTTTGATTTGTGAGATAAGTGCAATGAGGGGGGAAAACGAAAATGGGTGTTTGGAAGTATCGTTTTGGTTTTTACGTGATGTTTCTTGTTTTGGATTTTCTTGTTTGTTTATTTTGTCATCTAGTTGGCTTAGTGTGACTTGAATCTACCATTCCCATAGTTCCTGAGAGCTTAAACTGTCTTCCCCATTCTTGGAAGGAACTTCTTGTGTTGTTTGATTATTAAAATGTTTCATAAATGGTTTAGAGATCAGTAGCTTAGATTTCTGTATGCAGTGGGAATAGCTCAGTCCTGTACCATTGCTCTTGTTTTGGGAATGTGGTTTTAATTTCTTTGGTTTGATTTGCTTTTGATTTTGTCCTTTGAATTTAACACTTTAAAATCTGTATTTTCAGCTTACTTTCAGTATTGTTGAATATCTTGCTAGCCTGGTGTCTGTGGGTTTAAGAGATGTCTCCTAACTGGACTGTTCTTTCCCATCCTTCTTTCATCTCATGCTGTTCAGTACTCTGTTCAAAAATGATTACTATGATTAAAGTACTATTGTTGTCACAATTGTGAGAGGCCTTTTAAAGTCAATCAACAGCAACGGTGTTTCACCCATTTGTGAGGTTTTTTCCACTAAAACTTAATCCTTCTGGAAATTAGAAGAAATACGTAGTAGTTAGTTAATTTTTCTTTTGTGGACTGGGACATATTAATCAGACTTCTTCTCTGTCTCTACTTGCCCCACTCCCCTCCTTCTCTGACAGTATTGACTTCAGATATGTTCAGTTATGTGTAGATTTTTCATGTGTCATCAAGAGGAAAAGATTATATTTTTTTCACAAGCATACCATATCACCTACTACTGTTGGACTCTTTCCCATGCTATTCTACTGGTTTTATGAAATAACCTTATAAGCAATAACTCCTCTGCAGAAGAGCTATGTGTCTGTAAGATCCTATAAAAAATATGAGAAATTGAGGCATAATTTGGGCAGCAGGAGTCGTAAAAGGTATGCTGTCGGTCGAGGTTGAGAGTGAATCTGGGGAGTGAATGAAAATATTTCTGCCTGTCACCTAGCATTTTGCACAGTTGGCTGGATCATACGGCAGCTTATACAGTCACCATGCACATTACCTTTAAAAATTTGACACCTGTGATGTGGTTACCTTTAAAAATAATTTCTCTCCTTTTCCTCTTGCCCCTTCCTCCATCTCTGTGCTCCTGAAACAGCTACCTGAATCTGCCAGAAGAATGGAGAACTTCAGTACCTATCTTGTTTGCAGGGAAAATTCAGTGTCCAGACTCCAAAATCCTTTCATGCAAATGGCAAAGAGAGGAGGACAAGAAAGTACTTCTTTGATCTTCTACAAATATTCCCCTTCGATTCATATCTAAAAAAATAACAGAATATTTTGCACTAGGTACAAGGCTCTTCTCTTTTTCAGGATAGATTTTCTGTAATTTTGCTGCAAGTAGACAACAAGTTTCTCAGGAATTTGAGTGTCTTCCATCATTTGAGATTTTCTCGCATATGCTTCTTCCTATAATTTTGAGTTCCTTATGTTCCTGTTCTGGTTTTTGTGCTGTGTTTTGGTAGTTCTTTTGTGACAATCTTCTTTGCCTCAGTAGCGGCAGAGGTATGCTGGATTCTAGGAAGTCCAGAACTGGACAGCACATGCAGATGTGGCCTTCCAAGAGCCAAACAGAGGGATAACCCGCTCTGGCTTCACTGTGTTTGGCTGGCTATACCACAAGTGCATGCTGCTGTTGGGGTTTTGTTTCCTGCTCCTCCAGCTTGTTGAGATTCCTTTGACTAGCAATCCCTTCTTTTGTTAGATGTTGGAGTGTGGTCTCATAATAATGTTGGCCAGGTACCTCAGCACTTTGGGTGCACTGGTCTCCATCATACTGACTGGTTTGTAACACTGCAGCTAGTGATTTTTAGTTTCTTTGTATTGAGGGAAAAATACATGTTTCTGCTTTGGGCTTTATTTAATATAATCTGGCGTATACAACACACAGTGAAAAGTGTTGAATCCTACCATTTTAGAAAGTGACAGACGAGTTGAACAGAACTTGCATTTGATATATCAGGTTCCAGCCTTCAGTTGTTTTCAGTTGTTAGGAACTTAGTATTCATTTTAGGCTTCTTAGGCAAAGAATTCTTTAAGAGGTCTGCAGTTACCATGCAGTCTGCACTGTTGTATTTGCCAGTTACATTTAAACATTTGGTGCTATTTAAATAATTTGGTCGTGGCTGGGTTTTAGTTTGACTTAGAACTATATTCTGGGTTTAATAATTTGTAATGGGTTTTAGTAATACTTAGTTTTAGCATTGTTTCACCATAGCTATTGTGTTAGTTATTTTAGATTTTCTGCCAAAAATTATTATTAGTAGGATATGATTGAATTGGAGAGAGTGACATAGTTAATAAAGAGCTTTGCCCGGAAGCCTTTTTCTTTGGTTTAAGTTATTTTTCTCCTCACTATGCACACATACACATGCTTTTCCTTTGTTACAAGCCATGAGAACTCCTGTCCTACTGAGCTGCAATTTTTAGCTATCAGTGCTGGATTTCAGAGAGAGTCTTCATACTTTGTTAAGCTTTATCAAATGAAGCAGTGTGTGATGCTTGCAGTCAGAAGATAATAAGTGGTAGTGGATTTCAGATGTGGGGTTCGCTCTTTCTTTTCCTTCCCTGTATGTTTTGGGTATTTCCTGCCTTAGCAAAAGCAATCGAGAAAACAAAATGCTCAATTTTATTGCTAGGAGGCAATTAAAAAATGCTGTGTAGAATTGCTTGTTGCATGGAGGCCTTACTGGAGCTAGTTAGGATAGTGGTGTTCCCTTCTGTGGGTATGAAATAGTACTGTTTGTGCCAAGTGGACATTCATAGACAAAATGCGTAGAGAAGTGAAATACAGGGGAAGAGGGAAACAGTGGGTGTATAGCAGTAATGCACAGGAATGCACTTGCCAAGAAAGTATTACATTTAGCATGTCTTAAAGAATATACATATAACTTTCTATTTCTGATAAATTAAGCTCTCCAAAGAAATTCAAGAACACACTTTCTAATGAATCATAGAATCCCAGGTTGGAAGGAACCTCAAGGATCATGTGGTCCTACATTTCTTGGCAAAAGAACATCTAGACAAGATGGCCCAGCACCCTGTCCAGTTGAATCTTAGAAGAGTCCACTCTCGGGGAATCCAACACTTCCCTGGGAGATTATTCGAATGACTAATTGTTCTCATTGTGAAAAATATTCCTCTTGTGTCCAATCAGAATCTGCCTGGGACTAACTTGTACCCATTACCTCTCATCTTTTCCATGTAATTACTTGTAAAAAGAGAGTCTCCATCTGCTTTGTAGCCACCCTGTAAATACTGGAATATGGTGGTAGGGTCTTCCCTCAACCTTCTTTTTCCAAGGCAGGACAAACCCATTTCTTTCAGCCTTTCCCCATATGGCAGGCTTCTCTGTCCTTTGATCAGCTTTGTGGCCCTTCTCTGGGTGCTCTTCAACCTGTCCACATCTTTTTTGTATAGGAGGGACCAAAACTGACCACAGTATTCCAGGTGTGGCTGGATGTGCACTGAGTAGAGTGGAATAATGATTTCTTTGTCTCTGCTGGCAGTGTCCTTGTTGATGCAGCCCAGCAATCCTGTTGGCTTTCTTTGCCACAGCACCAACATTCTGTTGCTCCTGTGGAGCTTTTTGTTCACCAGGACCCCTTGGTCCCTTTCCACATTGCTGCTTCCCAGCCTGTGCTACACTCCTGGTTATTTTTTCCTGGGTGCAAGGCCTTACATTTGTCTTTGTTGAACTTCATAAGCTTCTTGGTAGTCCACTATTCCAGCCTATCCGTGTCTTCCTGCAGGAGGACTCTGCCTTCTGGAGTGTCCGCTTCCCCACTGAGTTTGGTACCATCATCAGTCTTCATCAGGGCACACTTGATCCCATCATCCAAATCACTTGTGAAGTTACTAACAGCGTTGGACCCAATATTGATCCCTGGGGACCCCATTTATGACAGGTTGCCGGTTGGAAAAGAAAATGTTTACCACCAGCCTCTGGATGTGGCTGGTCAGCAAGTTACCCACCCACTGCACAGACCACTTGCCTAGACTGTAAGGCATCAGTTTCTCTGGGAGGATGCTATGGGAGACAGTATTGAAAGCTTTGTAGAAATCCAGGTAGACAATGTCCACCACACACCCTGCATCAACCAAGCAGGTAGCTTTGTCATAGAAGGTGATTGGGTTTGTCAAGCATGATTTGCCCTTGTTGAATCAGTGCTGGCTTTTCACAGTCATGTACTTCATGTGATTTGTGTTAGCCTCCAGGAAGATTCGTTCCATAACTTTCCATTACTTTCATGTAAGACATGAAAACTATAGTACATGGGTTAGGTTAAAACTAACATCCTCTTTTATGAAGCAGTGTGACAGGAATTGCTTAATCATTTTACTGAGAAACAGAGATGGGTATGTGTCTTCTTGTTTAATATGTTAGTAGTCCAGAAGTGATTTGTTTTCTTTGAAATTGAGCTACTTCCCCAGAACTTTGTGGATTTAGAGTCTTAATTTTGTCATGGCAAATGGTCTTGTTTCTTACTAGGTGTCAGGAACAGCAAATGTAGGAAATAACTGTGAATCGCTTGTTCAGTGCATACATTCAGTTTTGTTTTTTGAAGGACAGAACACCTAAAAATAGCTTTCTGATACAGTTCAGGCTTATAGAAAAAATTAGGAACGTAAGCCTGTCAAAATTACGGTAACAACTAATTCATCATGAAATTCTGCAGAAAATCAATAGCAGTTTTTAAAACTTAAGCTGCAGAAGGTATTGTAGATTTGACCATTCCTGGGGAATTTGTTTCATAGCATGGCCTTACCAAGGTGATATTACAGTGGGGTCTGCTACAGGCCATGGGACCAGGAAGAGGAAGCAGATGGGGCGTTCCATAGACAGATAAGAATGTGAGGTTGTGCCTAAGTCCTGATCCTCATGGGGTACTTCAGCCTTATATCTGTTGGAGGGACAACACAGCACAATACAAACAATCCAGGAGGTTCCTGGAGTGCGTTGGTGGTGACTTGGTGCTCCAAGTGAGAAGAACCAACAAGGAGAAGTGCTATGTTCAACATTCTTCTCACCAACAAGGAAGAGCTGGTGGAGAAAATGAAGCGCAAGGAAAGCCTTGGCTGCAGTGACCATGAAATGGTCAGGATTCTTAGGGCAGCAAGAAGGTCGTGTAGCAAGCTCACTATGCTGGACTTCAGGAGAGCAGACTTTGGCCTCTTCAGTGATCTGCTTGGTGGAGTACCAAAAGAGGGAATAAAGCCTTGGAGGGGAGAGGGGCCCAAGAAAGCTGGGTAATATTCAAGGGCCACCTTCTCCAAGCTCAGGAGTGATGCATTGCAACAAAGGTGAAGCCAGGCAGAAACACCAGGAGGCTGTTAGGGATGAAAAAGGAACTCCTGAATAAACTTAAGCTCAGAAAAGAAGCCTACAGAGGATGGAAGCAAGGGCGGGTAGCCTGGGGGGAATACAGAGATGTTGTCCAAGCAGGCAGGGATCAGATTAGGAAACCTAAAGCTCTGATAGAGTTAAATCTGACCAAGGATGTCAAGAGTAACAAGAAAAGCTTCTGTAGGTACTTTGATGAAAAAAGTAAGACTAAGGAGAATGTGGACCGTGCCTGGCAGGAAACAGGAGACCTGGATACCCAGGATATAAGAAGGGTTCAAGTCATGCTGTCCAAGATGCAGAAGGCAAAGGCGGGGACTGGGAGGTTGAAGAACTGCCCACTATAGGAGAGAATCAGGTGCAACATCAGCTAAGGAACCTGAAGGTGCACAAGTCCTTGGGGCCAAATGAGATGCATCCGTGAATCCTGAGGGAACTGACAGATGGAGTTGCTAAGCTACTATCCACCATATTTGAGAATTTATTGCAGACTGTTGAAGTTCCCACAGACTGGAGAAAGGGAAGCATAACTCCCATTTTTAAAAAGGGAAAAATTTAAGGCTCGAGGGATTGCAGGCCAGTCAGTCTCACCTCTGTGCCTGGCAAGATCATGGAACAGATCCTCTTGGAAAATTGTTCCTGAATTTGGTGGCCTTCTACAATGGAGCTACAGCATTGGTGGATAAGGGAAGAATAACTGACATCATCTAGCTGGATGTGTGCAAAGTGTTTGACACTATCCTGCACAACGTTCTTGTCAGTAAATTGGAGACATGGATTTGATGGATGAATCACTCAGTGGACTAGGAATTGGCTGGATGGTCACACTCAGAGTTGTGGTCAGTAATGTAATGTCCAATTGGAGACCTGTGATGAGCGGCGTTCCACAGGGATCCAGTGGTTTTTAACATCTTTGTTGCAGATGTGGGCAGTGGGATTGAGGGCACCATCAGCAAGTTTGCCAACAACACCAAACTGTGTGGTGCTGGAGGGAAGGGATGCCATCCAGAGGGACCTTGACGGGCTTGAGAGATGGACCTGTATGAACTTCATGAAGTTTTCAGTTAGGCCAAGTGCAAGGTCCTGCACCTGGGCGAGGGGATCCCAAGCACAATTACAGGCTTGGGCAGAGAATGGATTGAGAGTAGCCCTGAAGAGAGAAGGACTTGTGGGTGCTGGTGGATGAGAAGCTCGATATGAGCTGGCAGTGTGCACTCACAGCCCAGAAAACCGACTGCATCAAAAGAAGTGTGACCAACAAGTTAAGGGAGGTGATTGTTGCTCTCTAGTCTGCTCTCGTGAGACCTTGCCTGAAGAACTGCGTGCGTTTCGGGAGTCCTCAGTACAGGACTAGACAAATGTTAGAGTCCAGAGGGCCATGAAGACGACCCAAATGCTGAAGCACCTCTCGCACAAGGACAGACTGAGAGCTGGGCTTGTTCAGCCTGGAGGAAAGAAGGCTCCAAGGAGACCTTAGAGCAGCTGTCTGAAACTTAAAGGAGGCCTACAGGAAAGCTGGGGCGGGGCTCTCTATCAAGGAGTGAAGGGATAGGATGTTACAGTCTGCAGGGTGCACTGACTTGCTTAAACTGCAGGTTCGGAGACCCACCGAGAGATTAAGGCACAAATGAGGCCAGATATTACCAATAACCATTTAACTGTTTATTAGGAGAGAACCGGGTAAAAAGAGAGGTAAGGTGGCGGGGAGAGCGTATGAGAGAATAGTGAGAGTTGCTGCCAGAGTTCTGCAGTGTCCTGCTGATCTCATGTCTTGGGTCTGTCTCGATGGGTGGCAGTGGTGGTCTGGCCCTGAAGAAGGGCGGCCAGCCCCTGCAGATTAAGTGTCCTTTCCTGCCATCTCTGCTGCAGGTGCCATCCAGCTGCTCATAGGTAGAGTTAGAAGGTCCAGTCAGGGGATGGCATGTGGTTATTGTGCTGGCCACGAGCCAACAGTTCATGCAGCCTCCCTTACACCGCCTGTGAGTTAGAGCCTGTCAATCCGCTATTTTGTGCTCCAAGCTGCCACAAGCAAAGCAGCCTTAGCAGTTCAGGGTCTTATTTTCTCTTTGAGCACTACCAAATACAAAGTTTAAGACAAATGTAAAATCCAACAGTCACACAGGACAAGGGGTAACAGTTTTAAGCTGGGAGAGGGTAGATTTAGATTGGATATTAGGAAGACATTTTTTCCAGTGCGGATGGTGAGGCACTGGCACAGGTTGCACAGAGAAGTCATGGGTGCCCCATCCCTGGAGGTATTCAAGGCCAGGTTGGATGAAGCTTTGAGCAATCTGATTTTGTGGAAGGTGTCCCTGCCTATGGCAGGGGTTTGGAACTGGCCAATCTAGATGATTAGATTAAGGGACCGTAAAGTCCCTTACAATACAAACTGTTTTATGATTCCATAATTGTTTCCTGTATTATCTTTTTCCAAAGCAATCATTGCCAGAAAATAACACTCTGTCTTGTACCCGCTTGTGTAGTTTCAAGAACGAGTTGTTGGTAACCTGAAACTGAGTGCAGTATAATCTAAGATTGTGTTTTGATTTAATGCCAAGACTGTTGACCTCTTTTCATTTCTACTGGCTGTAGATCTTGAGAGTTACATGGAAAATATTTGTCTAGTCACTCAGATATATTCCATATGAATGTTGCCTAATCAAAAAATAATTTGAATTTAACTAATAAGCATTGTCTGTGTGCTAAATGAAAATATTAATATAGATTCATAAAGTTGCTGGGTTACTTAGTAATGTAGAAGTAGCAGCTTGCTTTGATTATTGTTGAATTATTTAGTAACTAATGTTAATCTGTTCTTCCCAGTGGGAATCCATAACTGATAAGGTTTTTGTTTTGCTGAAAAACACCTTTATGTTTGACTTTAAAAGAATCCAGTTATGCTGATTATTCTGATAAAGTATAGCAGCTCAATGGATGCTTTGCAGGATGCATGCAGTGTTTACCAATGTTTTTGTATTAAATATGTAGCTAGAGGTTTATAAAATGGTAACTTCTGGATATACCTGGAACAGAGGATGCAACAAAAAAAATGTATTGTAGTTTTTTAAACCTTTCTACCTCTGTATTTGTCAAGAATGCAAAAGAAGGAATTTCCTTTGCAATGGATTACTTCACCCCACATTGGAAGTGAGAGCCAGCAATATTTAAAGGGCATAGAAGAGCAATAACGAGCTAATTAAGGCAAAAAATACACATATCTAAATAGAATTGTGGACATAAATTCTGATAGGCAGTACAATAACAAACTGAATCAAACCAAAGCTTTTGTCCTTTTAAGGCATTTTAACATAAGTCGTTCTGGCAGATGTCATTTTCCTTAAAGAAAATTCCAGTAAGGATTAATAAGTCTAGTGACAGATGAAAGCTCCGTGTCTTTTATGGGAGTTTGTGTATTGTCTCTTATTAATTTTCCTGTCATTACTGTACAGTATATATAATGCATGTTGTAAAATACAATATACATTGCATGGTGTGTTAATTAAAATGGGTGTATGTTTTGACTCTGTACAGCATAAGATCTTCCTTTCCTTTTGCTTAATGTGGTTTTGCAACACATAGACAAAGTGCTTCTCGCTTCAAGGTGAAAATCATAATCAGTTTCATTATACTGATCTGGAGTTATTTTTCTCAACAGCATCCCAGTCGACATTCTGGTGTCCTCTTACGTAGACTCACACAACCTGTTACATCTCCTTGTTTGTGAGTCTGGTGACATTGTATGCTTCTAGTGTTGTTATTTTCTTGCTCTAGGGCTTGAGCTCTTAAAATACTTGTGCTTACATGTGGAAGCTTTTGAGATTGCTTAGAAGTATTAGAAGTACTCCCAGTAAAGAAAGTTAAATTTGTGTTTCTTTGTGGTGGATTGGAGTACATCAGCTGGTGGTAAGCCAGCAGAAGGGAATTGCCTGGATAAGATGGCAGATATTGGGGATGATGAAAGACTGAAATTGCACAGGGTCTAGGATGGCCTTTCTTGAGGGAAGGAGACTTGCTGAGCTTGTTTGGAGCAAGGAACAGAAGGACATGAGATCAGGGCAGAGGAGGAGTATGAAACTGTGAAGAAGGAAGATAAGAATAGCAAAAGGGATTAAAGACACCATGACTGAGGCGTGACCCTTTCCACCTGCTGCCTTGTAGAGCCAAGAACATGTTTCTTGAGATAAGTGAGCTTCCTACCATCATGACCACTTGTCACCCCTTCTTTCCTGACACCTAACTTTCTAGATCCACTGACAGATGTCCAGGGGGAAAGTCAGGTGACCCTTGTGTGTCAGGTCTATAGCAGTGGTTGGTGGGTTTGGGGTTTCTTTGTTTAACTCTAGAAAAAAGACGTGTAGTAAAGTTGGTACGAAGATTGAAAAGTCTGTCTCTCCATGGTTTAGGAAATGCTGGCATTGGACTTGGATTTGCAATTTTTATTCAACCCTCTGATCAGTGCATTCTCTTACATCAAGTACTTAATTGGTTGCTTACTGTTTTTCCCACGCTTTGTCCCTGGCCTTGACAAAATATGGAGAGTCACTGAAGCAATCAAATGCTACTGACAGCTGTGGTAGGAACACCCACATGGAAACTACTACTTAGCTGTAGAGAGTGGAATTGAGGATGTGGTAAACAACCTGGAACTCCTTGCAGAAAACAATATACGTAGCTTTGTAGCTTTGCAATTGCCCTTCAGTCTGAAACTGAAAGCTGGAGTGGCTTCTGCTTTGCCAGCATTGGCAAATTTAGTGTGAGACTTCTCCGATTTTTAAAAATGCTGTTTTGAGAGAGCAGCCCTATGAGTCGTCTTAGTCTAATCCAATCTAATTTCTAGCTTGGATATCTGGGCATCTTTCTGCAGGATGGCATGCCTTTGATACAGGCTGCAACTGAAAGAGGCCCGTTCAACAGAAGATATTGGGAAGCCTTTAAAATATTTCCTGGAAAGGAGCAATGTAGCTCCATTTTCACTAGCTTAGGTGATCAGTAACTCATTTCTCCTGGTGAACACTCAGTATTTTGGGAGCGACTTTATTCTTACATTTTTCTTGTTGTGATCCACCTGAAGGAAAAAAATACTGTGTGATTATAGTGGCATCCTCCTGGCAGATGCAGATTCGGTCGTCCTTCAGTATTGTCTCTGTATTCCCATTAATGCATTAAGTTGGTATGCCATACGGTATCTATCGAATAATAGCATTGGAGGCTTATTGCCACTTCTTTTTCTAAGCAGCCTGTGCTCCATGATTGCTTGAGTGCCTAACTTAGCTGTTAATGTTATATCTTTCTTTTTCAGTGCAAAAGGTGATCTGAAAGTATACATGAAAATACATATGGTTATCCTTAGAATGTGTATCACTATAAGCAGAGCTATAAAACCCCATTTACTGTCCTCTATATTTATTTAATGTCCCTGTGTGCTAAAGACATTTCCAGCTCCCTGCCCCAGCTGCTCGCCATCTGAAACAAATTACTGTGTTGTGACAGTGATGAATGGCTGGGTTACCTACAGGGTCTGGTATGTCACAAAGTCCCTTTTTTAAAATCTCTTTTTTTTTTTAATATTATTATATTATTGTTGTTTTGTTTCCTTTTCTGCAGCTGACTTTATTTGTGCAATGTATCTGTGTGTCCAAGGAAGGGTCTAAGGTCAGAGTTATAGATGGAATTAGAGATGCAGCAAACTGACAGAGAGGAGATTTTTGGGTGCGATGGGCCCGAGAGTGGTGTTAGCAGCCAGTAAGGCCAGCAGAATGACCTCTTTCCGTAGCTCAGGTGTGGCAGAGGCAGGTAACAGCAGCATGACACAGCGTATGTGTTTGATGCTTACCTGTTCATCTTAAAGATTTGTTCTCTCATATTTGTAGGATCTACAGCTAGAATATGGTCATGGTCCTCAGTGTGGCTTCTTCTTGGGTGCAAATAAGTGAGTAAACAACGACATTTTGTGTCTTTAATTCATTCAAGACTGTTTTAGTATAAAAACCACTATTGTGTGTTCAGCACATCAGCTGAAACTGATGTAGTAAAATGTCAGGCTTGTTTCTATCAGTTACAATTCCAAAATCACTATTTCTAAAATAATAGTAACTCCAATGATACAGAATTACAGCACTTCTCAGTATTTGAGGCTATGTTGACCATATTGTTTCTGTGATGCTGTAAGCTTCCTTTTAAGAGCCATTATCTTGGTCTGCCTGTTAACAAAATGTTATGCGTGATAGGTCCCACAGAGCACAATTTTACCCCATCTAGGAGCTTTGAGTGTTTCTTTATACTCTTCTTTGTGTGTAGGGCACTAGGATCATTCAATAGATCAACATCAATAGATGCTGTAAAAAATAAAACTAACTTGTCCTCTTAACTTCAGGTTCATTTAGTTAATAATCTTGTATCAATTGTATGAAACAATTTTCTATGTAATTCTTTTTCTACCCAATTTTTTAATTAACATTTATGCATCAGAATTAGGATGCCTAGCTTTGCTTTCCTAAATTAAATATTTTTTTTTAAAAAAAATGCAGAAGATCTAGGCACAGAACATGATAATTTTTATGCAGTCTTTTAGTTGGGGAAAATATGAATACTGATATCTTCCTGTTGTTTCTCATCCCTGTGTTTTGACTGCTGTTCCTTCCTGTCTGTGTTTTCAGACAAAGACATGGAAGTGAAGTGCAGAATGTTACAAATATTAACTAGGGAAGAACGAATTTATTCCAATAATAGTTTAATCCTCTTCTGTCTTTTTTTTTGTGGTTATGATTTTCTTGGATATTGTGGGTTTGTTTTAAAATGTATCAAACTAAGACAGTCCTTGTTTTTATAGTACAAGGAACAAGGACCACTGCACGTATATTAATAGACATGTGAAAGTGTGTTGTATAGAAAGTAAAAAAATGCAGCGATGTTAATTTGTTGTGGATATTCGATGTACGTTCTGAAAGCCAGCTGAAATAATATGCTTTGGTATTTACTGATAGAATCATAGGAGTGTTTGCCCTGGCTTTTGATAATTAAGTTTGTGTTCCACAATTAAACTTTGTTCTTGTTCTTATTTAATGCTGAAGGAGTCTCTTAAAATCAGTTGAAGAAGAACTGCATCAGCGGTAATTCTATTTTTTTTCCCTGTTGTGTGTTTCTGAGTCATTTGTGCGTGGATTTCTTATGTCTGTCGCAACTAATTGTTTACCTCTGTACTTGCTGAGAGGATATGTGAGAGACTTAGTTGATTGGATTGCACCTGTGCTTTAAAGAATAATAATAATGATAAAAAGCTAAAAGACAGTAAAATTCTGTAAAAAAGGTGGTGGCCCTCGAACTTAAAATTGCCTTGGCTGCTGTGAAAAATTCTAATACAACTCACTCAACCGTAGTACCTTGTTCATTTTCGTAGGGGACACGTGGCACATTTAGAAGATGATGATGATGATGGAGATGATGATTCTAAACAGTAAGTCCTTTCTTCTTATGAAGATACGTAAATATATATAAAAGCTGATTCTTGAATACATGATTTTTTTTAAAAAAAAGGTGCATCATGTTCTAGCTCAGGATTCTTTTTAGCATTTTTAAAGGTAGGCGTTTAATTTTTTTCCAAATTACGTCACCAGAAGTTTTCTTATTCTACTGATAAATGAGGAGGAAAAAAAATTTGTTCCTTGCTTGATACAATTGTCTTTTTATCTTCTATTACTGAACAAAATCTTGGCATAGTTACATAGAGCAAGTAATTCATTTGGCCGCAGTCCTGTTGTTGTCTTTAGAACTGATGACTGTATATTAAAATAAAGCTTATTTAAAGTACCTAAAGTATATAGAAACTGTCTTCTCTAGATGATTGAGTTTGTTCTGCCTGTATTGTCAGTTAGGAGAATGCTTGTATGAGTGCTTGATTTTGGAAGAGAGCTGGCTCCCTTACCGCAGAGAGAGCACGGTTGTCACTGCAAAAGCAGTATCAATAGGCATGCCTTAGATTCATTGTGCTCACATTTAATTCCACTGGTATAAGTATTCTTGGGCTATTTTCGATTGACACATGAAAGCTGAAACAATTTAAAATGCACAGCCAGTATGTGGAAATTTACTTCCCTGAATAAATCTGATGTAAACACCAAATAGAAAGATGCCATTGAGACAGAATTCTTGTTTGCTTTCTGTTAATGGATAATTTTGAAAGCTGTTGCTTCGTACCAGAATCCTGTAAAACATGTATTATCTGTTGCTGGCATCTATTTCTTACAGAGAACCAAATATTGCAAATATCTCCTTTTTTTTTTTTTTCTTGATTTCTGCTGTTCTTTTATAACAAAGGCACTTTTTATCATTGTACTGAGCATGAGACAAATCTCTTTCAGTAGGGTAAAGGTGAAGAAGCTCTGTATATCTGCGTTGCTGCAAGCCAGCTCAGCTTTGTTCCTCCAGCCGTACTAATCTCTGGATGGGTTTTTTTTGTACAGCTTTGTGTCGATCTGTTCATTTTTGCTTAGTGCTTATTTTCTTTTCACCACTTGCTCTGTTCACAGCCTGCATCACCAACTTCAGTAATGTTCCAGGGCTTGGAACCTCTTGTTCCTTGCTGTCTTGAAGTACTTGCACTAATTTCCTTGTCCAGTGTTTTGAGATCCCTGTTCCTTTTGTGAGCTCGATCAAAACTTTCAAATAGCACTGGCTTTTGCTGTTTCTGTCAATGTTGCTGTTGATTTCCTTGTTCAGGTTAAGCAATGAAGAACCTGACAGCTTCCAGAGAGGTTCCATCTCGTCTGACCCTAAGGACAGTCACCCATGATCTTCCAAAAAAGTCCTTGTGGTTTTTTTGCTTCGCTCTGCATTTCATCCTAGGTACTCTTGCCCTACAAGAGAGGGCCTGACAATTTCCTTTAAGTACAGGGATAAACCTTGAGTGCCTTAACCTTGGGTTATCTGTGCCTTTCCTCAGGTATCTGCTTGAGGCCAAAGCTCTGGAGCCATATGTTGCTTTGTCAGCTCAGTCTTTGGTATTTTTCTCTGGAGACTGCAGAATATTCAAGGCTTTTGTTTTGATTTGTATTCTGTGAGATGGGGCAGCAATTGAAGAGCACATGTGACATAGGTCACTTCTCGCTTCAGATCCAGGACTAAAATGGTGAAGTATCTGTACATGTCCCGTTCCAAATTGATGCCACTGTGTGACTCTAAAGCTGGGTGATTAATAGTGGTAGAGAATCCATGTGCTTCAGAGAACAATGTAAAATTATCTCTCTTAATTTAGTAATTTTCATTGTTCTGATAATTCTTCCTCTTATATGCAGCAAAGCTGATGATGCTTGAAATTCCTGGTTATGGAAGCTGGGAAAGAAGAAATTATTGGGGCACTGCCCTGTGTGGTTGGTAGTGACAAACTGCACATAAACCTTGATGTGGGAACCAGGGCACATAGTCCTTTGTGCAAACATCTGTCACACTTATGCCAAATTGTTGGCTTTTTTGTTTTGTGTATTTGGCTGCCCAATAACACAGTGATATCTGTCTGAGATGCCAAGAAGAATATGGAAGAAAATACAAATAGAGCTTGGATACATGACTGAGGACTTAAGCTTGGTCCTACGTTATGAAGAAAAAATTAACTTCTACCACCATACCAGCTAAAGTGCACAACATAGGGTAACCCATTCTCAGAGGTCCCCTTCCAGTTTCTCTGAAATAAAAACAACTGATAAGATGCCAGGAAAGAAACTCCTGAAAAGACTGAAGCAAAGCAGACAAGTTGTTGATCTCTAAACAAGTGAACAGATATCTTACTACTTGGATATTTTCCCCAAAATGTAATCTTTGGAATGTAATCTAAAAATAGGGAAAACATTGTGCAAGAATGTTAAGCTTTTGCAGCTGTATTCCTGATTTATTTAATGGAAATAATTTTCTTTTCCAAATGATTAGGAAACAGGACAGTGTTAAGACTTTTTAAAAAACATGAAAAAATTAGGCAGTTAGGATTTTTTAAAAAACACTATTCTTTAAAACACAGAATCAGCAAAGGTATAATGTTCCTGATGCTTTAGCTTTCTTGTTTCTTGCTGATAACTTTTACTGTTGAACCAAGCTATTGAATTGGTCTTGCATTAAAAAGTGGCCTTTGAAGCCAAGATTTCTGTGAAAAGAGAAAATTGGGAGAGCCCAGACATTGGACTAGCTGTCCATTGCAGATGGATTTTGCTTTCGTGTGTAAGGCTGTTCTCAGAAGTCAGTGATAAATTTTTCAAGGAAGGGTATTCATCGGTTTTCTTATGTATCTACAGATGACCCTTTAAAGAGCTCACTGATATCCTAAATCTTTTTCCTCTCCATAAAGTAAATATAAGGCCTCCTCTGCATCTGCTGTCTTTTTTCTGCACGAATACGTGCATCTTCAACAAATCAGGTCATGTCATTTGTGCTCTCTAGGGAGGATGTGTGGTGCCTGTGTTTTCAGATGGTATCTATGGTATGCACACAATAACAAAATGTTTGAATATATTCATGATGAAACTATTTGGACATAATAGTGCTGTTGATAAGTTAATGGTATTTATTTGCGTGGCATTTATAAAACCCTGTATCCACTTGAGCACCGCAATAGGAGGGAGATTCAAAGGGCTACACTAGATAATGATCTGTTTTGGTTCTTTTCTTTATAGTGCTACTATGAAACCTAAAGTGCCACCTCCTTTACCACCAAAGGTAAGTGAGGGGGATTTTGTTGCCTAGACTAAAAGGGCATGAAGTCTTGCACTGTTGGATGTATGTCAATGTGAAAGTGCCATTTCTGACTGATTGAACTTCTGACACTTCGGAAAGAATAAATTAGGTAGTTAATTTAGAGCCACAAATAATTTGTAATGAAGAGCTGCTAAATAAAGCATCTGCTTGCTAACTTTTGCTGTTCAGAGGCATGCCTGGATCAGATTAAGTTTTGCATGCTGCCAGTTGAAGAATAACTGAATCTTTTCACATTGAAATTATCTTAATATGAGCAAAAATAAAAACTCTTATATTTCTTTAGCTGTCAGCTCCCCAGGCAGGTTTGCTTATTTACCCTTCTACACTAACTGTCTTTGTATAACCGAGAAGGATGTTTAGAAGCAGCATTAGTACAGATAGTGTCTAAATGACATTGCCCTTTGTGGTTACATCCCCTATTTGGGAACCTCTGCAGAAAGTTCTGACTTTATCATTGAATGTTTCTTGATTCCCACTTAAATATCTGGTTTGGTTATCTGTAGTCATAAATACTGACATTTCCACATGCCCATTGTTTAATGCATGGCTGAAATACAACAATCTTGAATTCATCATTTGTCGATAAGAAGGTTTTCCTTACTGCTATGCATTTCCTTCTGGTGTTTTTTTGAAAGAAATTTTGCACAGCAGAACATCAATTTACTTGTGAAAATTCAAGATCCAACTATTGCATTTATTTTTTGTTGTTGTCAAGAAGTAGGATGGATGCTTTGAATCGTTTTTTATTATGTTTTTTATTATTACTATGTCTTTTCCAGCCTAAATCCATCTTTATTCCCCATGAAACTCATTCTTCTGAAAATGATAATCAAGGGACGATCAAGAGATGCCCATCGTCAGAGAGTCCTGCAAAATCTGCATCTCAGATTCCACCCAGGCCGCCACCTCCTCGGTTACCTCCACAGAAATCTAGTGCTTTAGGTAGTAAGAATGACACCAAGAAGTATACGAATATTTCTTAACTAATCTAATGTGATTTTATTTCTGTGTCCTCAACCTATGCACACTTTAAAACATACTGTGGTAAATTTTCTGTGGTGAGGAAGTAACAGAAAGAGCTTGAAAGCCAAAACGCACAATGAAATCATGCTTAAATTCTTAAGACAGTCAAATATACCTTCTGGTAGAGTTACTGTAGATTTCAGATTCTGGCCCTGTGTGTCAGCTGCTATCGTTTCACTGTATCACAGTATCATAAGGTTGTAAAGGACCTCTGAGATCATCAAGTGCAACCTATAACCCAACACTAACACCAGCCCATCATCTAAACCATGGCACTCAGTGCCTCATCCAGTCTCCCCTTAAACACCTCCAGGGTCGGCAACTCCACCACCTCCCTGGGCAGCGCATTCCAATGGCCGATCACCCTTTCAGTGAAGAACTTTTTCCTAACATCAAGCCTAAACTTTCCCTGACGAAGCTTGAGTCCATGCCCTCTAGTTCTGTCACTGAGAGAAGAGACCAACCCCTACCTGCCTACAACCTCCTTTTAGGTAGTTGTAGAGAGCAATGAGGTCTCCCCTGAGCCTTCTCTTCTCCAGACTAAACAGCCCCGGCTCCCTCAGTCGCTCCTCATAGGGCTTGTGCTCCAGCCCCTTCACCATCTTCGTTGCCCTCCTCTGAACACATTCCAGTATCCTAACATCCTTCCCAAACTGGGGGGCCCAGAACTGGACACAGTATTCAAGGTGAGGCCTGACCAGTGCCGAGTACAGGGGGACGATAACTTCTCTGGTCCTGCTCGCTACACTATTCCTGATGCAGGCCAGAATGCCATTGGCCTTCTTGGCCACCTGGGCACACTGCTGGCTCATGTTGAGCTTCCTGTCAACCAGCACTCCCAGGTTCTTTTCTGCCTGACTACTCTCCAGCCACTCTGTTCCCAGTCTATAGTTCTGCATGGGATTGTTGTGTCCAAAATGAAGTACCCGACATTTGGACTTATTAAACATCATCCCATTAGAATCAGCCCATCTCTCCAATCTGTCCAGGTCCCTCTGTAGGGCCATCCTACCCTTTAGCAGATTAACCCTTCTTCCCAGCTTGGTATCATCTGCAAACTTGCTGATGGTGGACTCAATCCCCTCATCCAGATCATCAATAAAGATATTAAACAGGATGGGACCCAATACCGATCCCTGGGGAACACCACTGGTGACCAGCCGCCAACTGGATGAGACACCATTCACCACCATTCTCTGGGCTCGGCCATTCAGCCAATTCCTAACCCAGCACAGAGTGCTCCTGTCTAAGCCACGGACTGCCGGCTTCCCTAGGAGTCTACTGTGGGAGACAGTGTCAAAGGCCTTGCTCAAGCCTTCCTCTCATCCACCAGGCGAGTCACATGGTCGTAAAAGGAGATCAGGTTGGTCAGGCAGGACCTACCCCTTCTAAACCCATGCTGGCTGGGCCTGATCTCTTGGCCATTCTGCAGGTGCTGCATGTTTGCACCCAGTATTATCTGCTCCATGATTTTACCTGGGACCGAGGCCAGGCTGACAGGTCTGTAATTACCTGGATCATCCTTACGGCCCTTCTTGTGGGTGGGCGTCACATTGGCCAACTTCCAGTCTTCCGGGACCTCTCCGGTGAGCCAGGACTGCTGAAAGATGATGGAGAGCGGCTTAGCAAGCTCATCCGCCAGCTCTCTCATCACCCTAGGATGGATCCCATCCAGCCTCATAGACTTATGAGGGTCCAAGTGGCTCAGCAGGTCTCTTAACTTCCTCCTCATGGATTGCAGGAGGGCCGTATTTCACCCTTTCCCCATCAACCACTTCAGAGGACCAACTGTCAAGCGAGCTGACATCCTTGCTGTTGAAAACTGAGGCAAAGAAGGCATTAAGTACCTCAGCCTTCTCTGCATCTTTGGTTACTATATTTCCCCCCCCATCCAACAAGGAGTGGAGGTCGCTGCCGCCCTATAAAAACTCTTCTTATTATCCTTAACAGAAGTGGCCAATTTGAGCTCCAGCTGGGCTTTTGCTTCCCTGATTTTTTTCCTACACGACTTAACAACATCTTTGAACATCTTTGCACATAACCTGGCTTACGTCCCCTTCTTTCCAAAGGCGATACATCCTCTTTTTCTTACTTGGTTTCTTCAGAAGCTCCCTACTCATCCAGGCCGGCCGTCTGCCCCTACAACTCATCTTACAACACATGGGGACAGCCCGCTCCTGCGCCTTCAAGATTTCATTCTTGAAGTGCATCCAGCCTTCCTGGACCCCCTTGCCACTAAGAACTATTTCCCAGGGTTTCCATGCCAAGAAGAGGAGTTTGTTTTTGTATGTGATGAATGGGTAGTATAGCAGGTAATAGTGCTTGTTTACTGTTTGTTTGGGCTGTTCTTTTTATGCTTCTGTTAAAATCTGATGCTTTGAGAGTTGTCCTGGTGTGGCTTGTTTTAAGTAGGCTTAATGTCTGACTCTTAATTGATAACTTGCTAGCATCCAGTGCTAAGAAGTGCTTCAAGGCTATTTATAAAGAATCAATAATTGAAGTGTTAGCTGTAGCCAAAGTTTTCTTTAAATATTTTAAATACATTTTTCCTCGTAACTGTGGCTGCATCCCTTTCTATGGGATTTATTATATATTAATTACCAAAAGTTGTGAACTGAGATTGAATGTGGCTCTATAAATGGTTATATGTACACGTGTGTGCTTTAGAAATAGATTAGGGTATTGGAACATGTTCTTACATAAGTGGAAATCTTCAAAATTGTGTTTAGGCTAGACTGCTGTTTGAACTGAAGGTAGAATACATTTTTAAATATGAATCTTTCTAGGTAATGGAGTCACTTCTGTACAATTAAATGGTGAAAGGGAGGGATCACAGAATGAAGCTAGAGAAACTAATTTTTCAAGGAAAGAAAAGAAGGAAATACTGGTAGGTATTTAAACATCTAGATGTTATTTTAAAATTGTCTTTAACTGTTTTACATGCGTGATGGAAAGGAGCGAGCATGGTCTTTAGAAATTATGCTGGATGGCATCTTGCTTTGAATCAAAGAGTTTTGCTATATGGACTAGATGTGATACAGTATTAAGCTGAAGTTTGAGTGAGTATTTAATTTTCATTAGAAAGTAACATGATCATGGGTATACAAGGTTTACTTGTTTGTGTTCAGGTACTTGAGGGACGTGATCTGAAGGAGATCCTTCAAGAGAGATTTAATGTGTTGAGCAGTGACTAAGCAAATGAGGAAATTTAAGTATATGCTGCCACCTGATGTCTTGCTGGATAATTTGTCTGGCCCTGGGAAAGGAACTCAATCAGGGATGTTCCCAAGTGAGTCTCTCTCCTCTCCCACATATACCCATACAGGCTTTTTGGTGTCCAGGGGAAAAGAGATGGAGAAATGTAGACTGAGGATCCACATGTACAAACTGTTTGCCTGCAGGCCTCTGGAGCCTGTTGTTTCTGGGTTTAGCAGCTTGGGTTTAGTGTCAGACTTCATTTACATATACTCGTGTCAAGTTGCAGTCATGGACAGAATGCAATTTATCACCATGTGTAGTCTGATCCAGCTGTGAGTTGAGGAGAGGGAATATTCCTGCATGCTCTTCTGAGTGAGTTTTTCTACCAAAGCAGCAAATGGATTCCCAAGTGTCTCTATTATTATGATGCAAAAGCAAAAGTGGGAATGTGAGATAAGAGAGAGTGGGATGTCTGTCATTCGATTAGGTTAAGTGTAACATGAAACTGCACTCTTTGGGGACTTCTGCTAAAAACAAGGTTGAAATATCACTCTTGAAAGAAATGAAGACAAAATAGAATAGCAACGTCGTGTGTGATTTTGTTTTGTTTTAAGGAGGTGCCAGTAATACTGGCAGTACTTTGGAAAGTATGATTTCCTGAACTGCATTGAACTTGACATTTGAAATAGTGTGGTTTCCTATGTTACCTATAAAATACATTTTTTCAGAAGCTTGTAAAAACTAGGAAAATTGATACTGATACAGGACAGTGGGTCTAGTACTTGTTGGTAAAGTTTACTGCTGCTTGCAATATTGAACAATTGAACAATTACTCTATTATTGCTTAAATATTGCATTGTTCAATACGACATTCTTTCAGGTATTATCATAATGTGAAAATGCTGTGCAATAGAATACGTAGACATTCAGTGAGGAGATATTGGAATCATAGAAGAGGCTTTAATGGAAAAAAAATGGTGCTGGTAGTTTGCTGTGTGTGGTCACTAAAGACATGTGGTTACCAAACTCTTATGGGATTATGGAAGTGTCAGTTGGAAGGGAGATCTCTCATCTGACCTCATGCATAGGATGGTAGCCAAAGCTCAGCCGTGGCTTTCTGATCCAGTACACTTGGCACTGGTCACATCAGAGTGTTCCAGTAGGTGCCTAGTGCCTTCCATTTAGCATGATGTAGAAATATACTACACAATTCTATTTACTGTCTCAAAAAAATTGCAGGGAGGGGTTTGTATCTATTTCTTACGTAGATGTAAGGATTAGCTTTTTATTTTCTTCTAATGTAATTACCCTCAATTATTTATGAAGTGCATGTTTTTTTAGACTTATATTTTGGTTATGCTGTAGTGTGGGCAGAGAATATGCATGTGTGTGTGTATGTGTGCGAATGAGTGTAAACATAGTTTTTTATTTTCTAGAAACCAATTAGTAATGGCCTTCCTCCTACACCTAAAGTACACGTGAGTATTACTGTCATACAAATTCATATTGGAAGCAGGATGTGTTTTCGTACTAAAGCTTGAGAGAGTACATTTTTTTAATGTTTGTAATTAATTTATTTTAATTATAAAAGTATCTCTTAGAAATGTTTAGCCATGGGTATGATATTTCAGAAATTGTCCTTGGTTTTGTGCTCTTTAAGTACATTTTGGAAGGTTTTTTGTTTGCTTGTTTCATTAGATACTGCAAGAGAGTTCTGTGACTGATGTCACAGAAGTACTTTCAGCATACTGAAGGTACTTACTGATCTGAGGAGCTGGTGCATCTCGGGACTTGCAAATAGCTCCAGATTAGTTAGTTACAGCTCTAGTTTTTGACACTCCTGAAGATAGGGTTCATAGACACCTTAAGGCTGGAAATTACTGTTACAGACATCTGTGTGCACCTTCATAACATAAAGCAAACTAGAATTTCACTGTTATGTCTGTGTGAACTTGTCCCAATGCTATTAGCCAGCACTGTGATCAGAAGAGCCAGTCTTTCCTCCTTCTCGTCCATTCCTTTTTGCACTCCTCACTCTCCGCTGTGTGCTGGAGTGTGTATTTGTGTAGTTGTGATGTGAACCAAACAAGGAATTTATCTAATTTTAAGCAAACCTTTTTGCTACATTACTCCTAGGTCAGATCATTTTCTCATCTATAGATAAGAAAATATAATTGCTACAAGGGTGCTTAAGTGCAAATGATACTATTTTTTGCTTTGTACACATTTTAAAGAAACAGGACAGGTTAAGGGAGATGTCATGCTTCTGTTCCTTGGAACTGTTCACAGGCTCTGAATTCTTGATATGTTCAGCATCGTTTACTGAGGTCAATCCTGTTTTAATAAACTAAATAGTAAACTAAATGCATGGCCTAGGACTGCATACTTTAAACTAGCGGATGACAAAAGTTTGGAAGCACTCGTAGCACTGAAAAGAACTAAGTCATCATGAGGAATGAGAATGGGAAACGGGGTAGAAAATAGAATAGCTCAAAATGAAGCAATGCATATTGGAACTTCGTCACAAACTTCATGGACAGGCCATCAGAGGATGGCTGAGAGTTGCTAATGTAATGAAACTGTAAGAAGAGACTGACTGAAATAAGAAAGCTTCTGGAGGTGATCAAAGGAGTCTTTGCTATCTGCATGTTCATGCATATTTGTAGTGCTCTAATTCTCTGGTTCTTCTGGTCCTTGGGTTAGAAACTGTCCCCATTCTTCCTCTTGCCCCACCTTTTATCTGTAACAAACATTCTAACCTTCCTGTTATGTGTTGAAGACTAATCTGGCACTTAAATGTTAGTCTGCCTATTGCCTTAATCAGTTGCCAATTTATGAAAATTTGGGCAAGGAAGAGGTTTCTCTCCCAGGTCATTGGGATTGTTGGACTTCCTACGTTTCTCTGTTGTGGAGCGTGTTTTGCATCCTGGATATCTTCTGATTTTTTGTTTGTTTGAGTTTTTTGAATTTGTGGTTCTCTTAAGTATGTTGTCAAACAGTAAGAAGTGTTTTGTGTTCTCACTGTCTTCTAAAGTAGATAGATAAAGTGGAGCTCTGTTTAAAATGGTATCTATGCATGATTGCCCGCAACTCTAGAGATTTTGTTCAGCGTTCTTAAATAATCCGATCTGGTAGTGTGGGGGTTTTCCCTGCTATTTTAGGTGGCTTGCTACACAGGGAGACCTATTAGATCCTACCAGTGAGGGAGTGCCCTACCTGCTGAAATTCACTGAAAACTTAAATGCCTTCATGGCAGCAGTCAGATCAAGCCCTTCTGAGGCATTTACAGCAGTGTCTTGGCTTTGCAGGCTTCCTGGATATCAGGGCTGAAAATAGCCGGGGAAAATGGTTAGTCTGTCCTGATTTTGATCTCCTCGTTTCTTACCCAACTGAAAAACAGAGCTAAACTATGTCTTAGCAGTAAGCACTGCTTCCTTCTGCTGTGCAGTATTTCTCTTCAAGTGCTTGGAAACGGTCAAGCAGAGTTGCATAGCTGGTTACAGGAGCACCACTTTTCTAGGAGATCAGTGCATCGAGTGTCATCTGGTGTATTTGCTGTTAACCACCTTTCTGTGCCTTGCACACTTGTGAAGAGGCTTATGTAAAATCGCTTAAAAAAAGAACCCAGAAACCAAAACCCTTTTTTAGCTTGTCTGGATGAGATTTTTTTTTCCCACATGGCAAATGAAACTACTTTAAACTTTTGTTACTACTTTAAGTAAAAATTATCCTATTGGAAATGTCACATGGTAATTTTCATGTGTATTTTTTAATTGTTTTTAATTCTACAGATGGGTGCTTGCTTTTCAAAGGTTTTCAATGGCTGTCCCTTAAAAATTCATTGTGCAACATCATGGATAAATCCAGATACAAGAGGTAATATTTTATGCATATTTTATCCATTGTACCTTCTCCTTGGATTTCAAGAGCACTTCGATGAGCAAGACTATTCCTCTTAAAATAGACATATTGTAAAATGGGTTTATTTAAGCAGAAGTTCTTTACTTATGCCACTGCTGTTTGAAGTTCAATGTTGTTTTTTTAAATTATGTTAAGATATATGGGGCACAGTTTACATCTTTGATTAAAAAGAATAAATTACATATCAAAGGTAAATAAACATACTTTCTTGGGTTTGATTCAAGACTCTTCTCAACATTTTAATCCAGAAGATGCCAGTCCTAATTTATTTTTAAAAAATCTGACTTCCAGAGGTCCTAGTTGAGATTGATTTCTTCATTCACTTCTTTCCTGTTCCTGCTCCCCCAGTCTTTCTCGTCCTACAGGATTCTGCAGCTCTGTTTTCACATACATTTAGTGCTTTATTAAATAGCCTGATGAAAGGAATAATTGGTAACAATGTACTTGCATTGTCTCAATTTCACAGAATCATGGAGTAGTTGGGATTGGACAGGACCTCTGGAAATCACCCAGTCCAACCCCCCTGCTAAACGCAGGTTCACCTGTAACAGGTTACACAGGTTCACGTCCAGGCAGGTTTTGAATATCTCCAGCGAAGGGAACTCCACAGCCTCTCTGGGCAACCTGTTCCAGTGCTCTGTCACCCTTACTGTAAAGAAATTTTCCTCATTTTAAGGTGCAACTTACTGTGCTTCAATTTGTGCCCACTGCCTCTTGTCCTGTTGCTGGAGCCACTGAAAAGAGCCTGGGCCCATCCTGCTGACACCTGCCCTTTAGATATCTGTAAGCACTGATAGGATAACAGGCTCCGTAGACACCCTTCTGAATCAGTAAGCAAGAAATTACTTTTTTTTTAAAAAAAACAAATTATGGAAGTCAGTCTTTTGGAGTTAATGTCATCTGAGTACGAGATTTTAGTCGTCTTCACGTGCCTAAATGTAATCCAGATTATTAATTATGTTCAAGAAGAACTTCTAAAGTACTGAAACACGTTCCATTTCAATACTGCTGTTGAACTACTCCGAAAGAAGGCTATACAGATGTCACGAAATACATGGAAATATCTACATGGGATAGTCTATGTATGAGGAAGTTATTCATGTTAATTCTTTTTCATGCTTGTGTCACTGCTGGTTTTTATTCCAATTGTTAGTCACAAAAAACCACTGATCTTAAAACTTCCTCATCCACAAATTTAAGCTTCCTTAGCAAGTTCAATTTTCCACACTTTCAAACACCGTAAGTATTATAGGTTGGTTTGTTTTGATGTGTCTAATAGTTTTAAGGCTTTTTTTTTTGAAAGGAGCTGCATTCTTTTATAAAACACACCTTCCTTAAATCAGGGTATCTAGTTTTTTTGTTGTTTTTATTTGCAGATCAGTACTTGATATTTGGTGCAGAAGAAGGTATTTACACACTGAACCTCAATGAACTTCATGAAACATCAATGGAGCAGGTACGTTTCAGTCTCGTATTTTTGAAAAAATACATCTAAAAAAATACACCTTTTTTAGCCACTCAGATTAGAGTTGTATAATCTTTGTAAAAAATTGCGTTAGTTCCATAGGCACTAGCTACACTGAGAATTACCTTTCAGTAATAGTCAAGTTTTCTGTAGTCTGAACCATGTTTGAAATAGATCTGCATATATCAGTGTGTCGAATGTCATTGTAGTGCATTGTCATGCAGTTGAATGATCTATTAAATAGTATGGAATTGTGTTTCAGCTACAGGGAAGCAAGGGCATCCTTTACACACTAGATTCCTTTCTTTTGGTCTCAAAAGCAGCTTTGCTGGTTAGACTCAGCTTACTGATTCCCAGTTAAAACTCTGTCTTTGCAGCATCTTATAAATAGTAATTTTCTTAAGGGGATAGTGGGAAGGGGGAAATGCCAATTGCAGGCTTTTCTGCATGGTGTCTTTTCCAGCTCTTTTGTTAATCTCTGAGACTTGTTTTCTTTCCTGCCTTCTCCCTATCTTAGGGAGCTGTGCATCTGCCATCAAGATGGAGGAATTTGCAAGGACAGCCTTCACGCTGTAAGCTGGAGGCACTGGTGTTTGTTCGTCTTCTAAGGTCCAAATATTGTAGGTGTCTGTGGTGTTAAGAAGGCCTAGCTACCTTGCACTGAGCTCCATGTAACCCATAATTGTAGTGGTGCTTGAGTTGCCTAGTTTAAACCTAGCTCAGGTACCTCTCTGCTGCAACTCTGTAACTGTAAAACCTATCCTGAAAATTTAATACAATAATTTTTTTCAGGCCAGGTAGACCAAGGAAAGTTTTGTTTGTTTGTTTTTTTCTTTTGATTTGTAGTTGTTTGGGTTTTTTTTGTTTTTTTAAATTGGCAAAGAGAATAGATATAATAAAATTCATGCTCCCATATCCATCTTTTCCTTCTCTAGGCACCATACTCTGCAGTGCATTGCCTAGTGATCTTTTAGGAAAATGTTTTAACAAGCAGTTAGAGACGAGAAAAGATTCTTAGAAAAACAGCCAGTTGTGTGGAACAGGATGAATGAGTGGCAGGACAAACAACCTGCAAATTTGAAGTATTGCGGTTCTCTAATCCTCAGATCCAGACCTTCTAAGTCACAATATGCTTGTGCAACTACAGGAGATTATCAAACTTGCATATTAAATTTGGATACAGCCAGGCTGGTAGATTATTGCTGTAGATTTTCCTTACACTGTGTTTAAATTATGAGAAGACTTATTTATGGTAACAGGCTATAGGGCTTTAATAGTATTTTCAAGTGCTGTTTCTTGCTTCATTGTTTATTCTCTAGGTCTGATACTATTCAGTGTAAAAGCAAAAGTAGTGTCCTTGGTGATTTTTCACTACATTCCACTTAACTAGAGGAGAAAGAAGAAATAAGAAGAAAATATGTTTCCAGGAGTTAACATAGCTTCAAGATGGATCTCTTGTTCTTTGGCAGAAAAATCTTTCAATAAATTTACAGATATTTTCAGATCTTTCTAATAGACCACTAATGAGGGCTGGGGAGTGTTTGTTGTTTGGTGGAGTTTTTTTGTTTTTGTGTTTTTGTTTTTTTTTTTTGCTTGGGTGGGTTGTTTTTTTTTAAGAGCAAAAGAAGTGGCTTAGTGGTCTGTGTAGTCCAGTAGTCTGTTTCCTAAAGTGGCAGTAGGAAATGCTCATCAGCCTGGCTACTATTTGCTGTCCATTCTCCTCAGATTCCACTACACTCACTGAATCGGGGTGTTGGAGGATCCCTGCCTGCTTGCTTTTTCTGTCTGTTTATGGACCTATTGGACGTGACTAGGTCTAATCCCTTATTTACACTGTTGATACTTTCCACGTCCATGATCTCTTGTGTGAAAAAGCCCCGGAAGTTATGTGAGAGGGGGGAAAAAAAACCTACCACATTTAAAAAAAAAAATTAAAGGATGTCCTGTTGGTTTCAGCCCCGTCTTTCTAGTAGTTATGAGATTTGACAAATAGCAAGTCTGCCTTGACTATTTGTTGCATTCTTTGATCATTTAAATGAAATGCGTAATCATATGCGGATGGAGAGTCCTTCAAATGCCAGTGTTAATTGTTTTGAGAGATTTGGACTGTCACAGGCTTTAAGATGGCTATGGTTTGTTGGCTATACTTTTTTTAATGAAGTTTGTTAGGCTTTTCTGCTTTGAAGGTGAAAGGTTGGCTGGTTTTAAAATTTTTGAAGAAGGATGGATTGATTTTTATAATGATGTCTTGTGGGCTAATTATAGTATACTTGAAGACATGAATATAAAACGTGCTAATTTTCTAAATGTTAATGTGTATGTTGAATGTAAGTGTGTGAGCCTAAGATTTACTCTGAATTAACTCTGGAATCCAGATAAACGTTACTTGGCTTAACCCAATTTCTGCTACAAAAAGCAAGCCAGGATTAGTTTTGTCCAGTCATCTAATTGAGCAACTTAATGTGCTTACATTTTGTGTATATCAAATCGAATACTTTTCTTTGTTTTTCTTTCCCTTTATCAGCTCTTTCCTCGAAGATGTACGTGGTTATATGTCATGAACAACTGCTTGTTATCAGTATCTGGTAAGTTACCGTGATGTCTTTCAGTGGTGGTGCTGGTAAACATTTGGTTTCATGTTTGAAGTGTGTTTTTTGTTTTCTAATTTCCAGGTAAAGCTTCTCAGCTTTATTCTCATAATCTGCCAGGACTCTTTGATTATGCAAGGCAAATGCAAAAGTTACCTGTTGCTATTCCAGCACATAAACTCCCTGATCGAATACTTCCAAGGTAAATACAGGTCATCAGATACATCAGAATATCCTAAGTTTGACAGTTCAGGATATGCTTGTGAAACTCTGGAAATAATGTGGAGCTCTGTTCAGATTGCCATGAATAACTCCTGTGGGCATGAATCAGAATCAAGATGTGAATATACTCTTATTAGAGAAATGGCTTTTGGTACTTCTCACCTTTTTATCATGAAGCCTCTTGACTCTGAGCATAGGTCTTTCCAGGTATAGTCTAATATGGTAGATCCTGGCTGTACTTGACACTAAACAAAATCTAGAATCAGTATTGTAATATTTCAGGCAAGTAGAAATGGTTATCTTACATTAGTTGCTCTGGGTACTATCTTTCCATTCTATTTTTTAAAAAAAAGGAGGATGTGTAGTATCTTACTGCAGAGAAAATGGGCTCATAGGTTATTCTTAAAGCTGGAAAGAGGAGACTGGAGTACAGATTTGACATTCATGTCTGGCTAGTCATTTTTTGGAGGCCGGTGTAGAAGGTACTTTTGTCCCCAGCATGCAGTATTTTGTGCATGCAGTCACTCCACCTTTGTTTACTAACAAGCATATTCAAAACCCCAGAGACTTGGTACAGTGCTGGCTGCCAAACAAAGCCTTAGGAACTCATTCAAATCCAAGAGGAGGAGGTAGTTGTGTACACTGATCTAGTCTGCAGAGAAACCTTGGGTTCTTCAAGTGCAGTGAATCACTGGTTCTTCTCATTTAAAACTCTTTCTGTTAGGAAATTGTATTATAGAAGACCTGATTCTCTGCTACCTTTAGTTCTATTAACAGCATATTAGCATTTAATTCTTCGATTTAGAAAAGGCTTCTTGTTCGGTCATCTGCAAACATAATGGTGCAGTACTTGTCTGAAAATTGTATTCTTCTTAGAGGCCAATTTGTAATTACCTAAGAGGTAATTTATGCTTTGAATTGTTGTCTTCTGTGTGCCTGCACCACTGCTGTTTTTCTCTGTCTTCCAAACTAACTTTGGCTGCGTGATTTTGGCTTGAGGACTGCATCAGCGGTGGACTGATATCCATGATTATTGTAAGGATCATGTGAGGAAACTTCCCAAGAAAAATGTAGCACGACCTGCATGTACAAGTACCAAGCCAGTGATTCAGAGGCAGGAGAGATTGATGTAAATAATCCATTTTGCTGTTTTATCCCTTGCTGTAACGCAGCGGGGTGGTAACATTTAGCCAGGCAGAAGTAGTACATTTGAAGTATATAGAAGTACATTATTTTTTCCAACCAGACCACAAAGTATATTTCTCAGCAAGTTCCTGGATGCCATGGTGATGATGGGTGCTGCATGAAAAGTGTAGATATGTTAAAACCAAAGTTTTCAGTAGAGAAAGCAAAATAGAATTCACAGTAATTTGTGATGTTTGCATATTTATCTGCAGAATGGTCTAAGCTCAATTTATGATACTTGTTAGGCAAACATTCAGTAGCAGATAATGCATCTGTGATGTCTCCTTTCCAGCTTCTTTCTCTTGAGTGCCCTTGAGCAGTTCCTTTCAAACCTCCCATGACTTCTTCCAACCAAACTTTGTAGCTAGTACTGTAATGCTGCATTAACTTATGGACAGTTGCACTTGAGACGCTATGCAAGTGTTTCTCCCGTTAGTAGCTTATTTTTACTGTCAAGGCTACTATGGCCTATCTCCATACTGGCTGTCATTTCTGTGTATAGAAACAGTGATTCCCACTACCAGCAAATAACATGGTCTTCCCTGACTTATCTGGTAAATTTTCAAGTAATTATTTTCAGTTCTCAGGAAGTGTCCCCTACATATGAGAAAAGATCTTTCAGAGCTGCCTTCTATTCCTCCTTCAGACCTCCTCTTGAAATGCATGCTGTGCTGCCTGTGAATAGTTTTGCAAATTTTAGGCTGCTGGTTTGCACAGTCTGCGGCCCAGCAAGCTACCCATCATTCCCCACAGCCCATGGGTCCATGTGTCTTGTCTTCAAACTATAATGCCCTTGGAACAAGAGCAGACTTTGTTGTCTGTGTAGTATCCAGCACAAGATACTAAGTTACAGCATTGCAACAAATAATGATCATGGCAGTATCCATAGATTAGCCAGGTGTTCGTATAAATACATAAAATTAAATAGCAACAGTTAGAGGTAAACGATGCTTGAAGATACTGAGGTACCTATTCCTTTGCATTCCTGACTTTTAACTGTATTCATAATGCTACATAACTGAGCGGCATCTTGGTGCTAACAAAGGGATCAGCTTGTATGTTCTAGGCATATGATCTTGAGAACAAATATAAAAATAAATACATTTTTAGTTTTGGGGGGAGGCAAATGCAATTTTCCAATCAACAGCTCTAAAAAGCAAATTAATTCAATTTTTTTTAGTTGATCCATAATTCTGTATTTATATCTTGTAGGAAGTTTGCAGTGTCTACAAAAATTCCTGACACTAAATGGTGTCAGAAGTGTTGTGTTGGTAAGTAAAGATCTGCAGAATAAATGGCAAGAAGCAATACAAATGGTGGCAGTATTAAAATTAGAGTCAGGTTTAGGAAGTAAAGGGATGAGAGGCTACTGTCATTATTATGAAACTGCATTTGCGGACAGTGAGCTCATTCAGGTTAGTCCTTTTATTTAAGTAGCGGAAACTGAAAGCTTTTCCATTTCACTATTCAAATATAAAGACAATTTTCAAGAAATGCAGAGAAGCAGAGTGCATGTGAAATTTAAACCAGCCCTCAGGAATAACCTGATCTCCATGGATGGAGTGACCTAGAGAAGGTATTAAGTAGCCTGACTTTCTAGCACAAGTTACGGTGATCAATGCTAGATGATGAAAAGCAAGGAGTATTTTCAGTTCTTTGAGGACAGTGTTGTCTCTGAAGCCTTTATAATGCGTGCAAAGTGCCAGATACTGAAGTGTCAAAGCTGCACTGTAGCTGCACTGTATTAAGGCATGTTTTAAAAGGGGGATGGGGGCAGATAGATATAAAAAAGCCCAAAACAAAACAGGAAAGTTGACTGTGAATGATTTCTTGGAGTCAAGCTCCTATCCCTGGAAATGTTTCACCTGGTGTTCCACAATCAAATGTGTGAGGAGTTGTATTAGGTTGGTGCAAAAATAATTGCTGATTTAGCCATCAGCTGTAAAGTAGTGTGTCTCAACTTAGAATAAAGTTTATTAATCAAAATAAGAACCTCTGAAATCTAGGCATTTTTGCCAACAAGAAGCAAGACTATTCTGGTAGCACAGAATTCTCGAGTCCTGGAACTGATAAATTCTTCAAAGGTGTTTTGAGCTATGGCTTGGTTGTGGAAAACCTTCTCTTGCAGGAAGTCATTGAGAAGCTTGAAAATGTGGTGATCGATGGGAGAGAGGTCTGGCGGGGGAGCTGGGTGAGGAAGAGTTTCGCAGCTCAGTTCATGCAGCTTCTGCAGAGTCATTTATGAGACGTGGTCGGGGGTTGTCATTGAGAAGAATCTGTCCTTTTCGATTGACCAGTGTTGGACGTCACATTGCAGTTCTTGGTGTGTTTTGTCGATTCCCTGGCAATGCTTCCCTGCTGTGATGGTTTTGCCAGGATTCAAGAATTTGTGGGGGATGATTCTAGTTGCTGACCACCAAACAATGACCGTGACCTTCTTTTGATGTGGCTTTGGTTTGGGGAAGTGGTCTGAGTGCTTCAATTCCAATACAGCCGCTGTATGGAATGCTGTCTGTTGTCATATAGAATCCATTTTCTGTCACATCTCACAATGCGATCAAGAAATGGATCAGTTTTGTTGTGCAAGAGCAGCGCAAAGCAGACTTTGCAACAGCAATTTTTTTGTATTTTTGTTCAGCCCACGTGCCACCCCTTTGTGGAGCTTTTTTTTATTTTTTCAGCTTGGTGTGAGTGTTGAACAGCTGCTGAATGGGCAATGTTTTGTTCTTCTGCAACCTCTCAAGTTGTTTTGTGTGATTTTCTTTACTCTTGCTCAACTGCTTGTCATCTGTTGCAGAAGGAAGTTCAAGACCCTCCTCATCTTCAAGGCTCTTGTTTCCCTTATGAAATGTTTGGAACCAATGTCGAGCTGTGTGTCGGTTGGCAGTCCCCTGGCCAAACACTTGGTGGATATTGCTTGCAGTTTTAGCTGCTTTACGTCCCCTTTTGAACTCATACAACTCCTGCCTTTTTCCATCTTTAATTTGACAGTGTATTATAAGTAAGAATAAACAATGAAAACAAAACCATTAGCATAAATAAGGAGAGTGAATTTCACACTTTGAAATGATGAACTACAAGAGCACAGTTAAATAAATTTAATCCAAAATAAGCATTGCAGTTTACAATATCAAAAACTCCAATTATTTTTGCACCAACTTAATATTGTACAGGAGATTTTCAGAGACTCAGTAGTAAGCAAGCATCTGTCACTTATCCTGACAAAAATCTCCCACCAGATATTGTTAAAATATCTCATGTTTGCTATCACTTCTTTGTCCAATTCACCTGTTAAAACATGACTTTTTCTGGGAGAAATACTCTAGGGTGTGATAGAGTGTCTATGACATGCTGTGTAGGTCCAGCCTTGCCCTAATTGTGGCATTTAGCCAAGCTGTGAATGTTTGTGGGTGCTCAAGGAAACACCTGATGGGGTGCAGTGACAGAGATCAGAGTACATATGAAGATTGGATTTCTGCTATGTTTTCAGGTCTCTGTTTATGAAATGAGAATCCTGGTAGTGTGCTCCTCTGAAATCTTATACTTTCTGTACTAACAGGCACAGAATTTAACAAGTGTGCCATGGGACTTGGCATGATGAGGGGGAATTTGCTGTCCTGGCATTTAGAGATAGCTTAGTCTAATAATCCTCAAGTCTTTGTGTGATAGGCAGAAATGATAACTTGTGATGGAAACAAAGGCAGATGCAGAAAGATAGGTCCAAGGGGAGAAATTACAAATTCTGCTCTCCTGCCTTGATTGAGTGCAGCCTGAGCCTCTATTCCTGCTGGCAGTGTAAGTATCCCTTTAGCCTAGGGAAGCAGCAGTGCCATGGGAGGGAGAAAAAGATGAGAACTTCTAGTCTTGTTTCTTTACCTTAGAGGGTTGATAAGCGCACATTTTGTTCTTTCTGCTGCCGAGTTCAGCATTACTAAGGGTCTTGCCAAGCATTGCTGCAGCTTGCAGTTGATTTGACTGATGTTGAATGAGAACTCGGATTAATGAAATTATGCTTTGATATTTAAGGTGCCAAGGGATTTCCCTGGCAGTAAGGTAACAGGAACATATTTCACTTATGTAGACAGTACTGGATTGTAGAAACTTGTTGTTTGAACTGTGTTGTTAATTGCCTGATGGCTCAGTCATTTTACTGCACTTTAAAATCTGATCTCTAGTTGTGTTACTTAGCGCTTTCCACAATTACTTGTTCATCTTAATGGATATGCTGACAGTGCTTAAGGAGTGAAATTTTGTCAGTAGTGTAGAATTAAAGTTGTGAAACTTAAGATTTCACAGTGCCCAGTTTTGCCCACTTTCTTCTCATCCAGTTTTTAATAGAGTTCTGACAAACAGTAGAAGAGCATTTGAGTGGAAATAGATGATATAACTTAAGAAAAAAGTTAATTTCCTGCTGATCTAGAAGTGCTCATCAGAAACATAGATCTCCTAGATTTCAGACTCAGCATTACGGTGCTTGAAAGGCAGCTGAACGGTTCTCAAGTGATGGTGATTGTTCAGTGCCTACTCGATAACTATCTATGTATCAGAAAAAGCTGTTCTTCAACAACTTCTCGTAATCGTTTTGAGATAGCTTAGGCAAACCAACATGGTGGAGCAAGATGTCTAGTTCAAATGTGTACGTAGTCTGCTGTTTTTTAAAGGACTATCTAAAATAGTAAATCCTGCCTACCAGTCTGAAAAAACAACAGTAAACTTTAGAGCTGGGGTGGGTGAATCATACCATTCATAGAATCATAGAATGGTTTGAGTTGGAAGGTACCTTAAAGATCATCCAGTTCCAGCCCCCCTGCCGTGGGCGGAGGTACCTCCCATTAAACCAGGCTGCGCAAAGCCCCATCCAACCCAGCGTTTTAACACCTCCAGGGACAAGGCATCCACAGCTTGACTGGGAAACCTATTCAAGTGCCTCACCACCACTGTCATGAAGAATTTCTTCCTTATATCAAACTAAATCTACACTCTTTCAGTTTAAAGCCATTACCCCTTGTCCTATCGCTACATGCCCTTGAAAAAAGCCCCTCTCCAGGTTTCTTTGTAGGGCTCCTTTAAGTACTGGAAGGACTATAAGTCCTTTAAGTGTTATAAGGTCTCCCCAGAGCCCTCACATTTGAGAGTTGTTTGTTATGGCTTATTTGGCACCAGCGACTCGCTGTTCATGTCTAGTGGAAGGGCGGCTCCTGCTTCAGCATGATCACTGTCACCATTTTCATGGTGTGAATGTTGACTTCTCAGCAGCTTCCTTATGTAGAATATTGGAGTGGTGGTGGGTATTTTGCAGAAGTGTACAGACTGTTATTTAGTTGGAAATTGTTTGCAGTTTCTGTTTGCTTAGTATGCTAACGTACTCTACCTCTCCTTTTTTGGCAGTGAGGAATCCCTACACAGGCCACAAGTACCTTTGTGGAGCACTACAGTCTAGCATTGTTTTGTTAGAATGGGTTGAACCAATGCAGAAATTTATGCTAATCAAGGTAGTATTACAATAAGGTGAAATACTCTGGTGTTCAATTCTATTTATCTTGTAATGACGTTAAGAATTTAAGTGTTAGCCATTTCTTGAGTTATTAGACATTTCCCTTACTTTCTGTTAAGTTATATTGAAAGTAGCTATCTAAATGTGTAATAAGTATTGACTGACTCAAAGTATTTATAGAAATGTTCCTGGTTTTGTGGTGTACCTCACTGAAAGAACAAAGTCTTTCTCTCCACAAACACGGCCTTTTAGTTGCACAGTAAAAACACTGGCCAACAATGGATTGCGGAGTGTTAACATGGGTTAACAGCAGGCTTGCTCCCAGACTAGAGTGAAGATGGCTGCTTATTCTATGCGTTTGTGACACTAGAGGTGCCCAGAAATGGTTATCATCTCTTCATCTGACACTGCCTGAGGCAATGGAGCCAGAGTGGGCTCGTGTTTGTAAAGAGGCTGCTGCTATAACTTGGTCAGCCTGAGAAACAAGACTTGAGTGACATTATAGCCAGGGAAAGCAATGACCATTATAGCATTCAGGTCGTCGCTGGACAGCTGCATAGGGCACATGTGATGAAAGAATCTTGTCTTATTTTGACCAAATCAGCATGAAGACTCTGAACTTCTTAATTTAGTCTTTTTGTGTCTCTCAGTTACTGTTACCTGAAGAAGTAAGCAATGTTGCAAAATGTATGGCATAAAATTTACCATATAGTTTAAATAGCTAATAGGAACTCAGACTAAACTTGTTTCCCTTCTAATATCTGTTTTTGTTTCTTAATCTAGCACATAGATTTTCCTGTACCTTGTCCGCTGAGATTGTTTGAAATGCTGGTAGTCCCTGAGCAGGAATTCCCTTTAGTTTGTGTTGGTGTCAGTCGAGGAAGAGATTTCAACCAGGTGGTGAAGTTTGAGACTGTCAACCCAAATTCTACCTCTTCATGGTTTACAGAAACAGGTTTGTTTGCTGTTTGCATTCAGAAATGTTCCTTCTGTTTCTGTTATAGGTGAAGCACTGGAAAAGTGGTTTCCTCTATGAAACTAATGGTTAAATTATTAAGGCTAAATGATCATTGTACGTTTCCATTTAAAGAGGTGTCTGGTTGTACCTGCTTGCACATGCACTTTTTTTTTGATGTTTCTACTTGTTGAACCAATTGGATTTCTTGAGATTTTGAGTATAGCAGAGGATGGAGTTCTGGTTTCTTGCATATCCTTAAATCAGGCTTTACTTGACTATTACTTGTTGTGCTGTTCTGTGCCCTGCCCTGGCACCATGACTTCTGTTTCTTTGATAGATTTTAGTAGAACTGCACGCTGAGGAGCTTTTTTTGACATCACTGTAGGTGTGATTTGGCTCTCTTGCGGTAAGTTATCATGGTTAGAAATAGTGTTAACAGCTGAGAGACAGCATATTTCTGTTACTCCAACATTCATGAAAAGTGGAGTGGGTTAGGACCACTGACAGTGGGAAACCAAATACCTGTCTGTCACTGGTCTGGGTGCTGTGAGTGAAAAGACCACCACCTGAGCAACAGCAGAAATTCTTTTAAGCAGGAAGCGTGCCAAGAATTACTTTTCTAGAGTTGCAGGTTTCCTCCCAAAACTTGGAAACAGTAGGGAGCTGGCCCCTGTCATAGCTTGCAGGTTTAGAAGCAGTAAATAACTTTATCACCAGGCATAAAACCCTTGTTGATCTGTGATGAATATGTACATAACCTTGTGCTGGCATATACATGTGTATGAGTCCAGCTCATTGTGTACCGTGGAATTCACTAACAAGTTTCTGCTATGAAGACACCTGCTGACTTTCTTGCTGCTGAAAAGTGTGTCAGATTTTGACGCAGCTTAAAGCATAGTTGCAAAACCCAAAGTGATCAGTGAATGGCAAATCAATGCATATAACTACTTCAGAGTTAGTGCATTTTATTTCCAAATGTATGCATATATTTATATAACTGTATGACTTCAGTAGAGTCCATAACAGTAGCACACTGAAGAGAAGTTCTTTGGCTCATAATGTTCTGCTGTCCTTTTTCTCTCTGTGTTGTCTGCATCAATGTGTAAACACAAGAGTAGGAATCCCTTCCTGGTTCCTTTTTTTAATGTGGAAAATTTAACATTGCAATGAGTCTTCTAAAAATACTTCTTTAGCTTCCTTGAATCATTTGTGTGTTCTCATGTTTTATCTATGTAATTTTCTCCTGTTTGTTTGACTCTAATTTAAACGCTCATGTTGGTTTATTCCTGTCCCCTGCTGGCAGGAGAACAATAATAAAATGAAACACATTTTTAGGAAAGCATGTATCATGTGGTCACAAATAGCTTCCATCAAATTGTTTTCACTGTTTCACACTTTATATGTCTTCAAAAGGTCTCTAGAAGACATTTACACAAAAACTAGTTGGCAGAGATTTACTGCATTGGACTTCTCCCCTTGCCATCCTTCTGTTAGCTTCAGCCAGTGCCGTGCATGTTTCTGCACTGCATAACGTGGTGGCACAGATGTGTACCCTCCAGTCCTTCTGTTGTGTGCTTTCATCATGGCTGTCTCCACCTTTGTTTAAGATTATTCTTTAGAAATTGCTTAAGATCATAAATGTATACCTTCCAAGACAAACAGCAGGAAAGAGATGGAGAGGCCATCTGAAGGAACACATTTCTGTCACCATCCTTGAGGAGTTTCTTTTCTTTTCAACAGGACCATGGATTTTATTATTTAAGTGAAAGCAGCTTTTGTATTTTAGGTGGTATGTTCCAGTTTCTCATCTCTAACAGATTAACTGAGTTTCTCTTTTCTGTATGAAAGAATGCCTACAGAATTGCTGGCAGTACTACTGAATTAGTAAGAGCTGCTTTTTGTGTAATTTTAATGTTAAAAAACAAATGGACCAAAACTTCACTTCTCTTTTGAGTTGACATGTCCACTAGTCACTTGTGGATCAGATCCCCCTGTTTGCTGTGATGGAGACTGCTGCAGCTGTAACCCATAAGAGAGGAAGATAATTCTTCCTTTTAAGATTTTGGAGAAGGAAATAATCCCCTATTTTTGGAAGGCCTGGGGAAGGGAAGTCTGAAAATGGCAGTAGGAATTAAGTACTAGTATAAAAGTCCTTAGCAAGATAATAAAGGCAGAAGAAAAATGGAATGAAACAGCTTTCAGGTTTAGTGTGGATAGTCTCATCTATCTGCTTTTTTTTTGTAACAGCAATATTAGATGACACTAACAGAGAATAAAGGGAGAACAATGTATGTGTGAGTTTGCTTTTGTGATACGGCTCAGAAAAGGCTGGATTAAGTCCATACTTTAATATTACAGCTTCAGTTTTCCTGTCACAGTCAACATGGTGCATAAGTGGACATGCCTCTCTAAGAGAAGAGAAGTATCACTGGTAAGATGATTATTTTAAGTAGATAAAAAAACCCACTAACCCATTAAATTGCCTCAATCTCTAGAACTTCCATTTCAGATGTCATGGTAATGTATGTTATGAACTAACACTCTCATTTTTTTATAGACACTACAGAGACGAGTGTTGTACATGTAACACAGCTGGAGAGAGATACCATTTTGGTGTGTTTGGATTGTAAGTTTTAGTATCAGCTAAATATATTAATATGCATGTGCATGCATACTGTCTTCAAATTGTGGGTTGACATATTCTATTTATTGTCTAGGCTGCATAAAGATAGTGAATCTGCAAGGCAGGTTAAAATCCAGCCGCAAACTGTCATCGGAGCTCACGTTTGACTTTCAGATTGAATCGATAGGTAAGTTGGATTTAATTATTAATATCAAATATCTGGATAGATTAGAAGACCTGGGCGATCACCAATTGTATGAAATTCAATGAGAGCAAGTGCCAGATTCTCCAGTTGGGATCGGGTAATCCTGGCTATACATATAAACTAGGGGACTAGAAGCTGGAGAGCAGCTCTGAGGAAAGAGATCTGAGGGGGCTGGGTTGATGAAAAGTTGAATAGGAGTCAACTGTATGCCCTGGGGTGCCTCAAGCCCAAACTAGCTAGCTGGTCAAGGGAGGTAAGTGTCCGACTCTACCCTGCACCGGTGCAGCCCCTCCTCAAGTACTGGGTGGAGTTTTGGGTTGCTTTAATAGAAGGCCTTGAATAGACATCAGGCTATTGGAGTGTGTGCAGAGAAGGGCGACCGAGATGATGAAAGGCCTGTTGGGCAAGACTTAATGAGGAGCAGCTGAGGTCTCTTGGTTTGTTCGGCTTGGAGAAGAGAAGGCTGAGGGGTGACCTCCTCACAGTCTACAACTTCCTCCGGGGGGCAGTGCAGAGGCAGATGCTGAATTCCTCTCCTGGTGCCCACTGATAGGACAAGGGAAAATGGTATGAAGCTGCATCAGGAGAAGTTCAGGTTGGACATTAGGAAAAGGCTCTTCACTGTGAGGGTGCTTGGTCACTGAAGCAGGCTCCCCAGGGAAGTGGTCATGGCACCAAGCTTATCAGAGTTCAAGGAGAGTCTGGATGATGCTCTTACTCTTATAGTTTGGTTTTAGCTAGTCCTGTGAGGAGCAAGGTGTTGGACTTGATGATCCTTATGGCTTCCTTCCAACTTGAGATTAATTTGTTTATTGTAACAGTGCAGAACTGGAGATGCTGTCTTTGGCATTTGAAACACTACCTCATGTATATGACTGTGTGAGAAGGCTTAGTGAAGGGTTCAGTATGCTGTGTAATGTGCTTCCCTGGGACCAATTGGAATAGAGTATTAGCCCAGTCAGGGAAGACTCCAGGGTTACATGTCTTGGGAATATGATGAAGACCTTCAGCCTCTAAAGGAATGCATTGACACAAAGTATGCAAACTCTGTGAATCACTCAGGGGTAACTCATTCTTCATGTGTGTTCATGCAGTCCATTTTTATAAAGCAGCTCAAAGATCAAATTATATGTCACACTTTACATAGATGCTTTTTTCTTGTGAAGAATCAGAATTAATTAGATTTGTAAAACAGAAAGAATGCATTTATTTTGCCAGTTGTCCAGTGGTTACATATCTAGATTGCATCACATGCTTTTGAAAGGAGGATGAAGAAGGATATATGCACAGATAGAGGGTAGCACCAGAATAGGAGGAACAGTGGGAATAAAAAGAATGAGTTGGAGAGAATTTACAGATTTCAGAATTACAGTCGTGTGCTTTGGGCCTTAAAAGCATGAGTTGACATGCCTCAAAACTAATTCCAGTTTTCTTTCATACCAGTCTGTCTACAGGACAGTGTGTTAGCGTTCTGGAAACACGGCATGCAAGGAAGGAGTTTTAGATCAAATGAAGTGAGTATTGCATTTTGCTTCAAACTCTTGACTAGTAAGCCAGTTAGAGGATAAATGCATAATACTGTGGTCTGAAAAAGAGTGAACCATTTCAGTAGCTTCCTATGTTAGACCTGGAAGCTGGAGTCTCGTTCTGAGTGTGTTTCATAAGCTACAAACTAAATAGTGAAGCTATAGAAGAGCCCCTATGAATTCTAGCATACAGAGCAGAAAGCAAGAAGAGACCAGGCCACGATGCCATAGAAAATATGCAAGTCTAATTCTTGGTAACATAAAACTTGAACCAAAATTTGGGCTTTGCCAGTGGTTGCACACTCCACTGCATTTTGTCAGTGTTGAATGAGTTGCCTGTTGTTTTTTTAGTCTCTTCCATATTTGTTTTAACTTACAAGTGCTTTGAAGATTTTAGTGCCCAGCTTTCACAAGAAGTATTTTCTGTTCTCAGGAGAAAAATGTCAGATTGACCTAAAGATTTTTTTCTGAAATTTCTGTGTAGTCCTTTTTCTAAGTCAGTTTGATGTGATTTTTAGACGTAGTTAAACCATTATAAGTACCTCCCCTACTTCTCTTCTTCTTGCTGTGAACCTTTGCATCTATGTGTTAGTGGATTTGTAGGATTTAAATGAGCCTTTTTAATTCAATTATTAAAGAATGTTTACAGACTTCACTGGTTGTTTCATCAGTGTTGTGTTGGCTGAGATATTGAGTTCATTATGACTAATTTGTATTTCAGTGTACACATACAGTCACACCATCCCAAACTTAGATATTCCACATTGTTGAAAGACTACATTTATTAGTGCAAAGCCACCACTTACATTATCTGTGCTGACGGTAAGCCTGCTCCTGGTGAGAAGTTGAACCAAACGCTAGAGTGAGACTACTTATTTCCAAATCTGCAAATGGTTCTTATGACATTTGTGCATGTTTAATCACTGGGCATGATTGTCCTTCTCCCAGGACCTCACAGAGGTGAACTGAAGCACTCTGCTGATAGCACAGACTATGAGGAGGAGGTGATGCTCCTAGGCACTTTTCCAACTCCAGACTCCTACTAGCAGCATTCTGCAAGGCTCAGTGGATTACCCATTGGCACTTAGTAGCTCTGATCTGGTTGTTAAAGTATATAGCCCGTAGTGTTGCAGCATGAGTGGATATTGTTTATGTAAAGTATAAGGAATACTGTCTTCTTGCTTTGTAGTTGTCAAGCCAAAGCCAGCAGCTTAAACAAAGATCAGAAGGCAGAACTGAGCTGTTGTCAGAAAGCAAACCACCTAAAATCTTTTCCTGGTGAAACATATAAGCTCTCAGGCCTTTTAAAATTCCTCATTGTTCCTGGGTGTTCTACTAGTGACAGCTGTTAAGAAAAATATAATCTCATTTTCATCTGTTATATGAAAAGCCTGCATTAACAGGCTCAGATCTTGACTTTATTGATACATTTTGGGGAATTTTAGGCTGTGTAGGATGTAGGAAGCAGTTACATGTGACAAAAACCTGACTGACCTAACTGCAGCACATTTGTCTTTGAAGACATTATTAGTTCATATTCCCTAATTTAATATCAGTTGGTCTAATTGGAGATGATTTGAGCTTCTTGCAAAGTTATTTCTTTCCACAACCATGTCCTTCTACAGTGGTTTGATTGAAAGAAGAATGAAATGAGGAACTGTGTGAATTCTGAGACAAGACACTCAAAATTTGGGCCAAGATTGTCTAGACTGAACCGCACAACAACCAGGAAGTAGTTTACTTAACAAAGTGAGGAACTCTGTGAATTAAATTCTTTTGCAAATTCACTAAGTCAGCTAACACTGCTAGGATCTGGGAAGGAGAGAAGAATTTCTTTTTCCTCAAGAATATGAAATATGGCTGTGTAAGAAAAGAAGCTTTGTAAATGGTGCTGCCACTTCATGGAGTAAGCAGTGGGCTTTGGTTGATTTTTGTTGTTGTTGTTAACTTGATGTTTTCTTTGATGTTTTGATATTCATGCGGTCATAAAGATGTGTCACACAAGTACAATTCACCCACAGTAAACAAAGCTCTTGCACTTGTCTGAAATGCCAAAATAATACGTTCTCTTTTCACAATAGGCAGAAGTACCACAAACTAGGTGTTGTTTTTTTTTTTTAAATGTTTTCAGATTATGGAATTACTGCATCATTGCTGTGGTTCAGAATTGCAACAGACTGCATTTTATGTGATTTGCCTGATACATTTTGATTGTCTACTCTAGAGTGAAACAAATTGCACACTGTGGCTGCCTGTTTCAGTCATGGCTTTAAAGAGAATTGCGCTGGTAGCTTGGATGCTGTGCAGTGCTGAGCCCTGCTGTTACGCTTGCAGTTACTACTAGAGGAATTCACATAATGTGGCAGGAATTGCAAAAGACTTTTAGATCTGATTTAATTGACAGTTCCATTGAATTCTGTAGCTGATTTCAATCAGCAATAAATTGGTAACATCAGTCATAGTCAATTCTTTAGGTTGATCTTTTTTAAAACAAAATAAAAACCCTTGTGCACTTAACATGTAAACACTTGTCTTATTTTTATTGTCTAGATCACACAAGAAATTTCTGATAATACAAGGATATTCAGGCTTCTGGGATCTGACAGGTATGAAAAGAAGTAAACATGGCATGCTAAAACGGAAGAATAATATGGGTTCCTCCTACGTTCTAAAAATTCTTTTTGCTTGTTTCTTTTGATTCGTTTTAGCCATCTTACTCATTCCTTTGTGTACATGTCTAGCTTTCAGCCTTTCAAGTTTAATTATCGTAAAAAACCCTTTTCTTCTCAGATTGTTTGTGGGCTTCCAGAAGTACTCAGCCACGCTAGTGAGCTCCTGTTTGTCACATTCTCCAGGAATGACTTCCTTTTTGTGCTGTAATTCTTTTGCTTAACTTTGTGAAGTCTTTATTTTCAGATGATCTGCTGCAGTAGGTCGACTTCTCGAGACAAATGTGAAAAATACTTAAGAATTTCCATATCTCATATTAACCCCCAGAAAGGAATTCTGCTAGTTGTCCTCCCAGCCCAACAGCTCAGGTCATTCAGCTTGTCTGAGCTTGATGCACAGCCCTTTAATTACATGTAACATCAACAACAGGGAAAGGTGCTGTGCTTTATTAGCTGTCTACCAGCGATGTTGGCTGGCTGTGGGTTGAGGGTTATGCCTTATGTGCAATACCTGATAGTTTTTCGGTAGTATGTAATTGTAGTTGATAGTCATCTCTGACCTGAAGGTTTTGCTCTCTGTGTTCCATGGAGGTCAGCTTTAGTATGTCATTTCTCTTGGCTGTTGAGAGACAGCACAGCTCAATTTGAAAATGAGTAAAACTTCACTATAGACCATGACGATGCAAATCATTGCTTTGGAAAAATAATGTCCTTTTCCCCAAATGTGATTCCAACTATTTCAGGCTCACACTGGTAGTCTCCGAAGTCTGAGACAATGTTAAAAGACTTTGCAGTGCAATAAACATTACTTCTGATTTCCTTATATACCGTTTTTCTTGCAGCTCTGTCCTATTTTGTGTTTGAGCTGTGAATGTAATTCCCTAGACAGTTTGTAGGAACTGGGGTTCTGAGAATCCAAAAACTGACATTGGTCTGATAAGAGCTTGCGTTTTCCTTTTTCCTGATAAACAGGGAATGCTTCATGGCATGAGGTGTCATTCCCTTTGTGAAGCAGAACAGTGAGCAGAGAGTAAGTTACCTGAGCAATAGTTTTGAAGCTAGTACCTCTTCTTGGGTGAATGCACAATGGATGGATTTGTGTTTCCCACAATCTTTAGGGTGTCTGGAAGGCAATTTAGTCATGATCATCCCTGGTCTGTTTAGCAGTTGTACAAGTTTTTGCCCGATAAACAATCTCAAATAGTTGGTGAAACAGAATTGACTGCTGATTTCTTTCCTTGAAGAGAAAAGTCTGATCCAGACCTTATGGTCTTTGCAGTTGTAGTGTAGGTCCAGCTAGCCCAGTCTCCTGTCTCCAGTGCTGGTCAAAAGTGGGTGGCCAGATATAAGTACTCTTACTTATAAGTACTCTTAGAAGATATTCTGCACACAGCAATGTTAGAAGATACTCTTAGAAGATATTCTGCACACAGCAATGTTAGAAGATACTCTTAGAAGATATTCTGCACACAGCAATGTTAGAAGATACTCTTAGAAGATATTCTGCACACAGCAATGTTAGAAGATACTCTTAGAAGATATTCTGCACACAGCAATGTTTTCGTTGAGAACTCTCAGCCTGAAAGTCTTCATGTCTGGGACTTTCATAGCTGTGGATTTAGATTACATGGGCTCCAGGAAAGACTTAGAAATACAGAAGAATCAGCTTTGGTCATTTATCATATCCGATGGCAAAGGACAGACTAATGATTTCCAGAACTGGTGCCTCATTACTCGGTTAGCTTTGCCAAGCTCTGGGGCAGCACAAGCCCAGGCAGTAGGGGAGTGATGGCCCCTCTCCAGAATCCCCCGCTGAAAGGATGAGAGGCAACAGACATACATTGCAGTAAGGGAAATTCCACTGGATGAGAGGATAACATAATGGTGAGGGTGGCTGATCACTGCAGATAGGAGCACAGAGAGGCTGTGGGAGATCCATGGAAACCTTGTCTGGACAAGACCATGAGCTAGCTTTGAGTCTGGCCTTGCTTTTGGACTAGGAGTGACCACGGTCAGATGGATCATGGGAAAGACTATTTACAGTTGTATCCAGGGATATTTTAAAATGAAGGCTCACTTGATTTGTTTTTTTTTATTTTCCTTGTAGAGTCGTGGTTCTGGAGAGTAGGCCGACGGATAACCCAACAGCAAATAGCAATTTATATATCCTGGCAGGGCACGAGAACAGTTACTGAGAGCAGTGTGCAACAGGCAGCTGGCTGTGACAAGAGGACACTCGTGCTGCAGCAGCATTTGGGGCTGGCTCAAATTGTGCAAAAGCTGCAGTAATCTGACTTCAGTTACTTTATAATTTATTGTGGCACGAGAGGAAGATGAGAATTGTTTGTGGTATGGACACATAAGCATTACTATACCACAGAAGTGCTTAATTTACTGTTATGTAATCTTTGTACATATGCAGTATTTTCCAGTAAAACTTCTTGCTGAAGACCTCCACTGACTTTCTGTAGATAGCGCTTCTCCTGTTGAGTACAAGTGTCTTACCTGTACAGATGTAAAAGTCACTGAGGATGCAAAAATGAAACTGGGGTACTATTTGAAGGACTTATCATGTCTTTATAATAAAGTGGGATACTAGCAACAAATATAGGACGTTTAACAACACTATTGTATTTTATTATATGTAATTTACTAATACAAACACATCTTAACTTTTAGAAATTGTAACCAAGGCTGTAATCAGATTACAATCTTGTTTTAATTTTAATACAACACACTGGTGTTCATGTTTGCACAATGTATTGAGATGTGATGTATTTAGTCACTAAGGTAAGCTGTGACTTTGTGGATATGACTTGGGCTTCAGAACTCTTTTTTAGTTTACTTGGGTAGTTTTCTTTGTGAAACAAACCAGTTAAACATCTGTATTTTTATATTTAATTAAAACTCTCCGATTACTTCTCTGTGCTTGAAAACAATGCTTTCTGGATGGGTGTCAGTTCCAGACTAGTGGTACCTGGCTGTAACACTGCAATAAGTGTTTGAATATATACCGTGATAAAAATTAGTATTTCTCTTTGTCTTAGCAAATAGTTTCATATCAAAATGAAAAAGAGCAACATTCAACATCGTGGAAATGGCTCAAAGGTGTTGCCATTTTGACTTTTTTTTGGCCTTATAACCATTTTCACACTTTTCTTAATTTACAACATTAGCACATGGCCAAAATAATTCAGTTACTACCTCATTCAATAAATACAATGGTTACTACGCATCACAGGAACTTAGTTTTGATCAGAAGTATTTTTGATTGCTGTTTTCCAATGGAGTATGTAAATGCCAAGTTTTAGCAAAATGCACACATATGACTCCTTTTTTTTGTATATGTTCTTTATATTTTATTGTGATAATATACACTAAAACCAAACTAAATTTAAAGTGATTTACGGCCTGCATTATTGTTGTGATTGGTAAATCCTTTGAAATACGTTCCCTAATGTATATAATGTAAAATAAAATTTTTTAACGTGTTGTTGTACATTTAGATTACTACCTGCCCTAATTTTCCACATAGGACTAAAATGGAACATCCTCAGTTTTGATTTCTGCTATTAAATGTTTGTGCCAAACACAGAAGCTAGTTATTTCTGAATGTCTGAATAACCAGACTTTGGTCAGGCTAGCACTTGAGGGGGAGGCGTTATTACACTTTTGGCCTTCAGGCAATGGACAGATGTGTTTTGAGATGGAAGTCTTTCCGAATTCCAGCTTGTTTGATTTCTTCCCTCCTTCACTTGCTTTTCTACCTCTTTTGATTGTAAAACTGATTTTTTTTTTCAATACGGCATTTTTTTCTCTTATGGACTGAAGCTTGCTGTCTCTTCTGGCTGTCTTGTCTATTCCTTGCACTTGAACCTCAGATCTCTCCTTCATCCCAAGTTCCTCAGCTGAGCCCATGGGCCTGCACGTCCAGCAGAGCAAAAGGTCTCCTGTGCTAGTCCTCCACTTGCCATAACCGACAGCTTACTTGAGCCACACGGAGTGGCTTACCTCCATCTTGTCGTCCTGGAGTGCAGCAGAGCCAGGAAACTGAGTCACAGACGTAATGAGGTTAGAGCAAGGCTCTGGCCTTGCAGCTAGTTGATACAACTTCTCTTAAGAATGTGTGTGGTCTCCCTTCCTCCTCCCAGCCCCTTCCATTCTGGCTGTTATTGCTGGTTTCCAGACAGCAGTCTGAGATGCTAACAGGTGGAAGTGTATTCTGACATGGCTGTGGGGCATTCACCAGCCTGGGAGCAAAGTTGGATCAGGGCAGGGGCTGAACTTGGGTCTCAGTCCAAACCGTGCTTTCATAAAGAGAGCAGAGAGGTGGGGCTGATTGGGTCCATTGCAGAAGTGCTCCTGAAAGTTGGGAGGATGTGAGAGAACACTGCTTTTGTCCTGTTCTTGCACATCTCTACCTGCAGTGCTGCTTGCCCCTGTCAGAGACGAATCTGGTGACCTGAAAAAGAGGGAGTTCAGATTCAAGATCTAGATCCTACTGCCCTTGACCGAAATGCTGAGAGCTTGCAATGGGGCTGAGGAAACTCAGCAATGCTGCAAGTAGTGATGGGGATGGATGAGTCCCTCAGGCAGGAAAGGGTTTCTTACACCTCATAGGGTTCGGCTTTAGCAATAACACTGCTGGTTTTTGAAGGAATCTACATGAAAATGTGTGTGTGGGGGGGGGAAGCTGTTGAAATCAGGGAACTGCCAAACCCTCTGGCTTCTCTTCAAGGAAATGCTCCAGGTTGGTCCGAAATATGAATTACAGGGAGTCATGTTCAGGCCTGTGGCATCTACTGAGGGTGCAAAAGGAGCTGGGGCAATGTATCTGGGGAGGGGGACATAGACCCTGGTGGGCTCCCAATGAACAGGCAGTGTGTGACACCAAGCAAATAACTGAGACATGAATATTCTTGCCTGTCATCCTTGTTCCAGCATGCTCAGAGCAGAAGTCTTGACTATCTGACACGGTATCTGACGCAGAGCTACGGGTTGAAGTCAGCCCTTCATGTTGCTCCCCAACAGCAGCTCACTATCTTCTCTTCCCATCCTTGGCCTCTCCCTTGTCCCTTGCCTTAGAAGGTGGGGTGCAAAGATTTACTTTTCACCCCCAGCGTTGTTCTCCTCCTTCTGCCCTGCCAGGCCCCACAGACCACCGTGCACTTTGTCCTAGTTAAATCACTGGCCGTTTTTCCAAGAACCAAGCTTACTGTCCTCTGTGGAGGTTGCCCTTGTGCCGCTCGAATGAGGTGTGTAATCACCTCCGTTCACACGTAAACTGGACGGTGCCTTTCTAACACGGACACAGCGCTCTCCAGGGAGAAGGGAGGGCACCTCCCGGCCCCAAGCTCTGGGCACTCAGCTGGTTCTCACAGGCAGATACCTGGTCACCCTGGCAAGGGAAGCAGCCGAGGAGCCCGCAGCAAGACCAGCGGGGCTCTGCCCGGAGCAGAGCCTTGGCGCCGTTATTGTCAGCGCACCCACGAGGGCGGGAGCCGGGAGCGTGGCTACGCTGGGGCCCGACAGTGACCCACAGGTCCCGGAGCGAACGCCCCGGCCTGCGCGGCTGCGGGGTCCCGAGCGGGATCCCGATCACCGCCTAGCGCCCGCCCCCTCCGCTGCCGGGGCTGCTCGGGTCGCGACGATGCCTGAGCGACGACACCCAGCCCCAGACAGCCGACCAGCCCTCCCGCCTCGCAGAGCGCCACGGGACGTTGCCGCGCCATGACGTTACTTCCGGCGGGGCGGGCCTTTCCAGCGCACGCAGAGCCTGTGCGGGGGAGGGAGTGCGCGCGGAGCTGGGAGGAGGCGGCCGCGGCGGCGGTGGTGGTGGTGCTCGTTCTCTGGCCGCCCGACCCCGCCCCTCGCGGCCTGCGCGTTGCGCCGCGTGACCTTCCGTCCCCCTTCCCCCCCGCAGCCGCCCCCGAGAGCCGGGGCCGGGAATGCGGCAGCCGCCGCCGCGTCCCCCCCGCGCCGCTGCGGGCCTCGCGCCGGCGGCGGCGCCCGGGGGCCGCCCGGCCTCCTGCTGAGGCGTTGGCCTGCGCCGAGCCCGGCCCGGCCTGCCCGGCCCGCCCCGCCCGCCGCTCCGAGCGGGCCGGGCCCGGCGGCGCCATGCAGGCGCAGCCGCTGCTCTACGAGTTCTTCAGCGAGGAGAACGCGCCCAAGTGGCGGGGGCTGCTCGTGCCCGCGCTCAAGAAGGTGAGGGCAGCGCGCGGGGCCACGCAGAGACCGTTCCGCCCCCCCTCCACCCCCCAGGGGCTCGCACGGCGTCGGGGGGGCGATACAAGCCGTGGGGAGTGACTACCAGAGTTTCGGTTTGGTAACGTCGGGCTTGGCGACCTGCAGTGCGCTTCTCTCAGCTTAAATGTGTTTTTGCTGAGAAGGCTACGGCCTTGTCAGGAGCACAAAACAGCAGGTGTTGCTTCCTCGGGACGGCGCAGCTTATGCCTGTGTTGTGGAAAGGGTTTGTTTGAAAGAGAGAAAACATCGTGAGGGCTCCTCTTCCCCTTCTGTAGCCAGAGCCCAGAAGGTAGAAGCTTCAAAACTGGAGGTTTCTGACCCCGTTGCTTGAGCTGGCTTCAGATTGCAGACCTCGACGCTCTGTAGTTGTACACAGCAATGCTTTCTGAGACTGTCTCGTTGCAGTGATTAGCTGCAACTTTTGTGTGAAAGATGTGTTCCTAGGGCTCGTTGAACTGTTGCATTCTCTGATGCAGATTGGAAGTCTCAAGTGTTGCAGTTATACTGGTGCAGTATTCTTAATTTCCTCTCACAATGTATTGCTTTGCTTTCTGGGCGTGTTCTTTGAGGTGTCCACTGTGCGGCTGCATCTAGTTCTTAGAAATCTTGCTTGTGTCATTTGTAGTGTGTACTGTTTATGCCTTATGCCTAATGGGTAGTCAGTGCTTTGAAATGACATTTCTGCGCTAACCATACAACTCGCTGCATCTTGTGGTGCTTGGAAGCATCCAACAGAAGCCTATTTGGGAACTGGAGCTACCCAAGGTCTCAACCAGTGAGAGTTCGTTCCTTTAGGGAATGGTTTATTCCATGATATTGCAGAGGTTTGTCAAAAATGGAGTGAGATTCAGTGCTAATGACTACAGGACGTAGAGTGAGGATTCAAGGCAAGTAAGAGCTAAGACTTTGGAATTATTTGCTACATCTGAAGCACAAGGTTTCTTCCCAATGGACAAGCCATTCATGGAATCATCCTGCGTTAAAGATGTTTGCTGAAGGAGTTGGATAAATACCTTGGGGGGAAAAGGAATTCTGGAGTCTGAAGTCAACAGAGAAAGCCAATGATGACGAGCTACCAAGGAAAACAGACTGGCCCTGCAAGGTATAGTTGGTTTTGCTGTGCTGTGCTCTTATTTCTTACTGTGAGTAGAGGGTTGACGAGACTGAGGAGGAGTTAATTCTGAAGGCTTCATACTCAAATTTGCAACTGTCTGACAAGTTCTTTTAACCTCAGTTCTTGAGATCACTGCCTGTTTCTTATGTTCTCTTACGCTGTTGCCCCCTGTGCTCCAGAAGCTTAGTCTGCTGGTGCTTACTATTGCTGTCCCTGTAAAGGCAGGAACAAAGAATCTGTTGTATTGTCACCTGCTTTACTGAAAAGCTGAATAGTGGCATTACAGAAAAAGTAGAAGGTAGATGAAAACATTAAATTTATTTTAATAGCCTCCTCTTTAATGGAGAAGCAAAATAGGGTGTTCTGCTAACAATTAGTGTTGGCTGGGGTGTTTCACCCTGATAAGGGCTCCATAAAAATTGAACCTGTCATAGGTGGCAGGTAAAACTATGAATATGGCAGTGTACTTGCTTTGACAGTCCTCTGTCACTGTTCACGAGAGATGTGTGATGCTCCAGCTTTGCAGCCAGTGGGTTTGAGACACTGACCCCTTACTCTGCTGTACCTAGAGGCCAGTGTGTGGGACTAATAATGTAGTGAGTGTGGCAGCCTATGCCAGTGCGGTCAAAGGGCAGAACTGTCCTGGAGGGCAACTAGTGCCTTGTGCTGAATTACCAGAGCATGTTATCTCAATAGGAATTAGATTATCTGAGGCTGATCTGCATCCTCTTGTTGCTAGAAGAGAACCTGTGCTTTATTTCCACTGTTAGTTAACCAGTTCTTGACACTCATTCTCAGGTAGTGACAGCAAGCTGCTTTCTGAACTCCAGCTTGAAACCAGGTAGTTGCACAAACACGACCATGGTGATTTCCTGCATAGCTGAAAATGAGACTTAATAGTTTGGGAAGACCTAAGTTCAGTTAATATCTCCGATGGGGAGAGTGGTATTTAATTTAACATTGTTTAAGTATATATACCAGGATGGAGTGTTTGCAGCTGTTGGGCAAAGCTACCACACACAGACGAAATCATTAAAATGCCATTGGCCTTTTGTAACTGTGAATTGCCTTATAATGTGGAGCTCAAACTACAGCCTCGGAATGACTTTGTTAAATAGCAGGTATTGTTGAATCTCTGCAAATAGCTTTCTTTTCCCCAATGACTGACTTTGATTCCTTTTTTTTTTTTTTTAATCATGAGACAAACCCAAGAATACGTATTAAAAATAAATCTTCCTACATCAACAGATTCTTAGGAGGGTATGCCTTGTATTTCATAAGACATAAACCTTAACAATAGAACTGTATTTGCATTGGACAGCTGCATTTGCAAAAAGCAGCTCTTGTACCATCCAGATCATAACATAATCCCCTTTCTTCTGATTCTTCCTCAGATGCTGTTGAGATAGACTCCAGTGCACTCAATTAGGAAGAATATGATGTGTACTGAGATGCTTCTCTGCCTGGTCACTGATAATTTGAAGCAGCAAAAATCCTTGGTTTCTGATGAAAGACAGTAATCATGATAATGAAGTACAAGAAAAGGAAGTAAGAATAACAGCTGGTGTCTGAATTTGTAGTTGCAGAGATGGACACAAGGTGAGATGCTGGCACTGAAGACAGAGGATGCAAGACGCACAGAACACCGGAACTCTTGGGTGACTGAAGATGAAGATACATGGTTTTTAATACACCTTGGAGAACAGACTCGGAAGAGGCACCTGCAAAGTGATGCCTCCTCCAACACTGGTGTTTCTTCGCTAGTGAATTTGCACACTTTATTCTGGTCATAATGTTTAGGATAGTTTTTCCTAAACATCTTTCCTTGTGGTTGGATCTTGCTTGTGTAACTCCTGTTTATGTAGACAGAATTTCTCTGCATGCCCATGACTTGCTTCTTCCCTAATATGTTGGGTTTTACAGTAGAAGGCGAGTCATCCTTACTGATTGATACCTTAAGCAGTTCAGTGATAGAGAAAAAGAAAACAACTTTCTTACTGTATACATAGTCTGCTGTTTACCTACTTCAAGTTGTTTTGAATGGGTTGAGCAATTAAGGGATGCTGTCAGAATTTGTTATGGTTAGAATGGTTGGACTGATGTGGCTTGACAACTGAGGGAGATTTTCTTCCACAGTTAAGGAGACTGTTCCAGACAGCGTGCTTCGCGCTACTCCGTGTATCATTTAGTCAGACCTTTAGTCAGTACCTTGCATGGAGCATAAGAGATGAGAAAAGCTGCTTCAGTGACTAGAGTGCTCAGGAAGCTGTGGCTGACAGTTATTTCTACTTGAGTTTTAATTATCTAGTTCTTCCAGTAGATGACAGACCAGTTGCCACTTGCCACTCATAATGGCACTTATCTTTGGCACTGCTTCATTGCATATGTAGAATATCCTTACTTTCTGATCACTTTGGGTTCTCTGTTCTGATGTCAAGTTGAGGATGAAGTTAAGATCCTCCTATGGTTCTAATCTTGATTGAAATTTTTTTTTATGGTGCAGTGTAATACTGTTGTCTTGATACATCAAGAAAAATGTTAGCAAAATTTGAGTCTTTCAGCCTCAGTGACTTGTTGCTGAAATGTGGATACAAGACATATTTATTTGGTTTGATTTAGTGAATTTTTAGTTGATCAGGATAATAAAACATGGGCAAGGTTGCGAAATGTCAGCAGAGATGAACAAGAATAGAAGAAAAAAAAATTTATGGAGTGCTTCTGCTGTTACAACACTCATCCATGCAAGCTGTACATAAAATATTTCATCTTGTAGTGTTTTAGTGGTAAGCGGTTGCTTGGCAGTAGTTTTGTTGTCATTAAGAGCAGATGAATAAAAGATACGTTGAATAAAAATAAGTGTTATAAAAGTGTAGACTGGCAAAGTTACTGAAGAAAATTCTTCCCCCCCCCCAGAAAAACGCCCCCTGTGACCAAGTAATTTCTGCTAATAACTTGTCGAATAAACTGTGTCAGCAAAGGTTTAGATAATTGTAGCTTTGGAAAAGGTTTTGAAATATGCTTATGATCAGTAAAGTTTTACCCTCTGACAGTGCGTGGGAAAACAGCTTGGCCTCTTGGCTTGTTACAGCTTCTTCCATTTTATTATCAAAATAGTCTGGTAAATATGATGAGTTTTTTTCCTTTAGACACTTTCTTACAAGCCCTTTGGCCACCACCAGGGAAGACTGTTGGTGTGGCAGTACCTGTACTCGGCAGCGAAGCGTGATTGTTCTTTACCAGGTGTTGCCTTTTGATTCATACTGTGACTTCTTGCCAGAAGGATGGGTAGTCTTGCCCAGTTATGAAAAAAACATCTCTAGCCAGCAGTAGATGCTTCATTTTTATTGCAGTTTGTTATGCAACTTTAGAGTGTTTTCCTTCTGTCATACAGTTTTCTGAAGCTGCTGGAGCTTATTGTGCTGGAACTTGGTTCAGTGCTGTTTTCTCTGCAGACTTTCCCACACAGAATTTTTCTGGTGTGTTCTGTATTTAGCAGAACAACTAAGAGCCGTGAGTCTGATTGCATTGATTATTAAGGATGGTTTAGGAGGATTATCCTGGTGTTTTTGTGCAACACCTGAAGTTGTTTTGAGAGATCTTTGGAGTGGTTTTTTTCATCATAAGTTGCAATTTTTCTGCTTTATGATCAAGGTAAATTAGTCTTTTCCTCATTGTTGTGTGAAGAAGATTTATCTGAAAACTGTTGCTTAAGAAGTGTGGTTTAGTATCAATTAGATTTGTTAAATTCACTGTGCGAGTCTTCCTTTGTTATCCATTACCAAACACCTCTTCCTAGGGCAGGATGAGCTGCTGAGTGTCAGTCTAGACTTGAGTTTGGGTCATCTTGTGACCAGCCTAGGAGTTGTTGTGTTGGACCAGCTGGAGACCAAGCCTCTGTGTAAGTTGAAGTTGGTTGATCTGCAGTCCTTTAACTGAAACTTGTTTCTGGATTTGGTCTAGGTCCCTACTGCTTCGCTTCAGGCTTGTGGGAGTGTTTATATTCTAATTTATTAAGTAGAGTTTGAAAGAAGTAGTTTGAGAAGGCTTTATTTAAAATAAGTTGCTACGGATTATAAAGTAAGGTCAGATACATTTATCTTTGGATTATTAAGCACTGTTTTTTAGTTAGTTTCATTGACTTTTTCTGGTAATTTAAATTTATGGTTGCTTAATTTTTAAGCTGTTGCCATTCCTGATAGAAATTGCTTGCTTTGGTTGATTTTAAGAGAAGGAAATGAAAAATAAAAAAGCCAGATGGTCATACCATAGGATTTTCCTGGAGTGCTATGAGTTTTCTTTAGCAGACACAGCTTGTCTCTGTTTATGTTCATAAACAGAGCATGAAAAGCTGTTCAAGAAATACTGGTTCAGCTTATCCTCAAATAGAGTCCCGGTCATTTCATTTTTGAGAATTAAATAAGATAGAGAAGATGGAACATTCAAAAAAGCAATAAGATGTGTTGAGTGAAAATGCATCCATGGAGGCAGGGATTTGTAACTGATATAGACTGTCCATTAAAATTTGTTGGGATATTTTGAAAAATTGAAGCTTCTCAAAAGATCTTAAGCTGCTCTTTTAGTAATTTCCTTTATCCTAAGATAGACATTTTGAGGTGTGTGTAGGAGGGAAGGGATGGGTTCTGTCATTATTCAAGGGAGAGGTTAAATGTTTAGATTTGAGTCTTATCTAAACATCGCTACACTTAGAAGTTGTTAGTCTTTTTTTATTGTGTATACCTAAGATAGGACTGTGAAGGATCTGGTGGGATTCAAGCCATACTCCTGCCTTTCAAAGGTGATAAGGCAGGGTGGCCCATTTTTTTTTTTTAAATTAAAATCTGAACTGACTTTATGAGAAAGATGGAAAGCCCCTGGTAACTTGATCTTTTTTGAAACTGGTCACGTGGCAGTGTACGCTAACAGATGTTCTCATTTCTTGTTTTCTCTTACTTGCATCTTACCCAGTCTTGCATTATGTGTTAGATAATGGACGTTGTGAGACTTACTTTGAGTACCCTCAAATAACACTGTTTCATTCTCAGTCTGAACCTTTGGGTACTGCAGTGTGTTTCTACATGTGTTTCTATGATAATTGTACACCAAGTGATCCTGTAATTTTCCTTTTTAATCTAGTAGTCTAGTTGTTTTCTTGCTTTTACTTGTGTGGTTTTGAACCCTGAATGATGCTAAATCTCACTTTAAGAGCAATGAAGCTTATTTGCTACCTGTCTAATGTAGATAAAATACACTAGTAAGCCAATGGCACATCAGGATGTTTTCTTCTACTGAGAAGGATTGTCTATCATACTACAGTAGAACTTGATAGTGCCGGAAGATTATGGTCTTTGACAAGGATGATGTAATTGTCGCCCCAACATAAATGGTTAGGAAAAATGTTTGGAGCTTTATCTCTTGAACTAGGAGCAGGTTGTCATTTTTTATTCTGTTTTGGCTTATGATGGATAGTGTTTCAGGTTGTGACCTGATGTGGTATTTTAATTTGTTTATTCATATTGTTACAGACTGAAAGAGTTGTGATAAGACTGATTTAGTCTTCAGTCTGTTTTCTAAGCAAAGAAGAAAATAGAGCTGCTCTTTACTGGTCCAGTTTATCATGCTCTGTATTTATAGTCAGATTGACTTGGTAATTTAGCATTTCTGGAAATAAAAAGTGCTAGAGTGTACTGTAGGCAGAATGTGATGCAAATTTGTTTGATTCTGCTTTAAAGTAAACTTTAAAGGCAGCATCTTCCAGGTAGCTCAGATCAACTCTGATCTTTTAGTGACTACTTCTGCTAGTCTGTAATTTCTGGTGTTAAGGTGTTCCAAGCTGGTACAGTGTTCAAGATGTCCAGGTTTGAATTGTAAATAGTGCTAGGGAACTGCTGGGCCTGCTATTGCTCTGGTACATCCTCAAACACACTCTCTCGCTGTGCAGGTTGAAGTTCTTAGAAAAAATGATACTGTTGGCATAATCAAAATAGTTGCATTAGCTAGTCAAATGGAGAGTTCTCCTATTTTTGCCAGAATGCTTTTAAGTTGAAAAAGCAATGACTTCTGGAGATACTTGTCAAGACCTGCTGGATAAGGATGTGCAGTCTGCAAGAAAGTAAACAGCTGATCTAGGGTATTTAAATCTCAACAGGAGTTAAGTGAACATCAGCACTATGCCCAGAGTTTTCAATTGATGAGTTACCTTAGCAGGCAAGTGGATTTCTACTTGAGGCTGTTGTGTGTCTGAACTTCAGAAGATTTAGTTCTTGCTATAACTGCAAACAGGAATGAAAACTCAGGTGTGAAATTAAATAATTATGGCACCATTATTTGAATATATTTGACATGGGTTTAATATTTGGATGACGGAGATTGTTGGTTTTTGCTGTAAGGTGGTTAAGCTCTTGTGTTTAGTGATTGAGAAAACTGGAGGCATTTTGAGTTGTGTGCAGTGAAATGGGGTGAAACTGGAGCTCGAAAGATGTGTTGTGAAAGTTAGCAGTCATCTTGTTCTGGCATAGTATTTGCCATCGGTGTAGGATTGAGATTAAACTGCCTGTCTGTTTAAACTCTGAAGAACTGAGTTTTATGTACATGAAATCTGAGCTGAACTATGCTGTTTTGTGAACTACGGAAGTGCAAAGGAAAGATATACTGGAGGATTGTTTAAGAAGTTAAAAGACTGTCTGGAAAAATAATGAGAGGAGCAAGGAGGACTGTGCCTCAGTGGATTTACACCAGTTAGAGTTTACCGACACTTGTGACATACAAGTAAACATATGAGGACCAAACTTCCAAAACCTCTGAATTGCCGCTTAATGCCAGGGCAACACTGTGGCCTTTTTTTTGAAGTGTTTTTTACTCTAGAGGCTGCATCTTTTTTAAAAAAAATCAGTATGGAAACAAACTTCTAGACCAGTCTTATTTTAGTGAGAGCTAATTGAGAATGGATTAAATAATTAAAGGCTTAATGCTGCTGAAATCATTCCTGTTTCCGTAAGTGCTCTATGTGAAAAAGTTTTGTATTTCATTATTATAGACTGAGTGACGAACAATGAGTTGAAAAGGGAAAAAATCCTATTTATAAACTGTCTTGTACAAGCGGTAGTTTAAGAGCTGGTGGAGGAAGATAAATATATGCAAGGGTTTTCTTAATTGCACTGCTAAACACTGTTATTAATTAGCTGTTTTCTTGACATTAAACATACAGCGATTTGAGTGCATTTAAATTTGAGATTTGTATTTCTGTCAGCTGTTGATGAATTTCCCTCATGTTTGTCTTGTGCGCCTTAATAGAGCTGTGTTTTGTGTTGTTTTTTTTTTCTGAGCTGTTTGACTCATTCTTTTGTCATCCTTTTTTTGCAAGTACTACTTTTTTGTATATACTTTGAGGAAGAGCGAAAACTCAAAGCTTGAATTCTTCTGTTTCCTACAGGTTCAGGTGCAAGTCCATCCTAAACTTTCCTCTACTGAAGATGCATTACAGTATGTGGAGGAGTTAATTCTCCAGTTGTTAAATATGTTGTGTCAAGCACAACCAAGAAGTTTTCTGGATGTAGAGGTATAGAGAATAATTATTACAAATCTGTAATAATTTGAACTGTTACATGAAAAGTTAATATACTAATCACGTAATTACTGCTTTCCTTCTTACATTGTATCTTTGTGTAGCAGAATCTTCCACATAAGGCCTGCTGAGTTACTTAATAGCTGGTTTTCCTAACAATTGAATTTTATATTCAATGTACAGTAAAGCTATATTCTGAACTGTGTTACTGCATAGTTGATAGTGTAACTCATGTAGAGCTGACTGGATCCTTTCAGAAGACCTTTTTTCTCCCCTAATATTGCATGCAAACCATAGCTGCGTAGTCTGAGGCTCTGTGCTGCTTTCTCAGCATGGTGATTTAGGCTGATGCAGCCCTGCCCTCCCGGAAATTTGAACAAAAATAGTTCAGTCGCTTTCTCAGAATCAATTGAGGAACACTTCTTTCCTCTATATAGAAACCTCTTCTCTTCCAGTCGCCTTTTCAAAGATCTACCTCAAACTCGTGCTCAGAAAAGCAGCTTGATGTTGTAGAAGAGATCTTGATTAGAGTTTCTCCATCTGAGAAACAAATGAGTTAAGCAAAATGAGTTAAGCTTCTAAGCCTATGAATATCTTGGTAGTCCTTTGTGCTTAACCATGATTTAAAAACTGGTGTCAAGCTACAGATTCCATATGCAGTGTGCGTATTGGTTTCCAGTGCTCTGGGGCTGTGCCTGTGCTGGGTTAGGTAACAAAATAAGGTGCAGTTTCCTCATGTTCTAAAGGAAGTGAGCTAATGGCAAAAAAAAACGAAACAAACCCAAAAACCCCCTTAAAAAAAAAACCAACAAAACCCAAACAAAACAAAGAGTAACTGTCTCTGAGCTCAAGATTCATGAATTTCATCCTTCTTTTATGAGTGTTGACACCTCTAATGGTGTTCTAGTGTCCTGTTTAATGGCTGGCCTGTTTTGCTACATCATTCCAGTCTGGCAGCTAAGGAGGCAAGAGGTTTGTGAAAGATTTAATGCTGTGTTTTAAACAGTGCTAACAAAAAAACTTGACACACAGTGTTGCGTTATGAATCTTACAGCTGTGAAGTCAGGATGATAAATGCAAGAATGAGAGATGATCAAGCCTCAATTTATCCCCTTGGTGTTTATGCATAATGATACAGTCTTTAATTATGTGGTTATATGCATTTTTTTCCCCCAAGACACCTTCATTGTTCAGTCAGCAGGCTGGATGTGTCAGTGCAGTGAATTGGTATTAGATAGTGAATGAGACTTTTTTTTTTTGGTAGGAACTCTGCATTGCTTTTGTGGAAGCATTGTGATGAGGGAAGTAAAAGAAAAGCCTGTACTTTGGAAAGTTGGGTGCCCCCTTCATAGAATTTTATTCTATCCCAGTTTTTTTGTCAGAAAGTTTTTGTTTGTGTACCTTGTCCTGTACCAGTTCTTTGTAACTGGTCATTAACTACATCTTCCTCATTTCATGATTGCTCAAATGAAGGTCATATTTACGCAAGTAAGCACTTGTAATCAAAACAGTCAGTGGAAACTGTGGTCTGAAAAAATAAAATGCAAAGTTCTCTGACAGATTGGATTTCTGGTATCTTTGAACACCAGGGCTGCCAAAAACATTGAAGCTTGTGGACCTCCAGAGACCTGTGTGTGAATTCCTGCTGGAGAGTTGAGTGCAGTGGAATGGAAGACTTTTGTCATCTTTTTCAGTGACCGTTCTGTACAGGGAATAAAGTGCTAGGTTAAAATATAGTCATGTATTCAAATACTGAATTACCAGGCATGTGCATGATGGGAGCAGATTGTACTTGCAGTGGCAACTGAATTTTGGTATTTCTCAAATTCTAAGCACTAGATTATTTCATGATAATGATACTCTGATACAACCTTATGAGTGTAGTGAGCAGCATGTGAAATGAGAAAATTACGTGTGTTGTACAAGCTTTTATAGTTGAAATACTAACATTAGCAAACATTCCTTTGTTAAGTAATGGAAAGTGATTTGATAATGTAATATTGCTAAGCTCATTCAGATTGTGCATTCACCCTTTAGTCCTGTTTTTTTTAAGGATCGTGTTCAAAAAAGTTTTCCCCATCCTATTGATAAGTGGGCAATAGCTGATGCACAGTCTGCTATCGAGAAGAGGAAACGAAGAAATCCGTTGTCTCTCCCAGTAGAAAAAATCCATCCCTTATTAAAGGTAAGCTGTGAACTAATCTTGCTTTTAGAATGGAAATAGAAGTTGACATCTTACTTTCACATGTTTGTATGCTGCCTGACATGTAAACAAAAAGCAGTAAGAACATCTGTGTTCATTATGTAGTTTTAAGTGTTCCAGTTTAGTTAATTAATGGCATACATTTCTTTTTCACTTAAATTTCTTAGTTCTGTGTTGGATAAACAAATTCAAGAACTCATTTGCTATGAATTTGTTCATGTTGCATTTTGCATGACTAAGAAGACACTCAAGAAACTTTTGGAAATAGCCTTAAAAGTTTAAGTGAGTCTTTTAGGACTGTTGTTGGCTGTAATCACTCAACAGTTAACGCAGCACCTGTGATGGCACTGTTTCTTCTCTAAGCCTACAGACTACCGTGTTTCTGTTGCTAAAATAGACTGTGGGTATGTGATGAGTTTTTTTTGAGTAGGGTCTTAAACTTACTGATTTTTTTGTAACCAATTGTATGTGCTCAGCATTTCATTGACTGAGTAACAGTGGAATACTTATTGTTTTTCTTTCAGGAAGTTCTGGGCTACAAAATAGACCACCAAGTGTCCGTTTACATAGTGGCAGTATTAGAATACATTTCTGCAGACATCTTAAAATTGGTTGGGAATTATGTGCGGAATATAAGACATTATGAGATTACAAAACAAGATATTAAAGTGGCAATGTGTGCTGATAAGGTAAACCTAACTCTTTGTTTCTCATCTTAATGGGAGTTCTAGTTAAATTTTGAAAGAACATTGTCTATTCCTTATTGACTACATGGAGTGTTGTAACTTTGAAATAAGAAATTACTGCCAAAAAATGTGATTCCAATAATAGAGCAAAGCTACCGAAAAGCTAATTGAGCTTACAGAGCTGTCGCATGTGCCTGTTAACAGTTAAGTCTCTCTTCCTTTTGATATCACTTGCCTAATCTCAGCAGCGTGTGAATTCTTTACAAAGTATTGTGAAGCAGCACTAACTTAAAAATTTAGCATTCCTAAGCTCTAACATTGGAGCATTATTTTATAGTTTGAAAAAGCCTGTGTGTTCTCCATAAATAAATAAAACTGTATTGCATGTAAAAAGTAATGTTTCAGTGCTCCAGCATTTAAAACCAAAAAAGACCCACTTGAATTAGCATCTTAGGGGTTCATATTTTTATCCACAAGTAGTCTTTCTTGTAGCTTCATAAAATTCATTAGGTTCAGAGCAAGGTCCCTTATCTGCCTTTCCAGGTGCCTTTGTACATTAGCTTCTGCGACTGCCTCATTATCGTCGCAAGTTTTCCATAGGTTAAAAAACCAAAACCTGAATTTAATCCTTTAAGGGATGAGACTTAAGAATCTCTAGTCCTGCTGAAGTGTTTATCACCTCTTTTCTGTATTTTTATCTTGTTCTGTATTAACCAGTATCTTTGGCTGGCTTTGTCTCTGTTTTTCAATGGATGCCTTTGTCTCATTCCTGCTTGCTTTTTTTTTTTTTTTTTTTTGATCCTTCTTTCTTTACTCTCTCAAGATACCTTGTGAGGTCTTGAAGAGTCAAGTACTTCTTAGTCCAGATAGTAGTCTTGGCCACTCTTGGTTTTGGGTGTATCTGCCTGGGTCATTAGGGGAGGTTTGAAGGCATATCTTTGATATTTGTCATAGAATAACAACAGGAACAAATGCAGTTGCTGCATCCTTCTTTCTATCCTAGGAAAGGTGGTAAGCAGAAGAGCTGTGAAGAAGTTGATTTAGGAACTTTCATTAGCTTACATTGGAGGAACTCTTTGATATGTATACAGAAGAAACTTTTGAAGAGCTCTAAAGCAGGCCTGTTGGTTTATTGCATAAGCAGAACAAGCTCTTGAACAGTGGTCCCAAGATGTTTTCTTTTCAGTTGCATTGAGAAGCTTCATAGTATATTATGTTATATATTATGCCCATAATGTGTTTTACTTGTTTTTATTTTTTGAAATAAAACAACCAGAGCAGTTTCTTGGCCCTGTGTGCCATTTTTTTTCTGAAGCGCTTTCACACTTGCTTTTGTGCCATCGATCCATCCATCTGGAAAATTTTGCCTTGTCTGCAAAAAACAAACTCCATTAAAATGCAAGCTGTTTTTCTTCTCTCTGCTTATGCTTCTGATTGCTCTAAATTCAGTATCTAGGGTATAATTACTTTATTTTGTTTCTGTGGCTTTCAAAGTAGTGAGATATGCACCTCTGCAGCCTGGAAGAATGTGCTAGAAGTGCGTCCATGAAGGAGAGTTACAAATGTTGGGGCATCCTTGAATGCCTGCATTATTACATGTAATTTCCTACAGTGGTGACCTATTCCCCAGAAATAGTTAAGATTCTTCTTATAACCTGAGTTTTGTGTACATTCACTGGCTTTGAAAGATGAATCACCTTCTGATGTTAGAGTTTCAGAAGAAATCAGCCTTAATGCAAAATGTCCATTGTTCTGCTTTCAGAGAAGGTTAAGACCAGGTTGTATAGCAGGGACCTTTGACTCACTAGGGGAAAGAACCTGCTCTGTGCCCCTTTCCCTCCTCGCAAGACCTGTGTTATTTCTGAGGAGTGCTAGGACAAGACCTGGGTGGAGACTGGCTAGTCTAGGTAGGTGCATTTGTTCCAATATTCAAGTCTGTACCTACCGGACCATAGATCCTCAAGAATTCTCTTGCAGAATAGTTAATTTATCTAATATCAGTAATCAACAGTTCGGTTAACTGACATGTCTTCTAGAGAAGCACCTGTAGCAAGCTTTAAAGAGGGAAGACTTCTGCTGTAAGTACTAGGCGAAATGTCCATGTTTGTGGTTTGTTAAGAAATTTAATTCTTGCTTTTCAGTTTTATAATTATTTTGCAAAATACTTTTCCATTCTGTTTTCTGCCATTTTAAAAACTCTAGTTCATACTTAAAGTGTTAGCCTTTCTTCCCATGGCTCTCGGGCTTTGATCCTGCAGTCTTTTCCTCAGTATTTTCAGTGATAGGCAGCAGTCTTGTCCCTGCAGTAACAGGCATAGTTTGCTGTGGCTTTACCTCCATGTGTTTGGAAGAGAGACTGACAAGCAGCGCTCAAGTTCTCATTCATTTTGAAGTTCATATGTATTGTTTGATACGCTTTGTTACTTCCTGGAAGGAGTGTAACTCTGGGCAACAAATTTGTTTATAAATACTGTCCCATCTGTCTATCCCAGGACAAAGGCAGCTTGTGTGTTCAACTTACGGCTTATGCCACATCATTGTAAGTTGTTTGTGGACCCTCTTTAGGTTCTTTTTGCCAAGGATACTTCAAATTAGCATGCCTTTTACTAGTTCGCAGTCAACTTACTTAGTTTAACCTTTAAAAAGTTCTTTAGGTCTCATCAAACAAACCAGAGTGTTATTTCTGTTTGCCACTTGCTAAGTCATTGTGATGACTCCTGACTCAGATACCGTGTTTGGGAGAAGTGTTCAGTGATTCACATTTTTTGAGAAGTTTGAATTATTGATTACTTGTGTTTGGTAAGGCTTGCTGAGATATGAATCGGGACCTCTGATAGTCAAAGGTTTTGGAGATCCTTTTGTGCATTTAGTTCTGCAGTGTGACGAACCACCTTTTCTGATGCCCTGTGCCTTTACTCAAGGGTCTGTTTTAACAAGAACACTCAAAAGTTACTACGGACAGAAACCAGCCCATGTACAGCGTGTGGGCAGGCCAGTATTTCATTGCAGGTAGCTTACAGAGTTCTGAGCACGATCGCGTGTGACTTCCTGTTAAAGCTAAAGCTGATAAGCCAAAAATCATAGAATCATAGGATGGTTTGGGTTGGAAGGTACCTTAAATATTATATGGTTCCAGCCGCACTGCCATAGGCAAGGACACCTTCCACTAGATGTACATCTCCAGAAATATAGATGATGTATGGCTAATTCAGAGTAATAGAACAGAGCTAAATGCTGAATGTGTCTGTGTACTTCATAGAGCTCATAAATTGTAATTGATTTTAGGACCACATTCTTGGAGAGATGCCTGGATTGGTCTAAATGACTGGGAATTCTTAAAAAATTGCTGCTGCAAATGATGACTTGCAAATTTATAGCAGTGAATATTGCTTTGTAATGCTCAACCAATTGCAGAATGATAATACATAAATCTTAGTGCTATCAGTCTGATATCATGGGAGAAATAGATTTCCTTCACTAGTAACTTACTGGTGGGTCTTGAAAAGTTGTTCTCACTTTGTGGATTTTCCACTCTTTCCCACATAGGTATTGATGGATATGTTCCATCAAGATGTAGAAGATTTAAGTGCACTAACTTTATCTGATGAGGAACCCTCCACCTCAGGGGAGCAAACCTATTATGACCTAGTGAAGTCATTTATGGCAGACGTTCGACAATATATAAGGGAACTAAATCTCATTATCAGAGTTTTTAGAGAACCATATGCCTCCAACTCCAAACTATTTTCATCTCATGTAAGTATTGTACAAACCACAAACCAAACCAACCCTACTATAATATCTGTAAATCTAGATGGACACTTCTAGGACTTAACTATTATCCAGTTTAACATGTCGATAGTAGAGGTCACACTTGTCTCAAGTTCTAAAATGGAAATAGTAAAGGAGCACCTGTGGGGAAGCACTGATTTTTGTAGAACTATGGAAGAAACCACCCAGTTTAGTGTATTCACTTGCAGGCCTGTAATTTGAGGTTGGTCACTGTTTTTCTTTGCCATATTTGAATAATTATACATTTTTATATATTCATGTATACAGTGGTTTTTTTAAATTAAATTCTATGACCTTACATAAATTATAAAGTATATAACAAAATATGTCATTAAAAATCTTGTTCTATTTAAGAAAGTGCTTGACTTTCATAGCATAACAGAGTAGCTTTGCATATAGTGTTCTTTGTCTTAGAAATTGTGTCCAGTTCTGTGTTGATTTTTGTCTGGTTCTGTTGCTTTTTGCAGGATGTGGAAAACATATTTAGTCGTATATCAGACATTCATGAACTTAGTGTGAAGTTATTGGGTCATATAGAAGACACTGTTGAAATGACAGATGAAAGTAGCCCTCATCCGCTAGTAGGCAGCTGTTTTGAAGATTTGGCGGAGGTAAGGAAATACTTTTTTTTTTTTTGCTATTTCTATGTATTTTAATAACTTGCACTTAGATGGTAAGTGCATCTCTATTCTGTTAGGTTGGTGCAAAAATAATTGCTGATTTAGCCATCAGCTGTAAAGCAGTGTGTCTCAACTTAGAATAAAGTTTATTAATCAAAATAAGAACCTCTGAAATCTAGGCATTTTTTCCAACAAGAAGCAAGACTATTCTGGTAGCACAGAATTCTCGAGTCCTGGAACTGATAAATTCTTCAAAGGTGTTTTGAGCTATGGCTTGGTTGTGGAAAACCTTCTCTTGTAGGAAGTCATTGAGAAGCTTGAAAATGTGGTGATCGATGGGAGAGAGGTCCGGCGGGGAAGCTGGGTGAGGAAGAGTTTCGCAGCTCAGTTCATGCAGCTTCTGCAGAGTCATTTATGAGACGTGGTCGGGGGTTGTCATTGAGAAGAATCTGTCCTTTTCGATTGACCAGTGTTGGACGTCACATTGCAGTTCTTGGTGTGTTTTGTTGATTCCCTGGCAATGCTTCCCTGCTGTGATGGTTTTGCCAGGATTCAAGAATTTGTGGGGGATGATTCTAGTTGCTGACCACCAAACAATGACCGTGACCTTCTTTTGATGTGGCTTTGGTTTGGGGAAGTGGTCTGAGTGCTTCAATTCCAATACAGCCGCTGTATGGAATGCTGTCTGTTGTCATATAGAATCCATTTTCTGTCACATCTCACAACGCGATCAAGAAATGGATCAGTTTTGTTGTGCAAGAGCAGCGCAAAGCAGACTTTGCAACAGCAATTTTTTTGTATTTTTGTTCAGCCCACGTGCCACCCCTTTGTGGAGCTTTTTTTTATTTTTTCAGCTTGGTGTGAGTGTTGAACAGCTGCTGAATGGGCAATGTTTTGTTCTTCTGCAACCTCTCAAGTTGTTTTGTGTGATTTTCTTTACTCTTGCTCAACTGCTTGTCATCTGTTGCAGAAGGAAGTTCAAGACCCTCCTCATCTTCAAGGCTCTTGTTTCCCTTATGAAATGTTTGGAACCAATGTCGAGCTGTGTGTCGGTTGACAGTCCCCTGGCCAAACACTTGGTGGATATTGCTTGCAGTTTTGGCTGCTTGACATCCCCTTTTGAACTCATACAACTCCTGCCTTTTTCCATCTTTAATTTGACAGTGTATTATAAGTAAGAATAAACAATGAAAACAAAACCATTAGCATAAATAAGGAGAGTGAATTTCACACTTTGAAATGATGAACTACAAGAGCACAGTTAAATTTAATCCAAAATAATAATATTAATAACAATAATAATCCATTGCAGTTTACAATGTCAAAAACTCCAATTATTTTTGCACCAACATAATAGCTGCCTTTGTTTAGGTGGAGATCTCTTCTTCCAGCCCAAACATAATGACTAAGGCTGCTCATTTTTTAGAGTACTTTCACCCTTTTAGTCTCTAAACTTCAGGTTTTATGGGGCTGTTTAAACTTTAGCGTGCACAGAGCCGGGGAGAAAAACACACCTATGACTAGACTTTGATAGAAATGTAAATATCTTGTAAATCAGTTGTAGGTCAGGATTGCTGTGGAAAGACAAAGATCATGGACGACTTTGCCAACAGGCTTGCTAAGCTGGTGAGGAGGGCTTTTGAACTAGGCTCATTGGCAGATGGAAGCCAAAACTTGTAGACTTGGAAGAACTTTGAGGAGAAGGGGTTGTGCATGAAGGCATGACAACAGAGGCTCTTGCACCTTCCTCCTGAGAAGGTGGGATGACCAAAGACTTGTCTGAACTCTGTTTCCTTGGGGTGCGTGTGCTTGTGTACAGATTGGAGGATCTAGGTATCTGAGAACAGTTACAGAGCTGTCATGTGACTGGAGTTAGTGAAGTGGCAGGAAGGGTTGCATGATGAAGGGCTGTATGAACAGACACTCAAGAAGGACAATAGGTGAGACGAGGCCAGAAGGCTTAACAAAAGATCAGCTCAGATACCTGGAGATCTGTTATGGTATGAATGATACTCCTTTTTGAATGTTTGAGGAGCAGAGGGGGCCGCCAGAAGACATGTTGTGTTCATGCTTCTCCTTCAGAGACTGGCCCATCAACAGGTGGCCTAAACCTTCTCTAAACAAGTAGGAGTCATCTTATGACAAGTCCTGGTTGTCTTGGAAGAATAACCCTTCTGACATCTGCTGGGTGGACAACTTAGTGTAGTTTAAGTAATCCAGAATACTTATGGAAGGCACTTGTGACAGTTTTTTGTGGCACATGCTGATGAGCTGACTAAGAAAGGTGCTGCACTTCTCCTTTTTCTCATGAACAAGGAAGAACTGACCAGGATCATTGTAGCTAACGGCAGACTTGGCCTCAGGTGGCAGAGATTGTAGAGTTTAGGGTCATGATAAAAGTGCAGAGATAAGCAGACTGAAGACCCTGAGCTTTGGGAAAGATATGTCTTGTTCAGGGACTTGGAAGGCAGGATCACATTGGTGGTTACCTTGAAGGGTAGAAAGGGCTCTCGTGAGATCTGGCTTATTTTCAAAGGTGGTGTGTTCAAATCACAAGGAATGTGTATTCCCAGTCCCTAAGAAAAAGGGTAGGTATAGCAGGAGGCAAGGATAAATGCTGTTTGGAGTTCCCTATTTAACCAAACGCAGGCCTATCACTACAAGAAAGACATTGAGGTGCTGGAGCATGTATAAAGAAGAGCAATGAAGCTGGTGAAGAATCTGGAGCACAAGTCTTATGAGGAGCAGCTGTGAGGGAACTGGGGTTGTTTAGTCTGGAGAAAAGGAGGCTGAGAGGAGACCTTATTGCTCTTATTGCCTGAAAGGAGGTTGTGGTAAGGTGGGAGTTGGTGTATTTTCCCAAGTAAGAAGTGATTGTTCAAGAGGAGACAGCCTCAAGTTGTGCCAGAGGAGGTTAAAATTGGGTATTAGTAAATGTCTTCACTGAATAGGGTTATCAGACACTGGAACGGGCTGCCCAGGGCAATGGTAGAGTCACCATCCCTGAAGGTATTTAAAAGACATTATAAATGCAGTGCTTAGGGACATGGTTTAGTAGTGGACTTGATGGTGTTAAGGGTTGGACTTCATGGTCTTAAAGGTCTTTTCCAACCTAAATGATTTTGTGATTCCAAAAAAAACCACAAGCTTACAGGAGGAATGTAGAAGTGTTGTCTAGGTAGGTGAAAATGACTTTAAGAGGGCTGCAAGCTCAGCTAGAGTTAGACTTGGTTAGGAATGTGAAGCAAAGCAAGAAGGGCTTGTATAGGTAAAATAGCATGAAAAAGATGGTAGAAAACACAGGTATCTCACTCATGAGTGGGAGGCTTTATGCTGGAGGACATGGAATGGACTGAGGTACTCAGTCACCTTTGCTTGGTCTTTAATGGCAAGATGTGCTTCTAGGTTTCCTAGTTAGGCCTGCTACCAAAGACTGAGTGAGAGAGGTGAGAGTCAAAGATAAAGTTAGACACTGTTGATCTAAGATGCATATATACAAGTGTATGGGGCAGGAAAAGATGCTGAGGCAGCTGGCCAATGTCATTGCAAGACCATTGTGTAGAATTCTTGAAATTTAGTGGTGAGCTGTAGAGCTCTGCAGTGACCGGAGATGAAGTGTTATGCCCAGTCTCAAAAAGACTGATGAAGATTCTGGAAACTAGAAGCTGGTCAGCCTCTCCTCAGTCCCTGAAAAGATGAGAAAAGTCTTTCTAGAATTCACATCTAGCCGTGTGAAGCAATAGAAGGTGATTGTCAACAACCAGCACAGCTGGACAAACTGTACCTAATCAACTTGACTGCTTTCTAAGAGGAGATGACTGGCTCCAAGGGAAGAGTAGCTAATAGCCCTTATCTTGAACGTAAGCAAGGCCTTCAGCGCCATTTCTCATAGTATCCTTGTGGTCAACTTGGTGAGATGCAGACAGCCTAGGTGACTTAGAATGGAGGGAAATTGGCTAGACTGGTAGATACTGCCACTGCTTGGAGGCATTCCTCAGAGTTTGACACTGGGGCTGATACTGTTTAATATCTGCATTAGTGTTGTGGGAAAAGGTCTCTGACTCATCAAGTTGGTAGGTGAGGCCAGATTGTTGGGGGGGACACAGGAGGACAGTGCTACTTCCTGGGGGACCTGACAGGCTGGAGAAATAGACCTTCAGGAACCTCATGAAGTGAGTAAAGGCAGACGTGAAATTTTGCACCTGGGACCAAATGACCCCTTGCAATGGTTCAGCTGCCTGACTGAGGAGCAGTACTGCTCAACAGGGCTTAGAGATTCTCAGGAATCATCAGTGAAAGGTGATGAGATTATGTTAGGAGAAGTGTAGCTGTTGGGTTGAGTCATCATTTCTGTGTAGCACTTGGGACCACATCTGACATAATGTGTCCGGTTTTGCTCTTCGTAGTAGAAGATAGCTTGTATGAGAGGGTTGCCATGAGGGACCGGTGCTCTTCAATATATTTATAAATGACCTGGATGAAGGACTTGAAGGTTTATTGATGAAGTTTGCCGATGACACAAAACTAGGGGGAGCTGTCGATGCTCTTGGGGGCAGAGAGGCCCTGTAGAGGGATCTTGACAGTTTGGAGAGCTAGACAATCACCAACGGCATGAAACTTAACAAGGGTAAGTGCCGGTTCTGCACCTGGGACACGGCAACCCTGGATACATGTACAGACTGGGATTTGAGAGGCTGGAGAGCAGCCCTGGGGAGAGGGACCTGGGGGTTGTGGTCGTGAGTTGGACATGAGCCAGTAGTGAGCCCTGGCAGCCAAGAGGGCCAACCGTGTCCTGGGATGTATCAAGCATGGCATTGGCAGACGGTCGAGTAGAGGAGGACCATGAGGCTGGTGAAGGGTCTGAAGGGGATGTCAGATGAGGAATGGCTGAGGTCAGTTGGTCTGTTCATCCTGGAGAAGAGGGGACTGAGAGGGAATCTCATAGCTCTCGCAAGAGAGAGAGGTGAAACAGATGCTGATCTCTTCTCTCTTGCAACCTGTGATATAGAAGTAACAGCAGGAAGATGTGCCAGGAGAGGTTTACATTGGATATTAGGAAGAGGTTCTTCACGCAGCGGGTGGTGGAGCACTGGAACAGCTCCCCAGGGACGTAGTCATGGCACATGGTCTGCCAGTATCCAAGAAGCATTTGGACAATGCCCTCAGTCACATGGTGTGAAAGTTGGGAGTGTTCTGTGTAGGGTTAGGAGTTGGACTTGATGATCATTTTGGGTCCCTTCATATTAGCTAATTCTATGATTCTCTGATGGTGAAGGAGTTGAGGCCCATTATGTAAAAAGAGGGTTAAGAGTGCTAGGTATATTCAGTCTTAAAAAGAGAAGCCTAGGGAAGGAGATCTTATTGCTGTCTTCAGTTACCTGAAGGGTAGGTGTAGAAAAGACTGAGGCAAGCTCTTGTTTGGGGTTCACAGTAGAGAACTGTGAGGTGAGATGAGAGAGAGCATGTGAATGGTAAAAAGGGTAACCTTGATTAAATACTGGGTGGGAAAAGTCTGCAACAGAACAATTGAACGTTAGAATAGGCTACCCAGAGTGCTTCTGATGCCTCTGTTCTCAGAAGCACTTGGAACTTGACAGAATGAGGCCCTGAGAAACTTCAGCTAGCTTTGGTGCTGGATCTGGCTTTGACCCTGAGGTGGACCCTGCTTTGAAGAGGGAATTGGACCAGCTGGACGACGAACATGGAAGTATTGATTCTTCTCTGTAGGTGTTCTGGGAAAAGTATGAAGAAAAATCTCTCCTATGTAGTGTATGTATTTTTTTTAGGAAAATAGGATGTTCAGATATTGTATTAAGTTTTGTAATTTTTTTGTGTATTTCTTCTTAGGAACTAGCATTTGATCCATATGAATCATATGCACAAGATATTTTACGACCTGGTTTTCATGATCATTTTCTAAGTCAATTATCAAAGCCAGGAGCAGCATTTTATTTACAGGTAACTTTCTTTTAAGTAAGCCATATTGTTGATATTACTATTTCAATTACATTATATTGTTGCTTCAATGCATCTGTTGTTTTAAGACTGAAACTTATTTTGTTTCTAGTCAATAGGTGAAGGCTTTAAAGAAGCTGTTCAGTATGTTCTACCCCGGCTGCTTCTTGCCCCTGTTTACCACTGTCTTCATTATTTTGAACTGCTAAAAGTAAGAATGTTGTGTCAATCTGATGTTTTTTAATAATTCTGTGTTGGATACCAAAGTTTTGTGTGCTCAGTTAGGTGTGAGCCCTTTTACTTGAATGCAAGTACTAAAACTGCTATGGTGAACAAAAAACAGGTTATATGCTCTGGTGCATGCTAAAGCTAACAATGTCAGCTTGGAATTTCATGGAAGTTTTACAGCAACTAATGATTTGTGATGAATAATTTAGAAAGCAGTAGGGACCTCAGTACTCATATTCTTGGAATGATTGTTTCAACAGTGATAAGAGATAATGGCAAACAGCTTCTTAAAGCTGCTAATCTGTAAATTTAGAATCACAGTAGGATTTCACTTCAGGCTTCATTATATTTTCAAAGAAGCTTCAGTGTTCTTGCGGTGCACATGGTAGTTGTAAAGGTGATATCCTGCCTTCAAAGGGAAGGCTTGGTTGATATATACACTTCTTGGGCTTTTTGTAATGAGGCCTTCCCTAGGTAGGGTAACAGTAAAGACTCTTCTTTACATGCGTATTTTACAGAAATATTTTACAGAAAGCTACAGAAAGTTTTTTTTGCTCTTTTCACTTAGCATTGAATCTTTAATTAGTGTAGAGCATTTGTGGCAAACTTTCAGGTAGGATCTTCATTTAGACCTAATGGAAACTCATAAGGGATACAGTGTTCCAAACTTAATAACTTGGGGAAATTTGGACCAGAAGTTAAAAAATGTCTGCTGTTTTGAAGAAATCTAGGTGTGTTTGTCTTGAATGCTTGTTTGGTTGTATTGGGATAACCCAGTAGTTATGTTATCTTTGAATCTAAGTTTAACACTGTTTTTACTGATTTAGATCTACACGTACAGCTTTGGCATGTAGTTCATCTTGTAGAACATGCTTTTTTGAGTTTTGGAACTAATGCTTGATCTGTTTGTCTAGCTCATAGGTATAGGCTGATTTCTCAGACATCTTTAACATCTTTAAGTATTTCCTTTCGTGACAGTCGATTGGAAGGGAGATGTGATGCAGCTTGTCTGCGTTTTATTTGATAAAGACCTGCACAGACATAAAGTTTCTCTGCTCATGCTTTTACCACGTTCTCAAAATGCAGTACTTAGTGGCTTTGCATACTTCCATATGAACATGGCATTCTCTTACATAATACACAAAGCCTGAAGGATTAACGCCTGACACACAGGCATCCTGGGTTGCTTTTTGCCATTGGTAATTTTAGTGGAGGAGAGAGGATATGTATACATTATGGAAATAGGGAGCAGCTCAAGTTCATCTTTTTTAGGGTGGAGTCTAAGCTAAGCCCACCTGCATATTATCAATCTTTTTGCAACTCCTGACCAATGCTTTATGTTAAATTCTTGTCTTTTCTCATTCATGTTCTACACACACACACCCTGTGTAAATCTGATATTGTTGGGTTGAGTTTTGTTCTGTATATGATAACCTTTCAGGTTTTCTTCCCACAGTGTTGTTGCTCATTTGATATTTTAGTGAGACACCAATCACTATGGTCTGTCAGACATGATAGACATAACTAACAGGCAGTGATGCACAGTAGGAGCACATGAAGAGAGAGATAGTAGCTGCCATGGCAGTAGCTTCCTCTGTCAATTAGATGATACAAGTTCACACAGCATATGAATCCCTCTCTCAAGTAGTCCTTGCTGGCGTTAGTATTTGCTTTCTTGTATCTGGAATATTCAAAAAGATTCCAGGTTGGTTATACTTAAAAATGGCCTGTTAGAAGGGTATTTGCAGAATTATTCAGCCATATAGTCCTGACAATTTCATTGATACAAGGTTGTATTGAATTCTTTTGTTTGTTAAGAGACCTGATTTAGTGATTGCAAGCATATCTATGAATAATCAAGTTGACAATGCCATGAAACTGGTGGATTACTTAGTATGAAGAGACAAATGTTGACAAATTCGTATGTGGAAAACCCATTTTATTTTTCTTAAATATAAAATTACTTAAAGAGGTTAGCATTTTTCTTTGAGCTATGTTATGTAATTTATGACCTTGCATTATTGAAGAAAAGTTTACAAAACTTCTAAATAGAATTGGGCACTGTTTCAGATGCTGTAAATTTGTGTGCATGTGTGATGCTCTTTCCTTTCTTTGGGTAGATACTTTAAAATTCCTTTTTTTTCCAAGTAGGAATGGCTCAAAGCATATATAAACTTTGCTCAGATAAAATAGTATGTTGTGGAAAACAGGAGACAGAGATATGGAAAATTCTCTCTTTGCAAATATTTTTTAGTTGGAATTCTGCCTATAATGATCTTAAGTTCTTAGGATGCTTTCATTTCACACCAGCATCTAGTGTGTTTTATTTATTTCTTCAAACTTTTCTTCTTAGATGATAAATAACTTGCCATTCTTTGCTGACTGGCAATTCAACTCAAATAGAAACACTCTTCAATCAAAATTTTTTTTCTTCCTCTTTTACTATGGTAATGTAAGTTTAAAAATCTGGTTTAACAAGGTCTTCCAAGATAAGAAACCATCTTTTTCCAACCTGATGGTATTAAATTTGTTTTATGTTGCTGGAGAAGGCACAGGATGGTGAGCTGCAAGTAGTTTAGGACTTTGGGTTGGTCCTCTTAATTTTTTTACTGTGTGGTGTTTTGGGCAACACATCCCAATGGGCTTTCATTTCACTTTGATTTACAGCCTTGTTTCAGCCAGGCTCATGATCCAGATGGTAACAAATTTAACGAAGCTAGTTTGTGATCCCATCTGTAACTGGTGTAACCCAACCCAGGGTGCAGAATCCCTCAGTCTTAATTAGTCAACTTTGGCAGCCTGCAAAGTTTTTACAGTATCTGAAATTTTAGGTCATTGTCTCAAAACACTGTTTGCATTGCTTGTATTTGCTACAGGCACAGTAGTTAACAGGTTCTTTAGCTTGAGTTACACAGTATCACACGGTTATTACAGGGTTGGAAAAGACCTCTGAGATCGTCAAGTCCAACCTATGACCCAACACCAATATCTATTTGTCATTTAAACGATGGCTCTAAATGCCTCATCCAATATGCTTTTAAACACTTCCAGGGACAATGACTCCACCACCTCCCTGGGCAGCGCATTCCAATGGCCAGTCACCGTTTTGGTGAAGAATTTTTTTCCTAATATCAAGCCTAAACCAACGGTGACGAATTTTTTCCTAATATCAAGCCTAAACCTCGCCTGATAAAGCTTGAGACCATGTCCTCTTGTTCTGTCACTGGTCGCCTGAGAGAAGAGACTAACCCCTGCCTGCCTACAACCTCCTTTTAGGTAGTTGTAGAGAGCAATAAGGTCTCCCCTGAGCCTCCTCTTCCCCAGGCTAAACAACCCCAGCTCCCTCAGTCGCTCTTCACAGGGCTTGTGCTCCAGCCCCTTCACCATCTTCGTTGCCCTCCTCTGGACACACTCCAGCATCTCACCATCTCTCTGGGGGGGCCAGGACTGGACACAGTACTCAAGGTGTGGCCTAACCAGTGCCAAATACAAGAGGATGATAACTTCTCTAGTCCTCCTGGCCACACCATTCCTGATGCAGGCCAGGATACCATTGGCCCTCTTGGCCACTTGGGTACACTGCTGGCTCACGTTGAGTTTCCTGTCTACCATCACTCCCAAGTCCCTTTCCACTTGACTACTCTCCAGCCCCTCTGTCCCCAGCCTATAGCTCTGCATGGGGTTGTTGTGTCCAAAGTATAGAACCCAGCCCTTGGACTTGTTAAATTTCATCCCATTGGAATCAGCCCATCTCTCCAGCCTGTCAAGATCCCTCTGTAGGGCCTTCTTATCCTCCAGCAGATCAACACTTCTTCCCAGCTTGGTATTGTCTGCGAACTTGCTGATGATGGACTCAATCCCCTCATCCAGATCATCAACAAAGATGTTAAACAGGACCGGGCCAAACACTGACTCTGGGGGGACACCACTTGTGTCCGGCCACCAACTGGATGAGACACCGTTCGCTATCACTCTCTGGGCTCGGCCATCCAACCAATTCCTAACCCAGCACAGAGTGCTCCCATCTAAGCCACAGGCTGTCAGCTTCTCCAGGAGTCTGCTATAAGGAATGGTGTCAAAGGCCTTTCTGAAGACCAGGTACACCACATCCACAGCCTTCCTCTCGTCCACCAGCCGAGAGTCACATGGTCATAAAAGGAGATCAGGTTGGTCAGGCAGGACCTACCCCTCCTAAACCCATGCTGGCTGGGCCTCATCTCTTGATCATTTTTCAAGTGTTGCATGATTGCACTCAGGATTATCTGCTCCATAATTTTACCTGGAACCGAGGTCAGACTGACAGTTCTGTAATTACCTGGATCGTCCCTATGGCCCTTCTTGTGGATGGGCGTCACATTGGCCAAATTCCAGTCATCTGGGACCTGTTGGTAAATCATGGCAAGCCGCTTAGCAGGCTCGTCTGCCAGCTCTCTCATCACCCTAGGATGGATCCCCTCTGGCCCCATAGACTTATGAGGATCCAAGTGGCTCAGCAGGTCTCTAACTTGTTCCTCCTGGATTACGGGGGAGGCTATATTCCATCCCGACCCCATCCACCACTTCAGAAGGCCAGTTATCCAGTGAACAATCTGTTGTGTTGCACGATCTTAGTGTTGAAAACGGAGGTAAAGAAGGCATTAAGAACCTCAGCCTTCTCCTCATCTTTAGTTACTGTATTTCCCTCAACATCCAATAAGGAGCAGAGGTTGTTGCTGCTCTTTCTGCCATTAATATATTTGTAAAAACACTTATTATCCTTAACAGAAGTGGCCAATTTGAGCTCCATCTGGGCTTTTGCCTCCCTAATTTTCTTCCTACACGGCTTAAAGATGTCTTTGAACACAACCTGATTTACCGCCCTTCTTTCCAAAGGCGATACACCCTCTTTTTCTGACTTAGCTCCTTCAGAAGCTCCTTAGTCATCCAGGCCAGCTGTCTGCCCCTACGGCTCATCTTATGGCACATTGGAACAGCCTGCTCCTACACTTTCAAGATTTCATTCTTGAAGTACCTCCAGCCTTCCTGGACCCTCTTGCTTTTAAGGACTATTTCCCAGGGTACTTTCCTTAAGTAATCCAAAATCTGCCCACTGAAAGTCCAATGTGGACATCCTGTTCATGCCCTTCCTTGTTTCATTGTTTATGGAGAACTCAATTATCTCATGGTCACTGTACCCCAGACAGCCTCCGACCCACAACATCACCCACCAGCCCTTCTCTATTTGTAAGCAGCAGGTCAAGGAGAGCCTCACCCCTGGTAGGCTCACTCACCAACTGTGACAGAAAGCAATCCTCAATACACTCCAAGAACCTTCTGGACTGCCTCCTCTCGGCTGTGTTAAGATCCCAGCAGATATCTGGGAGATTAAAGTCTCCAAAAAGAACAAGGGCAGCTGATCTTGAGGCAACTTCCAGCTGCTTAAACAACAATAGTTCCACCTCTTCTTCCTGATCGGGCAGTCTGTGACATACTCCAGCCAGGATGTCAGTCTTGATTGCCCCTCTGACTCTTACCCATAGGCACTCAATCTGATCATCACTAGTCTCAACTTCTATGGCGTCAAGAGTTTCCTTAGTATACAGGGCCACCCCTCCACCCCTTCTCTCACGCCTGTCTCTCCTGAAGAGTTTGTAGCCTTCCATGGCAGCACTCCAGTCTTAGTCTCCTTCAATTAATAATAAAAACAGAAAATCACAGATTCAGACTGGCTATAGATTACTTTAAGAAAGTGTTTACTCAGTGTCAGCAAAGCACTTCATTTTCCAAAATCACTTTGTCTGGGGTGCTTCTTTCCAAACACGGTAACTTCCATGTACAATACTGTTTGGAGATAAAGCAGAAGTATTACTGTTTAACATGTATTTGTATACTACATGTAAACTGCATGATGAGGGGTTTTTCTTCTTGTTTAATCCACTGGAGATAATGTGCAATTTTATGTCTGTGTTACAGATGAAGACCTGTCTGCTGAGGGAAATGTAGCTTGACCAAATTCTTGCTAGTGTATGAGTAGGACTGCAAAGTGTATGTGAGTGTTTCTTGGGAGAAAAAGCTGGGGTGATGTAAAAATTGGTTTCAAATGTAAGAAGATATTTCTGGAATATGATAGTAGGTGAAAAATCTAAGCAAATTCTTCGTATAGTTAAACCATGAATACTTATATGACAACTGCAGTGTTGTAAAAGGTACACAAGATGTGCCTTATGGTAGAGGTTGGAGGTGATACAGCCAGGTAAATGTACTTGCACGTTTCCATCTTGCTTGTATAATTTCATTGACAACATTTCTCTTGCTGCTCTCCTTTAAGCACTAGTGAGTTTATGGTTTGTCAGCTGTATGTTTGGCAGCCAAAAGGAAGCTAATAGGAGAAAATAAAACTTTGTAACACGTGTGTGTATACTTTTCCACAAACAATTTAATTAAACTATTTGGGCTCTTTCTTTTATTTCTAGCTGTAGTACGCGTTGATGGATTTCCTATGTATTTGTATCAGAAATAAGTTCATATGCAGGTGTGTCACTTCATTTGTCGATTGACTTATGTCATCTGTTAATCTGTAATGGAGCTGTATCTTCTGGTGTTCTGCTCTTTTTCTTTTTACAAAGGATGGATATAAGCTTTTGAGAAGCAGATGCCTTTGTAGAGGACATTTTTTAATGGGAATTTATTTCCTTGGAGAAAATTTTTTCCATTACCTTACTAAAATTGCTTTTCTGCAAAAGCTGGAGAAAATCTGATTAAAGTAAAAGTAAAAAATTCCTCCTTCCACTTTGCTTACAGTCCTGAGTGATGCCTGAGTTGTGTTATTATCTGCTGCTGGGCCAACAAAAGCTGTACTTCGACTCCTTGAAGCAGGGAGTAGGATGACACAGGGCGAGACTGAACTTATCTAGATGATGCCTTCTCTGGGGAGTCAAATGAGGCACTAACTTAACTCCGACTTTTGACTTCACTTATATGTTTAACTGTAGGATTCCAGAGTCCTGTTTCCTCATCCATTTTCTAGCAACACATGCAGTGCAAATTCTCCCCAGTACTGTGGGAATTAGGAGAGATGTACTAGGGCAGACTGTTCTGTAAGCCTGGTGATCTGCTCCCAGTTTTCAGTTATTGCTGCTGATGGTGGTGCATAGCTCTGTAGCTTACATAGCAGCTTATTTAACTGAACACACAAGGCCAGGCTCTCATGAAAATAGTAACTTGGACAAATTTTGATCCTTTTATAATCTCATCTAAATCAAATTTTGACACAAGTAATCCAACAAGGATTGAATGTTCAGAAGCTTATTGTAGCCAAGATTTATGACCCCTATAGGATGATACTTGTTTTTGTGACTGTGGCAGTCATGATATGGTCTCTGATAAACTTCTGTTGCTGTACAATCTTTTAACAGCAGTAGTGTATTTCCCTTTCCTCTCCTCCTGTCTCAGTTTCCATCACCTTCTGTATAAAAGGCAGATTCTCAGACAGGGGTAGCACTGTGGCTGAGACTTTCATATACTTAATTTCTTCAGTGGAAACGTTTCTGTTCATGGAGCTGTAGATTCAGTCCCACTTCCAGCATGCTTTCTCTGTTTCATCTTGCAGGAGTGGAGGTCTATGTTTTCTATTAGTACTTTGATATCTTCAGTGGAAACTGATGGAAAGATGTAGGAAATAACCAGCACAAGTAAAAAAAGCTGCATTCATGGTTTCGGTAGACCAAGTCTACAGATGACATTCTGCTTGTCATCCTTCATTTCCTCTGCTGTTTCTTCCTTAATCAACAGCGTTCTACTGTTTCTTCCCAGAATAATGTCTGAAACTGTGAATTCATCTTACATAGCATTCATAAATCCTTATATTTCTATTCAAACATAGAGGTGCCATCCAGTTGGACTCATTGTCTTGCAGACTTGGCTGGCAAAGATCAGAGTTGAGTTGATTTGTGTTGAAGCAGTGAAAGGGGATTTTAATCCGTTTTGGAATTAAAAAAGAGAAAGGGAAGATGTTTTCAAATTTAATTGTCTTTACTTTGATGGAAAATTTGGGGGAAGAAAATTGAAGGCCTCAATTACAAGTAAGTATTTTGTGATATTTCAAATACTGATCTAAGTAAATGTTATCAACTTAATTATGAATTTTAAATTTCTAATGCATTCTGCAGGCCTACCAACAATGAAGCAGATCAAAGTGACAGTGAGAAATGAGAATTTCAGAGCATGAAGGCTCTGGAAGGATCTGTGTGAATTTGTGAGCATGTTGCAGAAGGATTATGAATCTGCTATGGAAGAGACATTGCAATATGCAGAAAAAACCCCATATATTTGAAGTATACAGAGTAAATGAATTTTTGTCTGGAAGGACAAGACCTCCTGTAAACAAAGTAGCCATTTCCCTAGTAGTGGAATCTAGGCATAGAAAATATATATATGGCGACTTATAGCTAACAAATGTCTGAATGTTTAGGAAATGGTTTAATGAAAACATCGAGGAACGTATTTGAAAACAAGGCTTTGTTTTCTGTTTGTTCCTTGATAAAGAAAATGTTGATAGTGTAATCTCACTGAAGCTTGCTCATGTACATGAATCTCTTCCCAGTTGTAGAAACTGAGAGCAAACATACCCTCTTCCCTGCTGCGCAGACGCCAGTTGAAATACCCAGCAGGCTGCAGTAGTACTTGAGCAGAACTAATCTGAAACATAGTCTTCTGTCAGGCTATACCCATTCATGGAAGTGCTGGTGGCAAACTGAACGCATAAGAAATATGTTGCAGAAGGCTTCAAACTGTTGAATTGATGAAACATCACCTTGACAGGCTTCTGTTTGGTATATTTCTGGATAGCTCTTCTGGGCTTTTGCTCAGTGCCCATCCTCATTTGAAAAATGGCACTTGTTTCAGTGTAATTTATTTCTGAAATAGATTTTTCATTTCCCCTCCCTCCCTAAATTAGGGGACTTACCTCCACATCAAGTAATCAAAGTAGCAATTCCTTAAAATCGTATGTTTCTTTGGTTCAAATGGTTTCACTTTTTTGGGCTCAGGTGAAGTCTGATGTACTTAAAATAAATCTGAAAGATATGTGGAAAATTTAAGGTGTATAGTCAAGCTGTGAAAGAGCTGGAAAGCTTGTACTGAAAGTTGAAATGCTTTTTTTCCTTTGTTTTAATACTTTAATTGTACAGTATGCTTCTCAATGGGCTGACTGTATTTTACATAACCTGAAATAAAAGATGAAGGCTCTTTAGTTTTTGTCTCTCTCAAAACATACTTCCAAGAGAATGCAGGAGGCTTTTTCAAACTAATTATCTGGTACCTGAGGATTGGTATTTGACATATTTATGTAAGATTATGTGACCTGCTGTAACGTTAACTATACCTTCTGAGTTTAATTTTTTAAACTATGAGTGGAGAAAAAGTTTTTACCATTACTTTAGTAATATAAGAAATTCTGTCATATTCTTAATGCAAGTAATGCTCCTACCGTACTGTAAATCTAAATAAACAGTTATATAAATGTATGCATGTTTTTACTGCACTGTGCTCAGGATTGTCTGAGTTTATATGAAAACAAAGTGGCTTCTAAAATTCCAGTGCATTAAAGCTGTGTACATGCATCCATGAATATGACGCATCGAGTTTCCTTTAAGCTTCAAGCATGAAGTGCCTTTTAGACTGCTAGCATTTTCCAGAAGTGTATAGTGTTCCCTGCAGTTGTCTGCAATTATTGCTCCAGATGACTTCCTGATGCTTCCTGAAAATCAAAAATCATGGATATAAGAGCACTTCTTTCCCAGTGTACTGCTACTTTGGGCTGAGTTGTTTATTATTTGGAGGAATTTCAAAAAGTCAAAGCTCTAGGGCAGCTCAGTTCTATTGAGCCAGCTTCCAGGAATTTTTTTATGGCAAAGTGCCAGCAAACCTGCCTGCCTGCATTTATCAGAGGAGAAACCTTGCTCATGTTTATTCTTGATCTTGAAACAGCCTATTTCAGGCTTTTGGTAGGTGCCCCATTTGTAGAAATACGTTGAAGAAAATGGTGAAGCATTAGAACAGAAGCTGGAATAAATGGTATAAAGTGCACTTTGAGTCCTCATGAATATTGCTTACTTATGTAGCATTTCCCTACAGAGCAGATAGCCAAGGTCACACTGCAGATCAGGCTCACTTTACCAAATAAGCAAGTGCTTAATTGCCTCATTGTGGGCTTCAGAATGGCTGGAGTGGGTTCTGAAGAAGGGCTTTCTATAGCAGCACTAGTTCAAGCTCATTGTTCCAGGTACTGCTGTGTGCGGCTTCCACGCTGTGTGCAGCTTCCACTCGTCATGTGTGGCCACTTGTGCACTAAACTTCTTCGATTAATTACTTGAGGGACAGTAAGTATCATTCGCACCTTTAATCCCAGTGATCTCAAGTTAAGCTGAAATTAGGCAAATTCAGTCGTCATTTTCCTGCCTGTCATACATTGTTATATCCTATATGTAAAGAAGCTGATTTGTGATCTCTTCTCCCAGATGAATTGGGGAACCTGCGCTTCACAGATTTCAATGGTTAGATGTGGAATAATCTAGGAAGACAGAAGTCTGGATTGTGATATAAGCCCTGAAATACAAAATTTTATATCCGTTGTATTATATCTGCACATTCTCATCATAAGTATAAATGTATTTTCTGTGATTGTCTTTCTAGATAGATGCTTCCTTGACAGCGTAAGAGAAGGACTACCATAGTCTACCATGTTGTACTGCATGAGGAAGATTGCTTTTGTATCTGTTGGAAATTTCCTGGTTTTGTCAATATCCAATTCTTATGTTCTGCAACAGGTAGAACAAAATACCTTGTCTTCCACCTCTTGATATGTCTTCAGAGCTTGCGGCCTAGAATGTGGAAAACTTTTTTATTAGAAACTTCCCTTAGCAGTCTATTTTCCAAGTTTGTTTTCCTTGAATGGCCAGCATACTGTGCCTGTAGTATTGTCAATCACTACAATCGTTAGAAACCGGTATTTTCTCATAAGATCAGTAAAAAACACATTAGCAATAGGAGTGCTGATAATCAGAAATCTGTACCTCCTTCTAATAATAACATAGTTTTCTTCATAGGACGCTAACTAGGAAAAAACCCCAAACCTGACAGTTTTATTTAGCGTCTGCCAGATTTGTCCATTAGGGGGCACTGCACAGCTACAGAAGGATCAGTGGGATTTGCAGAGAAACTTTGGATGCCTTTCCAGTGCTGCCATTTCACTTTCTATAACCGCCTTTGCCAGAATCTCAGGGACAGCGTAAGATGAAAGGAGAGTCATAGCTGTAGTTTAAGCTCAGTTCTGACTGAGACTGGTTTTGATAGCAGTTTATGGTAATTTATACAATGCTAGAATAAAACTTTAAAATTCCTTTTCTTTGTGCAGGGAAGTGTCTTCAAGTAATTCACAGCACTATCTGATTTGCCATTTGTAATGATCTTACTTGAAACAAATGCTTCCACACACTACTTTCTAAATGCTGTATCTGGAACATAATTAGACTCATTGAACTGTGCTTTGTATATGCCATTGGAAATATGAGTTACATCCAGTGCATCCTGATGAGGGAATGTTAGTCTTAAAACAAATGCTTTCTATCCAGCACTGTATACAAATGTGTATTTTGCTTTTGGACATGGACTTTTCTGTGATGATTACAAAATTTTTTTTGGAGAGAGATTACTGTAAAAAAGCATTTTATAAACTCAGCGCAGGAGTAGAAAGCTTTACAGGAATGTACATTAATCTGTACCAGTATGTTTCTGAAGAGAAAATACAGGGAGTAATTTTTTTCTAGATATTTGAGTTGATTGAGAAAATTCCTAATTACTTTATAAGGGTTTATTTTTCTTTCTTTTTTTTCCCCTTTTTGTTTTGTGCTCCCCTTACACACATTAGTCTTCATTTGCACTGGTTTCTTTTGAGATTTTTCCGAATACCAAAAATTTCCTTCTTTTGACATAGAGGCCATTTTTGTTTTGCTTTGTTCTAGGCACCATGCATCTGTGTGAGTTTGACTTGAGCATTTAGGTTATATAGACAGCATAAAACATGAGACAATTTCATAAGCTGCTTTACATGTTGAGCCTAATTTTCATTGATTTTGTCCTGCGTTTTACATGTCCTTTGCTCCTCTTGGGTAAGGTCTCCTGTGGTTCCATTACAAGCAAATAGCAGAATACTGTAGGACCTAATAGGACTTGTTTTCAAGGAAACTAGGCTAAAACAGTCTTGTCTGTTGTTGAAGGGTAGTTAACACAGAGATGATAGGAAATCCAGCTAAACTCTTGATGGAAGTTGGCAAATAGGCCAAGTACGCAAAGCAAAGAACATCCTTTGAGCTCTTGTGCAGGAAAGATGCAAGATCTTAGAGGTAGTTACATGTTTTTCTTAGCTTTTGTCCAGGACTTCTGCCAGTGGTACCGCACCTGCTTCATTTGTCTAAACTCCTCTCTAAACCTAGTTGTTCTGCATAACTGAAGCAAAGGGGAGACAATAGAGAATAGAGAAATAGGATGAGGATAGCCTTTTCCTTCTTGGAGTAACATATTCTCCCTGACATCATTTGGGAAGTAATGCCTCATCAGACCTGTTTCAATGGTTGTTGCATGAGTAGGCACTCATGCCTACTGCTGCTTAGATCAAAGAGTATGACAGATGATGCTACGTGAACTAAAGCTTCCTGGAATAAAACTCATGGTCATCCTTACAGCTGAAAACACAAAGCAGTCTTTGGCATTCGCATCTATTGCACTTAATGATTGATCAGGGAAAAAAATAATGTTATTCTGTGACCCATTCAAATGTCAATCATGCATATGTTGTATTCAGATGGATTTCAGAGGATAATACTTACATTTCACACTGGAAGCAAACAGCACAGTTACACTGTTTCTAAGGGTGTCTGTTACTCTGGTTCATGCCAGCCTGTCGCATCACTTCTACCACCTCTGTTGAAACAAGTCTTTCAGATGTGTGGAACAAGTTCTCAGTCTATTATAGTCTGAAGCGCTTGCCTCTTAATAGTTCTGTAAATAATTATTATCTCAGTTTTATATCTAAGCCACAGCTGTAATCAACAATTTTTTCACTAATAATTCTGTGAAATGTTTTAATGCTTAAACCATGATTTAAGACAAAAATCTTAAACATCTTAGGATAAAAGCAAGGCAGATCTTATTTTATAAAACTGTCACAGTGATAGTGAGGGACAAAATGAGAGTATTAACCTTCTCATCCAGTTTTAGTTTATAACTTTACTGTATTTTTATTTCCTTGAAGAAAGGTGGAATTAGTGTATGAGGGCACGTAACTTTGTACTGAGATTTGTGTACCCTGGTTTTACATGGTGGCCATGGTTAGATATCCCTGTGTTTTCTGATGAACAGCCAAGCAACCTCTCCATGGAGGAAGAACATTTCTCCCCACAGTCTGGTTTTTGTTTTTCCCCTTTGTTTTTTTTTTTTTTTGTCTCAGTCCTGGTGGATAATAAGCTGCACACAAGTTAGCAGAACACCTTTACAGCAACTAAGGCCTGGTGTCAGAGAGTATGTAGCCGTCAGGTTGAAGGAAGTGGCAGTGCCTGCCTGTTCAGTACTGGCAAGGCTACATCAGGAGAACTGTGTCCAGCTTGGACTTCTGTTGACGTTGGTGCACTGAAACAAGCCCGTTGGAAGGGCTTGTCAAGATGACCTGTGTTGGCTCTGCAGTTGAGCTGGAGGCTGGATAAGATCATCTTCATCTTCCAGCCTGAATTATTGATTACAAGGGCTCTCACCTCACTAACAACAGTGTAATCTTCTGTTTATAAATACCATGAAGGAGTTTTGCGTAGCTTTCAGTCCAGCTTACCTATTCAGGAGTGTTTATACATGTTACAAGTGTACAGGCATCCCACAGATTTGATCTTGAGCTGTAGAATGGTATGTATGGGAATCCCTTTCCTCACTTGTTCCTCTTAAGATTTAACACTTCTAATGGGTTCTTTTTTTGGAGATGTAAGGTTAATCAACTAGTTTTCAGGAAAATAATGTGTACCTGATCATGTCTGATCTGAGGGACTAGTGACTGCTGCACTTGTTTCACTGAGATTAATCTCTTAGCAGTCAGTGGTCTCTCTCGTCTGTGTCAGTAATGCACCTCAATATTTCATTAATTTTAATAGCAGGCAGGAGCATGCAAAATTAGCAAGTGGTTGGATTTCTTCTTCCTAGGTCAAACTTCCGGATTTGCATGTACCAAAATGCTCATAATATTTCTTGTATTTGACTTTCAATGTTCACAGCAATTGGAAGAAAAAAGTGAGGATGAAGATGATAAAGAGTGCTTAAAGCAAGCAATAACTGCCCTACTAAATCTTCAAAGCAGTATGGAAAGGATATGCTCAAAAAGTCTTGCAAAACGAAGGCTTAGGTAAACTTGTTTCCATTTTTCCTGCTTTCAGCTCTTAATGCTTTGCTATAAATCCAGGGCTCCCAGTTTCCTCTTTTAGTAAACAATGAACAAAATAGTTTGTGGCAAGCCTGGTTTTTCAGAGGAAGTGACATCAAAGCCAAGATAATTTGTTATTGTTTTAAAACCGTTGTGATTTCTATGTGTCCCTGTGTACTGGTAGTTGAGATGTTCTGAGAATTCACTGGTAAGTAGAAAATATGGCATTTGTGCTTTAATTATGCCCAGATAATAAATATGCACTGAAAAAAGATTGAAAAAATAAATTTCTGTGTGATTAGAAGGGAGTGTTCTTAAATTTGAAACTCCTAATCAGAAGAGTTTTTTGTGCAATGGCTAGTTAAAATTACCACTGTATAATAGAAATAGGTGCATAGATAACTAGTACTTAATTGCACTGTTGTAGCAAATTGTTGGATTATACCATCTGCTGTTTGATTTAATGCTAATATTTGTGCAGTTATTTTAACATACTAAAACATTTTACTTTTGCTCTTAAAATTATTTCAGTATTTTATTTGCAAAACAAGTTCTGTACTGGGAAGCATAATCTTTAGGCTTCAACATGAATGCATTTAACAGCTTATTTTTTTGAGTGTGCTTCTTTCCATTTAATGCAGTCTGAAATTGTCACTTATGTAAATGACTGGTGTGTTAAGCTTAGAAGCACTATCGGGTTGCCTGCTGTTTGCCTGTGCTTAGATAGAACATTTGTTGCATTAAAGATAAGTAGAAAATTTTTCAGATGAGTTGCTTAAGAGACATTAGTCATGATTTGTGATGGTGCTGATATTGAGTGCTGATATTGCATTCTCAGTGGTATTGTTGCTGCTCAGAAAGGTGATTTTGTGTTTTTGTTGTTAGTGGTGGTTGTAGTTTTTGAAATTCGCATCTACTAATGGGTTGCCATTCTTTTGTCCTTCACTGAAGTGAATCTGCATGCCGATTCTATACTCAGCAGATGAAGGGGAAACAGCTAGCAATTAAGAAAATGAATGAAATCCAGAAAAATATTGATGGTTGGGAGGGTAAGGACATTGGACAATGCTGTAACGAGTTCATCATGGAAGGAACACTGATGCGTGTAGGAGCAAAGCACGAGAGACACATATTTCTATTTGATGGCTTGATGATTTGCTGTAAGTCAAATCATGGCCAGCCAAGACTTCCTGGTGCTAGCAATGCAGAATATCGTCTAAAAGAGAAGTTCTTCATGCGAAAGGTACAAATTAACGATAAAGACGACACTAATGAGTACAGACATGCTTTTGAAATCATCTTAAAAGATGAGAACAGTGTGATTTTTGCTGCTAAATCAGCTGAAGAGAAAAACAACTGGATGGCAGCATTGATATCGTTGCAATATAGAAGCACACTTGAAAGAATGTTGGATGTAACAATGTTGCAGGAAGAAAAAGAGGAGCATATGAGATTTCCAAATCCGGAGCTTTATAGATTTGCGGAACCAGACTCTGAAGAGAATATTGTGTTTGAAGAGAACATGCAGCCTAAATCTGGAATCCCCATCATCAAGGCAGGAACTGTTGTCAAGCTTATCGAGAGGCTGACTTACCATATGTATGCAGGTGAGGCTCTTCATTATATAGCCAAAACTCAATGTGATGACTCATTTATGCTTCTCTTTCTGTGATAAATACATGTAGCAAAACATATAAAGTGTGTAGAAAGCAAAGATACGTTGCAGTGCACCTATTCTGTCATGCTTTTTGAATTAATGTTTTGAGATCTGCATATGCGCAGCTCTGTCAGTTAAAGATATGAATCCTTCTTGGCTGGACATAGTGGGATATGAGTGTAAGGTTATTCCCATGCAAGCGATGGGTGAGTAGGGGCCTGCAGGAATTGCACTCTAGACAATACTTTTTCCTGTATGCTCCAGGCTACAAGAATTGCCTTCCCTCGAGACTTCCAAAGCTGGGTGGCATTGCAGGAGAGAATTGTGAGCCCAGTGTTTTCAGTTAAGGGTTGTGCTCTGTCAGCTGTTACCTGTGTTGGTGCTGGCATGTAACAAAAAGACCAAGTATCAGCTTGCAGTAGCAGTCACTTGCATAATTTGGCCTCGAAACTTCACCTTAATCAAAATGTCAATGGGGATTTATTTGAAGACTTTTGACTTCAGGTTTTTCTTTGAGTTGAAGACACATCAAAGGTGTTTATGGAATCATTTGCTCCAGCTGCAGTGTGTGCAGTTTTTATTGATAGTTTCCCAGGGTTTTAATAAGCTGTGCTGAAAAGCATGGGCTTGGGTTTTCAGGTTGGATTTTTTTTGTTGTTTTTTTGATTCTACCTGTCTGTCAGTTATTCTAAAACTTCTTGCGTTTTGGTATTAGTGCTTCTCATGTTCAACTGTAAATTTCTTTATTTTCCCTCCCTTTCTTTCTTTTTACTCTTCATATTCTGATTATCCTAAATTGTTCTCCTGCAGCTATAGTCCTGGATACCCTGCATACACCAGGAGTTTTTTTTTTGGAAGAAGTGTGGAGTAAGCAGAAAACTCTTTGTGTAGTTTAGTACTTTTGTTTATTTTTTCAATGCTTTTAAATGTATCTGTTTACTCCATTACTTTTATAGTTGTTCTCCGCATTTCCTTCAGTTAAGCTTTCCTGATATTTATGAAAAACCCAAATGCAATATTGTGTTGGCAGTTTTTATGAAAGCAGTTCTATGCCTGTCTTCATTTTCTTGTAACTTCATAAATGTTTAGCTCTTGGCTTTGAATTTTGCAAGCATAATTTATGATGTGATTTTATGACTTTGAAAGTTAAAATAAAACAATTCATCCTCAGAAAAAGGAAGATATTTTCTTTTTAAAGCTAGCCTTGTACTTGGCAGAGAATTAGCAAAAATAGTACTTAATTAGTGACTTTGTGAACATTTGCTTTGTTTTACCTAGCTTGCACACCATTGCAAATTGATCTTTCCATATGCGCTGGAACTTATGCGCTCCAGGTGTTAGTGCGCTCCATGCATAGCCTCTCTTCAAGGAGCCACAAACTACATTCTCCAGATCCATGAAACAGAAAGGCTTCTTTTTAAGGAACATGTGGCTTATTGAAATATGTCTCTTGTATTGGGTTTTTTTGTGTGTATGTCTCTTTGACCTTTCTAGCCCATAGAACATCACAGAAGAATTTAGATCAATTGATTAGATCCACTTTTGTGCAGTCATTTAAATCTCAGCTTGTAACAACCCCTATTTGATAAATCTTAAAGTAGGTTGCTAGAAGCCCAACATTGTAGATGTATGTAACGTTACCACATTGCATGACAAAACTGAGAGCCTGGATACTGTAAGACAAGCTGGAAGACTTTGACCAAAAGAATAAAAATGATTGTTTTGGGACGTATTTAGCCTGTCTTTGTAGCTTTAAAGAACTTAGTGCAACATACATGGCCCTGAAGCTGAGTTGCTAGGTCTGCTCCCTTATCTTTCGTTCTATACATTCTGTTTTCTATGAGGAAAAATATTATCGTTCTAAACATTCTGTGCTGTCTTTTTCAGGAGAACAAAGAAATAGAGATATAGTGACTCAGCCAAGAATGCTCTGTTGTTCGGGAAACAGGATCCATTTACTATGAAAATCATTCAGTGTTTTCTTGTATTTTGAGATGCAGTGAGTAGGGCAATAACTTTCCATAGTAACCCTTTAGCTCTTCTTTCGTGCATGTGTCAACTGAGTTTAAGGCTTCTGTTTTTCTTGGAGGCATTGGAAAATGTGTACTCTGGTGATAAACTAACCAAAAAGCTACACGTTTTAAAAATGTTTCTCTTCCCCCACATAGGATTGTAAGCATGATCGTAGTCCTAAAATAACTGATTGACTTTATATTTATATGCCAGAACAGCGAGTCCTTAATTTCTGAAGCTGCTTTTCTCAAATACATTGTGACTGTTTATGGCAACCCTTGATTTGACAGTCTAGAAATAGGATTTACCATAGCTGTGACACTTCTTTAGGTTTTTATCCTTGTAGTACAAATACTGTAAGGAATAATTGAGGATATAAAGATATAATTGAAGCGGTGGCACCAATTTGTTGCAAGTAGCTGAAGATAAGTCCATTAGTTGCATATTTAGGAGTATATGGGCTGTATATGGACAGTTGAATCAGGTCTCAACTTTTTTGTCATCTCTGAAGATCCACACAGCCCGTCTCATTTGTAGATAAGGTTGTTGGACCTTTCATTTGTCTTCCCTCGCCTCTCTGACAATGCACAAACATTTCTGTGTTTTGCTGTGGAACTAGGGACAGGTCAGTAGACTGATTCTAGTGAAGCAGTGTTGTGGTGATAGGAGGCATCCGGCCACCACAAGAACTAGGATAGGGATGTGACCCTGATGGCCTCCTGACTGCAGAGTATGGCAGACTGTCCAAACCAGCCAGTAGTGGAGCAGGAGAATAGGGAGAAATCTCCTATACAAAAGCAGTTTTCTGTATATTTTTACAGGAGGGAAACTGCACATTGATTAGAAATTCAGATTCTGGCCCTATTTGCATATTCTGTTGGGTTTTATTTGTTTAAATGTGTTTCTGTGTTCATTATCTCCTTCTTTGTCTGATTCTTGTTTGAGCAGTTGGGTTAGGCGGTACCAAGATGTGAAAGTAGTGGCAAATTTTTTTATCTATATGGCAGTGCTCTTCTATTTTTAAAGCTTTGATATGTTAAGAGTGCTTGTGCGTCATCAGTGTCCGTTTCCTTTCTTAAGGAATTCAAGGGGGATTATTTATAAATCCTTGTAGAACAAGTTATTGTTCTTTTTTAGCTTTCAAATTAGCTGTGTTGAAGAATTATCACATGAGCAGACATCCTGACTAACTAGTGTTGTCTGTATTTTTTTTAACGCTTGCTTATGTATTGTACACTATTTTGAGTTACAGATTTTGCTAGTAAGATAACGATAGACTTGATTTTCTGGTCTACTTATTTGAAATTTAATATGTATTGTGGATTTAAACAGTGACCCTACCTGTAAATAGCAATAGCTATGACTTGGCGCTTGCAATAATCTGAAAATGTTAATTGCTATGGAGACTTTCTTTTTTGTATAGACAAAATCTCTTTAGAGTGGAGGCTGTGTTCAGAATGCAAGCTGTGAAAACATGAGTTACTTTGTTTACTTCTGTACTTGTTTTTAGGACATCAAAATTGTGTGTTTCATGGTGAGGATGATGGGGATAGGGATGACATTCTTCGTGCAAAAAGGCCTGGAGTTTTGCCTTTGAAAAGGATTTTAGACTGTACAGTTTCAAGGAGAGGTGGGAGACGCGTTACGATAATTATCGTAATGGAGGAAGGACATAAAGGTGGTAAAGAAGAATAGCCAGTTTAAGAAATGGGAACTAGCATACAACAGAAATGCAAGGAAATGCTGTGTTATACAATCCACAGTTAATCTGTGCCACACGTGACAGTAAATATTGTCCAAATGAAGAGCTTTGTACGGTCTAAAAAATGTAGACTGTTCATTCAAATGGTCAAGATGCTGGAGAATTTTCAAAAAAACTCTTAAAAACCCAGCTCTGTGCAGTGCCCGCGTGCTATCACTGAAAACAAATGATTTTGCTTTCTTAATTAAGGGAGACACTTTGGGTTTCTGTTTTGAATACTTACTTGTTTTTAAAATGCATTTGAATATTTTAAATTAATTGATATGTAATTAGTCAAGTGGAGTAAGTATAACCTCAAAGTGTAGCTTTCAGTTAGCTGAAAAAACATCTAGCCTGCCTTAATCACAACTAGTTATCAGTTGTACACGTTTAGGGAAAACATTCTCACCTTGAAGAAACCAATTCTATCCAATGCAAAGTTCCTTGCTGTGTCTTTTGAGTTGTCTTGTCCTGATCATTATCAAAACCAAAGTTATCTACTAGATGACTCATAAATAAAATAATCCATTTATTGTTTTCAAAGTTGTTGAAAAATAATCCAGTCTGTTACTGATGGAATGGAAAGGAAATGTCATTGTTTTGAATTTTCGACAGAATAAAAATTGTTTTTAAATTCTGCTTTTTAAATTGTTTTTAAATTTTGCTGTTTTAAGAGGCTCTGAATTATTACCAAAGCAATTTTGGTTTACATCATCATCTCTGTAAACTGGTACACCAGCATCGTTAATTTTAAAGTGTACTTAAAGTGTAAAAAAAAGAATAAGTAATTGCTGATATGAGCATAGAATTATTCTTTGTCTTAGATCCCAACTTTGTTCGGACTTTTCTCACAACGTATAGATCCTTCTGTAAACCTCAAGAGTTGCTGAGTCTGCTAATAGAAAGGTATGTCACTGTTAAAAATGTTGTTCATATGAAGTGCAAATTTTTTTTTTTAGCTTTTAAGTGGAAAAAAAAAAGATACTTGGTTTCTAGTTGATTTTGATTTACTCTGAAATCTTTTTGAAAAGTTGTTCAATTCAAGGATTGCAAGTAAAATGTGCAAGTTATATCCAGAAGCTTTAGGATTTTTCAAGTAGCTCCAGTAATTTCCAGCATCCCATAGTTTTGTCTTTGAAATCGGTATATTACTGAATTTAGCAAATCTTCCTCTGTGTTTACCAATGTAAGATTCTGACCTGTGAAAATGTTCCGAATTTCTAGCTGTCTTTAATCATCATTTTATTTGTGCATGCTATGAACAAGGTTAGTGTCATAGGAGCCTAGTGCTTATACCCATCTTTTGTGCTAGGTTTGAAATTCCAGAGCCTGAGCCAACAGAAGCTGATCGTATAGCTATGGAGAACGGAGACCAGCCTCTCAGTGCAGAGTTAAAAAGATTTAGGAAGGAGTACATTCAACCTGTGCAGCTACGGTGAGTATTGCATCAGTGTGAGCCATGCTGACTTTTGTTAAGTCTTTTGAAGTACCATTTTTTGGATGCAGTGGCTCTCTGTGATACCAGCAACCTTCTTTAAATTTAAAGTATAAAAATGCTTATAGCTAGTTGCTGATGGAATGCGGATAGAATAGTTACATTTGACGTGCTGCTCATTCTGATATTCCTGTGAGCCTTTATCTACTAAAAGCTTTGAAATGCTAGACACGAAGATAGATTATATTGTAGAGTGCTACTTAACTTTTACTTTTGCAGAGTATTAAATGTATGTCGACACTGGGTAGAACACCACTTCTATGACTTTGAAAGAGATGCTGATCTTCTGCAACGTTTGGAGGAATTCATTGGAACAGTAAGAGGTACTTATGGTTTCTTAAGTGCTGGGACTGGATTTGTAATAAACCATCCCTTTCCAAAGTTGTGGAATGGGATCACTTTTCCTTTTGCTGAGCAGGTAAAGGAAGACATGTCTAACTGCTAATTAAATACTTCACGAAGAACTTGAAATAAACCTTAATTTTTTTTTAAAAAGCAGCTCTAATATTCAAAGTCTGGCCTATGTTCAAAGAAATAATTTTATTTACATCCTGATAAATATTGGTTTTGTTATAAAGGGACTGAAATAATGCAAAATAATAACTGAATAATGACATGGACAGAAAATTGTTTTGCTTGTCCTTTTAAACTATTCACAGGGGTATTTTTTTTAAGTTTGATGGTGGAAACCACTGTGCCTTTGGAGCAAAGAGTTTCCAGCTATTCCGCAGTGCAACCTTCCATTTGTGGTTGTACAGTCTTTCCTGTTCTCCTGTAAGAAGAACTGAGACAACTACAGGCACAGTTTGTAGGAAATCATTATGTTAGAGAAATATTTAATCATTGTATATAAAAGGAGGATAAACAGGCATTTGGCATTTGGATTTTATTATGAGTTTTGATGCTAAATACAATCTCCTTGTTTCGTATTTTGCACTTTTATGTTATCTGACGTAAGCATGTACTCTTGCTCAAAATATATAAAATTTGGGCTGTTTAGAGAAGTGCATTTTGGGAAAAAAAAGGTTAGTTTCCATAGTTAGTTTCCATAAACTTATTGTCAGAAAAGAAAGGAAAACACCTGATTCGAAGCAGCAGCCTAATTTGAGTGTTCTGAATTGTGCTTGGGTGAATGTGGCATGCTCAGCATTGGCTGTTGAGGTATTCTTTGTGTGTTTGGATGCTTTGAGAAGAGCTTTGAGAAGAGAATGTGCAAGAACACCACTAATGTACTTCTAGAGAATATGTGGTTGCTTTAGTTTAGTAGACTTTGGGTTTAAATCCAATGATTTCTAAATTGTACTGGCCTCTTTGGAAAAACAGTATTAAGAGTAACTAAATACTAATTTTCTCTCTGTGTGGCAGGCAAAGCGATGAAGAAATGGGTTGAATCGATCACAAAGATAATCAACCGGAAAAAGCAGGCACAAGCTATTGGGCCAAGTCACAACATTACTTTTGAGAGCCCACCTCCGGCAATTGAATGGCACATAAGCAAACCAGGACACACAGAGACTTTTGACTTGCTCACTTTGCATCCAATTGAAATTGCTCGGCAGCTCACTTTACTTGAGTCAGATTTTTACAGGTAACTTTCCTCCATTGACAAACACATGACACAAACCAAAATATTCTCCAGCATGAAATTGTTTCTGCAGGCCCCTGCTGTGAAGCCCCATGGTAGGTGGAGGGACTTTACCAATGCTATATATTAATCATTATTTTTTCAGAAAAATTCTCAAAACCAGTATTTGTCTTATCCTCCCTAAGGTAACATGTAGTATATGTGACTGATGCTTACTGTTAATTACATTGTGCTGCAGGTTTCTCTTGGTATTTTCTGAGTAGATCAGTGTTTGGGGAGTATGAACATTAAGTAAATCAGTTTTCTTCATATCCTGGTTTGTGAAGCAAATTATGGACCATATCAGATCTCACCAGCTGTCTGTGAGAGGTTTTTCATGCATTGGAAGCTCACATTTTACTATGATGAGTGAGATGTAAACTTCATTCTTCATTTAGATGAACAGAGGTAGTTAATTGTCACATAAATTAAGAAATGGTTACGTACTGAAAAAAGAATCGTAGAAATACCGATCATTTCGTCATGTGGGAGCTTAACATTATAGAAGAGAAGTGGTACCCGTAGAATTTATTTTCAAAGTAATTCCAGATTCACTGGAAATGAAGGCGATTCGGGAAAATAGTATTTTCTTTCCTGCTTTTAATTACAATTTTGGATACATGCATTTACTTTTCTAGGGCTGTTCAGCCATCTGAACTAGTTGGAAGTGTGTGGACAAAGGAAGATAAAGAAATTAATTCTCCTAACCTTCTCAAAATGATAAGACATACAACTAACCTCACTTTGTGGTTTGAAAAGTAAGTGACTTTCCTGAATCTGTGCCCACTTCATTTCTGGACATTAACAGTCCATTGAAAATTATATTGTGAAAAATTCTGTTCCAGGAGAATTCCAGATTTAAGTTGTATTTAAATGCTGTGATTTGTCCCTGTGAGAATTTTACCATAATGGTCTCAGCTTTTTATTCTTAGAATATTTTCAAATGTTTGTACGGTAAACATTTTTTAAACCGTGTCAAGTAGTTTGTTAAACTTTTCATATTTGTTTGTGTTACGATGCAATATTTGAGTTTTGAAAACTCAACACTTTAATACAAAATCAGTTGTTCTTGTGTATTTAGATGCATTGTAGAAACAGAAAACCTAGAGGAAAGAGTAACTGTAGTGAGCCGAATAATTGAGATCCTGCAAGTTTTTCAAGAGCTAAACAACTTCAATGGTGTCCTTGAGATTGTGAGCGCTATGAACTCTGCAGCGGTGTATAGGTTGGATCACACATTTGAGGTACAGTGAAATGTTTTTAATTTTTGATCTGGAAGTGTAATGCAGTGCACCTAAATCCTGTTTTTCAGTAAGCGTGTCTTTTGAAGAAGGAGCAAGGAAGGTAAATAGCCCAACAAATGAATCAATCAGGTTATGATAGAGGTGGGTTTTCCCTTGGTTTCAGAAGCAAGAAACCAATTCTCACTTAAAATGGCAGAAAAAAAGGCAAAGATCCTGACATGGTGGAGCACTCTCCTCCTCGTCACTGACTTACATATCAGTGGGAGGCCATTACTCTAAGTGTTGTTGCTGGGCTACATCTTTACCTGTGTCATCTCTTTCTAGCAAATTCCAAGTCGCCAGAAGAAGATTTTAGAAGAAGCTTATGAGCTGAGTGAGGATCATTATAAGAAATACTTGGCGAAACTCAGGTCCATTAATCCTCCTTGTGTGCCTTTTTTTGGTAAGTACATTTGGTTTGAATGAGCTGTATAATGCATAAACGTTGGGAAATTATGGACCAAGGGCGCTAAACAGACTATGAACAATAGTAAGAAGTCAGTTTCAACAGGAGAGATGGGTTTGAATTTCAGGTGCCCAGACATTAATTGCGTATATTTGATAGATAAAAGTACTATTAATTGCAGATTTGCAGTAAAGATAAGTATATCTGCAATACGCATATTTACTAATTTTTACTTTTAATGTATTTTGAGCTGTGTGGTGGTCACATTAGAAGAATTACTGTGTTGACTAGTAGAGAAAGAAAGACCCCCTTCCCCATCAAGAAATCCAAGAAATAAAGGTAGAAATTTAATTTTTGTAGTCTCTTAGAACTAGAGTCATATTTCTGTGGAAAAGTCTAACTTCTGTTAAAACAGGGTTTGGGCAGGAAACCTTCTTTTCTTATCAACAGACTTAACAGTTCTTTCAGCTAGATTGCTTAGGATTTCTGATGTTTGCAAATTTTGAAGTTAAGCACATGGCATTCTTATTCTTCAACAAGCTGCTTGGCTGCAGATCAGTTCCAATTCTGGACATTGCACTTGTCAAGCATAGGCTTCAGACCAAAACTGGAAGAAAATAGTGTTGGCCTTTAACAGATTGGGGAAAGATATACTCCAGAGCTCTGCAAAGAAAGATAACTAAGAAATCTTCTGTCCTGCTTCAGAGATGAGTAGAGGTTAGCAGGATCACTGTGAATAGCTTATTTCTCTCAAGTTATACTTAGAACAGTTATGATGACAGTTCCAGATATGTTATCTATAGACTTAAGAGCATTTTTTTCTTTCTAATTTTCAAATGATATAATGCAATTATGAAGCCAGGAGCAAAGGGTGGAACAGAAGAGTAAAGCCTGAAAATAATTTTTTGGGGCACCCTAATGGAGTAGAGTTGAATTGGAGCAGCACAGCCAAGAGACAGCTCTTGAGTTGTGTGCTACTGTCTTGCAAAATGCGAGGAATGTTCAGTTGTGTGTGCTTCCTAAATAATAGAAAGATGGATAGACTTTGAGATTTTGATTAAAAAAGGCAGGTTTGTGGAAAAAGCATGGTAAAATATTTAAATTGTTACCCTTATTTGAAAATTCAATGTGATTCCCATATTGACCCTAACAGAGAATTTTTCTAAATAATTAGAGGGCACAGATTAAATTCTTTAAGAAATCTTTGTATTCCAGTCATGTGACTTGGTCCTTGTTTTGTACCTCTTCTGTGTGTTCTTCAGGGATTTACTTAACTAACATTTTGAAAACAGAAGAAGGCAACCCTGAATTTCTAAAGCGACATGGGAAAGAGCTTATAAACTTCAGCAAGAGAAGAAAGGTAGCTGAAATAACAGGAGAGATACAGCAGTACCAGAACCAGCCGTATTGCTTAAGAGTGGAATTTGACATCAGGGTAAGTGGCATTATTTCCATGAATCAATGCACTAAGGTGCTTTTGTGATTTTTGTCAGCTAATAGACTCAATTCACAGAGATTCAACCAGACTGAGTCAGAGACAAGCAGAAGGCCTGTCATAGAATCTCTCTCAGATCTCACTGTATGAAAGGGCAGAAAGCTCAGTGCTTGCAGGTTGGGGGCGGGGATTGCATTTTGATTTTGTTTTTTTTTAATTCCAAGCTATTGGTATATAAGTATTACAGAAAGAATTGCAGAAAGACCCAGCATAGCAGTAGCGATGTCCAGCAAAGGGCTGGCAGCAAACAGATTTAATAACTTAAAAATCTATCTTTTTACTTCTGACTCCAGCAATGTCTTTCTTTTCTGGAACACTTGGGATCAATTGTGCAGTAGAAACGAACAGTACTAAGCTACTAAGTCTCAGTGGCTAATTCTGCAATGGATACGGTATGCCATTTCTGCATACACTTGCAACACTAAGAAGTAGCTTGGCTGACAAGTTTTCTGCTTTCTTGTATTTCAGAGGTTTTTTGAAAACTTGAATCCAATGGGAAACAGCATGGAGACAGAATTCACAGATTATCTGTTCAACAAGTCACTAGAGATAGAGCCAAGAAATGTCAAGCCTCCACCAAGATTTGTTAGTATTCAAATTTTTTTCCTTTTTTTTTTTCCAAAAAATGCTCAGATTTGTCTTTCACAGACAGCAGAAGTCATTTTTAGATCTCTGACTTCATAAACACAACGCTACATATAAGTGATCTTTTTGGCCTTTTGATTTTGTTTTGTATTATCTTTTTTCTCATTGCAGCCCAAAAAATACAACTATTCTCTGAAGTCCCCAGGTGTTCGTCCCTCTAATCCAAGGCCAGGTACCATGAGACATCCTACGCCTCTGCAACAGGAGCCAAGAAAAATTAGTTACAGCCGCATCCCAGAGAGCGAGACTGAAACTACAGCATCTGCACCAAACTCTCCCCGAACACCTTTAACCCCTCCTCCTGCTTCTGCTACTTCAAGTACTACAGATGCCTGCAGTGTGTTTGACTCGGATCCTTCAAGTCCTTTTCATGCAAGTAGGTGCTAATGATAATCTACCAAGAATGTCTACATTAGATTTTGTGGTGTGAAACAGGTGAAATCATGTTTAGACTTCTAAAATGACTATAGAAATAGTTGCTTATATCTCCTTACAGTAGAAAGAACTTTCAGTATTTTCTTTTTTTTTTTTATTATTGTAAAAGGAGAAAAACTAAACAGAATTAGGTGTTTTGCATAGAGAGTATTACATATCTTTGGACACACTGTCAAAACAGAAGGCAGTGATATATCTGTAGCGCCCATATATATCCCAAACAGACATTTGTGGGATTTGCTGCCATATGGTAAATATCTGATGGTGAGCAATCAGAATAAAAATGAATTATTCTCCTCTCTGCCATTCACAACTGGTTTCATTGCACATGAATGGTTTTCCTGCAGAACTTCAAGTCAGTATTGTCCACCACACCTATTTTTCTTCTGTCTTCACCATCATCCAAGGAAGCTCATATTTTATGGTGTGCATTCAGTAATTTAGAGTGGACGTAGCCTCCTTTCATGTATGGGGCTTTCAAAGGAAATACAAGCTTAGTCCTGTGTTCAGCTGCTTGCCACAAGGAGGTGAAATGGCTTGTTAGAAGCAGAAGTTGTTAAGGAGAGTGGAGATATTGCTGGCTGTCCAAGACAGGTCTCTAGAATGCATCTTCAGAAGAAGATATTTCTTTACTGTTGTGTTGGCCCATCAACTGCAGGTTCAGGATAATTGGTTTGGTGCTGTTCTGATACCAGAACAACTTTGTGCTACAGTTTCAGTCTCAAGGATTAGCTAAGAATGTGTAAGAAATCATGGCCACAGAGATTGTAGCATCTGAAAAAAGCAGTTTGTGTGGAAGCTGCAAGTTAATGAGCTCTTTCATTGTCTTTCTTTAACACCTTCTTGATTCACGCTGCTTTTTATGAGCAGTTACTTTATTATTTGTGATACCTTTATTGGCAGCAATAAAGGAAAGGTAGAGTCAAATGAAAGTTCATCATTATCAGGACTTTTATTATTTCCACTAGGATCTGCTTCTGTGTCATCCATAAACTTTACCAAAAATTCAGATGAAGCTCACGTTCCCCCTCCAGTTCCTCCACGACGAAGACCAGAGTCTGCCCCAGCTGAATCCTCCCCATCAAAAGTAAGGAAGGCAAAAAGGGCATTTTTTCTGGGAGCAGAGGGCAGGATATGATAGAAAAGTAACTCTTAAAGATAGTACATGTATTTCTGAAGAACTGTATGTGAAAACAGTAAGCAGCCATGTATTTCAGGTCTTCACAGCTCTGCCTCATTATGTCCTGATCCCAAACGAATGACAATTACCAAATGGGATCTAAACTTAAGGTTAGAAATGTCTCATCTGCTGGTCTGCCATACTCAGACCTTCATGTTGTCTGTGAGAACTTGAGACTTCAGAGAGATGTTTCCATCTGTGATAGTTGTCTCAGAATATGCTTTTGGAGTGTATGGGGGTGAAGAACTGAAGAATAGTAGTGATGGAAAGTGGTTTATACACATCAGTCTTCTGAAAAGGTTCTTTAGAATATTTGACCCCAATGCTGTAGCGCTCAGTGCTTTCTTTCCCTTCTCAATTACCTGTTCTGTCTGCCTGCCTGCTTGTGCTACATTTTCCTTTTGCATTTTTCTAGCATTTGGAATCTGATCCAGCCTTGTTGCAGACAGTGTCAAATGTCTCTTGATTTCAGTGGGAACTGGTTTTTGACTTTAGAGAGTTGTGTGTGTTTGAAAATGCCACTCAAATTTACCTTGGAGCATGTGTGTCTTCGAAGGAATGCATACGGCTCTTCAACAAGTTGTTTTCAGACTACAGGTGACCTTGTTGTCAACCAGCAGAGTTTAATGCATCACATTCCTACTAAAAAGTAATTCAAAACATCATACATGTGAGAGGGTGTTGGAGAACCAATTACCCTTCACTGTGGTCTGCAGCTTGGGAACTGTTCACTTCAATAATTCTGGCTACTTAATTCCATCTTCTGAGCATAGTTTATTTTTTCCCTGTTCAGCATCATCTGCCTCTCCTGTTTACTGATTTTCTGGGATAAATATCATGTTATTGTCCACCTCGAGTGCTTGTTACTGGGGGTGGTGGAAGATATCCATACCTAGCCAGCAAGCAGGCCTGGAACTAGCATGGAAATTGTTGCTTTGACCATTCTTTGCCTTTCCTTTGTCCCTCTCTGTGCATCTTCATTCCTTCCATCCTGTGCTGTTAACTCACGTATTGATATATGCCTGCTTTCCCGCTGTGCATCCAGTTTCTCTTTTCTGTCTGCATCACTCTGAGAAACATGTTTTTCAGGCACCGCCACTCCCTTTTGTTTCCTTACTCCCTATCTTCATTCTGCAGCTGCTTACTGTGCCTACTCTTTAACTGGGTAAGAGAAATCTACAGGACAGAAGCTCTGCTTTAATTTCACAGCAGAGTCCTGTTCTTTACTGCCACTTTAAAATTTTATTGAGTTAAATGTTTGTGTACCTCAGATTACTTCTGCGCACCTGGACAGCCCACCAGCAATCCCTCCTAGGCAACCAACCTCTAAAGCATATTCACCAAGGTACTCAGCGCCTGACCGGACCTGCATCCCTGACCCCCCTGAAAGCCCTCCTGTATTACCACCACGAGAACCTGTGCGAACTCCAGATGTTTTCTCTAGTTCACCACTACACCTCCAACCTCCACCACTGGGGAGAAAAAGCGAACTTGGTAACACCTTTTTCCCAAACAGTTCGTCTCCGTTTACTCCCCCTCCCCCTCAGACACCTTCTCCACATGTAGCAAGGAGGCATCTTCCATCACCACCTTTGATACCGCACGATGTGGACCTCCATTCTGTTGCTGGACCACCTGTTCCTCCACGACAAAGCACTTCTCAACATATCCCAAAGCTTCCTCCAAAAACTTACAAAAGAGAGCACACACACCCATCAATGCATCGAGACGGACCACCATTGCTGGAGAATGCCCACTCCTCCTGAACTACCCCTTGCCCTGGGAGTCGCATTTTCCTGGTGCTATGTCTGTTGCTGGCAATGGATGCACTGAACCTGATGGTGCCAAGGAATTGGGATGTGTATGCTAAACACTAAAAACTCTCTGATTGGAAATGCAGTGTACAGAAATGCAATTGAAAAAACAGACATTCTAGTGGAAAAAACAGTTAACTTGCTATTCTTGTTTAAGTGTGCAGGGCATTGTTCTAAAGTAATTGGACAATTGATTGTACCAGGAAACAAACTTGAGGGACTTTTTTGGCCAATGAGCAGAGACTGTGTTTGTGTAATGATCAATAATGTCCAGTACAAGAAGGAAAACAGTCTTGTATCCATCAGTTCCATACAGTGGCACAGTTTTTTGGAATGAAAACATAATGCACTTTTTTAAAATCTCAAACAGGGAAATTTATATCGTCCTTAATTTTCCTTTACTTTACTCCCTGCTTTAAAATACCCTCCTAAAATTACAAGAAGGACTGTGAGGAAGATTCTGTGGTACCTAACCGAGCTAGGAATAAGGCAAAGCACTGTATTGCAGTCCTGTTTACAAGTTGTTACAATGAATAGTAGGAGGTACCTAGGCTTCACCAAAGAGGTACTTTATTATTATTTTCTGAAATATTATGGTGCCAGTTCAAAAATAAATTTTTGCCAGGAAGCATAATGTCTAATTATGGCTTTCTTTAGATAGAGCAGATGAAAGTCTTACATCATTAAGATGACAGCAATTTTTTTTTAAAAAGCAGCACTATCATCCGAAGTAAATATACTACTACATTTAGGAGACTGTTAATCTCTGCTAGGTTTTGTCACGTTCTTTTTAAAGTTTACTGATAATCCATTTCATGGCTAGTAGCTATTTTTTTTTCAGACCTGCCATGAAGAGAGTCACTTGTAAAAAAGAGCACTCACTGGTCTACTTCCATAGCAATTGTCATGTTTTACTAACAATGGATAAATCAGCATACATAGAATTGCCTTGCAGTCGCATAAATCATGTGTATATAGTGAACGTTGCATAAATATACTTGCAGATTGTTTTTAATTTAATTGAAATAAAGATGCAGATATGTTTAGCTGTCATATGTTAAATTATTGCACAGACAGATGTACAACTCATTTTTTCAGTTAAGCATTTGAAAGGGATAAAAGCTTACGTTTTGGTATGTATTATGTGTGAATTTTAGTAATAAGATTCTAAAGAGAAGTCAGTTTTGGCATGTTTTATAAAGTAGTAATTAAGTAATATTTGAAAAGCTGGCTTTATTCCTAAAGTGAAGTATTGCACATTATAAAACTTCTTTTACCTCCTCTATGACACTTGTTAGAAAAATTCAGACTTACATTAATCTTATCAGTAGCTTCTCTATGTCCAACATACACATGACAGAATACATACTGGTTATAAGTATCATGACATGGATTATCCGTAAACCTGTGTATTGCTCTTCAGCTCTGGACAATGCTATGAGAGTAACACATGGCAGTTGTTGAAGAAAAAAAGCTCTATAATCTCCACTACAGTATGCATGTGAAGTATAAAATAGCTCATCTTCAGATAACATGCATCGTGGGTCGAAGTAAAATTCTATCACATTTCCTTGTTGGAAGAAGAATAATTTCAGCATCATGGAAAGCTGTGTCATTAGAGATGGTGTTAGTCAAATGATGGAAATCACCTTTTTTGGTGCTTTCTGCCTTGCCATTGATCAGTGCCCCTTGGTCTTTTACTGTGGTGATTACAGTTCAGAAAGAGTTCTGATTTCATCAACAGGAGCAGCAGTTTTCATCATAGTCAAATGCTGAAATTTCAATTGTATTCCTTCTTTGATGACTTAACATTTTGAAACATTTTCCTGGCAGAAGAAGATATCTAAACATTTACTTCAGAAGACAGCATTGTATGAGAGCTTTGTAAAAACGCTGAAGATAAAAGAGACATGATTTAGGTTATTGATTCTTTGGATTATAAACCCCATGATGGCCCTATGTTGGCAATGGCACCTAAATTATTATTTCATCAGTGGATTACTAGGGAAAGCTTGTTATATTTATACATTCTGATCTGTGTCTCTTCTTCTGTACACTCTTGTCTGTGCTATTTTGCAGCCAAGGCAGACCAACAGGAGTAATGATCCAGTGGTTAGATTACTCAGCTAGGAGAGACCTCATGTGGATGCTGCTAATCAACAGATTTCTTGAATGTCAGCAGCTCTGTTTCCCTTTGTGACATGGGGAATGCTATTTCACATCTTTGTGGCTGTGGATGAAAGTCCTTTACTAGTGATAATGATGTTACAGCCTGGCCCCAACCGACTTGCTTGGCAGGATGGGTTGAGGGGTAGGTTTCTTTGTGTGCCAGTCCAGAGTGAGACTCCAGGGGTCTACTCAGAATTCCAGTGTTTACTTTGAACACTGTTGAAGTTCAACCCTACTTTGAGTTCTGTCAGAGCAACTACAATGTGTAGCAAGAACTTGTATATAAACAACCAAGTTCACCCAAAAGTTCCATGGAAAAAGTGAGGTAGATTTAAGTAGAGAACAAAAGCATAGAGAGAGAAAGAAAAGAAGTAGTAGAAAAAGAGGAATACAGCATAAAAATAAGCACCACCCCAGTGAAATCCAACGGGGGTTTCCTCAGGAGATGTCCCCTGTGGCATTCGAGGAGTCTTTCTGCCTGTGCTCTTTCTCTTGGAGGAAAATTCTTGAAATGGGGCTGGGTGCTCCAGGGGTCCCTGGCAGTTCAACAGATCCTTGCCAGAATAAACCACCATTTGAAGCCTTTGAGTGCACACGTGCAGTCAAGGGGCGCTCCTGCCTCTTCAGAGCACTGGGAGCCCAGCCAGCCATAAGTGTGGAGGGGTCAGGGATAGGAGGCTGCACCTGTTCCTGCACCTCCCCCTCTCTCCTCTGCTGCTACCAAACTGCACAAAGCCCCAAGCACACACAGCCTTGCACCAAGATGTAGGTTTAAGACATACACATAAAGAAACTGATCTTTACAGATGGTCACCGTGCAAGAAGTAACTGAAACGTGCTTTGGAGCCCTGCAGAATGGGTCATTCATACAGTGCACAAATTGTGATGTTGACTCAGTTGCAGGAAACACAGGGTGAGAATCAAACCTGTGACATTTAGAGTAGGAGTTTTAAGTACAACTGCTAAGCCAATAGTTTGCCTAATGACAGATATATTTGCGTTAATAATTATTTAATCTGGAATTACTTTTTGCTTGGACCATGTTTGCATTAGTGAATATTTTTCACATAGAAAATGGAATAATTTTAATGATACTAGCTATCTCCTTGGTAAAATGAACTCAGATGGTCTGGTGTAGCCTGGGATAATGGTGTGGCCTGGACAATGAAACATGCTTGTGCAGAGCCTAGATGAGTTGCTGCATTACTCTTGAGTGTCAAAACAACGCCAAGCTGCATAGGCAGGGTTATAGATGTCAGCAGAACATTATAGGTGTGGTACTAAACAATTTGTGCTATTTTACCTCAAGATTTCCACTCTATATATATTTTCCAGTGCAACAGTTGAGCATAACCTGGGTTTGTTCAGTTTCTTGAGGAGTGTGTTACCTTATAAAAGCACTCTGGGAATTTGGAAGTACTATGGTTTCCAAGTGCGACATCCCGCACCTGCATGGGCAATCACTTGTATCCATACAGGCTGGGAAATGAAGGAATTGAGAGCAACCCCGCCGAGAATGATTTAGGAGTACTGGTGGATGAAAAGCTGGACGTGATCTGGCAGTGTGTGCTTGCAGCCCAGAAGGCCAGCAGTGTCCTGGGCTACTTCAAAAGCAGTGTGGCTAGGAGGTTAAGGTAGGTGATTCTGCCCTTCTGCTCCACTCTGGTGAGACACCACTTGGAGTACTGCATCCAGCTCTGGGGTCCTCAACACAGGAAAGACATGGACCTGTTGGAGCAGGTCTAGAGGAGGGTCGCAAAAATGATCAGATTACTGGAACACTTCTCCAATGAGAAAAGACTAAGAGAGTTGGCTTTGTTTAGCCTGGAGAAAAGAAGGCTCTGGGGTCACCTTGTTGCAGCCTTTCAGTGCTTAAAAGGGGCTTACAAGATGAGGACAAACTTTTTAGTAGGGCCTGTTTTGATTGGACAAGTGGTAATGGTTTTAAAGTGAAAGAGAGTACATTTTACACTAGATCTGAGGAAGAATTTTTTTTTTACTGAGGGTGGTGAAACACTGGCACAGGTTGCCCAGAGAGGTGGAAACACTCAGGGTCAGGCTGGACAGGGCTCTGAGCCACCTGATCTAGTGGAAGATGTCCCTACTCCTTGCAGGGAGGTGGGACTGAACCCATTCGATGATTTTGCAAATGCCATACATTTACTTTTGTTGAGTGTGGTATATGAGAAGTCAGTTGCTGTGCTCCCTGATGACCCCAAGGTACATGCTGTTTGTCGTGACATTCAGCAGTCCAGGCCACATTTTTCTATAACTCTCTGCTAATGGAGAATATTATCTTGCTTCAGTACCAATACTTTGGAAACATTTCAGTGTTTCATCCTCAAGAAGTCATCTCTAGTGTGGGCTAACCTGTTTCTTTAATCAGGGAGGGAGTGGTCCATCTCAGTAAGAGAAGAGTATGTTAATGTAGTGCACTGGACTTGGAGCCTTCAAGATTTAGTTTGACATCATGGGATGTTTAATTTTTTATCTTCTGTGTGTTTCTTAAATTAGACTTTTGGTAGAATTGGGTCAGATTCAAGCTCCGTGGTGCCACTGGACAATTAAAGGTAATAGATTATGGTGTTTCAGAGAGAAGAGTTTATTTTGTTAGATACAAAGAAGTTTCTTTACAGCCTGAAGAGATTCTGGAACAGCTTCGTATTGCAGCAGGCTGTGTGGTGACACCAGTGCATTGTAAAAAGCATCAGTTTTAAGATTATATTTAAAAGTTTACAAATTCTTATGGGTTGTCTGCCCTACCTCAAAATACTCTTTTTTTAGTTCTTGAATTGTCTCTTCAAAACCTATCTGATGCATGGGCTGAAGACTTTTTAGCTCTTATTCTTTAAAGAGAGAAACCGTTGTGGTGGTCCCATATAGTTGTAGAAACAAAACCAATTTTAATTTACTTCATCAATTCCATTCTTTATTTTCCATTAAAAAAAACCCTCACCCTTAAGTGCATTTTTCTGTCAACTGTGAGCAGATTTCCCTTTTGCCTTCAATGGACAGTAGTGCTTTAAGTAGCCAACTGATGCAGCATTATAAGGCAAGGTAGGATAAGTCACTTTTTACTTTCTAGCCAGCAAATGTGAAATCCTGTAGCAAGTGGCTGAAAAGTTGAAAGAGAAAAATAAAATAACCACATGCTAGATGCATATGACAACTTTAGCTGCCAAACGTGTTCTTTATCAAAAAAATCTTAATATTTTTATAAGAACAGTAAGTGCAAGTAGACAGTCTGGATGCATATTGCTGGAATTGCTTTGGGCAAATTTGTTTGAATCTATTTCAGAATAAGCCTTTTTTTGTTCATGAAAAGAAAAAATTTTAGGTTCCAATAGATTTGCTCCACTGTCTGTGTACATTTGCCTTTCATGGCATGCTTATTTGCCAAGTGAGTAAATGTTAGAAGATATATCAGTGCAGTTGTAAAAATAAAAAAAAAAAATAAAAAAAAAATTAACCCCAACAGAGAAAACGAAGAAAGAGAAGTGGTAAACTTCAGCTGGAACATCCAATAACCTATGTACCTAACTGCCCGTAGGTGATCTCTAGAAGATAACTTCTAAAAATAATAAAAAAACCCCTTATGTATACACTTGAATAAGACACGCTGAAAGTCATTGTAGTCTGAGATTGGCTTCTTTAAACTTAAATACTGTGTGCTTTACATTAAGGACAGTCATGAGTCTGCTGCAGATGTCGGTTTTGCTCAGGATAGTAAAATACTAAAAGATGCAGTAGCTTGTGAGCTCAGGAACCATATGGAGTAGAAGACAAGTAAGCAAGGTGTAGATATAGTAGGGGACACAATAACATCTTTTAACTGTGTTCTCTGTAGGCTGGATCAATGGGCCAAAGCCAACTGTGTGGGGTTCAACGCCAAGCACCAGGTCCTGCACTTGGGACACAATAAACCAATCTAACGCTACAGGGTTGGGGAAAAGTGGGTGGAAATCTGCCCAGTGGAATAGGACCTGGGGTTGTTGGTCGATATCCAGCTGAACATGAGCCAGCAGAGTGCCCAGGTGGCCAAGAAGGCCAGCGGCATCCCGACTTGTATCAGAAGTGGTGTGCCCAGCAGAACTGATTGTCCCTGTGTACTCAGCCCTGGTGAGGCCACACCTGGAGTATTGAGCCCCTCAGTACAAGAAGGATATTGAGATGCTGCAGCGTGGCCAGAGAAGGGCAACGAGGCTGGTGAAGGGTCTGGAGCACAACTGTTATGAGGAGCGGCTGAGGGAACTGGGATGGTTTAGTCTGAAGAAGGGGAGGCTGAGGGGAGGCCTTATAGCTCTTTACAGCTACCTGAAAGGAGGTTGTGGCAGGGCGGGCATTGGTCTCTTCTCCCAAGTAACCAGTGATAGGACAAGAGGAAATGGCCTCAAATTGTGCCGTGGAAGGTTTAGATTGGATATTGGGAAATGCTACTTCACTGAAAAGGTTGTCAAGCACTGGAACAGGCTGCCCAGAGAAGGGATTGAGTCACCATTCCTTGAGATATTTAAAATATGTGTAGATGCAGTGCTTAGGGACATGGTTTAGTGATGAACTTGGCAGTGCTAGGTTTATGGTTGTATTTGATGATCTTAAAGGTATTTTCCAACCTAAACAATTCTGATTCTGTGATTCATTGCATTACTCTAGCTCTGCAGCTTTCTTTTACAACTTACTGCATCAAAGCATCTAGTCTATGGGTATATACTGCCTCTTGAATTTTACTGTATGAATCTTTTAGGTAAGTAATTTCATACAAGAGCCTAAATCTCATCTCCTTGTTGAATCAGATTACAATAAATAAAGGGACATTGTGTTTAATATCTCATATCTGGCAATACCCAAAACATCTGCTTTCAAAGAACAGAGTGAATAAGTGAAAACCACTTGCAAGTAGAAACTGCTTAATGTGTACGGTAACCTCCTCCGTCTAATCCAAACAGTGGCCAAAGACAGTGCTACAAATGCCCCAGCTCGTCTCCTGTTTAGGCATGAGCAATGGGCAGTAGCAACTTTGTGTAGAGTTTGGAAAAAGCAACTAGATTCCTTGGAACCTGTTGAAGAGGTTTTGTCTTTATCAAGGAATATTTGTACTTGGATGTGCCAAGATACATTGCAAGTCTGGGGAAAAAAAAAGTAGGAGAAACTGTCTAAATTATATAAACTTAGAAGTAGCCTCGGTTATACCAGCTTAGAGGAACGAAGTGAGAGGATGCGTTTGACCAGCACTGAAAGTCAAAGTTCCCTATAACTGAGAAGAGTCTAGGGTGCCTGACTGAAGCAGGGGAAGTAGCCATGGAGAGGTGATCTCAAAGAGTCGCAGTCCTGGTGAATGCTTGTCCTTTTGAGGGCTGTCTCAGGCCCCAGCAGCCAGGTGATGGGCATGTTCTGCATCCATAGGGAAATGCTTTCAGAGAGGAAACAGCCCAATAGATTTGCACATGAGTAAAACTTCATTTGGGCTGTTGATTAAAAATTCTACTGGTATATTCTAGTCTCTGAGATTGCTGTCCTCAAGCGACACAGCGCTGCAGGAAGCTATAGAGCAGCAGGAGAAATGCTACACATGCTTGCAGGTGCTGATTGGCATGGGGGCAGGTGTGAGCACCACAGGCTGAGTGGTCTCTGTTGGTGAAGTCATTCTTTTAGGCCTGCTGAGAATGTGGCAAAGGTAAGATAGAGGTGTTAGAACTGGAATTACATTTTTAAAAGATCTTGATGTGTGACAGGAAGATACTAAGATTGGATAGTTGAAATTACAGTGGCATGTACGTTAGAGGAAGAGGCTCATCAATGCTTTTGTCAAGGTTTATGTCTGTAATAGAAGCAGCAGAAGGAGTAAAGGCAGTGGAGGAAGGAGCTGAAGAAATGTCATAGCAAGCTGCATCAACAACAAGACAAGAAGCCTTGAGAGTGAGTCAGCTGAGTGCTGGGTAGGAGTCTTGGAACCAGGTGAGTTGCCTCAGAAAGGAACCTGAGAAACATGTTGCTTGGGTTTTGTTGGGCTTGTTTAGCCTGGAGAGGAGAAGGCTATGGGGAAACCTTAGAGCAGCCTTCCAGTACTTAAAGGGGGCTACAGGAAAGCTGGGGAAAGAGTGCAGGGATAGGACGTAGGATAATGGTTTCAAGCTGAAAGAGGGGAGATTTAGATCAGATATTAGGAAGATTTTTTCCTGTGAGGGTGGTGAGGCACTGTCACCAGCTTTCCAGAGGTCAAGGATGTCCCATCCCTAGAGGTGTCCAGAGGCTTTGAGCAACCTGATCCTGTGGGGTGTGTCCCTGCCCACGGCAGAAGGGGCTGTAACTGGGTGGGCTTTAAGGTCCCCTCCAACACAAACCATTATATTTTCCTATGATTCTTCTAATGGATGCATCCTTACATCTGATTCAGTACAAAAAAGATAACGGCATTATTTAAATGCAACATTTATTTGGCACAAGAAGAAGAAGAATCCAGAGCACACATATACAATAAAGGGGAAGTTGTACTGGATCCTGCAAGAGGTTGTGCGTTTATGTGGTGCTGAGCATCATTCATTCATTTTATTTACATTTGCAAATTCTGTGCAGGTACAAGGACATCTCAAATGATAAGTATAGGTCTGGAAGTAAGAGTTCATAGAGTATCAGAATGAAATAACCATCGATTCTGACTATGCCTTAAATCGCTAAAACAGAACTAAGATCCACATGCATTTTACAAGGAAGGATTTGCCACTTTGGAAGGATTTCCTCACCCAGGAGATGTTAGCAGGTAGGTTTTCTTTTCTGTTCTGTTTCTGTCCTGGCATCTGTCTGGCAAGTGTGAGGAGCAAGTTTGTTTTATGAAGGATGGAAGTATTGTTATATATTAGACCAAAGACACAAGCATCAGAGCCCTTGACAGCATCAGTGCAGTACAGTGGAAACTCATCATATTGATATAACTCTGGCTCCATAGACAACTGGTTTTCTCTATGGCTGGTTCCTTTGCAGAAAAACAGGCTTTGCTGGTGCTTCAGTTACAGGTATTTGTCTCTTACACATTTTTATCCTAGCCCTGCGCTGTCTGACTGAAAGTTGTGAAGTCCTAGGAAGTGCATTTGTGATGCAGTGGCTGGTCAGTGTGGAATGGCCCTCACTGGGAAAGCCAGGAAATCTGTAATTTAATGAGTACGTGAGGGAGAGGGAAAGAGATGGAAGGGTATTTTTTTTTTTAATCCTTAAATTTAAAAAAAAATCTTCTTAGAATAGTTTCTAAAAGCAGGGGTGGGGAGCGAAGGAGAGGAAGTGGATTTTTGGGAACTGTATTAGGTCCAGTAAAATCTATGAGGCAGACATCAGCTAAACTATTTCAGTCTCTGGGGTCACTTTCTTGAAATATTGGGAAAACCATGATTGAGATGAAGGATGAATTTTTGTCTTGGGTGGATAATCCTTTTCACATGCACCTCTTTGCCTCCACCACAGAGGAAGAGCAGATGGTGGATGCAGGTCAGCCAATATTATGGGGGACCTGTAGACCCTGCATCTGCAGGGGTGTTAGCTGCTGCAGCCAAGGACACCTGTTCCAGACCCTCCCCATACCATTGCTGCTGCTGGAGAGCTGTGCAGCATGATGAGTTTTTTTCTCTTGGCACCAGATTCAGTCACCCTTGCACTGGTGTTGGAGTCCCAAGCGCCTAATCTCACAGCCTTGTGTATTTCCCCCGAGTTGTTGCTGTTGGCCCCATGGACACAGTTCACAACCTCTTCAGATGAAGCTGTTCTTTATGACAGACCAGCGTCCCAGCCTTGCTAAAATATGGTAATAAAACCACACTTCCTCTTGAAACTGCCCTCAGGATGCCCCAGTTCAGCCGATACCAGAGCCCTATACCACAGCAAGTGGTGCTCTTGCTGCTGGGGTATGATGTGGATATTGCACCAGAGGGTTGTTTCTCTCCATACTTTCTTTTAACAAAAGCTATAGTCTTCTTCAGAGAACAGTGTTACTGAGGGTTTGTCATGTCAAGATGCGAGGAAGGTGGCGTGCGTGTCGCCTTATTGTAGGAGGAATTCATCATACGCAAGAAGGAGAGCTTGTGACTTTGAACATGGGGCACGATCAACTTTCTTGCCCCAGTGCCTCAACTTGCCCAGTGCTAGAACCACTGCTGCAAAGCAGAGTGCTGCACATGATGGGGCTTGTACAGTGGTGTCAGCCCAAAGAGTGTTAGCAAAGAGTATGTCAGGAGCCAGGACACTGGCTGAGTGTGTCAGCATCTGCATCGATCCCCAGTGGGTATAGCATGGAGAAAAGTCTTCATCTCTTGTGGCAGACCACCTGCCTGGAGACACTGGCAATTGGAACAGCAGGAGCAGAGATTCCATAACACCAGGACACAATTCAAGAAACTGCATGCTGCATAAAAGATGAAGGAGGATTTTGAGGAGTCCAAAAGAAAGGATGCTGCTGATTGAGCAGTGCAAAGCCCAGGTACTTCAGCTGATACTTATTAGACCTTCTCAAACCAGCAGGGTAATGTGAGCTGGCCTCCTGGAAGACATCTTTGATGGTGGTTTTTCTTTGGAAAGTGGAGGAAAGAGGGCAATTTCAGACTTTTGGCCAGGATGTCCAGGCTGCAAAGGTAACCCTTCTGTTGTGGGTGAGTCCAAGTAAGAACTGGCTTGAATTTGGAAGAGCAAAAATGTATGGCAAATCAAGCATCCTTGGGGATGAGTGAGAGGAGAAGACAGTGGGATTCGGCCAAATATTTCCAAAATCCCAAGAAAGTTTTCAGGCCTTAGTGAAAGCTAGCAAGTTCCTGTGCTTCTTGGACCTGCTGGCTGAGCTCCACTTCAACAGATAGCCTGGCCCTGCTCTGTGCTAAGAGGAGCAGGATGTGTTTGTAAAGGCAGTTGTGACAGTCTCCTCTCCCCCACCCCTCCACCTACTGTGTTATTTGGGTGGGATCTTGGGGCCTTGCTGTCTGTCTCCACCCTCAGGGACCTGGGGAAGCACTGTTGCGCTTAGGCTGTGGCCTGCCTTTCATGGGGCTGCTTATTTCTTTTTGAAGAGCTTGCGGAAGGAGCTCCGGAAACCCCCCTTGGGCTCGTGCCGTGGGTTGTGGTCACTGAAGGATGTTTGCTCATTGTCATCCTTCTGGCAGAACCTGGTGTTGTCTTCTGCATGGAGCTCCTAAAAGGGAAAAGACAATTTAACCAGCATTTGTAACCTCACATCCTTGCCCCCTTCTCTCTCTCTCTCTCTCTCTCTCTCTCTCTCTCTCTGTCTCTGTGCTAGGAGGGACCTGGTGAGTGAGGAGGTGCTGGTAAGGCTGTGAGACAACAGCTCACTCTGGCCTCAGCAGCACTGGTGCCTCAGCAGAGAGCTTGTTGCTGGCTCTGAGGCTGAGGCAGAGGCAGTGGCAGAGGTGTGGAGTGGTAAGCATTGTTAGAGGGAACTGGAACTGGAGCCTTCCTTGCTAGGTTTTTTGTTTAGAAGCCGTTTACTGGCCCGTTTTTCCAAGGAGGGGGGAAGCCAGCATGGGGAGTTGAAGGAACTTCCTGCCCTGTCCTTGCTTATGAGTTCTGTTTACCCTAGGGCAGGGAGGCTTCAGACTTCTTGAGTGGATAAGGGTGTGAAAGACTGCTGTTGGCTCAGCTGCTGCCTGGTTGTATATCTGTGGGGAGGAAGGCTTCTTTAGGCACGAACACCTCATTGTAAATGAGCCACTAAAAGATCTCTTCCCCCTTTCAGGGAAATGCCAAGTTCCCCTCAGCAAGACTCTGGACAAGTCCCTTTTCTCCAGATGTGCCCACCAACTGCCATGGTGATCTCCTTTGTTCTGTGGGGGAGAACTTGTCCTGCAGTTCTGGACTAGCTCCACTTTTGCACCCTGCTGTGGGCTGTAGCTCTGTGCCAAAGAGCTCACAGGCTCTTTTCTGGCAGGACTGTCCCCCCATGGCTCTTCTTCTGCCTCATCTCTCCTGCTCAGCTATCCGCCACCTCCTTCACTCACTAGGCTTTTTCTCTCTTTTCTTTTGAGGTTTCCTTCCCGCTTTTTCAGTCAGGCTGTTGGATCTTTCGTCCCATTATCACCTGCATCTACAGCCACATCTGCATCTTGTCTCATTGTAACAGGAGGGTGTTTCTCCAAGTAGTGCTAAGAGAACTGGCTAAGAACCTCGCAGCATCTTTGACCTCTTCCCCGGGAAATGTGAAGGGCACCTTCCCCCCCAGCCCCGACAATGACAGCTCAAATCTAACTCTAAACAGGCAATGCAGACTACAGAAACATTGGTCCTGCATGACCTGGTGTCCCTGAAGGGCTAGAGTGCCGCCTGCCATGCCTGTACTTGTCTGAGGGGCACAGTTGCAAGGCTCTGTTTCCACATAGACTTTAGCATGAGTCTATGATCCATGCAACAAACACAGATGAAATAAAACACATGGACCAGATCCCTGCTGGTGTAAGTGGGCTGAGTTTGGCTGAGTCATGCTGGTTTACACCAGCTGAGGATTTGATACTAAATCCAGTGGTTTTCTTAACCCAATGTTCCTTGCAGCAGGGAGAAAGGCTCCTTTTTAACTGGGTGCCACCCTGCAATGCTAATTTTGAACAGCTTTGCACATACTTAGTGACCCTGTTCAGATACAACATTTACTTGGGAGGGAAGCTTAGTGACAGCTAGAGACACACAAGAGGCTAAGCTTGTCTTAAGGATGTTCAGTCTGTCCCTCAACCAGCTGTGTGCCTCAAGTCCATACTTATCCCTGAGGAAGATGTGTGTGAAAAGGACCTGTCTTGTCTCTCCCTTGGGAATGTACATTCATTGCAATGAGGACTTTGAATGTGTGGACTACGAAGATATTTTTGCATATTCTGTTCTAACTGTATCTCAGATATTTCTCCTGTTGCTGCTTCTGCACCACCACGTGCCTTTTTTTTTTTTTTTGTCCTCCTATTTATGCCTCCTTACTTCCAAAAAGCTCTGTTTTTCACCCGCTCCTCTCTGTGGGGGGAGGTAGCTCCTTTGGGAGCTCCGAGATGAGGCTGAGATCATGTGAGGCTGGACATTCCTCTCCTGCTTCTGCTGCAGCCGGCTCCCACTGCTGCTCCGTGTGCTGTAGAGCCTGGTGCTCACGCCCTCAGCGCTCCTCGGCAGCTCCTTCAGAGACCTGCTCAGCTGCTTGCCTTTGCTGTGGAACATCTCACGCTTGTAAGTACTGCTGCTTACGGGAGTGCAGCTCTTGGGCAGTGGCTGTAAAGCGTGGTCTGTCCTCTCTGGTTCTGATGTGAAGTTAACAGGCCTAAGGAAGCAAATGTCTAAGCTGGACTCAGAAGAGGCTGGGGAACAATTCTCAAAGAGACCAAGGTTTTGGAAGGCATCATCTTCATAAGGGCCTGGCAGGGTGAAAACCTCCCCAGGATAGTCAAATTCTTCATAGCTTGGCGCAAAATTCCTTGCGTCCTGTAGCAGTTCCACAGAGGTCCTGATGGCTCTCTCAGTGTTTCCCACTGCATCAGCTGGTGGTGCTTCATACTCCATTTCAGGGATGGATTGTAAGGGGGCTGTCAGAGCCTTGAGTTCCTGCTCTGTGAGCTGAGAGGATGCAAGGATGTTCTCTGGCCTTTCATGTTTTCTGCTTTCTATTTCCCAGTCAGGGGGCTTTACAGGCTGTATGTTCTCCATCGCAGTTGGCTGGGGTTTCTTCTGGGGCATCAAATGCCTTAAAAATAAGAAATAAAGAAAAAAACAGAAGGAAGTGGAGTACTACAATGAGAGACATTGTGTTGGGCTCCCCTCTCTCCTCATTCCCTCAGCCCCATTCTCTTGCTTTTAAGACCAAAAGATATTTTCATATCTTGGAGAACAGTAACAGAGCTGCTACTAATAAAAATTGTCTGACAGGCTTAGCAGAAGCAAAATTGCAGGGATAGCACTGCTTATCCCATAGCTTTGACTGACTTTAGTTCTCTGTACCATGAAATTAATAGAAATTGAGGTGAGATGCCAACCGCTCCATCTCTCTTCATCTGCATTTTGGATTTTAACTTCCCTTTCTGTAATGTAGGGATTGTGTCTTACTGTCCTGTGGTCTGATTGTCTTTTCAGGTGGACAAGGTTCCTCTCTTGTGTAGGGTGACTCTGTCCCCAGAAGTGTGTCAGGAGTTCTTGGATGGCTGCTACCCTCCATGTGTTCCAGGTAAGTCAGTAGAGAAAGCTACATGGGATGAGGTATTAGGTGCAGGATGTGGACCTCCATAGCCCTTAATGAGCCTTAGGAAAGTCCCACTGCCATTTTCTGGGGATATAATGAATGGAGGAGAGGAACAGAAATCTTGTGATGTTCAAGACGTGCAGAACTCTGCATCTGGTGCAAGATAACCCCATGTATCACACCAGGCTGGGAGATCTGGGTTGAGCAGCAGCCCTGGTATGAACTTGGGATTACAGCCAATGCCAGGGTAAAGATGATCTGACAACATGTTCTCATGGCAGACAAGGCAAACACTGACCTGAGCTGTATTAGGAGCTGCATGGCCAGCCAAGCCTGGGGAGTTATTTTCCTCCCTTCTGTTCAGTGCTGATGAGGCCCCACCTGGACTCATGTTGGGTCATGTTCAGGATGAATGTGGGGAAAACAGGGATGCACCAGCTAAGGCTACCAAGAGGCGGGCCTGGAGCATTGCATCTATGAGGGGAGAGGGAGATTGGCTTGCGTAGTCTGGTGAGAAAGCAGCTAGAGATTGATTTAATAACACTACCACTTGAGAGAGATGCAGAATGATGAAGCCAAACTCTTCTTTTTAGTGTCAAATGATGTAAGGGAGCACGAAAGCCACAAATTGCTGACGTGAAAAAAAAGGCAAGTCTTAGTGTGCTTCTGTGATCATCATTTCAGTCGGCACCTATCAGTGGGCTAGAAATAGCCAAAGATTGCTGGGTGCTATCAGTAGCTTGAATTAATCTTTTTTAATCCATTTGTTCTTGCATCTTGTGACGGAGTACCATCATTCAATGATGGTGCTGTGTGGGAAAGTTTTCTTTTTTGCTAGCCAGAGACATTGGTCCTGCTTCCTAGCCCTTGTAATGCTGACAGTGAATAATGCTGAGTGGCCACTGCTGCCAGGCCTACGCAAATACATGTCCTCCCTGGTGCCCTGCTAGCAAGAGCACTGACAGCCCTGGGCAGAGCTCTGTAATATTTTCTGCTTGTAAGACACATGGTAGTAAATAGCAGGAAGGAGCCAGCCCTTCATCTTTCGATGCATACACAGAGAGCAGTGTTAAAAATGACAGTCTGTAACTGCCTTCTGTCACTGGCATAGTATGGTGAAGAGAGAGTTTTCAGCCTACTTTGAAAGCCTTCTACTAGGAAAATAGGCTTACGGGGTTGGTGTGCCAGAGGAAGGTGCTGGTGGGAATGACTGTATTGTCTCTTCAGAGTGGATCCCGCTGTCCCGGATAGATGTTGCACTGGGTGTTGGAGAAACCTCTTGGCTCGTACACTGAGAAGTGAGACCTTTGTACAGCTTCACCAAGGATGACCTGAGGGAGGAGAAATCCATCGTCATCCTAAGAAATAAGGCAAGGAATGAGCACGAACGTGTAGAATCACAGAAAACAGGACTGGGAGGGACCTTAATATTCCCATCGGCCTCTTCCTGCCCCAAGGAAGGAACCATTCCAGCTAATCTGTCCCTGTTAGCAGGGCATCCTGCTTTCTGCCCTGTTCTTGATGCCTCTCCTGGTAGCAGTCCCTCCCCAGCAGTCTACTCCAGCCTTTTGACACCCTCCATATTTGGAAGCTTCTCTTGAAGTTTGATCTTGTCCTACGGTCCCAGTGAATCATCACAAGGAGCAAAGGCAACTAGGTTTTGATTTTAGGAAAATGTCTTGATTTCAGGGAACTCTTCTGAACTACAACTTGAGAATCCACATTCAGGGTAATTTCTGTCACAGTTCGTCTCAAACAGGTTATGGAAGGCTTTAGTTTCTCCCACCCCACTCCCCCAGTAAAAGAAGATAACGTTATTCTTTCTCAATCTTGTAGCCTATGAGGGCTTCAGGCAACATCCTTGGCATCCACCAGGGCCCTTGAGCTGCCAAAGCAGCTAAGTTCCTATGTATTCTCCTGCTGGGGAGTGATTTTGTGATCAGCATAAGGAATCAAGTGTTCCCATGAAGCACATGGCTGCTATCTTTATAAGGATTAAACTGATTTTCCTTTTACTCTCAAAGTGAGACAGAAGGGCCCACCCCAAATCTGACCTCAGTTTGGAGGAGAAATACCAACACTAGGCCTTCTCTAGCATTTATATGGAAAAGGTTTTGTTTATCTCAACAGAGAAATCTGCCTGTTGATCTTGCCTGGACCTACAACCCCTGCTCCCAGACTGTCCCCACACCTCCCTTTCCCTGGTAATAGAGAGAATGAGCTGACGTTGTGCTTACTTCTTCAATTTTTTCCTCTTCTGTATAAGCAGGTCTTCATTGCATTGGAAGAGGAGGCTGTAGTGTGAGATGAAAACCCGAAGGCGCTGCACACACACCAGCAGCAGGTAATAGTCAGGATGCTCTTGCTCCGTGAACTTCAGGACATTCTGGGGCACAGAGGAGAGCAGGCTGTTTGGATGGTGTCCTAACGCTTTCTGGGGAGAAGATGCTTTTGGGACCATGGATTAGTATTTACACACACATATAGTAGTAGGTCTGCATCCTACCACTCCAATGCAAATACACCAGTAACCACTGTAAATGTAATCACAGGATGTGAGGGTGATATATTGGTTGACTTTGGCATCAGATAAATAAACCGATCTCTTTTTTTCTTAAAGGGCTTTCTTTCTGTGTCATTTGCTTTGTCTGAAATGTTTTGCTACAATTCAGATAACCCTCCTGTGCACCAAAACTCTCTTTATCAGCTCTGTGTAGGAAAGGTTGTTGGGCCCTAGGAGCCTCTAGCCCTTTCAGTCTCTAAAGCTAAGAACCACATGGACCACTCAGCAAAGCCAGATCTGCTACAGGAGTTACATCAGAGCTCACAGTAGATATGCCCCATCTCTGGCCTCCTGTTCTCTCAAGACAACAGGCAGCAAAACTTTCAGCTTCCCAAGGTACAAAAGGTTGATTCTGTCAGGCCATATGGAGAAACTGGCAAACAGAAGCAAGCTTCAGGTGAAAATTGAAGTGGTGTGTTTTTTGGTTTTTTTTTCAGAAAACCCACTGGGTACCTGTACAGGCCCGTATACCAGTTTAAAGTCACATGTTGTGATAGCAGTTCAGCAAGACAGTTTCCATCCTCAGGCCCTACCTGTAAGTGAATAAGGTATTCGGGGATGCGTTGAACTATGTGGAAGAACAGAATGTAGAGATCAGACTTGATTTCTTCTTCTACCTGAAACGGAGAAAGAAACTTCAGAGTCTCTCCCACCCGTAAATTATGTCTGCTTCCAAATGGATTTGGGGTTTTATGAGTAGTTATGCTGTCAGTAGTTCTAGCAGTTCACAGGAGCACACCACTCAAGTGGCAGTTGTGTGTAACAATAGATGGGTCTTCCTCTTGCTTTTGGAAGGGATATTTACAACTCCTTCCCCCACCAATACTAGTCCTAATGATGAAATTCCTTAGGATGGGGACTATCTACAAATGACACAGCCTAAGTAGGGGTGTATATTTAAAGTGCACTAGTTAAGTTTCATTGAAACTCCAGGTAGGCACTATGGCTGAGAATGAAGTTTTTAGTTTAGGCCCAAATGAGTTGAACAAAATGCGATTAACTTCTAAATTAAGATGTCTTGAAAGTGAGCTAGTGTGGTTTTGTTGTTGCACTTTAACACTACATTTATATTTAACTTTAGTAGTTTAAACCAAGAATCAAGGGTGTGAGACCAAATACCTGAAGATGAACAATAGAGACTTTTCTCTTTAAACCACTTACAGCCTCACTCTTGCTCTCCCTGCTTGGACGAGTCCTCCACTTTCCAGGAGACACCTATTGCCTGGGCCAAGTCTGGGTAGCATGTGCTTTCTGGGAGGTTTATTCTGAGTCATCATTTTATGTCACAGCAGAAGCGTAGCTTTGATTACACACAGTGATGAACAAGTTAAAGCTGCCTTTTGTAGGTGCATGTCAGCCATGGCAATGTTTGGGAAACTGGGATTTAATAACAGAACAAGTGGATTGACAGAAGACTCTTATCGTGGGCAGGCCTAACAGTAAGCGATCCAGGCTTGCATGTTGCCATTACACATCTGTGAAGCAGGCAGGAAGTTTACCTCCTTCAGGATCACCACGTGGATCAGAGAGATGCATTCTGGTAGGTCCCTCAGGTAAGCGACATAGTAGTCCAGAAAATTGTTCTTATAAAACAAAAAAAAAGAGATTTTTGGTCATAGAGGCAGCCAGAACAAGAAGCTCTTGATTCCCCACCATGATTCCTGAGAGCTTGTCAATGCAGCAGAGCTGTTAAATGTGTGAAGTTTTCAGGGTTTGGGAGGTCTCAAGAAAGGCTGTTTAATAAAATATGTTCATCTGTTGAGCACAGCGTATAAAGCTTTATAGCAAATGGGAGGGGTGGAGAGACTGGGAGGAAGAAGCTTTTCTTATTTAAGACTTAAAATTTATAAAGCATCAGATGAGATTTTACACATCTTTCCAGGAGAGGTCCCACTGTTTGCCAGGTGTTGGGCAGACCTTCACCTTGAGAAGGAAGAGCTGTTTCACTTGGGGCTACAAACCATATAGGATAAAGGGCCTGCCCACCTGCTTATCATAACTCTGAGCAAGGTGTGTTGGGGAAGGGGAGCACAAGAAATATGCTCTTTTCACACCCTCACTGTGAATAAAGACATTCAAGCTGTCAAGACTCCTGCAATCAAGTCTAGGTCTCTTGCATTTCTTATAGGCTGTGCTATGTGGCTGCATGTCCTCAGGTGGGTCTAGCATGTGGGCCCTCTGACCAACCAAGTACTATGACTACCATGCCCCGGGACTCTGCTCGGGGGAGGGTGGCTGAAAGGCCTTACCCTAGCCACAGCTTCACAGTACAGTCCCTCTGCTGCAAGAATCTCAGCCCACCTGTGGGCCATCAGTACAACATCATGAATCATAGTAGAAGAGTCCAGAGAAGTCTGTAGCATACCTCATCATTTGTTAACTTCAGGAAGATGTCTCCTAGGATCCCTTGTCGTGGCCAGCTCAGGACTCGCTCCTGTAGCGCGTGAAGTAAGTCAACATGCTGCTGGACCAGGTACCGCAAAGAGTTGGGGAAGAAACTGAAGGGAGGCAATATCAGACTGGTTACACAGAGCAGAAGCTCAGCATGTACTGCTGAAGTGGGCATTCGTGGGTGGTCAGCACAGGCTTGTAGTATTATTAACTACTTTTGTTTGAGTTCTGGCTGCACCAGGAGGCCTTGTTTTCACTGCTACATACATGCAGTTACCCTCTCCAGTAGGCTGTTATTACAGTATTTTGAAGGTTTCTTAGGATAACTCTCTGGTACATTCTGTAGCTGACCAGTGTTTGCAGAACTAAAAAGCCTAAGGCAATGCTGCTGTTGCTAATGAAGTAGGACCATGGTCCTGAGTTATCCTATAGAGTGCTTGGAGGAGAGCCCCACAGCTATTTGTGTTGTTCCATTTGTCAGGCATTTTAACAAGCCGACCCTTTGTTGCAGAGCTGGTCAAAATATGCTGCTGCTTTTCTGCCATTTTATGCTGGTTTCATCCAGAATGAGAATGAAGATGTCAAATATCAAAACATTTTGCCAGATGGAAAGTTCCCAGGGAAAAAGAGTAAAAAAAAAATAAACACTCACTTGGGACTATCATGCTTCAGTTTGAACTGTGTGTGTCATGTAACCACTTAAATGAGTCCACATCAACCCATGTACCACATGTCCCACAGTGGACTTCTGCCAAATGACTCCTTGGATGTGGGACTCCTAGCGACAGTGGAAAGAGCCAAGAAAAGTGAGAGCTAGCAACGACTGGGCTACCCTAATATGCTTAAGGACTGGGAACTCCCAGGCCAAAACTGAGTGAATCGGGAGAGATGTAGGAGTTATCCCATCCTGGAAACTAAGCTGCCACAGGAGATGGCCTTTGCAAAGAGCTGGATTTAACTGCTAATCTGGGTCAGTTCCACTGGTCTTATATGTGCGTATGCCTGTATATATAGATATCTGATGGATGGCAACCACTAGCCCGGGGCTATGCCCACAGCAGCTTCTAGAGCTGGAGCTGTGGACTAGTAGAAGTAGCCAGTGAATGCACAAAGCTTTGTCCCCCACCAAGGGGTGAAGGAAGGATATGAGACTGATGGGATTTAGAAGGAGACTGAAATGAAGTAGTAGAGAAATGTTTTGGGATGCAAAGTGGGCAAGATGCAAGGACAGGCAGGAAAGTTTTTAATCACTGCAAAAACCTTCCAGTGCCTCCAATTTTCAACTAGAAATGAGTTCAAAGATCTCTGTGTGATATGAAAGAAAACTGATGGAGAGGATGATGCAGAAAGAATATTAACTGAAGAAAACTCTTTGAAAGAGAGAGTACAGTAAATCAAATACCTTCTCTCTTTGGTGCTCCTTTTCACATCTGGCCCTTGCAAAGTGGCCTTGATCTTCAGGATTAAGGAAAGGTTGATGACATATTTCCTTTCTGACTCCAGCAGCTCCAAAGCGATGTTCTGCCTTTTGGCTTCCATAAGATAATGGTTAAAATAAAAATAAGAAAATGCTGACCCCAAGGACAGCCTCATTTTAGACTGGTGTTCTGATATTAAATCACGAAAGGAGAAACTGTCAAAAGGTGACATCAATGTATTGTCTTTGTGTGTCTACTTTCCGCAAAACGCGGAATTCTAGCCTGATACTACAGACTGCCTGAGACATGACTGGAGCTGCAGTTTGCTAAGAAAGCTCCAAAGCAAATGTGTTTTCCTCTATCAATACCATTTCTTTCTAAGAATAATAAAATAAGCAGTCATACCAGAGATTCACATCCAGTTTCCTGCAGAATGAGAAGTTGTATTTTTCACCCGCTTAAGTAACTACACCGTCACAATCCTATCAGTACTCTGAACCAGCCAGGTCTTAGAAAGGAGAATTAGTGTCCTGGGTGCAGATTGATTTTGTCAATGGCACAGACAAGCAAATACAAAGACCAGAAGTCCTGGAGACTTCCCTCCCCAGCAGGAGAAACTGGCTTGTGTGTCTCCCTCTGTAGAAGCTGATTACAACCACCTCACACCAGCTTTGCACCTCTTTAGCCATGGTGTTCCACTCTGTCCTTACCAGCCAAAGAGGGTTCACATATAATGTTGTCTGCTGAGCTGTATCTGCTTTGGCCCATGTCTTTCCCTCTCTCCGGTTGCTCTTTGGAAATGTATTCATCTCCCCAGTCCTTGGTGTCCTTGGGTTGCTTCCACACTGTTGATGGCAGATGCACTTTGGACTGCCCTTCTGTCGCCAAGGAAGACTTGAAGCTGTCATCTGTCTCTATAGTTGCTCCTGCAATGACAAACAGCTGTATGGATCTTGACATCTCAGTTGGCAAGTTATGCTACAGCAGGCAGCTATCCTGAAGTATTATCCATTTGTGGTACTGGAAGGAGAGTATGAAGTATTCTCTGTGCTTCATAAGTGCTATAGCCTTGTGGAGTTAATTTACAAACAGAAGTGCAGTTGGTGAGCACTTTGGCACAACAAAGTTTGCACTCTTCCAGCATTTATTTTCAGGCCAAAGAGGGTCCAAAATTATATACACATTAGAAACAAAAAAGCATATATTCCAAGTATGGTTGCACTTTAGGGTTTGTGGCCACTTCAGGACTTGGTAATATAACACTCACTGGCAGGTATTGTAGAAACAGGAAGTATGATTATAATTTGTATTTAAATACATTCTCAATGGATCTAAACTGTCATGGCTCTTAAAACTTTTGTTAGTGTGATGTGATTATACAGCAGCAGCAGGTCTGATAGCCTGAGGCTATTAAATCACAGAGAAGGTAGGGGAGGGTGCAAGAACACTATAGACATTGGGCTGGAATTGCTTTAATGCAAATACTTTAAATTTGTGTTGCAATGAACCATTTTCTGTAGCTTTTGTTCTCTCTCTTTTTCAAATGTACTCAAGCAAAAGAGCCACCCAGAGCTGTGAGTGCTTCTAGTGAACAGTGCAAACATCTGATAGTTGTTCTCATGGGTCCTTTCACTGGCCAGGATCCTTTGCGGTCCCCTACTAAACCCAGCTCTTACTTCTAACCAGAAAAACTCTCCTGTTACTATTCAGACATGTCTACAAGGAATCTGGAAGCTGGTGGGCGAATAAATGGCTCACCAGTTCTACTGGTATGTAGTCACTGCAAAGACCATCCCTTCTCAAGTAGCAAAATGGTGCACTCATTATTCTTTGCCATATCTTCCTTTCTGCAAAGGTGCTTAGAACCTGTGAAAGCAGCAGCAGAAAGGCTTTCCAAATATCAAATACCAAATATCAATCCTTTACATTGTCTGTCAGGAATGTGGCACTTTAGAGACGCAGGTTTGCCCTCATAACTCAACTGCAAATATGGAAATTGATGTATGCGGCAAAGTGAAAGACATTTGCATGAAATGCGTTCCCTGAAAGCCTTCCATGAGTGCAGTTCAGCAAGCACTCTAACTGAATTATTGTCCTACTGTTTTTTGACAGCTTGGTGTTTTTCCTACCTGGACCTGCTATGACTTTCACACCTCCTTCTCCCATTGGCATGATCCTGGTGTCAGACACTGTTGAAGAACAAAGAGAAATTTTACAAGAGAAGACAGCTATAGAGCAGGTTTCCTGCTGCCAAGCCTAGTCAGTATGCTTAGATCCTTTTAGTCATTCACATTTTTGCTATGAAAACACCCTCTTTAGATCCTCTGCTAAGGGAGATCTTTACAGTTGTGGCTCTTGTTGCAGTCTTTGTTTCAGTAGAACCTGCAAGGCAGGCTAATGTGGAGGTCCCTATGGTGCTGGTGCTTTATGACTACAGAGGAACATGAGCAGTCTTAGCTTGTCCTTACTTCGTAAGTGCACATTGTGTAGAAGGCACCCAGCAGGCAGAACAAGAGGATAGAGGCCTGGCACAGACACAGCTGCCATTTTGGGTGTAACGGAGCAGAGCAGAGTAGAAAGCAGCACATGGTTTTCATCCAGTCTCTGCTTTTGCTGATATTTAAATGTGTATGTTTTTAGTGTCTTCCTTCATGAACAGCAAGAGAATGACACCCAAGTTAAATAAGGAAAAAAAGGGTGATATCCATCAGCTTTTCTTTGATTCCAACCTTCACAAGTGTTTGGCAGCTGACTGTTTTCCTAGTCAAGGTGTAACCCTAACACCATAGGTGAGCAGCTTCCCCAGGTCACAAGGGGCAGTGATTCTTCTAGCAGTGTGTATACACAAGGAGCAGTGACATCAGTACCAACTCCCACGTGCCCTTGTCAAATCAGCCACTAGTATGGCCCTGTAATGACACCAGCTGTTCTCTGCCAGGCCAGCTCCTGTGATCCTCCTTTCTGTGCCGTGTTCCCTTACATGGAAAGAAGTCCATAGGTTGTAGTATTTTTATCAGGGGCTCCTACTTGGCTCTGTGTCTGTGCCACTAGCATTTCAGGGAAGAAGATCCAACCTCCTTCCCTTTCTGTGGAGGAGGCAAGCAATGACTTTTGGGACAGTGTTCACAGAGCAGCATCTCTTGAATCCAGGCCAGCACTGGGGTTGCTATCCCAAGACATTGTGCTGAGGTGCATGCACAGACCCAGGAGCAGTGCTGCCCCATTCTCTTTTTATGCTGCTGGCATTTGAGGAAAACTTACTGTCCTCTTATCCTAGTGACCTTTTTCTGTTTTTTTTTTTTTCCTGAGGAATGCACTGCATTTGTCTACTCTATTTCCTACCTTTTTCATAAGTCACGTTGTGTAAAAGACTTGTAAAATCTTCATTAATCAGCACAGGTTCTGGGAGGTTAATGGATCGAAATGGGCTGCCCTGGAGAGGTGTAGGCACTGTCTGTGACCCATGATCATCCTTCTGTGCTCTTCTGTTCAAATAAAAAAAATGAGACTGTTGGAAATTATGAATGCTACAGGTGAAGCTCCTATACTACAGTTGTGGCAGACACCAGTATAACTACAAGCACTGAACCAGAAGTAGGACAGCTCCAGCAGAGACCAGAAAGGAGTTGGCTTTGATGGAGTTACCTTTGATGCACTTCATGAACAATATTCTGGAAGTAAATTACACTGACTATAGGAGAGGTGGTTTCAGAGCTGTTCTTTTACAGAGCATATTTAATCTAATTAAACGGCTTAATTAGCTAAGGGGCTAGCCTAGATTTGCAAAGTGTTTGCATCAAGGCAGCTGTACACCCATCATCAAAACTCTGTTTTCAGAAGGTGGCTAATCAGGGCCAAGGTGGATGAGTCATCTGCTTCATCACAGAAACAATGTGGCTCAGCAGTGTGCAAACATGCTCCTGCATGACCCTGCTCAGAGAAGAGGCTGGTGACAGGAAAGTAGGGCATGAGCACACCATCAGAATCCCTCATCTACCCACTGAATCCCTCATGCTTGAAAGGGGAAACTGTAATGCTTGTGTCTGGATAGGGGTGACTTAGCAATAACTTGTAATGGTGAAGGCTCCTGACTTTCAACAGTGTCCCTACCTCAGCACATCTCTAGCAAGCCTGTGTGTTTTCCACTGGGCTCTGGTTATGCTGCTGGGACTATTCTGCGGTTGGAATCCCGGCAAGGTGTCGGCATTTTTCTGCTGTTTGCTCCGCAGGGCATGTGTTTAAAAGCCTAAACTGAAGTGAACTGAAGGCCAGAGCTTCCAGTAATAATCAGGGTTTATTAAAAAAAAGATTAAGAAATTGAGATATAAGGAAACGAGCAAAATGGACACCACCGCTAATTAGCACTTCCAGAGCCCTGGAGTTCGGACTCTTACTTAGCTTTCACTTTCCGTGATTCCCGCCGCTTCTCTTGCTGCAGCTGTTCAATTTTCTGTTGCATTTCCTCCTGCTTGGCACTGATTTCTTCAATCATTGACTTTGCATCACTGAGCTCCTCCTGAGAAACAGGCAAAAGCACAATCAGCCCCGGGTGCCCATCAGCCTTGCATAGCACAACTTTGAATGCTGGCTGGTGTGTACTAAAGATGCTTCAGGGTACTGTGATTCATCACTCTTCCTTTCCAAGTCCCATGTGTATAATATATGAGCATGACAGTCCTTCATTCAACTACAGGCCACTCACTCAAGCCAGCATGATGTCTCATGGTTAAGGCACTGATAGGAGATGGATATATAGGGCTTCACCCACCACCAGCTGAAAGCACTGTGATGACTTCTGCCTTTAACAGAATTTGAGGGTGGGCCTGGGGAAGCACATTTCCCTTTACAGTTCTACAGCATGTGCATTCACATGTTGCATTTGATTCAGACCCCAGTGTCATCACTCACATGTATAAGCTTTTGCTAGTCAGGCCTTGGAGCTGCCCTTTTATCCCTGCTTTCCTGACAAAATGAGGCCCTTTGTAACCTCCGTATCAGCATGTCTTTGCTTAGGCAGTTTCAACAAAGCCTTACTTGGATGTAGAGCTCTCTGGTGCATGAAGTTCTCTCAGGTTTCATCAATGTGAGCAGCAAGATGGAGGACAGAGACTCAAGAGTTTCTTGTGAGTCAGAGGGATTTTCCCCAAGGAAGGAGGTGGCTTCAATGGGAGCTCAATGTTTAGACAGTCAACATGGGTGTGAGGAAGGGGGAGAGCAGCCTTTGTTCTTCCTGTTCCTTGCATAATTCCTTGTATTATTCCTTGTATTCCTTGTATATTAAAACCCCTTTTCCCCCCATAACAATGTCCTGGATAACCGTGCCTCTGATTGATTTGAGACCTCTTGCCGTAGGTCTTTACACTTCTTTTTGTCTCCCTTGCTCATCTGGGACCACAGAGCACCTTTCGTCTGGTGCCATGCATCCCTCCCTGTCACAGGGTCGGTAACAGGCTTTTCCAGAAAGCAGCCTGCTTAAACTTCTCAAGGTATTATTGACTCAACAAAACTTCATGGGGAAAATTTACCATCAAAATAATAAAACAGTTCCTCTACCTGCCTCCTCACAAGCAGTCATCCAGTTTCTACATGGAGTCACTGGTTTAAAGTGTATATCAAGCCTTCTTGCTAGGCTCTCTCCTGTCCTTTTGTCTTTATTCTCTTGGGCTAGATCTAACCAGGCAGCACTTCCTCCCAGCCATGTGAGAATGCAACTTCAAAAGACTTTGGGGTTTTGTGTTAATTCCATACTCCCCAGCAGCTTTGGCTCCTGCAGGAAATGCAGGAGACCTGCCCCGGGGTGGGGGGGTGGGGGGGAGGTATGGCACAGTGGCCTAGTGGCAGCCTGTAAACAGACCTTATGCCTGTTGCACATGCAGCTCAGAGCAAGGGTTGCTTGTGCCCAGGGCAGCTCACAGCACTGACTCATGGCCCACCAAGGAGGCTAAACAGGCCATTGCACTGGTTATGTTTGGGTTGGAGCAGTCAGCGGAGACGTAAAGCCAAAGGAGGTGCACGAGATACATCTGAAATGATTGTCAACTCCTTTTCTTTGCAAGCAGAAGGGATTAATGGAAGCTGGGGAATGCTACCCCATGCCACCTGAACTAATGTGGCAGGTATGCAGCCCCTTTCAGGTAGCACTCCTACCTTGAATGTGTTGAGGGAATTCTTCATCTCGGCCACTTTCTCTTCCATGGCACAGCGACAGCTCTTGACCTTCTCCTCCAGGGCAAATTCGCCATGCTGTATTCGTGACAGCTCCTGCATCGCTTCTGTGAAACCTGCCTTCAACTCCGAGGCTAACGCCTGCAACTAGAGGAACCACAAACACAGTGTATTCAGTCCCTCCTCCCAGGCACAGGCGGCTGTGTCCCTGAGGTTCACCCGTGGTTCAGAGTGGCACAAAGGCTGGGTGTAACCCATCCTATAAGGTGCTGTCCCCATTCTCCTCCTCCTATCACGACTACAAGACATGGGGTGAGGTTTGGCGGGAGGTTCAGCCCTGCAGCCTCAGTATGGGGTAGAAGGTGTCTCAGGCAGGCAATGTGCCCCTTAGAATCAAGAGTTTTTCCAGGCTCCTTGGCAGTTTGCAGCCTGTCAGACTGTAGAAGGAGAGGACAGCCTGAAACATTCCAGGAAAGTTTGCAATAACAGCCGCCAGATTATCAATCCTCAAAGCAGCCAAGCAATCAAGAACATGTCCATTTTTCAGCAAGACCTCCTCCCCCACAGGCTCGTGGGACTGGTGCTCTCCCCAGACAGTCTGACTCTCCCCAGACAGTCAACTCTCCCCAGACAGTCTAACTCCTTGCTTTCCAAGGGCTGAGGAGAAGCTCTGTCCTTGGTCATTAGGCCCTTCCCAGGGAAAGAGGCATCTCTTTAACTTGTCATGGGGAAGGAGCAGGAGGTTTTCTTCTGGCATACAGCAACACTGTGCCCACTCTGCCTGTTTTCTGTCCCTAGAGGCCCTAGCACTGCTCGAAGAGCTCACAACCTAAGCTGGAGGCAGCTGGTTGAGAGCTGGGCGAAGCAGGAGACAGACCGGGGCAAGCCAGGCTGGCATAGCGAGCAGACAAGGCAGGTGTGGAGCTGGGTAGTGAGGGGATGCAGGCAGCTTGTGGAGGGCTAAGCTCTTCAGGGGCAGCTCAGGCCAGCAACCCTGAACTCTGCCCCCAATGCTGTGAGCAAGGCGCTTATTCTGCCTGCACAAAGCCCACAGCGAGGTCGCGGCCCAAGGCGCTTTGGTACCAGGGTTTTTTACCTTTACCACAGAAATTCGGCCTAACATCTGGTTATAAACTGAGTCCAAAACTGGAGCACTGATGGTAAGAGGACAGCCACCCCGGGGAACTCAGGCGCTTGAGTCCTGTAAATGGAGCAGAGATGGCTTCCGATACCTTGGGGCAATGGCATGCACCGTCCTCCTCTGATCAAGACTTGGCAGCATCTTCACAGAGGATGTCTGCCTGACATCCCCACTCCTAACCCAATGTTTACCCCACAGTCCCCGGTTTGGTTTGGCTGGACATGTGTTCCCAGAGCTGCCTAGGTAGGAGGAGCGGGACTGACAGGAACTGGGACAAGGCAGCGTGGAGCAGGAGACTGAGGACATCTTCCCTCCTCAGGCAGTCAACCCTGACTCCCTAAGACAGCTGGAGCTCCAGACCCCTTGGTTCAGCCCCTTCACCCACCCTTCCTGGTCACAGTGGACACCTTCCTGTGACACCGGAGTGTCACCCTGTAAGTGTATCCTGAAGGATTAGAGGGGCTGCTTGGGGCCATGGCTGCAAGGGGAGACAATGACTCTACTGCTTCTGATATCTCGGCCTAGGGGGGTGAGCTGGATGGTCTTAGCATCATCAGACATTGTAACATACATATCTGGAGAAGTGGGGGGATATAAAGTACTGCAACTGTGCAAAATGTTAATATTTCCATCCCTGCTCATAGATGCTGGCCACATTTCCATACTAAGCTGACATTGCCAAGGCAGAATCTCCCTGCTAGCCTGCACCAGGTCTAGGCATTACATACTTTCCTCCAAGTGAAAAGCAGTGATTCATCAGATGTGTCCCTCCCAACTGGAATATGCTATTCTATCCTATGCTCTCCATTTCAGAGATCTGCTTCAAGATGGAGATGTCACAGCATCAAGTCTTGCTAGCAGTGGAGCAGTCTGGAAGCTGGTCCTGGTGATAACTATGTCTGGGGAGAATAAGCCCAACATGAAATGTTTCTGCTCACAAGCCTGGCAATATCCTCTTTGGATACTTCCAGAAAGGGAGTAAACTGGGCACAGGGATGCGAGTCATTGCTGATCTAGAGGTTTCAGAGTCAAAACCTGCTAGATATCGTCAGAAGACAGCAAAAAGGGGACCACTGCAGAGACTTTGGTGTTCATGTGCACCAAAACATTCAGTGAAAGCAGAGTGCAACATATATCAAAAAAAGACAGATTTTATGCAACCAAGAAAACTTTGCAACAATTTATCTAAAATGCATTGCCTTGTCTCACTTATTCATGGCAATAAATGCAGTTGAAGAGGAAGACACCTTAACAGCTTAAGTTGAACTACCTAATGCCTAGAGGATAAATGAATCTGCACGGTCACAGGGAGTCCTTAGAACCTATCCAAGAACTGTTCAAAAAAACTGTTTAGGCATCTAAATAATTTAGTACAAGGTACAGGTTTCAGCCCTCACCTGCCTTTGGAGTGTGGCCCTTAAAACTGACAAAGAAGTGAGGGATCCAGTGCCATACATCTGTAGCAGATTATGTCTTTCTTGGGGGTTATGACTCCCATTTTACCTGTTTTTCATCTTTGTGTGGAAAAATCATGCAAGTGAAATCTCTGTGAGATGAAGTAATTGTACTGTGCTCTGTAGGTAGCTGCCCATGAGAAATGGAGGATTCTCCTCCCCTCTTTGCATGACTGATTAAGAGGTCACAGAAGCAGTCACTTGTGATTCTCACTTGTCCTCTAGCCCAACAGGAATATGAACTCTCTATTGAAGTCCGCCTATAGAAGGGAGAAAGCAGTTCCCAACATGGACAGGGGAATGTGATCACAAGGAGGAAGTAATGGTGGCTAGAGGGGAGGAAAGAGTGTGATTGGAAGATATAACAAAGACCATTTCTCTGCCTGGTTTTGACTTGACTTTGAAAGAGTGGTCTGTCTATCTATCTATCTATCTATCTATCTATCTATCTATCTATCTATCTATCTATCTCTTTTCCTTATATATGTAAATCTCTTTCACTGAGCCTCTGCTCTTTTCTCACCTGCTGTACTGTCCCCAGAGGTTTGATAGGACTTGATGCTTCTTTCAGCAAAGCTGCAGAGCCTTCCCGTCCTCTGCTGGTGGGTGCCAGCATATGGGTTGTTTGTAAATATAGTGACCATCCCTGCAGCCTAAATGTTTTTTCAGACTTTGAGGCAGCCCAGGGAAGATGATCATGGCCGTGGGATGGGGGATGGCTTACAGAAGGAAAAGCTGGTATGGTGTGTTGAGTAAAGCAGAGGGCAGAGCCCTGGTGAGTAGTGTCCTGGCTGCCCTGGCTACCACTGAGAAGGTGAGAGGGAGCCCTTGCTTTCTTGAGCTGCTGTGTCCTCACATATCTCCCCCAGCACTAGACAGGCTGTCCAGGGCTCTGTATCTCCAAAGACAGGGCTATGCGTCTGCTGCTCTTGGCAGCTGCCTACAGTCCTTACAACACTAGAACAGAGACTGGTCTCAGGGACCTTGAGATGAAGCCTGTCAAAACCTCTAGAAAACAGGCTCATGATGAAGAAATACTGCACAGGAATAATGCTGATGTTATAAAGTATATCCTAGAAAAGAGCAAAACCTCCTGTGGCCATGAAGGAGTACTGTCTGCATCACTTCCCCCAGCTTATCTACTGTCCATCACACCGCACATCTTATGTGGTTGAGCTGAAGAAGTAAGTAAACATTGTGTTACCTGAAAGAGTGCTGCCTGAGTACACTGCCTGAAACTCATCTGGCACAAGTCCAATGCTCGGCACGAAGTCCAAAATGCTTGTCACAAAGCCTGGATCTGATATTTTCTGGGCTCCTTCATGTCTGGGAACACGGAACCACTAATCTCTAGCACAGCTACTAACTCCTGAATTTAAGGGCAGAAATTCCACAGCCTTTTCACTTCCCACAACTTAGGAAAGCCAGCAATGCCTCACAGCAGGAAAGCAGCTGACCTGACCCTAGAAGTATATCCAGTATTCGCATTCCAAGGCAAGGGTGGCAGTAATATAGGCCGAGCAGTGGGATAAGGATTCAAGAGAAGGATGGAGATAATTGAAGGGGGAGATGAAAGCACTTATCAGCTCATTTCACATCTGTGCAGCTTTTCGGGGTAACTGCATGTTCACATGGTCCTTGCTGAAGCAGAAGGTGATGGCCAGCTGGTAACTTTCATTTAAAGGATTGTAGTCTTTCAATACTGCTTATAAGGGGGCTTATAAGAAAGATAGGGAAAAACTTCTTAGCAGGGCTTGTAGCAATAGGACAAGGAGTAACAGTTTTAAACTAAAAGATGAAAAGTTTAGACTAGATATCAGGGAGAAATTTTTCACACTTAGGGTAGTGTAACACCGGCACAGGTTGCTCAGAGAGGAAGTAGATGCCCCATCCCTAGAAACATTCAGGGTCAGGTTGGATGGGGCTCTGAGCAACCTGATGTAGTGGAAGATGTCTTACTGCAGCAGGGTTGAACTAGATGACCTTCATGGTCTCTTCCAACCCAAAACATTCTATGATTCATTAGGTTATCCGCGTCTCATCTGTTTTTTTTTCTGGAAAGCAACACATGCGTGTGCTGTCTGCAGCACAATGTCCCAACAGTGTGCTAGTTTTCCATGCATGTTGGATTAACTGCACTGGGCCCTTCAGCAAACCAGTCACAGCTCCTGCTTGGAAAAGTCTGGATGGGAAAAGAGGATGGGACAAGAGGAACACTGACCAGCTGATGGAAAGTAGTATCTTTGCTACTTTCATGGTGCACTTACAAGGAAGTACAGGCATTAGTGGTGTAATGGTGACAAGGGCGGTCTCAAATAGTCAGGGTTTCCAGTTCAGAGATATGTTTTTCTTTGACAGTGCGGTTCCTTATTGAAACAGACCAAGGTCTGAAGTGCTCAGAACTCTGTTGCATTTTCTGCAGACTGAAAATACATAGAAAACATCACTGTGGAAACACAAACTGCATCTTACAGGAAGGATGCTCCTTGGCCTGCGGTATAAATAATCTTGTTGCATCGATGGTGCATGCAAGAATGTCAACTTGAAGAGCGGCTGCAGAGCTCTAGAAGTCCTGAACACCTTGAGCCAACATAGGCTCAAATACAGGGTTTCCAAGCTCCTGGCTGGGGAGCCAGACAGAGACATGCAGCAAGACTCAACACTGTGGTCAGCCTGGCTACTCTAGATTACCTGGCAAGAAGAGCAACCCCTGGAGCTGTGAGGCTTCCAGGATAACCCAGAGCATCTCAGGAGACCTGGGCCCTGCTGGGGAAGACACCCCCACCCCATGTCAATCAACACATCCTTGTTCCTGGGACAGTTCATTAGGTTTGGTGAAAGCTCATCAGAGCTCAGCCATGAAATACCCCTCTGGCTCAGTTAATTGATGTTCTCTAATTGGTGTTAATGATGCCAGCTAGTTAATTAGCTAAGCTCATAAATCACCTGTCTAAACACAACTGGTTTTGAGTAAAGAAATTTTACTGAAATGTCTTTTAAGATGAGGCCCAAGATATGATATGTATGACATTTATTCATGCAGTGTGCACATTCTAGTTGCCATGTTCCTTATAAGTACTTCATATACATTTTTCCTTCCACTTAACTTAGCTTTTAAGCTAATTTTTGTCTACTAGCAGCTCTTTAAACTCTTGGAGATATTTAGGGCATTTTGCTCATCTTTACCTGGGAAATCTGTGTTGCAGGGGTACTCACAGGCACAGTTTCAATCTCTCCTGTGGGAATAAAGAACTCCAGTCAATTAAAATGACTTATTACAGTTGCTATAAATAACTATAAAAGAGTGTTTGAAGTCCCTCTTGAGGTACAAATCGGTTTTAAAGGACTCGAGTCTCAGTTTAGGAGGTGTGAACATCATATCATTTGCAGAATAAACTGCAATTACAGAACAGGAACGTCTCACCTAAATCAGACATTAAATTCAGCTCATTTGCTGGCCTGTATCTGTCCAAAGCTGACTCATGTAAAGAGGTAAGAAACTTTGTATGTGTAATTAGGAATAAGTTGTTCCCTGTGAAGTTCAGCTCTATGTACCAGCCTTAAGTAACCTGTCTTCTGAAATTGTGAGTTTTATCCTCTACTACCTGTGTGCGTATTTCTATTATCTCCACAAAAAGATGACCTGATCTGTCTGTTTTAAGGCCTAAGTTATATTTTGTCACAACACATTCCAAGCAGTTACTTTTTCTTTTGTAACACCAAAAAAGGCATCTTTTCAGTAGTTGTAAATTCCTAGGGTTTTGTGGCATTGTAATCACACCTATATTGTACGATTGAGCTACACTTAATATTTCTGAAACAGACTTAGCTCATGGAGGAGTTTGTATCTGTTTTGTGAAGTGTTTTGAACACTGCAGAGACATTGTCTCTAGGCATTAATGGGTTCTTGATTGAAACCAGAAAGTCTGTATTTATTATTTCCTCTTCTAACATTGTCTTTTCTGTGCAGAAACCTTCAATTATCCAACAGAAATTATTGTTGGTTGTGCTGCCATTGGACTTTGAGGGAACTGCAGTTCAATGGCCATCAGTTCCTGTGTAATTTCCTACAACAGGCTTCCTGACTGTTTTTCACTCCCAGAAAGCACAAGCACCATGCCATTCAGTTGCTCCTCTGGATTGCCTCTCTTTGGCAATGTCACTTCATGAAATGGGTTTTCTCTTGCCTTCAACAATTTTTTTCACCCATCTCTGCTGTCAGTTGCAGACACGGCCAGTGACCCCAAGCCCAGTTCTAGGGGCAGCCAAGCTTCCTCTTTCCATGCTGGCTGCAGATGCTCAGTGCCTTACCCACCTCGGTCTTTAAGACCACAGAAATTCAATATTGCAGAGGCTTGAAAATGGTGCAGGGAGGACTCTACGCAATCAGCAAGTACATGAAGTGGAAAGCTAAGGCCTAGAAGTCAGAGCTTTAGAAGGCCCAGATGAATTCTTTACCTCAAGGAGGAATATGAGTTACCACTAAGAGCACTTATGAACTAGCCCTGTTCTGGTCTCTAGGATTTGTCCTGATTCAGAGGAATGTGAGCAAATTCCCCAGCAATGTCGAGAAGAGAGAAGAAGAGGAGGAGAGGCTGTGTGCCACTCTCTGTCCATGTGCTGTTTTCTTCACATGCTTGCTGGTCTCAGAGATGTGGGGTTGAGTAACAAGGTCAGGCACTGGCCCTCCAGAGAATATACTCCAAGGTTCCTCCTGGGAAAGATAAGGGGCAGCAGGTCGACTGGGAGAAGTAGCCAGGACCCAAACTGCCAATTTTTCAGGATAAAGTTTCATCAGCCAGCCCACATCAGGTTCCAGTTTTTAACCTTTAAATGACCGGTTGTTTTCATCTACAGCTTTGGCCCTTCTGGGTCTTTTTTTTTCATTTCACTTTTCTCTGCCACCCTGTGGCAATTGGTTTTGAATTGAATGAAGCAATTTTCTCATGATGCCTGGAGTTGAGGCTTGGGAAAGCAGGCAGCGTATACTGTGATCCTCTTGAATCAAGAAAACAGAGATTCATATCTGTTCTGATGTAAATGTTACTGCTGGACTCTTACTGTGGGATGGTAATGACTGACTCAAAAAGAGCAAGAGGACACGTTTGTTAATTAATAGCTTGTACAGACCAGATGATGGAAGGACAAGGAGATGCTGGTTTTGCAAAGTGGTGTACGTATTGAATGCTGAGTTTTGTGAAGATCTAGAAGTGTCAGGTAGAAGGAGGCCACAGCAAGGAAGAGCCATGGTCTCTCCTCACATTTCCCTTGGGTGTTTTTCAATCTAATATATAACACAAGGGGTTTGACACAAGCCCTGCAGAAGTCTGTAGGAATCTGTCACTTGGGTTTGGATATGGAATGTCCTTGGACATATTCAAAGTGAGGAACTGCTCCTGAGCAAGACCAGAAGCAGGGAGAGGGTTCCTGCTACCTCCCACCTTTGCCATGAGCATTAGCAGCAGCACTCTCTGCATGTACTCAATCAAAACCCAGATCATTTCTATAAGGTCACTGCTAAGAGCTGGAGCAGAGGAGGCACTGCGGGAAGCAAGGGGTTTTATGGTTATCTGTCTTCCAATTTCTGCAGCAAATATCTGCATCCCATGGGGGCCAGCCAATTAACTGGAAAAAAAATCCCTGAGTTAATTTTCTTTTCAGCCTGCTGTAGTACAGGGTCCTAGGTACACAGACCTAATTTTGTCAAATTGGTGTAATAATAATAGAGAAATTAACTCTTTTATTACCTATGCCATGAATGAATGTTGGCACCACCAAGCATATCTTAAGAGGGAAAGAGATGATTCAGGCCCTCTCCTGAGCTGTCAGTTATGGGTGCTCCTAAAGCTGCTCCCCCTGCTCCTCATAGTTTCAAGAGTTCCTCAGCATATGGAAACAGTCTCCTCTGAGGTGGCAAAGGAGAGCACAATGTTGCAAGGAGTTTGGAATGGAAAGCAAGTACTACCAGCCCCACATTCTGCAAGAAGAATGTCTAAAACCAGTAAGCACTAAAACCCTGGACCAGGAACCCTTGAGCTTTGCAGAATTTCTAGAAGGGCTGCTGACTGTAGCAGGACTGGTTGCATGCAAGCAGTGTGGCCTGGATACATCTTTGTTCTTGCAAGATCAAGACTAGTGCAGAAGTCTGGTTTGTGGCACTAACGTGAACTAGAACCCCCTTCAACAAAGCATGTTGGAGAGATAAGCAGATCCTCATTGCATTACCTTTGTGTGAAATACAGCTTTTGACATTTAGAGGTCTGTACCTCCCAAGGCAGAAGTGGGTCTGAGGTAAGAGAAGGGAATGACTTCCCATGTTGGACATTACATGTGCCACAGGATTATTTTCCAGACGAGAGAGAGAGGTGTTTCTAAAATAGGAGATAAAAATTTCAAACCTCAGGTATTTCTATGAGACTAAAAGAAGGGAACATTTGTGAAGAGGTGCTCCCAGGGCACTGACTGTCAGCTGCCAACAGACAGGTCATACAAGAGCAGGTTTCTTCCTCACTGTCTTTCATACTGTGAAGAAGTGAAATAAGAGGATGCTTTACCTTCTTGTTTGTTTGAGTCCATAGCTGCTAACAGGGTGTACGTCCTTGCAGGGACTCCTGTCCTCACTCTGGAGGGTTCTGGCTGGTCACTGGGAACATCCCATGGCTTAGAGCTGCCCACATGTGAGCCCTGCGATGAGTCACCTGGTTTGAACCCTGAGTGCAGAAAGATGCAAAAAAGGTTTATTGAGCGGAAATGCTCAAAAGTTCAGAAAACAGACTGAGGAGGAGGGATTTGAGACCTAAAACTTTGTTTGGGTTCAGAATGCCAGAGTGGGTGCCAGTACCAACACTTCCCTCCCAGCCCAAGACCATTTGTTCTTATGTGGATGGATGATTAAGAGGTACTATGCAATCCCACAGAGACTTTGCTCAGTGAGATGCTTGTTGTTTGAACCCAGAAGCAAAATGAGATGTATTTTGAATGGCACACAAACATCTTGCACGGATGCTCTGCATAAAAGGACCAGATTTTGCTATGCAACTAATCACCCAAAATGTCCTCCAAACTGGTGTTTGGGCCACAGAGATACTGCCTTCACAATGCTGTCAGCACTTTTGGAGTGCTTGTGCTGCCATGCTTGTTTGCTTTTTCCGTCAATTGTCTCCTTGACTCTTGGTGGCACAGGAGTGCTCCAAGGCACCTCAATGTGCAGAGCTGCAGCCTCTCTGGAACCTAGGACCAACAGATCATGATGTGCTCAAGTCACTCCCTTGGTAAAGCATGTCATCAGTCCAGTTATTACTGGACTTATTATATTTATTATTATATAGTTATTATTATATAGGGTTAAGACCTTGGAAACAGTCTTAAGATAATGGCTGATTAATGACGCAGCCAAAGCCCCCGAAAAATGAATTGCACCAGCTCACACTTCTCTTATCAGAACGGGCAGTGCCCCATATTCATGCTTCCTCTCCCCAGGGTTTAAGTCTGCTTTTGTCCAGTCTTACTAGGAAACCAGATGTGACTTAGGAGTCTAGAATAACCTCCTACGTCCATTTCTGCCTGACATAGATACCCAAGGCTGATGTGAGTTATCGTTAGCTTTGTTAATGGAATTGGGGGGGGGGGGGGGGGGGGGCAGTATAATTATGGCACAGAACTCTGCTGACACATCTCTGCCAAGAAGGCTGTGGTGATTTGCAGATACCTGGTGTGGGGTTTTCATGGAAGCAGCTGCAGAGAAAGGCACATAGCATTAAACAGAAGGGAGACATGCAAAAGCTGCTAGAGCCAAGTGGTTGCTTCTGGTGCAGCATAACTTGGGGGCCGCACACTTTCAGCCTGACAGCTTTCCAGGGTGGAACTCCCAAGGGAGCCTCTGAGATGGGGCGATGCTAAGCATTTGTGAGCTGTGGAGAGGGATGCCTCCTGTGCTGGGGCAGCTGGTGCAGCTGGCCTCTGAGGCTGAATGTGTGATGGGGACTGAAAGGCTTCCAGTACAGTGCTAGAGAAACTTGGTGTTTAGCATCTTCTTAAGACAGAGGATTAACGAAAGGATAAACTTCTTATGTGTAAAAAGAGCTGCTTATGAGATCTTCTCCTAAGAAGATCTGCTGTCTTCTCAGGATACAGGATCCTTGGGTGCATATGGAAAATGGCAAAGGATCTGGGCTTTGTACAAACAGTCTGGGAAAGCTTCTAGGTGGATGCCTGATTACAGTAATATAAATAATATATACAATAGTTTTTTAAATCCGTTTTCTATCATCTGATTGTGTAAAAGTTATTTTTTAACTCTGAAGACTCTCAGGCTCACAGCAGAGTTTAGATGGGCAGAGACCTCTGGAGATATCTGACTCAAAGCAGGGCTTACCCCAAAGCTAGAACAAATTGCTCATGGTATTGGTAGATAGTGTAGATAGTCAAGGTCTAAGTATCTCCTAGGCTGGAATCTTCCTAACTTTCTGGGCCTGTCCCAGGGCTGCACTGCTCCCATGATGAAGAATTTTTTCCTTATGGCCAGTTAAGTTTTCCATTGTTCAGCTTATGCCCATGGCATTTTTTCTTTTTTTTTTTGTGTTCTGTAAGAAAAGCCTGACTGTCTAGTGTATAACCTCTGTTAAGTAGTTGCAGATGGCTGTAGGCCCTCCCAGCCTTACTTTCCCCAACGTGAACAACCCCAGCTCCCAGAGCCTTCTCCTCCTGTCTCCTGTGCTCTGTGCTCAGCAGGGGGGGAGGGGGGGAGGAAAAAAAAAGCTTATTTTTCTCAACGTATGGCAAGGGTGTTATTTGCTTCTGAAACACATATACAGTTGTTTTTAAAGTAGCTAAACCTCTCCTCTAGTAATTTTGAGAAAATACTTAAGTTTGCATCTCTGAGCAAAACAGAATTTTAACTTCAACTTCAGTAGCAGCTTGTTTAGTAGCAAAGTTGTTAAGCTTTGCTCCCAGTTTAGACAATTCAACGTCACAGCAAATTCCCTAGAGTTTTGTTATTGTCTGTTGAACTGGGATCAACTTGTTTAACATTGAGAACTGGTTTCAAAATTCAGAATTATTTTTGCAATGTTGGGGGAAAAGGACCAAATAGAAAAGGCAAAACAGGTTTGAAAGAAACGTAAACTTCTTCTGTGATAAACATTTTCACTGAAAATATTGAAAACAGCCTTTTCTGGAAACACATTAAATCTTCTCTTTTTAACAAAACATGTACATGTTTTTTTACCTGCTCTTCTTTTATATTATTAATGTTCTACCATGCAAGTTATAGCAATATAATAGTATATAGTTGGTAACTATTAACAACAATAAATTAGCAAACACCAGTTAGTACAGTATTAGTTATATTTAATACACCATTAAATACACTAATGGCACAGCCTGTCTTAAGATTTTATAATTTTACTATGCACTTGCTGAATTATGCTGGAGATCCCAAAATCTCCAGTGACTGTGTGACATTCATACCTCCGGTCTTCGCAAGGCAGGGTGACTATACCCTGCCAGTATCAAGAACAAGTACTGCTGCACAAAGAGGGAGTCAGGGGACTATTATGCCTGAGGAAATGATGTAGAAACATGTTGCAATGACTGGCATCCAAGATGAGGAACAGTCAGAATGAAGCATAATTCTGTTCCACCTAGTGCTCTTTACTTCCACTCTTAGACCAACTCCTCCCAGGCTTCTGAAACCTCAAAACACGCAAGTCCCACTTTGTCAGGTTCCCCTGCCCAGCACATCACCAAGGCTGTGGTGTCAGTCTCACAGATGGTGATTCAGAGTGAAGGATGCAACACAAAGAGCATCTGTGGCTTCCCTCCACTAACATATGGAAACTTACATGAGAGGTCAATGCACCCAAGGGGAGAAGCTCATAGAAGGGCATTCCCCCTCTCTGCTATGCTACAGGTGATGATGTGAAACATCTTGGGTCCAGTACAAAGAAAGAGGTTTGTCTGGTATGGAAAAAATATCCTACATGAGGTTTTAATGAGAGAGAAGGAATACTTGTAGAAGAAGGGCTTGTAGGAGGATGTGTCATTTGCCCTGGTACCTGTTCTCATCCTCTTTCAACTCAGGGCTACATAGAGCTGAAAGCGAGCCCTTTGGGATTGCATCTTAGCTCCTCGGTTGTAAACACATTGTAGGTTCCTGGTATCAGAAGTAATATTTCCTTATAGCAGGAACTTAAAACAACACCTGTAGAGCATGGAGATTTAACTAAGGAGCTTCCACATCAGACTAGTGCAAACAAGGACAGTGTCTGAGCACAGTCTTTGTCCTTTGCAGAGCTCAGGATTGAGGCTTAGAAACTGGGACACTGGGGATGCCACCATCTTCTTCTGCTGCATGAATGCACTGCAAAGTAGGTTGACCTTGGTTAAGTGGGTTACTCTCTTAACAGTAACTGTCTTTCACATGTCCTTTAGCCGCAGCTTGCAATTTCCTGAGTCGCTCCTGGGTTCTTTGATACATTAAATAATTGTATTACATTGGCTGCTTTCCAGCATTTAGCGGTCACTTCTGGACTGAGTGAATACATAGTATCACCTGCATGTTCCCAGTTCTTCTGAATTGCTGAATACACTGAACAAAACTAGCCAGTTCTTCCACAGCACTAGAGCAAGCAAAACATGCACCCTATAGTTTGAAGAATGCTTGTTCTCTGTTCCCCTGAATGCGGGGTGGGGAAGCCTTTAACACTATTCTCACCAGGGACAAGAGTTTCAGTCAGCCTGAGTTGGCTGAAAAGTGTGCAAAAAGATAGGTGCAAATATAAATTGGAAAATAGGACTGACATTTGGCCCCAAGACCCTAGATATGGACAGCTTGATCAAATCCTGCCTCTACAAGCAGCAGACAGGTCATAAGCTCACAGCAGTGTCTAGGTGAGCAGGAACCCTTGTATGTCTCTAGTCCAACTCCTTGCTCAAATCAAGGCTAACTCCAAACTAGATCAGGTTCCTCAGGGCCATGTCCAGTTCAAGTCTAAATATTTCCCTCACTGGAGTCCTTGCAGCCTTTCTGGGCCCTCCATTACCCTTGGAAAGAATAGTTTTCCTTACCTCCAGTTGGGAGTTCACTTTGCTGCATTCCCTTCCCATTGCCTTTCACTGTGCACCTCTGGGAAGAATCTGAAATCCTTCTGCTTTATAGCCCCCTTGAGGCAGTTAAAGGCTGCAAGAAGATTACCCCTTTACAACTGCAGCCCCTCCTTGGTCAGAGCAAGCAGCATGTGAAAGTTAACAGAGACTCAGCCAACACCCCCTCCCCATGAGATCCCAAGGGAGAAGGTGTGGATGGACGAGAAGGTCCCAGTGGGTTGCCTTCTTCAGCTATGCCCCAGACACAGGGTTGAAGGCCTGAGCAATGTGCTACGGAGGCAGCGCAGTGGGGGAATTCCTGCACAAAGCTGTGCATCGAGGAGGAAGGAGAAGAAGGTCCCGCAGCCTGCACTGCATTTCTGTGACCATGTTCACCCTTCCAATGCGCCCCCCCCCCCCCCCCCCCCCCCCAGTCAAATGACATAACTGTCAGCATGCAAACAGGCAAAATTAAGAAAAGTATTTACAGACTAGCTTTATGGACAATAGTTACTATTTGTTTGGCTTTTTGTCTCATTCTGCTTCTGAAATCTTGACATGGATAACCATGCAAGGGAATCCATATGCAGTTTTGTTGCTTTAGTTATTAAATATGCACAATTATCCTAAATGTACGCTTGTCATCTTCCAGGTGACTATCTCAATCCTGCTAGCTGTTTTAAATATCCCACCCTGAGAACAATTCCCAGTCTTCCAAACAGAGCAAAAAATCAGTGTCTTACTCTCATCACTCTCACACTTTGTCTCCAGCTAACTCTAAACCAGTTGTCATTTAAATACTTCAGTTCAACATGAGACCTCAATTTAGCTCTTAAATGCTAAGTCCATAAGGTCTCTAAAATAGAGACCTTACTATAGATGCAGCCTCACAAGGTTTTCCAGCACACTAAAAAGCTGGATCTCCATACGCAGTGTTAGAACAAATTACTTTTAGAAATAACGGTGGGCACTGAAGATGCAAAATACTTTAAATGCCATTTTATGTGCTGCACATGCAACATCAAATAGCTGGCTTTTTCCAATAATAAGAAAAATGGTATTATTAATCCCAGTCTTCATCCCATACTGAGTATATTTTAAACTTACCTCAGGTCAGGCTAGCTGAAGATCCTTCAGCACTGGTGGTCGCCAGAGTGGGAATTAGCACTGTGCAAGAACAGAGAGAGAGAGAGAGAGAGAGAGAGAGAGAGAGAGAGAGAGAGGAGAGCAATGGTGGCTTGACGTTTCCCAGGATGGAACTGTCACATGTTAATCACTGATTTGAAATGCGATCATAACAAATGCCTTCTAATTATGTAATCTTCAGGTCACATTCCCCTGCAAAAATCAGGACTCTGCTCTTGGAAGATGATACTGACTTCTTACCTTTTTAATTAGAATTGCACACTACTTGGGAGGGGAGGGTAAAAGCCTTATGAAGCAATGGGCAGAGGGGTCCATGTGGTAAAAGCCAGATGCTGATTTGATTTCTGCTGCTTTGCCAAGCTCAGAGACTCTTATGTATGGCAGCCCAACTGGAAACATGGAGACTGACACAGCTCCTCCCCACTTTCTCTGCCACCCTTTTTCTTCTACTGTGTGTGTGTGGCCTCACTGGAGGTATGCCAAGGCCAAGAAGGCTCTGCTTTCATACAGGGGCCAAGATCAAGGCTGCCGAAGTGGCCAGGGCAGGAAAGCAGGAATCATCAGCACACGTGTATTTTCTGTTGCTTGTTAGACCACGAAAAACATCCTTTAAATAAAAATAATAAGGGCTTGGAGGGAGGTGGGAGAGTGGGAGGCAGCAGCCCTCCATGCCTCCTTCAGTTCTTCACAAAGGTCTTGCAAATTTTTTTGCTCCAAAGGGTGTCAGGAAAGCATGGGGAGAATGCAGGTAACCTGAGGCCAGCGGTGCCAAGAAAGGTTTTGAGCCAGTCCAGTGAGTTACTCCGAAGGGGGAGAGCAGAGAGACATAAAGGAGGAGAAAAAGTAACAAAAGGCAAACTGATGTCTCCTGGAAAGACAGAGATCTGCTGCAAAGATAACCTTTGGGCAGAAAACCTGAAACGTAAAACCACACAGCCTGAATCAATACAATTGCCGTACAGCACAGATAAATGTGGTGATGTGGAATCCTCCAAAGGAGCGGACAGAACATGTTCATAGATTCACAGAAACTTTGTTGAAGATGTTACTACCTCTGAAGTCAAGGACTAGGGACAAAGGATGCTGTATTTCTTTTTTGGAACTGTCTATTTCAGTAGCAAAACACAGCAACATTGAACAAAACTAAATTATAGTTCTGAAGGAGTCTGTAGGAAAGTGGTTTTTTTAGACAGTCAAAGATACCTGTGAACTGAACAACAGCTAAAGCTAGGAAAGATTTTTTTTTTAATAAATAAAAGAAAAATGTTTAGCTTTATGAACCTGTGAATAAAACATTCCAACTAGAGATTTTTTTTTTCCTACAAGTAGCTTTAAGAAAAAGGGATGAAAGGCATTACATGTGCTATTTTGTTTCAGACAGCCCAGTATGTTTCAGTCTGCTGATAATCTGCTGTGTTTTTCATTTCTAAGAAACCACAGGGCCCACAATTTTTCTGAATTGTAGCAAAATGAGTGAAGTATTTGAAGGCCCATCTGAAGGAAAAGCATTGACACATTGTGTCTGCAAATGGAGGCATGGACATGTATTTACTAAAACTCCATTAAACAGCTGGCAAGAAAAGACTCAACACACATTTTTTTTTTTCCTGAAAGGACAGGTATACTTTTTTTGTTGGTGTTTTTGTTTGTTTATTTTGTTTTGTTTTGTTTTTAAACTAGAGAGCAATTTTTCTGCTTTATAAAGGACAGAATTTATATTCACAGTGCAGAGACCTTCAATGACCAAACACAAACAAAAACAGAAGTAGATTTTCATTGCATTTGACTGACTTACTTTCTGAAGGGACAGTATAGCTATCAGTAGCTCCTGTGCACTCTCCCATCTACTTTCCTTTCCAGAGAAAAGCAGCTTTGGTGCATGGCAGAGGTATGTCCTTGAGCAGTCTGCTACTGGAACTTCAGGTTTAGGGCTTGGCCCGTGAGCAGTAACTACTCTGCTACCGCTGCACTTGCTGTCTACCCTGACTCCACTATAGACTCCGCTCCATCACAAGAGCACTGTGTTTGCAAAAGTTTTTGTAGATAAGGAGGTTAGTTTTCTGGGGAAAGTTACAAAAGTCGAGCATAAATTAGGCCTCATTTGTTGATGACAAGGTTTTCTGAAACTCAGAGAGAAAGACACCTCTCGTTTAAAAAATAGAATTCTAGTCCTCAACTGCTCCCCTTATAAATTTACCCTGTTCAGGTCTATTTTTTGAAGGTTTTCATTCAGCTGATCAGTCTGAAAAGAAAAAGAACTTAATTTTATTTAATATTGACATGAATCTTCAGGGGTTATTTTTAATAAATACATGAAGAAATTATTGCCTCTTGAAAGCTAGTCACAGCTGTAGAGCCTAGACTGTAATGACAGCTGCCTTTAACTCATGCTGCTGTCCATGCAAAATGGCTACATTTTCAACTGTTGCTTCAGTCTCACTATTGTCATGCCATGAAATGTGCCACTACACTATATTTTCGTCTATCAAGTGTCCTCCACCTTCCATCCTGTAATGACAAATATCCATCCTGCGGAGAATGCAATCAAGTTTGTGGCAGCACAGTGATGAGTGCACGACTCAGATAAGCAACTGCCAGGAATCAGAACCTTCCCTATGTAGATTAAGTACTTGCCTTAACTTTCTCCAACATTGTAGCCTGTAAAAGTTTTGACCTACAAAGCACATAGGTTCAACAACCAAGGAACATACTCCGTTCTTTGCAAAGCTGTGTTTATACTAATGCCCTCCCAGCATGTAACCTCTACAGGAAAAAAAAAAACATAGTCCCAGTTATGATCCAAATTTACCAGGGATTAAGTCCTACAGAGGCGGGGGAGGGTGTGCAGCAGCAGCAGAAGCTGCGCCCCCCGCCCAATCTTACTGTACATACCCCAGTTGGAGAACTTTCACAGCAAGACCACCCCGCACCTCCTCACAGGGCTTGGACTTGTCCTATCGATAGTGTGTGCCAAGAAGGCACGGTGAGCGCCCACCACCCCATGTAAGCAGCCTGAGGATAACCTACCATGAAGAAGAACTACCAGACTACGTGTTCCTGGAGAGCTGCTGCTGGAGGAGTTGCTGCCGGATGGACCACGTTGTCCTGAGGAGCTGCTGTGCCCCACTCAAGTGGTGATAATTTTTGTTTTTCCCCTGCCATTTTTTTCTCTATTTCTTATTTATCTCACTGTACCTTTTTTTCCTTGGCATTATGGTGTATTGGATCAAAACTGAGTTGTGTTGCAGTTTGTTCAGAGACCTTGGCCATGTTCAATGTATCAGATGGTGATCTCAGCAAATTGGAATCTGTTTTTACAGCTTTCAGAAGTTGTGACTCAGAGTGCACGTAAGTACCTGTTTTGTGATGCTGGCTGTGTCAAAAATAAATACTGCATTTGAATTTATCCTGGGAGATTTGTCAGGCTCCAATGTGCCCCACAGATATCAAAAGAGCCCTTTTCCTCCTTCCTTTTTGATTGTGCATGTCGGGGTGGGCCCTAAAACTACTGGTATCAGGAGCAGGGTGTAACAATGCCGTTATGACAAAATGTAAGGATTTACAGCCTCATGTGGGGGGGAAAAAGTAACTGTGGCATGAATTCAGTCTTCATAAACCACTTTGAACATCTTTGAAAGCCATAAACAAGCTCATAATTATACCCAAAAACTGCTATAAAGAATAAATGTCTATGTATCAGCATCCCTTGCAAATGAGGGGAAAATAACTTTTAAAGTCCAAAATAACTAGAGATTGGTTCTCTTTAAAAAATGAAGGTACCTAGCAGCACAGCAAGTTGCTATGGGGCTGCCTAATTACATTCTGTCGTGAAAGCCACAGTGATCTAGTGAACTGTCACATATCTCCTGTCAGTAGGTAGAAACTAGCAGTCTTGAAACTTGGCAAAACAGCTGGTGTTGGGCTGTCAGGGAGTGCTGCATACTAACAGCAACAAACCAGTGTCAAAAGAAGTCTTAATTCTCTAGTGAAAATGGCAGCGGCTGGCAAAGACTAGATCTGTGCTGCCCAAGGGTGTATCTACATCAGCATTTCACTTAGTTGAAATCACAAGGTCAAATCAGAACCAGCTTGTTTTCTCCACAGCTACTAGTCACAAGCCCCTTTGTGATGGGTTATATTTTCACAGAAGAGTAGAGGCATCATCCTAAGATTTTTGAGAGACAATGCCTGTAAAGCTACCTATATGATCTACTGCTGAATGCCCTTGCTTAAGTGATGAGCACTCATAGGTTTAGACTTCAAATAGAATTCATGTCTGTCATTTAATATGACAGCAATAGACAGGAGCTCTGTAGCAGATTTTAACATGCCATCATAATAGAGGTGTAACAACTCGATCTGCTCTAAAGCATTGAAATAAATGTCTTTACTTTTTCCCCAAATGTTTGATTTTGTTATACAGGTTTCCATTTTGTATCCAGGTACATTCTGTAACACACATTCCATTCGGTGTCTGATCATCTAAAAATGGATTTGGTCACCATTCTAGTACTATTGTGGCTATTATTTTCAGTCAGCAGGGCAAGACGGGATTTTTTTCTGATTAAAGACCACATATTAACAAACATACATTTTAGATTTATTTCAGACACTGGACTGGGGAGGTACTTGAAGAATCATACAACCATAGAATCATAGAATTGCATGGTTGGAAAAGACATTTTGTGATCATTGAGTCCACCTGTACGGGCAAACTCGGCGAGGATCGGCGGCAGGAATGGTAACTTCTGCAGCTGGGTGCTTGTTCGAGGTGGGCAGCGAATCTCCCGAGAGAGAGAATGCTCAACGGAGAACCGCGGGTACTCGACTCTCCGCAATACCGGAAGCGGCAGCGGTCACGTGGGTGGCTGACGACGCAGGGGGGCGGTCCCGGCAGCAGCCGCGGGAGATTTAAAACGTCTCCCTGGGAGCGCCAGCGAGCGGAGCGCGGCTCTGCGGAAGAGCTTGTTAAGGCGGCGAACTGCAGCGGGCAAACAGGGGTGTGGCACGGCAGTTTGCACAGGCAGGGCGAACAGGCAAGGAGCAGCCACCTAGTTAGTCTCTCAGGTGATCTCTTTTTTATCTCGACTAAAGCTGATAATGGTTTATAAAAGAAAGACAGCTGTCACTGCTGTCAGCACTAGGAGTGCATCGACGGAAACGGAACACTACAAGAAGGATGCAGTCACACAGGTCTCTGGCTGCATAGACTGTTTGAACCTGGCAGCATTAGCTCCAGAGGACAGTGTGAGAAGCACCTGTGTGAGATGTGAGCAGGTGAATGATTTGCTATACATGGTAGCAGAGCTCAAGGAAGAGGTAGAAAGGCTGCGCAGTATCAGAGGAAGTGAGAGGGGAATTGACTGGTGGAGTCAAACCCTAAGGTCAAATCTCTAAGGAGAGTTAGCAGGAGAGTGTGAACCCCTACCAATCCTGCCATCAGGCAGATGGATCTAACAGAGAAGATGGAGGGCAACGGAAACAGGTTCCTGTTCGGAGTGGAAAAAGAACTCCCTCTGAACGCCTTCACATCCTCAGGTGCCCTTAAAAAACAAATATGAGGCCCCAGACTCAGATAGTCTAGTAGAGGTCGGCTATGAGGGAGATCTGTCTGGAGGGCCCTCTTTGCTTGTTGCACCCCGTCCTCCAGACATATAAATACAACAGCTGTAAGAAAGAAAAGAAGGGTAGTTGTAGTTGGTGACTCCCTTTTGAGGGGAACTATATGTAGGCCGGCCCCAACCCAAAGGGAGGTTTGTTGTCTTCCTGGGGCCAAGGTGAGGGACATTGCTAGGTGACTTCCTGACCTAATTAAGACCTCAGATTATTATCCCGTGTTGGTAATCCAGGCTGGCAGTGATGATATTAATAGGAGAAGTGCCAGGGTAATCAAAAAGGATTTCAGGGCACTGGGTAGATCAGTCCATGGGACAGGTGCACAAGTAGTATTTGCTTTGGTTCCTGTAATGGCTGGAATGAATGGGGAGATGCATGAGGAGAGAATTAGAAAAACCTATCTTATCAATACGTGGCTAAAGGATTGGTACCACCGTCAAAATTTTGGTTTTTTTGATCGTGGGGCAAGCTCCAAGCTACCTGGTCTTCTTAAATCAGACGGGTTTCATCTGTCTAGGCAAGGCAAAAGGGCTGTTGCCCATAAGTTAGTGGGGCTCATCAGGAGAGCTTTAAACCAGGTCTGAAGGGGGAGTGGATTGATTTCAGGCTCTCCAAAGTTCAGCCAAGGGGTGATAAGACTGAATTAAAAGTAAAATCAGCACCCCATCTGAAGTGCATGTACACTAATGCACGCAGTCTGGGCAATAAACAGGAGGAGCGGGAAGCCACCTGCAGCAGGAATGCTATGACGTAGTTGCCATTACAGAAATGTGGTGGGATAACTCGCATGACTGGAGTGCTGTCATAAGTGGCTACAAGCTCTTCAGAAAGGACAGGCAGGGTAGGAGTGGTGGAGGTGTGGCTCTGTATGTTAGAGAGACTCTTGACTCTGTTGAACTTGAGGTCACCAACGATAGCGTTGAGTGCTTGTGGACCCGAACCAGGGGGAAGGACAACAAGACTGACATCCTGGTAGGAGACCACCCAACCAGGATGATGAAGGGGACGAGTTATTCTACAAGCAGCTGGCAAATGTCTCAAAATCACCAGCCCTTGCTCTTGTGGGCGACTTCAACCTGCCAGATATCTGCTGGGAGCTCAACACAGCAGAGAAGAGGCAGTCTAGGAGATTCTTAGAGTGCATGGAGGATAATTTCCTGCTCCAGCAGGTAAACGAACCTACCAGGAGTGGGGCCCCACTAGATCTGCCGTTTACAAACAGAGAGGGACTGGTGGGAGATGTAGTGGTCGGAGGCCAACTGGGGCACAGTGACCATGAAATAATACAGTTTTCAATATTCAGGGATGTAAGGAGGACCACCAATCAAACCTCTATGCTGGACTTCCGGAGGGCAGATTTTGACCTGTTCAGAAGACTGGTCCAGAGCACACCCTGGGACACATTCCTCAAAAACAGGGGCAATACAGGAGGGATGGATGTGCTTCAAGGAAAAAGTCTTGAGTGCACAGGCACAGGCTGTACCAATTAGCCAAAAGGCAAGCCGACAGGGAAGACGACCACCTTGGTTGAATAGGGAGATACTGAAGGATATCAGAGATAAAAAGAGAGCCTATCGACTGTGGAAGGCAGGGCTGACTACTCAGGAAGAGTATAGGGATATAGTTAGAACATGCAGAAGGAAAATCAGAGAAACAAAAGTGCAATTTGAAATTAATTTGGCTACTTCTGTTTAAGATAACAAAAAGCGCTTCTATAAATACATCAATAACAAAAGGAGGGGCAAGGAAAACCTCCACTCTTTGTTGGACCTGGGGGGGGAACACAGTTACCAGGGATGAGGAGAAGGCTGAGGTACTCAACACCTACTTTGCCTCAGTCTTCACCAGTAGGAGAGGTGGCTCTCACGATAACTGGCCTCTGGAGCTCACAGATAGAGACAGGAAACCAAATAGCTCCCCTGTGTTCCAGGAGGAAATAGTCTATGAATTACTGAGCCACCTGGATCCACACAAATCAATGGGACCTGATGGATTCCATCCTAGGGTGATGAGGGAATTGGCAGAAGAGCTTGCCGAGCCACTCTCCATCATCTACCAACAGTCCTGGCTCTCTGGGGAGGTCCCAGATGATTGGAAGTTGGTAAATGTCACGCCAATCCACAAAAAGGGCTGCAAGGAGGACCCGGGCAACTATAGGCCTGTCAGCCTGACCTCAGTGCCTGGCAAGGTTATGGAACAGATTATCCTGAGTGCAATCACACAGCACCTTCAGGATGGACATGGGATCCGACCCAGCCAGCACGGCTTTATGAGGGGCAGGTCTTGTCTGACCAAGCTGATTTCCTTTTATGATCAGGTAACCCGCCTGGTGGATGAAGGGAAGCTTGTGGATGTAGTCTATCTGGACTTGAGCAAAGCCTTTGACACTGTCTCCCATGGCATACTCCTGGATAAACTGGTAGCCCGTGGCTTGGACAGGTGCACTCTCAGCTGGGTTAAGAATTGGCTGAATGGCTGGGCCCAGAGAGTGCTGGTGAACAGGGCTGCATCTAGCTGGCGGCTGGTCACCAGTGGTGTCCCCCAGGGATCTGTGTTGGATCCAGTTCTGTTTAACATCTTCATTGATGATTTAGATGAGGGGATTGAGTCCATCATAAGTAAATTTGCGGATGACACCAAGTTTGGAGGAAGTGTCGACCTGCCGGAAGGCAGGAGGGCTCTGCAGAGGGACCTTGGTAGGCTGGAGAGATGGGATGAGTCCAACAGGATCAAGTCCAACAAGGCCAAGTGCCGGGTCCTGCTCTTTGGCCACAACAACCCCAGGCAGCGCTACAGGCTGGGGACAGAGTGGCTAGAGAGCAGTCAGGTGGAAAGAGACCTGGGGGTACTGATTGACAGGAGGCTAAACATGAGCCAGCAGTGTGCCCAGGTGGCCAAGAAGGCCAATGGCATCCTGGCCTGTATCAAGAATAGTGTGGCCAGCAGGACGAGGGAGTTGTACTCAGCATTGGTGAGGCCACACCTTGAGTATTGTGTTCAGTTCTGGGCCCCTCAGTTCAAGAAAGATATTGAGGTGCTGGAGCGGGTCCAGAGAAGAGCAACAAAACTGGTGAAGGGACTTGAGCACAAGTCCTATGAAGAGAGGCTGAGGGAGCCAGGGTTGTTTAGCCTGGAGAAGAGGAGGCTCAGGGGTGACTTCATCGCTCTCTACAACTATCTGAAAGGAGGTTGTAGACAGGTGGGGGTCGGTCTGTTCTCCCAGGCAGCCAGCAACAGAACAACAGGGCACAAGCTTAGACTCTGCCAGGGTTGGTTTAGGCTGGATATCAGGAAAAAGTTCTTCACAGAGCGAGTAATCAGGCATTGGAATGGCCTGCCTAGAGAGGTGGTGGATTCACCATCCCTGGAGGTTTTTAAAATAAGACTGGATGTGGCACTTAGTGCCATGATCTAATAATCATGATAGTGTTGGATTAAGGGTTGGACTTGATGATCTTGGAGGTCTCTTCCAACCCAGATAATTCTATGGTTCTATGATTCTGTCCACTACTAAACCATATCCCTGAAAAACTTCTCTACCCATCTTTTAAACACCTCTAGGAATGATGACCTAACCACCTCCCTGGGCGGCCAGTCCCAGTGCTTGACCACCGTTTCAGTGAAAAATTTTTCCTAATGTCTAATCTGAATTTTCCCTGGTGCAACTTGAGGCCATTACCTCTTGCCCTATGACCTGTCACTTGGAAGAAGAGACCAACACCCACCATGCTACAACCTGGAAAAATTAAACTTAAATCAAACATAGCAAATTTCATAGAGAAGTCATTTAAGGAGAATAAACATGAATATTCTCACATCATTTTTTATGGTTAATTTTGTCACTACATCTGCTTTGTGGATCATGAAGTGGGTATCAACTTCTTCTAGGAAATGATGGTATCTTAGCAACTCAAAACACACACCCTTATTCAAAATAAATTAACTCAGTTGATGTTTATATGAGTGGCATTAAAATATTTTTTCTGAGTCTCTCTGAAATTTCTACTTTACCTCAAAAAATAAGTAAACGCAAACTTTTCAAATTATCACAGCTATATTTCTGTATGCATCTGTAGACAGACAGCTAGAAACAACAGTTATGACAGGGGTCTGAACAGTTCTGTTTCTCTGAACTTTGCCTGACCCAGAGATCTGGCAACAAAAAGTGAGTGGATGGAACAATCATCTTGAAAACTGTTTATTGGGACTCAATGGCAGATCTTTGACTGATCTCATGAAAAGAATGCAACTGTGATCAGTGATCTCAGGTACTGTAAGTTTCACTGGTAGCAAAAGAAACCTACTCCCATGCTGGATGAATTTTATTTGGACTTTACAGCTTATAAAATCAAAACTAATATAAAAATAAGCATACTTCTTTTCGTTGAATAGTCCAAGGTACTTTGCTTCGTTTAGAAACATATAGGTTCCAGTCCCATGAAACATTGTCTTTGAACTCACCTTCATAAACTGCCCCAGAAGGATGTTCTAGCCATCCAGTACTATCTGCATTTAATGAGATGAAGGATAAAGAAAATTGTGAATGTTTATGCTTACAGTGTTATTTCCTTTCATTACAATATCCTTTTCGGATTGCTGCCTTTGAGTCTGCTGTCATATTCAGATATGATAATGGGAGTAGAAGTGACTATTCTTTCAGATTTAGACAGGTTCCTACTTCTACAAGGTTTTCAAGTAAATGCTTGGAAGATTTTGGCCAGCCACAGTGTCTAGGAAGCCCCTCCTCTGCTGGTAGTCTCACAGGATCTTAACAGTCTTTGCAGCACAAAACTGCTGTCCCTAGCCCTGAAAAAAAACCCATCTACCCTGACAATTTGAGGAGTTAATTAAACTTTCCAGGATTTCTTTCTGTAAGTCAAGGCAGAGCAAGACTTTCATTTGTTCAGCCCAATCCACTAAGCCATGTCTGAGGATTCAAATTTGTCCTCGATAGCACTGTGACATACTCTTAATTCTTATCATTGCACCAATATTTTTGTAAGAGACTGAAAGAAAAGGCCAGATTGGATCTAATAAAGCCATGAAGATGACCCGAGGGCTGCAGCACTTCCCATACAAGGACAGGCTGAGTGTTAGGGCTGTTTGGCCTGGAGAACAGAAGGCTCTGGGGAGGCCCTTCCAGTACTTAAACGGGGCTACAGGAAAGCTGGGGAGGGGCTCTTATCAGGGAGTGCAGAGATAGGATGAGGAGTAACCGTTTGTACCCTAAATAAATGTACCTGAGCGGGACCAAACGGTGTGCCTAGAGGAGGATCCATCCCCTTATGCACCCAGTGCTGTAAATAAATCTCTTTGCATGTAAGACTTTGTCCTCTCGAAAATTCTATCTGTGAGCTGGCATTTCTCACAACTTGGGGGCTCGTCTGGGATCCGAAGCCCCTTGTCTGTGGAGTGGGACAGGACGCATGGGAAGGCACGCCCTGCTGATTTTGACAGTCTCTTGCTCCCTGTCTTGTTTCATCAGGGGAGATGGTGGAACGACCTGGACAGAGGACTCTTGAAGCAAAGGAGGGGACATGGTACACTGGGAAAAATCTTAATAACGCATGGCAGCTGAGAAATTTCTGTGCACAGGACTCGGGTAATAAAACTAACTGTTAAGTATTATTTGGGTGGCTGGAATTATGGGACAGAAAGTGTGTGTGCAAGGCGAAGGAGCATCTGTGAAGTGAATGTGGAGTTCTTTTAACCACAGTTCCATCCCTCTGCGAGGAGGTCAGCCAGTGAAGGAAAAAAGAGGAAGAAAGAGAGAGAAGTCCCATGGGAAACCATTAGAAATAATGGGGAATCAGGTGAGTAAGAAATGCCTGGAGAAGGGAGAGGGGTCTGAAGACTCCGCTCCAAGTATACCTCGCCACAGTCCTTTGGGGAGGATGCTCAGGTACTGGGGCAGGAGGGAGTGTCCTGAACCAGGGGGAAGGAAAAGAAGAAAATGATAAAGTACTGTATGTTTGAATGCACCAAGGAACCCATCCGACTTGACTCATTGTACTGGCCAAAATATGGGCCATCGAAGGGTTGGATGTGTCGGACATTGAATTTTTATCTAAACAGTAAGAAACCTTTTAGTCAAGAAAAAAGTGACTAATGCCTCCTGTTAGACAGGGAATATATCCATACTTTCGTCTAAAGACAAGAGGGAGAATCAGCAGAAAAAGAGGGAGGAAAGATGGAATCCTTTGGATAATCTACCTCCCCATACACTTGGGGATCCAAATGCCCCTCCTGTAGTGGAAGTACAAGAAGAAAATCTTAATGGGGAAGGGGAGGAAGTGGCTGGACCACATGTCCCATTAATTCAAGAAGCCTGAAAGGTTCGGGCCTCTGAACCAGAATGATTAAAAAAGGACATAGGAAATTTTCTGTTGCCCTGCAGAAAAGAGGGAGCAGGAGCAGTGAGTATTTTTCCATTACGGGAAGTACCAATGCAAGGAGCCTCGGTTTAAAAAGGGAATTAATACGTTAGAGGATCCCTTAGGATTGTCAGAACAACTTGATCAATTTCTAGGCCCAAATGTTTACACCTGGGATGAAATGCAGTCCATTTTAGGAACTTCATTTACACCGGAAGAGTAGCAGATGATAAGGACTGCACGAATACAAATTTGGGAAAGGGATAACCCACCAAATGCTCAAGGTGGGATACCAGCAGACCAGAAATTTCCCATAGTGAGACCTAACTGAGATCAAAATGTTGCTGAGGGAAGGGGGAATATGTCAGACTATAGAAGCTTAGTGATTAGGGAAACAAGGAAGGCAGTGCCGAACAGGCAGAATTTTGAGAAAGCATTTGAAAACAAACAACAAAGGGATGAGTTGCCTACAGCTTGGTTACAGAGATTCAGAAAAGACATGCAACAATATTTGGGAATGTATCCTGAAAGTGATGCAGGCCGGGAGCTGTTAAAGGTGAATTTTCTTACCAAAGCTTGGCCAGATATAAAAAGAAATTAGAAAAATTGGAAGATTAGCATGATCGGGGATTGAATGATTTATTGTGGGAAGCATAAAAAGTGTATGTAAGGAGAGAAGATGAAAAGCAAAAGGCAAAGGCCAGATTAATGGCAGCCACAGTACAGCAGATACGTAGTGAAACAACAACCACAATCAGATGGGGTAGGAAGCGGACGAACCCCCTTTAGGGGCAGGGAAACTGACTGTGGGGTAGCAAGAAGAAGTGTAGGGACTCACCCACAGGTAGGGAGGAGTCCGGCTCCTTCTTGGCAAGTTGGCCCTGCAAAATGTTACCATTGCAGGAAGCAAGGACATTTCCAAGGAGAATGTCCGGTGAGGCAAAAAGAAGTAAAAGTTTTCTGACTCACAGAAGAGGAAGATTATTCTCAGTATTAGGGGTGTCAGGGGCTCTATATTCTGGGGTCAGACCACCATGAAGAGCCCTTGATAAATCTAAAATTAGAACCCCAGTGTAAGGATTATGTTTTTTTAGTTGATTCAGGAGCAGAAAGGTCCAGTATAATAAGAATACCCCAAGGATGCAAGCAGGGAACTGAAATAGTTCCTGTAATGGGGGCTAAAGGAGAGGAATTCCCTGTCCCTGTTATAGAGGGGGTTGAGGTCCAAGGGAACTGCCAAAAAGTAATCACAGGTATGGCATTGATACCTGGAGCAGGGACAAACTTGTTGGGGAGGGATTTACAAATTCAGCTAGGAATTGGGGCAATTCCCAAGGGGGGCCAGGCAGTGGTAAAGTTTTTTGGACTAAAAAAGCACATGAGCAGGAAATAAATCCTCAGGTATGGGTAGCAAATGGGACTAGAGGTGGCCTTAATATCACTCCTCTGAAAGTAAAGCTATAGGAGGGAAGTCAGCCAGTTCGGGTGAGACAGTACCTAATATCGTCAGAGGGGCAGAAGGGGTTGAAATTGGTGACTGAAGGGCTTTTAAAAGATGGGTCCTTAGAGCCCTGTATATCTCCCTATAATACTCCCATTTCACCACGGAGGAAATCGGATGGGAACTATAGGTTAGTGCAAGATTTACAGGAACTGAATAAAATTGTCCAAATGTGACATCCTGTGGTACCTAACCCTTATACCTTGTTAAGTAAGATCCCTTTTAATCATAAATGGTTTAGTGTAATAGATCTGAAAGATGCCTTTTGGGCTTGCACGAAACAGCCAGGATATGTTTGCCTTTGAATGGGAGGACCCTGATATAGGGAGAAAACAGCAGTTTTGTGTCACTTCCCTCCCACATGGGTTCACTGAATCCCCAAACCTGTTTGGGCAGGTTTTAGAGCCAGTCCTGGAGGAATATAAGACACCCTCTGTAGTCAAATTGTTATAGTATGTTGATGATTTGTTGTTATCGGGAGAAAAGGAGAAGGAGGTTAGAACAGCCTTGATTTCATTGTTCAACTTTTTAGGGGGAAAAGGGCTATGGGTATCTAGAGCTAAGTTGCAATTTGTAGAACAAGAAGTAAAATATTTGGGGCATTTAATAAGAGAAGGAAAGAGGAGAATAAATCCAGAAAGAATTTCTGGTATTGTCTCCATGCTGCTCCCTAGGACCAAAAGAGAAATAAGGTTTATATTGTTACGTTATTGCAGGCTGTGAATTGACAACATTACACAGCATGTGAAGTTCCTATATGAAAAATTGCAGGAAACAGTTGAAAGACCTGAATGGGGAAAAAGAGAGAAAGAACAGTTTCAGGAACTGAAGAGAAAACTAGTTCAAGCACCGGTATTAGTTCTCCCCTCATCAGATAAACCCTTTCACTTGTATGTCAACACAGAAGAGGGATTGGCTTGTGGAGTATTGGACCAAGTTCAGGGAGGACAGAAACAGACGGTGGCGTACTTATTAAAAATGTTGGATCCAGTATTAAGGGGGTGGCCAACTCGTATACAAACAGTGGTAGGTACGACCCTGGTAGTAGAAGAAAGTAGAAAATTAACCCTTGGGGGAGTTTTAATATTGTACACTCCGCATTCAGTATGAAACATACTAAACCAGAGATCTGGAAGGTTGTTGACAGATTTGAGAATGTTAAAGTATGAGACCATTTTAATGGAGAAGGATGATTTAGTGTTAACCACAGAAAGATGCATGAATCCTTCTCAATTTTCGTATGGAGGAATAGAGACAGATACCTGAACATGACTGTATGGACATCATTGAATATCAAAGTTCAGGAAGACTTGTGTGAGACCCCTTTGCCAAATGGTAAGAGGATCTTTATAGATGGCTCATCATGGTGCATAGACAGAAAGCGCCACAGCGGTTATTCTGTTGTGAATGGGGAGGAAAACTGAGTAATTGAAAAGGGAAGGTTACCTAGTGATTGGTCAGCTCAGACATGTGAACTATATGCTTTACAATGAGCAGTGGAACTGCTTAAAGGAGAGGAGGGGACAGTTTATACTAACTCAAGATGTGCCTTTGGAGTAGTACACTCTTTTGGGTAAATTTGGAAAGAACGAGGGTTTGTTTCCTCTTGAGGGAAAGAACTGGTTCATGAGCAATTGATACTTGAGGTATTAGAAGTCTTAAAACTACCCAAAGATCTTGCATTGGTTCATGTAATGGGATATCAAAAGGGGGAAACTTTAGAAGCTAGGGGAAACCAACTAGCTGACAAACAAGCTAGGGAGGCAGCCCTAGGGAGGGAAATAAAAATATTGGCCCTGGTTCCTGGAGCCACAAAAATCCAACTTAAGGTCTCCATACTCACTGAGGAAGAAGAAAATCATTGCAAAAATTAGAATGTGTAAAAACATCAGAAGTAAAGTGGGTGTTACCAAATGGAGGGCAGATATTAAATAAACCTGTTGCCAGAGAGGTATTACTGAGATTGCATCAGGAAACTCACTGGGGAACTCAGGCTTTAAGAGACCACTTTTTAAGAATTTTTGGGTGCATTGGTATATATACAGTGGCCAAATAGATAGTGTAACAATGTCTAATCTGTCAAAAGGTGAACAAAAAGGTAATGAGAAAACCCATAAGTGGAGAAAGAAATTTGGCTCTCTGACCTTTCCAGAGTATTCAGGTGGATTTTACAGAACTGCCAAAAGTACAAAGGTGGAAGTATTTACTAGTAATAGTGGATCACTTAACACACTGGGTCAAAGCCTTTCCAGTAATTACAGTCAATGCCCCCAGTGTGGCCAAAATTCTATTGGAACAAATAATCCCCAGGTATGGGATTATAGAGAGGATAGATTCTGACAGGGGAACCCATTTTACATCAAAAGAATTACAAAACTTCTGCCAGGCATTAGATATCAAATGGGATTTCCAGAGCTTGGGGCGAGTTGAAAGAATGAACACAACTTTAAAAACTCACATTACTAAATTAATGATCGAAACTAAATGGACCAAATGCTTGCCACTGGCCTTATTGAGAATAAGGACTGCACCCAGAAAGGACATAGGGATATCTCCGTATGAAATGCTATTTGGATTACCATACTTGGGCAAGGAAGGACTACCTATTCCAAAATTGGACGACATATACCTCAGAAATTATGTGTGGGCAGTATCTCTTTCTCTTACAGAGCTGAGGAACCGGGGGTTATTTTCTCAAACTGCTCCATTGGACTTTCATCTACATAAGATCAAACCAGGAGACTGGGTGCCAGTGAAATCCTGGAAATCAAAGACCCTAATGCTGGTTTGGGAAGGACCTTTGCAAGTGCTCTTGACAAAAGAGACAGCCATTAGAACAGCATAAAAAGGGATGGACACATTTTACTCGTATTAATGGACCGGTGGATCCACCTTCCCAGGAATTGACTGTAATACAGGGAAGTGATCTTTTAAAATTAGTGTTTAAAAGGTAAAAGTAAAGAAGAAAGGGGTGTGTGTTGGGGGGAAGGGGGGGGGGGAAGGTTATTCACAAGGAAATACAGAGCACCACAAATTTATAAATCAGATTAGATTAGTCTCTGTGTTTGCCACCAAGAAAAATTCATTTGCCCGCAACAGGTTGCAACCCAACAGGTGTGAGTAGTAGAAATACAAACCATACCAGACCTTGACTAATAATGATTTGGTTACTTTTGATGGAGCTTGTTCTTGAGTTTGTCCCAGGACTCCAAAATGAATGTTCCAAATGTTACCAGTCAGTCAGATTTGGCCAAGGAGTCCAAACTAGCTTTTCTTATCATACTCACATAAATCGACCCTGTTATGAGCAAAAGAACTTGAAAACATGTACTCAGTTTGGACTCAGTCTTTGGGTAGTGGAAAATTTAGGGACTGGTGGAACAAAAGTAGGGGTGAGCTGCCCCAGAGGTGAAAAATTGATGACAGTGGGGAAGCAGTTAAAAATATAGCCACCAATATTAGGAAATTAACACATGTTGCCTGTACAGAAGTGGAAGTCAGTGTTGGATGCCAGCTGGTGAGATGGGATGTTAGGAATAGCATGGTGGAAAAAAATTGGGGGTTTTCCTATTGTGTGCTTTAGCCAGACTCATGTTTATACACTGTTTAATTCTGTGTTTCATAAGATTAATTTCCAGTGTTGTTGAAAGAATGCAAATAAACAGTATGCCAATAAATCCAAAAGCAGTGGCCTCTGGCCAGAAGATAATGGTACTCAGAAGGAGGGACAGAGAAAGAGAACGACAAGATGAGAGATTACAGCTGGTTTTAGATAAACTGGAATGGGGATATGGGCTTCAACAAAAAGAGAATAATTAAAAAGGGGGTGGATTGTAATAGATAAATGAAAGTTTTGCTTCAGCCAGATTGTGATAGTTGAAATCAGTAGGGGGTCGGGAAGAATGTAAATTTCCAAATACCCAATTAAGGGAAGAGGAGACAGGGATTATTTACTGCTGTAAAGGATGGGACCTAGCAAGGTGTAAATCAAGAAGGAGATAATGAGGCACAAGACAGAGAATGGAATTTAACAAAAGCTGTGAATTAGAACTGTGTAGCTAACGATCTCCTTTCCTTTGAAAGTGGGGGGGAAGTTGCCTGTCACCTTATAGTAAAAGGATGCAGGCACCGGAACAACCGAGGGGTGTCAAATGTTCAATAATGAGGAAGACTGCCTGCCTTCCTTCTGCAACTCCCCCAGAAGACCCTCCGGGTGTGCATGTACGGCTGAGGGGGGGAAGTAACAAATGTAAAAGAAGTACGAGAACCCAGCTGAGTATGTATAAGTATCCTAAATAAATGTACCTGAGCGGGACCAAACAGTGTGCCTAGAGGAGGATCCATCCCTTTATGCACCCAGTGCTGTAAATAAATCTCTTTGCTTCTAAGACTTTGTCCTCTCTAAAATTCTACCTGTGAGCTGGCATTTCTCACAGGTTTTAAGCTGAAAGAGGGGAGATTTAGATGACATGCTAGGACATTTTTTTTTTACTGTGACGGTGGTGAGGTACCGGCACAGGTTGCCCAGAGAAATCTTGGCTGCCTCATCCCTGGAGGTGTTCAAGGTCAGGCTGGATGAGGCTTTGGACAACGTGATCCAGTGGAAGGTGTCCCTGTCCATGGCAAGGGGGGGGTCAGAATACTCCCCTCCAGCCCAAACCACCCTGCGCTTCTCCTACAACACAACACTCCCGCGTAAACCACCCCGGGTTCTCGGAGCGGGACGGGGCGGGGTAGAGGGGCCGCGGACCGGAAGGGGCGGGGGGAGGCGCTTCCGCGTGGGGAGGTGCTGCCGGCGCGCCGTGGAGCGGAGCGGTAAGCGAGGGGGGGGCTGCGGTCCCGAGAGCGGAGCCGCGCGGTACCCGGCACCGATCCCGGTGCCCGGACCCCGGGGGCGGTGCGCAGCGGCCCCAGGGCGGGTTCCGTGGTGGATTCCGCGCCGAGGAGCCTGAGCGCGGGCCACCGTGCCGGGGTGCGGCGGCCGCGCTGCCCCCCGTGCCTTCCTGGCTCTGGACGGGCTGCCCTGAGCGGGGTCTGCGTGTGCCCTCCGTCCCGCCCAGCCCCAGTGAGAAGAGCTGCAGCAAAGAGGGAGTTTGCTCCATTCCAGGCCCTAGGCTGCTGCCGCTCTCCGAGGCCTCAATGGGGCTGTTGCTCATGCGCGGCCACATCGGCTCTTGTCCTGGCTCTGGAGGTGCAGCGGAAGTACCCGGGTCACAAGCTTGTCACAGCTTGCCTGGCCCTGAGGCAGTGCTGTGTTTGCAGGAGCACGGGGACGTTATGTCACTTGACAGCAGCTGCTTAATACTAATGAGCTCGCTGTGTCAGAGCTGGTGAAGACTGTGGTGAGAAGGAGTGGAGGGCGTCTGTTTTCCAAGACAGGTCCCTAGTCACTCCCCTACCCAGAATCCACAGAGCACTCAGCCATCTGGGCAGCTCCTTGCAGAAGAGGATTGCTCGGGAGCAGTTTAACATGGAAACAAGCTGTATCTTTGGCTTCACCTCATATTTAACCTTATACTCTCAGCCTTGCAAACTCCTGAGTTGAAAAGTGGCAGGGCACTGGCTGCTTTCTGTTGTGAAAGTTCCCCTGAAGGTTTGTCATTTGGGCTCTCGTGGCAGAACTGGAGGTCCCAGGCTAGGCAGTACTGGTAGTAGGCTCATCCTTTTGCCAGATCTTGTATTTTTTGGTTGGACAGCTGTGAGGAATATTACTTTTATTTTCTAAAACCACAGAACTCATTTAACAGTGTTCTAGAATAATATACTTTGCTGCATGTGCATGTAAGTATACATGCAGATAATTAACTGCATTTTGAGAGGGTATCTTCTCTTGTTCACGTGGCAAACCGAATAATGTAATGTGTGCCCAGACATTTGCAATGTGCTGAATCATCTTCATAACTAAAGGATATCTTTTTCTCTTTGTCAACAAGTGAACATGAGTTCAGCAGGGAGGAAAAGAGGAAAGCCCAACAAAGGAGGAGGAAGAGGGAGAGGAGGCAGAGGAAGAGGAGGATGCAGCAGTGGCCATCCAAATAAGTCTCAGCTCGGTGGAAGCAGGAAATGTTCAACTAAAATTTGGGACGATGGAGATGACTTTTGTCTCTTCGAGGAACCAAGGCTGGAATCCAGGTCTTTCTGTCAGTTTGGGGAGCGTTTGGCATATAGATGTTTGGGATTCTTTGGGGCTGATTTTTAAATGTCTTTGAATACATGGGGGAATGAAGGGGTGATGAAGTATTTCATGTCTTTTTTTATTAATATTTTTAACATTTCTTAGTTAGGAAAGGATTTTTTAGAAAAAAAATTGGAACCTCTGATTTTATTCTTTTGTCATAAAGTAATTTCAGAATGTCAGAAAACACTAATAAACAAGGGATATTCATTTTTGTGTTTTACAAAGCAGAAGCTGGGTGATGGAAAATAAGCTATTTAGAATGAACCTAGTATCCTGAATGTATTCTGACAAATCTAACTTAGAAATATGTGGTTGTACTGTAGGCAGAGAACAGCTTTACCTACCGAAGTGTTTATTATGTCACTTTGGACTTGACATGGGATAAAATACATATATGCATGCATGTGTGTGTCCCGACACACACATCCAGGTCACTGGGTGATCCTTAGGTGATGGACTTGTCTTATTTTGGATTTCTTGTTTTGAATTACATAGTTGAGTCCTAACACATCCCAGTTCAATCAAGATCACTTCACCCAGGCAAGTAACTCATTGTTATGTTCTATTTTAATTTTTAGATCGAATGCCCCTGCCAGAAGAGGAGGGCAAACGAAACAGAAACCTCAAGTGAGAATGCCTCTGCAGACCATACACATGACTTCGGAAAATCAGAGAAGAGTGAAAGAACTTCTTCAAGAGCTCCAAGGGCAGGAGCTGGCTCCTGAATCTGAGTTAGTTTAAATAGAGGCACTAGTTCTAGCTCTTCTAGATGAGCACGCTTTAACAGACACAGTTAGGAATGAAAACAGTAATTTTCCCCCCCCAACTTTTAATTTGATCTCAAATCCCATGGTTTTGAGTCTGCTTTGTTCCTATACTGCATTGACTCTGGAAAAAAGGTAGCAGAATCCTCGATTTAAACGGAGTATTTAAAACTGCAGGGGCAGTATTTTGTGTTTGTATTCATTTTAATTTGATAATCTTTTTATCAGAGTAGCTGGGTCTGATGAAGACGATGATGAACCTGATTACCTTGATGATGAACAGTGCTGGTCAACAAATCGGGAAGTCTCTGACGTAATGCCAAGGCTGTCTGCTCACCTGCCAGAACACAGAATTTTGGAAAGTGAAGTGTCTTCGTTTGCTGTGCACAAACTCTCCAGGTGATGTTTTTCAGTGAATAATTTTTATCCTGAGGAGGTAGATCACTATTCTTGATACTGTAAGCCCTCAATGCCTGGACTTCCTCTTGACTCCAGGGTAGTTACATGTGCAGAACTGTTGAGGTTGTATCTCCTGCAAATCTAACCCTCAACTAGATGAATTTAAAATAATGGGGTTTTTTTTGAAAATACGTCACTGCAGCCTTTTTTCAGTTAAGTTTTCAGTTCTTTGAACTGAAACAGTTATTGGGAAAGCTCAGGGAGCATTGCTATTACATGTATGTTTCTTCCAGGTGCGTAATATTTCAAAACCTTGTAAGTGTTCTTCATCTGTTTTGCTCAGATATGAGCATTTATTAACTATTTTTGCTTTGTTTGAGTGTTTTATATGTCAGAGGACTCAGCTTTTTCTGAAGAGTTTAATTAATATAGTTCAGCTGGGAAGTCTAATCCCGCAGCTATTATGGGCTGTATTCTGAGGTGTCAGACAGTTGTCACATAAACCAATTTGTCACCTTATAAACCACAGAGCAGCATTCACAGACACCAAATTACTGCCTACTACTCTCATTTAAAAAGGCATAAATATTTTGGTGTGGGAGTTTTCTGCCAGTAGTAGTAATAGGATCTCATGTCATACATGCTTCCGTACTGTAAGCCTAATTAAGTAGGTCCGTGGTTATTTTACTTCACACAAGTCTCTGTCACTCACTTGTCTCTGTTTTGTTGCAGGTATGGCTTTGACAGTGAGCGTTGTAGAACAGTACTGAGATCCTGCAATGGTAATATTGGGGCATCATTGGAATATTTACTATTGCAGTGCTTTACTGAAAGATATGGAGAGAAGATAAAGGTTTCTGCAACAGCTGCTGAAGCCAGTCAAGAAGAATGTTTGGAACACAGGCAAGAAGAAGCTTTTGCCCTCCAGTCAATCTATGGAGAAAAATTCATAGAAAGAATTCAAAACAGAGTTTGGACTTTCACTTTGGAAATGGAGTACCTAGCAAACAGGCTCAGCAGCTCCAGACAAAAGGGTGGTTGTACTGCAAACACAGCAAAGCAGACTTCAAAGGAGATATGTAAATTTTATCTCCAAGGAGGCTGTAAGTTTGGTTCCAAATGCAAATTCAGACATGAATTACCTCCAGACCACCTGCTAAAACCAGCAAGGAACTCTGTAGATGATGCTCATCTCAAACCTAACAGTGATGGTCCCTTGTATGAACTTGAAGTAAGGTTTCCTAGAGAAAACAAGTATCCACTCCAGGCACCTCTTGTGGCATTTTATTCCACCAATGAGAATCTGCCTCTTGCTTGTCGTTTACACATTGCTGAATTCCTCTTTGGAAAGGCCTTGATAGCTGCAGAATCTAATGAACCAGTGGTGTACACCTTAGTGACTTGCTTAGAAGATGAATCTGAAATAAGCGAGTTACTTAAAAAAACTCATCACAAGTATAGTGTTCCTCCTATGTCCCTACTGGCAACTCCTTCCGTAAAGCTACAGACAGAGAGTGCATCTGGTTCAAATCAAGTGTCGAAAGGTATACTAAATTTCCCTATACAGTTTCTGGGCTAAGAAAAGATTAAAAAAAAAAAAAAGAGAGAGAAGGCAGAGAAGACCAATTCAGGTATCTGTTCCAAATCTGTTTCTGGAGATTAAGGTTGTGTGGTAAGCCAGATCCATAATCTGTCTGTGCCTCAGGAAGTCCCTTCCATAATAAAGCTGCAGCAGAGAGGCTTTTCATCGGCAAGAACTGAGTTAAAGGAACACAGACCTAGTGAGTTTAGGTTGTCAGAATGAACCATGCATGTTCCCATGCAATCACTAAAAAGTCCTTGAGCTATGTGATGTGAGCTCAGCAAAACTGACCAGAGAGGTGTGCTTGGAAGGGAACAGGAAATGTTGGCTGCAAGCTTTGGTGTATCTGCCACTCATCAATTCAGAAACATCTTTTTTTTAAAAAAAAAATTCCTTAAAATTACCAGCATCTCCTCAAAACTAATTTTGTAAAGGTGGATTTAAGGCTAAGTAAATGTTGTAGGGGGTGCTGGAATGTTGTTCAAGGTATCATCCCTTTTTTGCATGCAAGCACAACTAGGTTGACTTTACAGGGAGAGAGTTGGGACTGTGTCATTTAATGGCAGGGTGACAGACAGCTCCCTGGCATAAATGATGTTCAGGCTCTCAATTCCAAAACTGTTTTATCCAAAGCAGACTTAAGAGTTTTCAAGAACAACTACATCACATTTTAGAGCACCTAAATAGCAACAGCCTATTTCTTTGGTGTAGTGAAACAATTCCATTTTTATTAACAGCTCCACAGAAAGACATCTTTGTTCCAGAAATTGAAATTGGAGATTCCAAATAATTTTCCTTATGTTATAAAATCCCTTATTTAGATAAATATGGCCTTAAAACTTTCAAGGCTGACTTACTTTCTGAGCGAATATCACTTCAATTGATAAGCAGTAGGCACTGAAGTACCTGGTCCACTTTCAGCCTTGGTTGGTTTTGTTGTTAGTGTAGTTTTAATTAATTTAAGCTGATGCTTCCGTAACAGTCTTGTGCTCCATAGAAGTGGTTGTGTGTTGAATTGGAGAGGGGAGCTGAGAGACATGAAAAATATTCAGGAAGGTGAACCAGTTACCAGTCTGGGTCACTACATGGCTACCCAAACCATGGTGTTACAGAGTACAGCTGGTACTAGGGGTAGTGACAAGTGGGTTGGAGCTGAAGAAGTTGTAGTTTGTTCTGATGGAGTGAGGGGAAGTTTGCTGGTAGTGTTGAACTAAATCTGTGTCAAAAACAGTCTGCAGACCCTCAGAAAGTTTCTTTGTTGAGAATGCTCCTGGAACATATGTATCTCTTCTACAGTGCTGATGAAGTCCTGTTCCTTAGTAACAAGAACACCTCATGTACATGCTCTGTCCCAAGCACCGATAGTGTCAGAGCCTCTGGAAGAAGAGGAGGTGGCAGAAGAGGAGGAGGTAGATCAGCCTGAGCAAGCTGTTGTGGATAATGAGAGTTATGTGAAGCTGAAGAAGAAGCTTTCCAAAAAGTACGATGTGCAGACAAAGTCTCTGTATAATGAAAATGTTAAAATCTGCACACAATTTCAGCTGAAAAAGGTATAATATACAGAACGGAATATCTATTTCATGCTTACTTTAAAGAAATAAATATTTAAGCCACTGGCTGCTGTTTCAAATGGTGCTGTTGGACTCCAGTGGTTGTATTTACTGCCATGCTGTCTCGTTTTGTGCATCAGTCTTCTAGGCACTTCCAGTCCATCTTGTATGAAAGACAGAAGCTCCCTGCATGGCAAGAGAGAGAAACCATTCTTGATTTGCTGAAAAGCCACCAAGTTCTTGTTGTTAGCGGCATGACAGGGTAAGAGTGTGATTGCACACACAGGCTTTATGTATCAAAGTATACACAGAAGAAGGTGAAATATATATCCATGTCCTGAAAAGGTTAGGATCGTGGTCCATCTGTGACCAGTGACAGCAGTCCTAGGTGAACTTCGTGTGAAGGATGATACTAATGAAACAAAGCAAATTTCAAGTGGAATGCAGTTATCTTAATTTACGTGGACGGAAGGTGTTGAGTTTGTGGGTCTTTTTAATTAATCCCTGATTTTGTCATGTAGGTGTGGAAAAACCACTCAGATTCCTCAGTTTATTTTGGATGAATCATTGCAAGGATCTCCAAGCAGAGTTGCAAACATCATCTGCACTCAGCCTCGCAGGATCTCTGCCGTTTCTGTGGCTGAACGTGTAGCCAGAGAAAGAACAGAAAGGATTGGACTCACTGTTGGATATCAGATCCGTCTGGAAAGTGTAAAGGTATATATGAGTTGCTTGTTGGTTTTCACTTAGTTCTATTACAATGTGCTTAGTACTTCTCTAGCATACAGAATCTCTCCCCTGTGTCTGCCGTATAATGAGGTAAGCAAGTCTGTATCATTTACCTTTTATTTTATAGTATGAAATATATTCTGTTTTATTTCATCTCAAGTTGCTTTCTGTTGAGACAGGTGAAAGGGGCCTGAGAATATGACTAGTACTTCTGTCCTCTGAAAGGCTACTGACTTCATTTCCACTTGTCTCCATTTCCATTTGTCTCCCAGGTGGAGATTGAAGGCTTCAGTCAGCAAGAAGTGGGGGTTGAATTTGAATTTCTGTCCTAAAAGTGAAATTTTGTCTACATTGCAGCTGATGGCTTTTGCCAAAATCTATGTTATAAAAGAGATTCACTTAATTTTTCTAGGGACAGAGATCTGACTTATTTATCAGAAAGCAACTTCCACAGGAAAAAACAGTTTAGATTTTTTGTTTACCCCTTATAGTCAGCAATGCCCCTTGGTAAGAAGCAGATGTTCTTAAGTTTTAGTCAAGAAAGAAAAATCGGTCAGCCTCTCTCCAACAGGGGTTGCTTGTTTCCTTTCTGTCATACCTGGCACTCGGCTGAAATCAAGTGCTTTACAGCTATACATACTCTCTTTGCACTATGTAAAGTTGCACAAAGTCAAATGAATGCTCTGTCTTACCCTTCAAGACTTCAGCTACCAGACTGTTGTACTGCACTACCGGTGTGCTGCTGAGAAGGCTGGAAGGAGATCTAACTTTGCAGGGAGTCACACATGTTATCGTTGATGAAGTTCACGAAAGAACAGAAGAAAGGTAAATAATGTCTTATCCCGTAAACAAAATGAAGAAACATAGTGAGAAGGGTAAAGGTGACTTAAGATGCAAGTAACTGAAGTCAAATGTTTTCATCCTGTGGCAGTTATATGAAGTGATGGAAGGAGTCTAGGTTTATGTTCTTTTCTTTGTGCAGTAGGAAGTTGTGTTGCAGCAGCTTTGCAAACAAAGCACATCTCTCTTAAATTTCGGTGCCTCCAGTCACATTGTAGTGTTGTTGAAAAAAGGTTTTAGATAGAGCTGGAGGGTTAAGTAGCTTTTTAACCACAGTTGTCTGTTGCTATTCTTCCCTTGTTTCAACTTTTACCAAATACCTGAATTCCTCATGTGCCTTTTCAGGAGTTATTTCTCCTGATGCAGGCTTCAACAGAGCAACTGCAAGGGACAAGTACTCACATTTTATTCCAGTCTGTAGATTTTACTGGTTTTAGAGAGTCTCATCCTATCCTGATCCAGCCTTATGGAGTTTTACCCTATGAAACGGCTGGTGCCATGCAAAAGATAAGGCCTATCAGTATCCTTGTAAACTAAGTGGCAAGATTCCTTTTCTTTGACCTTTTCCTTGTGAAACACTGCAATGTGCTGGGTTTCCGGGAGGCTTTCACTGTGACCCATTATTCTACAGCTTAGATTATATTTTAGCCTCACATATCTCTCAAGGGTTCTTCTTCCTTCTCATCTAAAATCGCTTCAAGCCAGTCTTCTAGGCACACAACTAAAACTAAATAATAATGTAGGGAAGACTACAGAGAGCAGGGAGGAGTGGGTGAATTTGAGTAACTTTTCCAGTGAGGAGGAGGAGCAGAAAGGACTTATCTGATACTTTGAGTTAATTTATCTAATATTCTTGTGTTGTCATTTAATTGTTCTTGTGTTGTCATTTAATTAATTTATAAGGTAGATAGAACTTTTCATTGCTTAAATGAATTTGTCATGTAATCCTGACATTCCAGTAAGGGATAATCAAAAAAGCAAGCAGATTGCCTGCTATTAATTTACTGCATTATTAGCTTCCAGCCATTCAGAGAAGCTATGGTGGTATCCCTGTGCTATTGAAAACACCAGGAAGCCAGAAACACAGAAAGGGAGAAAAAGGAAAAAAAAGAGACTCTGAAAGTTAACACTGAAGAAATTAAAATATCTTCTTACTTCTTTTCTTCAGTGACTTCTTGCTGCTGGTTTTAAAGGATATAATGGTTCAGAGGCCAGACCTGCGCATTATACTAATGAGTGCCACCTTGAATGCAGAGCTTTTTTCTCAATACTTTCACTCCTGTCCAATTATTAACATACCAGGTGAAAACCATTGATTTTTATTATCATGTCACATTCATTGTTTTAGGGGTTTGTTTTCGGTATTTCTGTTTGTGAGTATTTCTCAAATCAAGTGGAAAGGGGGTTTGTTTGTGAAGTGGCAAGATGAGAAATTGTAAAAGAGCTGTGATTCCAAGGACTTAGAAGGAAGGAAAATGAGATTTAGGGGAGAGAAGACTTGGAGCCTTTTTTGTGCTGTCTCTATACCAGCAGAATTTTCTTCACCGGAAGACAAAAATTACATGTCATGCATGATGTGTTTCCTTGAGCTGGTTTCACTACAGCTGAAGACTCTTCTCTATCCTTGCGAAAAAGCAGCAGTGGGAAGATCCAGCTAAATGTGCCTTTTAAATTGCTAAGTTGTTACATGGAGCATGACAGAAACACATATCTGTCTGTGTAAGCACATGTTACCAAATCATGCTTGGAAAACATCCAGTGTTTGTCCTAGACAGAAACTATGCTGACAGGTGCAGTATAGACAGGAGCTGTCAAGTCAGTGTATGACATAGTAGCCTATGTGAAATAATAACCATCTTCTGTCTTTTTCCTCTTTTCTATGTGTTGTGTGGCATGCAGAGTTATTCTCATGTTTCTTTTTAGGACGAACATTTCCTGTGGATCAGTTTTTTCTGGAAGATGTGCTTGCATTGACAAGGTGTGAAACTGCCAGACGTTCTCAGATATATTTGGCCTTTAAGGTTGCACTATTGACCTTAAGACTATAGCATTTCTGTGCATAAATTTAAAAACTAAATTCTCTCAAATCTCCCCCATCACCCCCAGTCTTGGAGTTCTATTAAAGCACTGACTTTAAACCGTATGTCTTATACTGCAGTGGTATCTAGAATCTCATGCCAAAGCAAGCCTTTCTGTGTTAAATACCGCACAAGTACTCACGAAAAGGTGAGCTTTGCCATGAAGATTTTGTCAAGTGCTTGTGCTTTACTTGTTTCAGTGGAGGTTAGACATTGGCAATCAAAAGAAATCTGAAGGTAGATTCTAGCACCAAAGGTGAAAAATGTAGGATATCAGACAATTCTTTTGTGTAGCTCTGCCTTGCAGCTCAAGTACCAGATTCGTGTTTGTAGTTACTGGAGAGTCGTCCGCAGGTCTAATATTCCAGATGGTAAAATAGTTGGCTGTTTTAAATTACTTGCAGATTGTAGCTCTGAGCTGCCCACTTAACTGTCAAAATCAAGTTTGCAATCCTAGTCTTCCCATATGACTGCTTTTGAAAGACTAACATCGCGGTATGAAAGGACACCTTGGCCTTGATAACTGTCTATGGTTTGCGACCCACTTATACAAAATTCCTTTCAGTTTTATATATAATTTTTATACCCTGTCTCTGTAGCGAAATATTAGCAGGACACTGTTAGCCTTTTTTTCCATGCTACTAAATGTTCTTTTGCTGTTCAGGTATGTTTTAGAGGACAGTAGTCCCTACAGGCGCAAGACAAAGCAAGAAAACAAACAGAATGTGAGACATAAACGAACTGCATTTGAAGAAGTAGAGGAGGACCTTAGACGTGCTGGCATTCTGGAAGGCACTGACACAGTTGTTAGAGATTCAGACCCAGACCAAAAATTAAGTCTAAAGCAGCTTCTTTCCCGATATAAAGGTGAACTCCTACTTAAGTCTGATAAATTGGCATATAAAATTTGCCAGCCAAGTTGGTGTGTTAGCAGAATTTTGTACTTGTGAAGTTAAGCAGATTACTGCTTCTAGATGAGATCAGAAACCTCCTGCCTCTCTTATACTAGAAGAAATATCTTGGCTGAAAACAGTTCTTAGCATCTGAGAATGGTCAATTTTCAGCTACAGTGTGTTTCTATCACTTTTCAGATGCCTTTTTAATTCCAATTTCTTCTCTTTATCTGTTCTTACTAGAGCAGCCTTACTTAAAATACAGCATGTATCTACCCACTTCAATGTCCTTTCAAGCATGAAAAGCCTTTCTTGAGAAACTCAATTACTCTGTGAGTAGCTTAATAAGAGAGGCAGATGCTTTGATGAACTTCCCACTCTGTCATCCTCAAAAACCTCCCTTGTGCTTTGTCCTGAAGAGCTCCTCCCTGCACAGCCTTACGATGAACTCTACAGTGGTATTGAGACCTATTGCTTAAAAGCTTTAGATTTCTGCTGAACAGTTACTATCTCGGAAGAGTATGGGAGTCTGGGTGTCTTTTTGAGTTGGTGTAAGAAACATTGGATGGGAGAAGAGAGAGCTTGAGACGGTAGTCCTGGAGGTATCTGTAAGTGTTGATATGAAGGCTTTTGCTGCCTCTTACCACTAGTGTGTGAGCATGTTCTGCTAGTAGATGAGTCCTGGTCTAGGCTGTCCACAGGGCAAATGTGAGCCCCAGTAAGACATGAGAAAGAAAGGGAAGAGATGAAACAGGAAAACATGGAAGGGGGAATGTGACACGCCGAGTTGCTTACGCTCTGTCTAAGCCAGATGCTGTTTAAACCAGGGTTGGTTCAATTTATCCATCAGATGGTTTTTTTTTACAAGAGATGGATTTGCTGTGTGTTTTATTTCTTTTTCCCAAGGAGTTAACAAGATGGTGTTGAAAACAATGTCTGTCATGGACTTGGACAAAGTTAATCTGGAATTAATTGAAGCCTTATTGGAGTGGATAGTTGCTGGCAGACATTCATACCCCCCAGGTAATTTCATCGTCTCATCTACAGAAAAGTAGATTAATGGAGGCTGTATGCTTATAGACAGCATAGAGCTATGTTTTGCATGCAGAGTTTGTGTAGTTACTATTTTTGAAAAAAAATAATAGAGTAGTATAATAATAATAGTAATAGAGCCCCTGATAAACATAGGATGGGGAAAGTGAGAGAATTATCTACTTATGGAAAGTGAGGGACTGTTGCAGCCTGTATGGTTTTTGTACGTTAATTGCGAAACAGCACTGGATATTTTTACTTGGGCCTTACATTGATAAAGCACGCTGTCCTTTCTGTTGAGTGATTTTTTTTTTTTTATATCTACATATATAGGTGCTGTGTTAGTATTTTTACCTGGTCTAGCAGAAATCAAGATGCTTTATGAGCAGCTCCAGTCTAATGCTCTTTTTAATAACAGACACAGCAAGAGGTAAGGCAGAAAAGCTCCAAAGCTATCAGTCTTTACCCAGAAATAGAGTGTCTTCCTACACAAAGCCTACCTTTCATTTATCCAGGGATAAAGTTATTAAATATGTGAGACAGCTTGTGATATGAAGGTCTTGACCCCAGTCAGGGTATATATTATACATATAATACATAATAATAGATAATATACTTTATATAATATGGTGTATATTATATATTTATAATTATATATGTTATGCTGTCTTATTGGCTTGCTCTTTTTGTATTTCCTCAACTCAGGAAGATTAGTTGCTCGAGTTCTTGGAGACCTTAGTGATGAGTGTCTCTGTTTCGTGCTCTGCATGATCTGGTGGACTGTTGAAAAATTCACCTTGGCCTTTGTTCCATTTCGGAATGTTTGCTGAGACACATTCAGTTGTGGTTGCATTTGTCCTTAAGTGGAGATGTAATAAGATGTTGACTGAACAGTTTTTACCCAGATGTCCGTGGCAAGGTTAGCTGGAGTGATTGCTTCCAGTCTGGCATTACAAATTCTAGACTCTTCAAAAGAGGCGATATTTTTGCTCAAATCTATTGAGACCTATCCCTTCCCTTAGCACAAGTATCGGAAATGCCATGGCCAGCAGGGCCAGCGAAGTGATCATCTCCTGTACTCAGTGCTGATGAGGTTGCACCTCAAATCCTGTGTTTAGCTTTTGGGCCTCTCACTACAAGAAAGACATTGTGATGCTGGAACATGTCCAGAGGAGGGAAATGGATCTGAGGAGGGATGTGGAGCACAAGTGTTATAAGGAGTGGCTGAGGGAACTGCGGCCGGCGAAGAGGAGGCCAAGAGGAGACCTTATTGCTCTTGTACAACTATGTGAAAGGAGGATGCAGTGAGGAGAGGGTCAGTCTCTTCTGCCAAGTAACAAGTGATAGGATGAGTGGAAATATCCTCAAGTTGTACCAGAGGAGGTTTAGATCGGATATTTGGAAACATTTCTTCACTGGAAGGGTTATCAAGCACTAGAACAGGCTGCTCAGGGAAGTGGCTGAGTCATCATCCTTAGAGATATTTAAAAGAAATGTAGATGAAGCGCTCAGGGACATGGTTTAGTGGTGGACTTGACAGTGTTATGTTAATCGTTGGACTTGATGATCTTAAGGGTGTTTTCCAACCTAAATGATACTAAACTTCTGTGTCTTAAACATGACATAGCAGAAAGGTTTGCTGGTTTTATATTATTTTGAAGGCTGTGGGCAGTGTCTGGTAGTAGTGGGGCAAAAGTACGTGCAGGTGGGTTGTTCCAAAGAGGAAAAAGGCTGGACATGCACTGAGCACGCTGTCATATTGTACTTCCAGGTGTGTTGTTTATCCACTTCATTCTTCACTGTCTTGTGAAGAACAGCAGTCTGTGTTCCTCAGGCCTCCTGCAGGAGTTACCAAAATCATTATCTCTACCAACATTGCAGAAACATCTGTCACCATTGATGATGTTGTCTATGTGATTGATTCTGGAAAAATGAAAGAGAAAAGGTACTGGGATTTGTTCCTCGGGGCTTTGTGATATGGGAAACTGCTCTATGCTTTTAGCTCTATACTTTAGCTTTCCAGAGAGCTGGGAAAAACTTGAAGGAATCTGCAGAAGTGATCTGCAGAAAGCTGCTGCAAGGTGGAGGAAGCCCATCTAGACTTAGATCCAGCTGCACGGGTGGGAGTTTCGTCCATGCAGCAGTTGGCAGCATCTGCCTGTTTGACCTCCAGCCTGTTCACTCTGCACTCGTGAATATAAGCCTGTTTCTCGCTCTCCTGCAGATACGACCCAAGCAAAGGAATGGAAAGTCTGGAAGACACATTTGTGTCCAAGGCCAATGCTCTGCAAAGGAAAGGGCGAGCTGGCCGTGTAGCCTCAGGTGTCTGCTTTCATCTTTTCAGTAGCCATCATTATAACTATTTGCTTATAAAACAGCAGTTACCTGAAATACAAAGAGTGCCCTTGGAGCAGCTTTGTCTGAGGTGAGCTGTTGTTCATGTATTGCCTGAAAAAGCAGGGAGCACCTAGAATACTGTTATCTAGGTGTTTAGTTTTGTCAGTGTTTTCTCACATTGTGAAACTTGTTCTGGAGATCTATGGTTCTGATGGCTGGTTGCGTTGATCTTACTATCACATTGCTTATGCATCCAGGCCCCCCCCGCCCGCCCCCAGTTGCACCTTCTGCCAGTTTTCTGTCCTTCACATTCCTTAGCTCTCATGTGATGCTAGGAAAAAGATATATCTGTCAGATCTCTCACTGCCAGAGAAGACAGTTGAATTCCTGTACTCTAGACCCATGGCAGATGTGTGTCCTTTTATGCTGTAAACTATCCTGTGGTGTTTCTGTACAGCAAAGTACAGTAAAGCCACAGTCTAGATCAAGTGTGTACTTAGAAGCATGTTTTCTGATGTTGTTTTGTTTTGTTTTGTTTTGTTTATAAAAGCTTGTGCTTTTTTGTCTTATGTATGGAACTAACCTGCTTTTTTCCCCCCTCCTTCTCCCCCCCTCCTTCTCCCCCCCTCCTTCTCCCCCCCTCCTTCTCCCCCCCTCCTTCTCCCCCCCTCCTTCTCCCCCCCTCCTTCTCCCCCCCTCCTTCTCCCCCCCTCCTTCTCCCCCCCTCCTTCTCCCCCCCTCCTTCTCCCCCCCTCCTTCTCCCCCCCTCCTTCTCCCCCCCTCCTTCTCCCCCCCTCCTTCTCCCCCCCTCCTTCTCCCCCCCTCCTTCTCCCCCCCTCCTTCTCCCCCCCTCCTTCTCCCCCCCTCCTTCTCCCCCCCTCCTTCTCCCCCCCTCCTTCTCCCCCCCTCCTTCTCCCCCCCTCCTTCTCCCCCCCTCCTTCTCCCCCCCTCCTTCTCCCCCCCTCCTTCTCCCCCCCTCCTTCTCCCCCCCTCCTTCTCCCCCCCTCCTTCTCCCCCCCTCCTTCTCCCCCCCTCCTTCTCCCCCCCTCCTTCTCCCCCCCTCCTTCTCCCCCCCCTCCTTCTCCCCCCCTCCTTCTCCCCCCCCTCCTTCTCCCCCCCCTCCTTCTCCCCCCCCTCCTTCTCCCCCCCCTCCTTCTCCCCCCCCTCCTTCTCCCCCCCCTCCTTCTCCCCCCCCTCCTTCTCCCCCCCCTCCTTCTCCCCCCCCTCCTTCTCCCCCCCCTCCTTCTCCCCCCCCTCCTTCTCCCCCCCCTCCTTCTCCCCCCCCCTCCTTCTCCCCCCCCCTCCTTCTCCCCCCCCCCTCCTTCTCCCCCCCCCTCCTTCTCCCCCCCCCTCCTTCTCCCCCCCCCCTCCTTCTCCCCCCCCCTCCTTCTCCCCCCCCCTCCTTCTCCCCCCCCCTCCTTCTCCCCCCCCTCCTTCTCCCCCCCCTCCTTCTCCCCCCCCCTCCTTCTCCCCCCCCCTCCTTCTCCCCCCCCCTCCTTCTCCCCCCCCCTCCTTCTCCCCCCCCCTCCTTCTCCCCCCCCCTCCTTCTCCCCCCCCCTCCTTCTCCCCCCCCTCCTTCTCCCCCCCCTCCTTCTCCCCCCCCTCCTTCTCCCCCCCCTCCTTCTCCCCCCCCTCCTTCTCCCCCCCCTCCTTCTCCCCCCCCCTCCTTCTCCCCCCCCTCCTTCTCCCCCCCCTCCTTCTCCCCCCCCTCCTTCTCCCCCCCCCTCCTTCTCCCCCCCCCTCCTTCTCCCCCCCCCTCCTTCTCCCCCCCCCTCCTTCTCCCCCCCCCTCCTTCTCCCCCCCCCTCCTTCTCCCCCCCCCTCCTTCTCCCCCCCCCTCCTTCTCCCCCCCCCTCCTTCTCCCCCCCCTCCTTCTCCCCCCCCCTCCTTCTCCCCCCCCCTCCTTCTCCCCCCCCCTCCTTCTCCCCCCCCCTCCTTCTCCCCCCCCCTCCTTCTCCCCCCCCCTCCTTCTCCCCCCCCCTCCTTCTCCCCCCCCCTCCTTCTCCCCCCCCCTCCTTCTCCCCCCCCCTCCTTCTCCCCCCCCCTCCTTCTCCCCCCCCCTCCTTCTCCCCCCCCCTCCTTCTCCCCCCCATCTCTTATTTTTTTTTTTTACCTCCTTAAGAATTAAGATTCTGGAGATGTTTTCTGCACAGAGTCTTCACTCCGTCTTTTCACAATTAATTGAGCCCCCTAAAACTGAGTCTTTACGGGCATCAAAGCTGCGACTCCAAGACTTAGGAGCATTGACTCCAGATGAAAAGCTCACCCCTCTGGGATATCACTTGGCATCTCTGCCTGTTGATGTCAGGATTGGCAAGCTAATGCTGTTTGGCACCATCTTCCGCTGCCTGGATCCTGCATTAACTATAGCAGCCAGTCTGGCCTTTAAGTCACCTTTTGTAAGTATTCTTAACCATGTATACCACATTGGAAGTGGTATATTTTCATAGAGCAGCAAAATGGTGTTGTAATTTGCAGAATATTACACTTGAGTGTTTCAATTCTGCTTTGTAGCCTACATTGTTTATATGTTAATCTTTCATTTAAAAGAGCAGTTATAAGCAGAAGACCAAAACTATGCAGCAGTGACAAGAATGTAATTTATATTGAGTGAACAGTAGAAACAGAGTGAATATTAATTTGAACTAAGTACAGCCAGATCATGTTGTCCAAATTTGTTATAAAAATTGAAAATCAATGGTAATATAAGAAGTAGTTAGAAATAATTACAAAACAGTGCTAATGATGAAGTTGGCATGTTTGGACTGTGAATGCAGAATTCAGTTTGGATCTTGGTTTGTGTGTTCACTTTTTTGCTTTTGTGGGTGGTGCTTACCCGTGTTCACTCTTGATAATCTAATGCAATGTACGAACTTGCATGAAAAGTCAGACTTTCTTCAAGTTTTGATTGCTATCAGTAGTGTGAATAGTTTGTATTGAGGATAGCTGTGAAAGAATTGAAACTAGATTGTCCTAGTTATTTAATTGTATATTGTTTTCCATGTGCTTATTGGGCATTTTCTACAGCATTTTGACTTCAAGTACTGCAAGTTTCTACATGCTGATGTAGACTAATTTAAAATCAGCTTTTTGAAAGTCCTGATTTCCTGTTGGCTTCTCTCTCTCAGACCCAAGTGGATTTTAGACTTCCTGTGCTCTTCTCTGTTACAGGCATTCTCATTTAGACTTCAGCTCCATTAACCTGCTAAGATTTGTCAGATGTTGTTTGCCATGCACCTTGGCACTCTGCAGAGAAGTCTGCACAAAAATGTTTTCTGTGAGCTGGTGAATCACAAATGTAGCTGTGGATCTCTTGTGGTTAGGTAGGGTAGGGCAGTGCACTTAGGTGCTCTGCTGTTGGCTAGGCATTTTTGAATGTCTCGTATTTTCTGTTACCCGTGAAGAAAATTTGCATTCTGACCTTTAATCTTGGGTATTTTCACAGCAGCTTATGTGCCATTCAGCTCTTCCAATGGCTTGTCTAAGTTGTGAGGGGAAGAACATGCTTAGTCTGTTACTGCCTGTCTAGGTGTCACCGTGGGATAAAAGGGAAGAAGCAAACAAAAAGAAGTTGGAATTTGCAGTAGGAAACAGCGACTACCTGGCTATCCTCCAGGCTTATAAGGTGAACTAAAATTCAGTAACCTTTCTCAGAGGTTTGTGATGTGCTTGAAATTCAAGCTGAAATATTTCATTAAAGGTTTCCTTCCATTCTCTCAATTAGGGGTGGTGTTTAAGTATCAAAGAGGGCTCTCAGGCAGGCTGCGACTTCTGCAGGCAGAACTTCTTGTCAGGAAGAGTTCTTCAGGTAAGTTAGTTTCTGTGGGTCTCCACAGGAACTGGTTGAGACACTGGCAGAGACCTAGTGACAAAAGATTCTCCGTGCTCTGTAGGAAATTGCCAGTCTGAAGCGGCAATTCACCGAGCTGCTTTCTGACATTGGGTTTGTGAAGGAGGGATTAAGAGCCAGGGACATTGAGAAGTGGTCCGAAGGAGGTGATGGCGTGTTGGATGCCACAGGAGAAGAGGTAATTCATATCATTTCAGTGCTCCAAAACAGTGCTGCAGTTTTTCATTTGACCTGGGTGCCAAGTGGGCTCTAGAGTGGTGAGCTTCTTGTCACAGCCTGGCTTTGTAATATCACACAGACAAGAAGTCACCTCCTGCCTGCTCTGTTCTTCCTGCCTGTACATTACACGTGCTGGTAGTAGCCTTGACTGCATGAGGCCTTCTGTACCCAGGAGGAAGAGGCCCTCACATGGAAATGAGCTGAAACCCACTAGTTTGAGGGAGTCACTGTGGACTTGACATGTTAGAAGTCAGCAAGTGGCAAAGCACAAGTCTGACACATGACCTCACCTGAATGTTTGGATTAGTGCCAGCCTTCTTTTGGGAACAGTTACATTACAGAGCAGGCAGTGAAATACTTCAGCGTTGTGGACAATCCTCAGAAAGCACTGCCATTGGAAGCCAGAGATTGAGGGCTACATGATGAGGTGATAAGGATTTGATAGTGTAGAGTCTCATTGTGCATTGGGACAACTTATGCTTCCTTTCTCTCAGGAGCAAGCCAAGACATTAGGAAACAATTAGGTTCAGAACTAACTGCATCAAGATGGTTGGTGGTGAATTTGTTTCTTTGATAGTGAAACGAATGCAGCCCAGGTCTAGCCTGAGACCTTGAGTAGCAGTAACTGGTCTTCTCTTATGAAGCACAGCAGTGCAGCTATGAAAGTGAACCAGTTTCAGGAATTCAGTCATTCCAGAAGCAGGGCTTTACCTTTATAGACTTACCTGTAGAATACCTAATGTATGCATTAATTTCTCAGGCAAATTCGAATGCAGAGAACATCAAGTTGATCTCAGCTATGTTGTGTGCTGCACTGTATCCCAATGTTGTTCAGGTAAAGAATTTTTTTTTTATTTACGTTCCTGCTGTCTAGCATATCCACACAGCTTGCTTTCAGTCTGGGCTGATTGTGGCAGCCTTGAGCCTGGCTTAGGCTTAGACTGCCAAAGCTTGCTGCTTATAGTATCAGAGCCAGGCAGCTGAACTCCAGTTTGTATTGCTTGAGACTGCTGCTGCTCCTACAAGCTGATTTTAGTGTCACACAGAAGCCAGCAACTTCTTAAGAAGCTACTTTAAATTACAGTTGGTTTAGAAGGCTGAAAGAAGCACTCAGAGTGTAATACCTGTTTCTAGTGATAATACCTGTTTCTAGCATGTTACTGCTTCAGAATTTCTGGTTTTGATAGAATTAAACCAAGTTTAAAAGGTTTTCTGGCACAGCAGATTTTTATACCATACAGGTGAAAAAGCCAGAGGGCAAATACCAGAAGACCAGTACAGGAGCAGTCAAAATACAACCAAAAGCAGAAGAGCTGAAGTTTGTTACCAAAAATGATGGTTACGTTCACATTCACCCTTCATCTGTGAATTATCAGGTAAGAAATTTTTTTTAATACAAAGCATACTCTTTTTTTTATAAAAGAAATCACCTTTGCTTGAGCAATTGAGAGCAAAGGGTCCCTACTGATGTTTAAAAAAAATCTTGATGGTTGAATATCCACTGTTAGAATTGTAAATAATGGTGTGTTCCTGAGTTGAGCATCCTCTTGGGCACACAGTTAAACTCCAGCCTCTGGAGTGGAACTAGCAGATGCAGTAACACCCCATTTCATGCTATCTTGAGCCGTGTCTGCAAAGCTGCATGCAAAAATATTGCAGTTGCAATGCTGCCCTGGCTTCTCGGTATTGACTGAGATTGCATGCACATGTGTAGCACCTTCATACATGTAGATGCCTTCTCCCCACTGCCCCTCCCAGGCTTTGTCTCTTCAACTGAAATAGTATATACTGGTAAATAATTCAGGGACATACTCTAGTTTGTTTCTTTGTGGGTCCTCAAACTCTGAAGTTGATTTCTTTTCCAGCTTATTAGCTAGCGCTTAGATAAGAGCTCTTCTCTCTCTGCTATAATATATGGTAGTGTTTGTATTCCAAAGTCTATCTCCATATTTGATGATTCATTGCTTTTCCAGGATATATTTAAAAGGGTGTGGTTTAATTGTTAACCACTATTTGGGTTGTAAAGGCTTTGAACTGTTCATCACACTTGCTTTGAAAGAGCGTAACAAATGTGCACGTGAAAGGTCCTTCCATGAGAATGGAGAACCTGAGGCCTTGAGGCAACACTGATAAGTTTCTCACATGCTCACTGCAAAGCAGGAAGGAGCAAGGGATAACAGATGAAGTCATTGGCAGCTCTTACAGGTCAGAGAGTCTGTTAGTTCCGCAGGTTCGGTTTAGGCACGTTTGCTGTTCTTTGCAGCTGTAAAAGAATCAGACAGCCCTATATTTACCAGAGCAGGTAGGAAGAGATGTAGCACTTGAACGACAATATTGTGTATGTGTTCCAGACAAAGCACTTTGAGAGCCCCTACCTGGTGTACCACGAGAAGATCAAGACCAGCCGCGTGTTCATTCGGGACTGCAGTATGGTGTCAGTGTACCCATTGGTCCTCCTTGGAGGCGGGCAGGTTCATGTGCAGCTGCAGAAGGGAGAATTTGTCATTTCTCTTGATGATGGATGGATACGGTTTGTGGCTGCCTCTCACCAGGTAATGAAAAGGAGGGATAATGCTGGGAGTGCTAGAGCTGTGCTTGTGTTCAGAATGCAGTGGATGCATTTCATGAGCCTTACGCTTGCCTCGGTGTTTTACCATGTGTTAGGTGGCTGAGCTGGTGAAAAATCTGCGCTGTGAACTAGACCAGCTGCTACAGGATAAAATCAAGAATCCCGGCATGGATTTGTGCCTGTGCCCCCGTGGATCTCAGATCATCAGTATGATTGTAAAGCTTGTGACCACACAGTAACGTGTGAATGGCTTTCTGTATAGACACATTCTTTGCTACTGCCTGAGAACAGACCAAGTAATGTCAGTGTATTGATGTATTATTTGTTGTCCCAAAATATGGCGCTGATCTCTGAAAGACCAGATTGACAACTGTATTATTGACAGGTTTGGGGGGCTTGGGTTTATTTTGGTTTGGTTTGGTTTGGTTTTGGTTTTCCTTTGTTTGCAGAGACCTCACTTGTTGAAAGTAAGTGGAAATGGGAAAACGGCAACTCACCCAGGAGGAACAGAAACCTCCAAGTAAGAAAGCAAAGTGTTTTTTTTATGAGGCTGTACACTTTTTTCTGGTCACAAAAATACCTGCTCCCTAGCTGCTGCTTTTAACAGTAATGTCTGGAGGCAGCATGTGACATCATAAGCATCATCCAAATCCATTTAAACTTACTTCTGCGTTTTGGCTAAGACTGTACTGAGGGAGTCTTGGCTGACCAGGGATCAATTTGCTTATGGTTCAACTCAAAGCTCCTAAAAAAGTGAATGCATTTTGATTCATGTCAGGGGTTTCTGAAATTGATTTAGTGACTGTCCTCTCATGAGGAACATGTACTCCATCAGCTGGAATAACTTGTTGGATCAGTGTGGGCTGTTCTAGTGACAGTGTAAAACTGCAGAAGAGTGTGGTAATTTCTCCTGAAAGATAGGCTCTCCCCGCACTGTGAAAAAGCAAACCCGGTGAGATGGATGTTGTAGTGCCCTCTGGGATGGTACTGCTTACTCCTCTCTTAAGTGTAGTTCTGCCACTTGGCACAACTGGAAGTCCCACTTCTGGAAACTTTTAGCCAAACTGCTCTGTGGAGGGGGCTGCTACAGAAGAGTGGCACAATGCTGCAGTAATAATGAACCTGTTCCCTTTGACATAGCTTAATTGAATGCTGAGCATTGGTACAGCTGAGCTGCTTGACGTAGTAGCAATTGCAAATAGCAAATGCCTCAAGTGAACTCACTTTGCTGACATCTGCAACAGTAAAACCAGAGTAAATGCTGTCTCTACCCCTGCCCCTGCCTAGCAGTGGCCTTCGGACTGAGGAAATGATGAGCACTGGGTAGCACATCCTTTGGTGAACAGTTTGATTTTTCAGAAAACACACTTGACTGTAGAAAGTTTCATAGCAACACACTCTTGCATGTGGCATTAGACAGGTGTACCATAGCCAATATGCCAGCATGGCAGAACAGTCTCTGCAGGTACATTGAACTACAGAAGGCTCAGCGGATCTCATAACTTAATGCTGGGCAGTGGCAGCACCACACTCCTGCAACTGCACATGTGGGGGTGGTTTCTGAGGTTTAGTAAAGAGCTATTAAGGCCCAGGAGTCCTGTGGCAGGTATTGAAGCATGTGTTCTCAGCATGGTGAAGCGGGACTGCTGGATATGGTGTTGCTTCTGTGGGTCCTTGGCAGCCCATGCCAGCAAGGGTAAGCAAATACTACTTCACAGTATCATAAGGTTGGAAAGGACCTCCGAGATCATAGAGTCCAACCTATAACCCAACACTAACACCAACACTAACACCATCATCTAAACCATGGCACTCAGTGCCTCATCCAGTCTCCCCTTAAACACCTCCAGGGTCGGCGACTCCACCACCTCCCTGGGCAGCGCATTCCAATGGCCAATCACCCTTTCAGTGAAGAACTTTTTCCTAACATCAAACCTAAACTTTCCCTGACGAAGCTTAAGTCCATGCCCTCTAGTTCTGCCACTGGTCACCTGAGAGAAGAGACCAACCCCTGCCTGCCTACATCCTCCTTTTAGGTAGCTGTAGAGAGCAATGAGGTCTCCCCTGAGCTTCCTCTTCTCCAGACTAAACAGCCCCAACTCCCTCAGTTGCTCCTCATAGGGCTTGTGCTCCAGCCCCTTCACCATCTTCGTTGCCCTCCTCTGGACACACTCCAGCATCCTGACATCTTTCCCAAACTGGGGGGCCCAGAACTGTACACAATATTCAAGGTGAGGCCTGACCAGTGCTGAGTACAGGGGGACAATAACTTCTCTGGTCCTGCTCGCCACACTATTCCTGATGCAGGCCAGAATGCCATTGGCTTTCTTAGCTACCTGGGGCACATTGCTGGCTCATGTTGAGCTTCCTGTCCACCAGCACTCCCAGGTCCTTTTCTGCCTGACTACTCTCCAGCCACTCTGTCCCCAGTCTGTAGTTCTGCATGGGATTGTTGTGTCCAAAATGAAGTACCCGACATTTGGACTTATTAACATCATCCCATTAGAATCAGCCCAGCTCTCCAATCTGTCCAGGTCCCTCTGTAGGGCCATCCTACCCTCTAACAGATCAACCCTTCCTCCCAGCTTGGTATCATCTGCAAACTTGCTGATGATGGACTCAATCCCCTCATCCAGATCATCAATAAAGATATTAAAACAGGACGGGACCCAATACCGATCCCTGGGGAACACCACTGGTGACCGGCCGCCAACTGGATGAGACACCATTCACCATCACTCTCTGGGCTCGGCCATCCAGCCAGTTCCTAACCCAGCACAGAGTGCTCCCATCTAAGCCACGGGCTGCCAGCTTCTCTAGGAGTCTACTGTGGGAGACAGTGTCAAAGGCCTTGCTCAAGTCCAGGTATACCACATCCACAGCCTTCCTCTCATCCACCAGGCGAGTCACATGGTCATAAAAGAAGATCAGGTTGGTCAGGCAGGACCTACCCCTCCTAAACCCATGCTGGCTGGGCCTGATCTCTTGGCCATTCTGCAGGTGCCACATGATTGCACCCAGTATTATCTGCTCCGTGATTTTACCTGGGACCGAGGCCAGGCTGACAGGTCTGTAATTACCTGGATCATCCTTACAGCCCTTCTTGTGGATGGGTGTCACATTGGCCAACTTCCAGTCTTTCGGGACCTCTCTGGTGAGCCAGGACTGCTGAAAGACGATGGAGAGTGGCTTAGCAAGCTCATCTGCCAGCTCTCTCATCACCCTAGGATGGATCCCATACGACTTATGAGGGTTCTATTCAAGTTGGCTGTGGAGCTAAGTAGGAACAGATTCCACTGCTCCCGTCAGACTTCCATACTTATTCAAACTGGTATCCTCTTTAATAAATGACTTCTCAACCATCAGAGAGGGCTGTGCTTTGGATGGAAACTAGTGCTCAAGCAGGGTCTGTGTGACACTTCCCAGAAGCATGTGCTAAATTCTACTTGTACAATCCCAAAGTGAGTCTGAGGGCAAGGACAGCCAATGATGTAGCAGGTGACAATTAGCAGCATTCACCCTGCCGAAGGGAAGACTTGTGGAACATCCTTGTGCCTTGCCTTGGCACAGAAAGTCCAGGGAAGGAACAAAGCACAAGTCAAGAGCCACACTCAAAAGATGACAGCAGATACTGAACTGTGAACTGTGAGTACAAAACCCCATGTCTCACTGCCAGGGCTGCAGTGCCAGCTCTTAAGGATTTCTAGTGCCAGAACAGGCCAACTGCCCAGGAATTGCATATCTAGTAACCAGGCAGAGTGGTTTTATGGCTTACTTCCTTCAGCAGGGATGTACACCCCTTGAAACCAGTGCCAGGCTGTGCAATAGCTCCGTTTATCCTTAAGAACCAGGACAGTCCAGCCCTCCAGGCGAACAGCAGCAGAACTCCCCAGAACCATGCTGCAGGCCCTCCACAGTGCAGCTTGAGACAGCAGCCTCTAGCAAGAGGATGGGACCCACATTAAACATACATGATAAGCAACAAAGGCCATAGCAGTGCTATTGGTGATCAGGGGGCCTCCCGGTGAGGACAGTCATCACTACTTGCAGCAGCAGTGTGGTTCCTCCTCTGACCTCCTCTCTGGGAGCTGTCTCCCCCCATACTGCTGACCAAAGCTTGCCCCTGTTAATGTCTCTTTCCAGCCTTCCTCTGCCCCAGCACATGGATGTGGGCCACCCTCCCCCCCTTTGCAATACACTAGTGGAAAGACTATGAAAGAAAGGTAGCACTAGTTTTAGTCTACAAGTTTATTGCGGACTCAGCTTGCTTCATCAGTACAGAGGGGAAAAAAAGAAAGCTACCCCCCCCCTTTGCAAGCATGGGGCAATTTTACCACTGATACTGAACTGCAGCAGGGCAGGGAGAAGGAAACCAAATGACTACTCTCCTCAGTAGTGGTGATCAATGGCTTTTGGGTCCCCCAAGTTTAATGCTGTTGCTTCCAGCTCCCTCTTCTGCAGCTTATGATGGACCACACTCCATAACAAAATAAGTATTAATTGCAGCATCGTCAGCAAGGAAACCCACTTGTCCTACTAAGCACAGGTGCACCAAAAGATACAAACATGAAAGAGAAGAGGGACAATACAAACACATGCTGTAGTACACAAGGAAGCCTTTGTGAAGTCATGTATGGGGCTCATTAACATTTTCAATTGCTGGATATCTTGTAGAACAGCCATGACCGAAGTTCATCTGTGAACCTGGGGTCAGGTGCCACACACAGCTGCAGTGCTGTACTCCAATAGCAGGGCACCCCCCCACTGCTGACAAACTAGGAGCTCCAGAAGAACTACTGTTCCTCACTGGCCTGTAAGACAGCAGTACTGGCCAGCACATACTATAAGGAAGACTTAATTCAAAGTCATCTGGCAACTCTGATTTTGTTACTAATCTCATAATAGCCATGATCAGCTGCAAAGACAATCAAAACTAGCAAGCACCTTGCCCTGGTTTACCATACATCTATTTAATCCTTCAGAGACCACTCTGGTGAGATAAGGACCATCTATATAAAGGCAGCTACAGTCTGGTTTCCCAAACCAACAACTGATCAGGACAGCAGTGAGTCTCTTGGTTACACTTTAATAACACAAGAGATGTGACCAGGTGTCATGTGAGCTCTTAATTCACCAAATGTACATGACTTGTGACCTTCAATCTGTAAGAAAAGCCTTAATTTCCTAAAAAGACTAGCTATTATTTTCTACTCTAGAACTGCTAATTTTATCATTAAGTATCACAAAGTAATAGTACAATTTGGACAATCAGGACACAAACCAAGATATTTACTTCAATAGTTTACATTCCAGAAGCATTCCCAGTCCATTCAGGTGAGAAGTTCACTGGTCCTATAACAAACCAGGTTAGCCTTCACACATTCCTTGCTTCTTCCATCTGTTAATGCCCTTTGTAGACATTTTTGTAAGTCAAACTGAGTGTATCATCAGCACCTCCAGAAAGTTCTTCAGCTTCACTGAGCTTTGAGGAGGTACAAATAAAACCAAGAGGTACAGACCACCACAACATTCAAGACCAAACGGTAAGACTGACAGCTGGTACTGGTAACTCGTCACTCTGGGACTGAAGTCCTGCAGCAAGCACCCAGCAGCAGAAGAGCCCTTGGTTGGCTGCTGCCCTCCACTCAGTGCCCAAGGTGCCTCCAAGAGCCTGACTCATGCTGCACACCACAGCAACACTCGACTTGCTTCAGCTACCCAAATGTCAACAGGAACAGCAGGGTTATCACAAAACATTTCTTAGTTAGAAATGCACAGTTTATTTCAATGTGCCAATAAAAAAAAGCACAATGTTTCCAGATCACCAAGCATTAACACAACAGAAGAGTTTTGCATTAGTCTACTAATAAGACTTTTAAAAGATCCAGATTCATGCCAATTGTTAGCCAATACAAAAAGCCTTCTAGGACTAAGCCCTTACATTTATAAAGACACCACAAAATCCCTTATAATAATGTAAACAAAATAAATTTTCTTCTTAAACTTTTTAAATTTGAATCCATTCTTTCAGGACTTGCACTCCTTCAAGGGCTTCCTGATGGTGAATGACTGAAAGGGAAAGCGAAAGATTAAAAGCAACTCCTACAGCAAAACCAACAGAAACCGTGCATGCTACCCCAGGTCTCCTCTGCTCAGGAGCCTCCTCCCCTGCCTCATACTGCCCCTCCCCCACACTGTTTCATTTACAGTTCATGAATGATGAGAAAAGTGTTATATTTTACACCTTTGTAACAACTGCTTTAAGCCAGAGAAGGCCAGGCAAAATATAAGACATCAGCTATGACAGCTAGGTGAGACACTGAGTCTGCTCAGAAAGCACCATATGGCCTGCGCTCCAGCTCAGAACTAGCCATGAGGCTTGCTCTCTGACTACACAACTCCCAGCACATACTTCCTTCTTACATCACACTGCAGAGCAAAACTTATCAACTGTGCACCTCAGTGAGAGCCAGCTGTGACGAGCCACCAGAAGGAATTTAATCCTCTCACATACTCCTAGTTTGCTCCATACTTTACACTAGCATCTGGGGAAGAAGTGAAGAATTTCCTCGGGAACTTTGGCATAGTTGATTCTAATTTGCCCAAATTTTTCCACTGTCCTTTATAAAATGTTTTTGAAGTAGGTTACCTTAGAGTTATTACCATGAAATTCTGACTACTAGCAGTAGGAAGTGCCCATAAAATTTCATCATTTCATAGCAGGAACTGCCCATAACAATTTCTTTTTTGTAGTTCACAAATTAAGAAGAAACCTTTAAGCTTTTATCCTTGCACAAGTGAACTTCTATAGCAATCACTCCAGGCACAAGGTCTATGCAGCTGTATGGTACACTCTAGTTTAAGATATTCTTACCTTCTCTTTGGAGACGGTGATCTGGACTTCGAGCGACTGTTAAAACAACAACCAAACAAAAACAATCTATGTAGTAAGCTTGTATACACTCGGTAGTCACTTTTGAGCACTTAAAACCAGCAAGAACACTGATGTTAAGTACATTAAAAGACACTGCTGCTGGCAGGAAGCATAACAGATTACTTCAAGCAAGAAGCTGCAGTTGAAAATGAAAACTTCTGAAAGCCAGAGCCCTCACGAAAAGAACACCACACAGCTTCAAGGCAGCTATAAAATGGTCACAGTAATCCTGCAAAGCAGGAGGAGTAAATCAAGTAGAGAAGAGTCAGGAAGACTGAGAACTAGAGATGAGAACAAAGGCAGGAAATGATACACACCAAATCCTGTCAAAAATACTTTCTGTCACAGTCACAGGTTAAACAAAAACCTATATCCACAATCCTTTTGGAAGAGTTGCCTACTGTCCCACAAAAATTAGCTATTAAAAAATACATTAAAATAATGTATTAAAAAAACACAACAGGAAAAAACCCACAACAACAAAAAAAACACCTTTTCCACATGTAACTGATAGTGGTCTAAGCAGATTTTGAATCTTAACAACCCCCCCTCAAAAAAAACCCACTCCAAAAAAACAAGTTGAAGACTACTTGTATTTCCATGCTCACCTTTTAGCAGGTAAGCCAGACTTAGATCTACCATGGGACCCAGACCTACAAAAGGAGAAAAAAAAAAAGCTCAGCAAAGCAGCCACTGGCATGCACACCCAGCAATAGTGAGCTACATCAGCAACAGGAAATTCATAGTGCACAAGCATCACAAACCAGAGAGGAAGGCTCTGGTGCTGCAGGCTTTTCTCCCTACATTTCAGGAGAATCCTTTATTCCAGAGACCACGTACATGAGAAGACAAAGAGTAGAAGCACAAGAAGTTCCCCAGCAAGCTTCAGCTACCACTGTCACAGAACAGAAGACCTCATATCAGGCTCCCAGACTCCCCCTCCACCTGCAAGTATCCCTTTTGCCAAAGGAATAGCTTTAAGTGCCATCATAGAGAATCTTTTAATGGCACATTAAGAACCTGCAATCAGCTACAGGTAAGCAAGAGAGCTGAAGAGCTGATAGATTCTTCAGATCAAGTTCCCAGTGCCATTTGTTCCAAGTACAATACAGCTTTTTATCAGTTATCCCAACTGAACCAACATTTCAGTTGTTTATGATACCTGCCTACTGACGTGCGAACTATTCCCAGTTCATCTTATTAATTAAAATCTACTCAGGGAGACCTTCCTCCCATTTATCATGGTACTTTACCAACTCAAGTATTTGCTGTTACTCGGAAAATATTTGTCCTCCTGCAGTGTAAGAACTCAGGCATGTGGTATTACTGAACATCAGAAAGCCCAGTGTTCAGAGAGTCAACTGTTTTTAAAGGGTAAGATTTACCTTTACCTGGCCTGTTAACTTACAGAAATACTATGTTGACACTACATATGCCACCGCTTTCTTGGTAAGTATGCTGAGCCATCATCTGTCAAGTTCCTAACACTATAACAAGTTATAGTTACCATATCACAGTTACACAGGACGGAGTTGCTCACAACTACCCAGAACTTGTATTTTGTAGCATGAGCATGACTTCCTTTGCAAGAAATACTATAAGGCAGTATACAAGAGCATCACCTTACTAAAAGAACTGCTGGCAAATATTCCTTCCAAGAGCCACAGCAACAAAGCAGGAATGCAGAGTCAAAGCTCTGGAAGCAGCCCCAGTTATGTACTAGTGTTTTGCTGCATTCACAGAGGACCAGCACTGGCTAACATAGAGAAGAGTTATCGCGATGCTTCCTCAACTACCACATCTCACCACTGCAACTGTAAACCTAGGCAAAGTCAGCATTCCTCAGAAATTTCAATGAATATCAAGTCTTTCATGTAGGAACATGACTATCCCAGAACTCGAACTCACCAGGCAACATCAGTGGTATCCCAACTCTTCTACATCGGCAGCATGACATTTGAGCCTGGCTAGTCATCTCCTGCATTACAGGCCTCTGTAAGTAACAACTCAGGAGAGCTCTAGTAATCATCATCCCCTTAAGGGCTCCACGTGCAAGTCCTAAAGCAGCAGGCACACACCTAAAACACATTTCTCTTCCCTTGTTCTAACGCAAAACAAAAACTAACTTCTTCCAACTTATTAGCTCTCACATCCATCACAATTTTATCCTATTCTTTCACCCTTCTTCCAAGTAAGACTTTATCACAATGGATAGCAAAAAAATCAGGCAGGAGCATTTACTCTATACTCATCTTCCTCAACTTCCATTTCAGCATGGAAAATATCCAGATCAAAAAAAGCAGGGCTACATGTCAGAGAACTCCTTCAAAACACTACCTGTGGCATTACACAGTATCACAGTATCATAAGGTTGGAAAGGACCTCTGAGATCATCAAGTCCAACCTATAACCTAACACTAACACCAACCATCATCTAGACCATGGCACTCAGTGCCTCATCCAGTCTCCCTTTAAACACCTCCAGGGTAGGTGACTCCACCACCTTCCTGGGCAGAACTCATGATCCTGTTCATCCACCCCTCCAAACCTCTGAAGTCAAGCATCCTACTCCCTGTAATGTAGTTCTTAGCACTACAGCAAATCATTGTGAGCCAGCTCTCAGAACTGAAATGGACAAAGTTGAAAAGTTGTAAGCAAGGCTTCAGTCAATAGTGTCATCCTTCTCATCTCTTATTTCAAGTCTCAGCATATGGGATTTACAAAAAAAAAAAACCCCACACCTGAAAAACCTCAGTAGTATTTCCTGCAGGACTCAAGGCCAAGTATTCTCTACATGCACTAGCTAGTTTTCAGAACTTATTGCTACAGATCTTAAATCACATAGATACTTTTTTATGGCTATACAAACACAGACTATATATAGTAGGCACAGACCAAACCAACCTCACATTTATTAGAAGAAAATGACCACTGCTTTAGTCTGTGAAATGGCATCAATTATTAAATTAAGTGTGAATATTGCTATGCTGCACAATCTTCTAACCCCTTCCAGCCAAACTCCCTTGGAGAATTAAAAAAAAAAAAAACAAACCATCATCAAACCTATTATTGGTTTGAAACAGAACAAGTAGCTTACCTGCTTCGAGGCCATACAACAGACCGGGACCTTGAGCGTGATCTGGACCGAGACCTAGAAAAAAAAAAAAAGTGAAAGCTCAACCACAGCTACAGGATTCGTACAGCTGACACTTCTATTTTGACTTTTACAATGCTGACTTCAGTTAACTTTGTTGGAACTAATGGTTTTGCAGAATTAGTACTGAAAAGCTGTAGTGCATTCAGCCAGTACTACCATTCACATAAGAAATCCCACTGCACCAGCTGACTAAGCATAACACTCCCTGTATCCCTGAAGCTGAAGTGTATCAAGGCTGTAACTTTGGCACAGCGTAAAAAAAAACTCCAAAAAAGCAGTCCCAGAAGTATATGCACAAGTTTATAACTTCAAAGAAATCATTCATATTAGTTCTCCGGGATGTAGCACTATGAAGGTTCCTGCATACAAACAGACTGCAAAGTAACAACTTAATGGTAATTCCAATAGTTATGTTCCCTTCAACAATGTTGTGGGTTTAAAAGAAAACACATACCTTGATCTCCTTAATGAACCAGACCGAGATCTGCGAGGAGAAAATGATCTGTACCTACGAGGAGAGATTGACCTGGACCTGCGATAGGAAGCTGACCTTGATCTACAAAGCAAAGAGAAAATACAATAAAAATCACTGCAAGGTACTTTTCACAAGCACTACAGAGATGGTGGAGCAGAGCGAGAAGTAAGGATAAAAAAAAAAAAAAAAACCACAAGAACAGAACCCTACCTCCTACCGCGACTCCGACTGCGTGACCGAGAATACCTTCTTCCTCGGGACCTTGAACGGGATCTAGACCGGGACCTGGTTGTAGGTTAGAGAAAACAGGTATCAGGAAACAGCTACAAGAGTCACTGCATGTGAGGCCCTGCTGAAGCCAAAACTGATTTCAGAAAAATAAAAATAATAAAAAAAAAAATCAACAAACCAATCAAAAAAAACAACCACCACACCACTAGCATCTGTCAGTTGGAAAACTCTCTGGGCCTACTTGTCTTGAACAATTTCACTACCTAGGAAAACGTTAAAAGCTGAATTACATTGCAGTATTACATTAGAATAGAAAACACTGTAATGCGTATTTAAAATAAACCTTGCAAGTTTGCAGGTCGACCCTCTTTGGCCCAAGGTCTAGCAGATCTAGACGATCTAGAAGTATCTATAGCCGATCGCTGCATCTAGGTGTTCTCTTCAATCTAACGACGATCAAACTGACAGCCCAATGAGCCAGGGTGAGGCTTGATTGACGCAAGAAGATTTTTCTAGGTGGGAATGTGGTCAATCTGCTGTTCCTCTTTCTAAACCGGAGGGGGGCCCCAATTGAAAGCCAAATTTACTGTTACGGCGATCACCGTCTCAAATTTTCTGCCCTTAAAAGAATAAGGTGAAGCTACGTGTAGATGGCTCGAGGGGATCTGGCCTCTTATGCTGATCACCTCAAGGTCTTAAGTGTCGGATTTGCAAGGCGCCTCAGCATGAAATCTTAAGGCTCGTGACATTCTGAATCAAGGCGACTGACTCAAACGAAGAAACCTGAAAGGTTTTGACCAGGTTGATTATTAAGATATTAACATTTGATAGAAATAGCAAAAAAAACTTGTGAAATATACCTGTTGACGTACAACATTAAAAGTTAAAATTGGCATAACATTCTGTTCTTTGCTAACAAAGCCACACAAAAGCAAAAACGGTGAAGCAGCCCAGCCACTCTGGGCCCACACGTACCTGCTCCTCCTTCGGCGGCTATAGCGGTGACAATCATAAGCATAGTGGCCTTTCTCACCACACTCATAGCATCTGTCATTAGGGTCAAAGGGGCGCCGTGCTGGAGGTCTGTCATAGCGGGAGCGACGAGGCATTCCTGTTGACACTTCCACTCTAACCCTGGAGCCACAGATTATCCTACAAATCACGGAATGCATTAGTCACACAATACGTAGCTCCCCCACGCTCACTACACTCAGAAGTGACACCGATGCATGGCGCAAGATGTGGAGGTCAGGAACTACACTCAAAGCAGCCAAGGAGGTTTTGGGCAGACACCTACTTCCCATCGAGGCCGAGCACAGCATCTTCTGCATCCCTCGGATCTTCGAACTCCACGAAGGCAAAGCCCGGCGGGTTCCTGGCGATCCACACGGTTCTCAGGGGCCCGTAGTAGCTGAAGGCTCTCTCCAGCTCGCCTTTGCCGGCGCCCGTGCCCAGGTTCCCCACGTACACCTTGGTCTCTGCGGGCAGGGACTCCATCTCAGCGCAGGGTACCCCAGGCCGCGGCCGCGTTGCGCACGCGCGGGCGGGCACGCGGCCGCGCACCGCCCCTCCCCCCACTACTGCCGCCGCCGCCGCCATCTTTGACACTGCCTCCATTTTGGGGCGCTCCCCCGCAACCGCCGTGTCCCTGCCTTCACCAGGGCTCATTTCTCGCAGACCCCGCGGCAGTCCTGCCCCACCACCGCCTCCTCCTCGGCCCCTCGGCGTCATCATCCTTCACGGCCGGCAGCCCGCCCGAGGCAGCGGCCGCCGTCCCCTCTCCTCAGCGCAGAGCGCACGCCGCCACCGCCCCGCAGGCTCCCCCGCCGCGAGGCTGTTCCCGCGGCTCCCTACCGTAACGCCCGTAGCGCGACATGATCCTCGCTGCCGGCCGAGCCGCACGCACCCTCCTATCGTAGGAGGCGTCAGCTGCGACTGCGCGCCTTCCTGGCCATCGCCCAGGGGGCGGGGCTTCAGTCGCTTGGCAACGCGGGGCGGGGCCAACCGCTGGGCGGGCTCGGGCTTCTCTCGCGAGCGCGGTGGCTGTCGGGAAGGGAGCCGGGGCGCAGGCGCTGCTGAGTGTTTGTGAGGAGATCTAACCGACCCGAAGTGGTTTTACATAAATAACATAAGGAACGAGGAGGGCTTTTTTCCTGAGAAGGGTGGGATTTTTCAGAGGTGTTTGCTGCTATCTTGAAAACGCACGTAGAGATAAATCATGGAATCTTCCAGTTGGAAAAGACCTTGGGGATCATCGAGTCCAACTGTTGGAAAAGTGTGAGATTTTATTAGTCTGATATTATTTAGGTAGAAATAGTGATTATAAATCCTGTTACTTTAAGTGTATTAGTGATTATTAGAAGTAGCGGTTATTTAGACAAAAAGTCTTACTTCTCTCATGAGAACTCTGTGAAGTACCCAAAACTTATCAAAGCCAAGTCTGCACCTGCAGTAGAGATAAAGAGACTGGGCCTGCGGTTGAGATAAGAAGACCTTGCATACCGGAGTTAACTAAGAAAAACAGAAGATGCTGGCGCCCAAAGTAATAATAATTAGCCAATGAAGTAATCTATATATGCATATGTATTAGCTGTAACCTGTTGAATATACATTAGGTGATGTAACATGTAGAGAATAAAATGCAGTCGCACTGTAATGGTTTCGGAACCAGATTTGGGTGCGTACCCCTGGTTCCCGGGGCCTCAAAATAAAGCACCACATATAACCTCCCCCGAGTGGTTATGTGTTCGTCTCTCCGCTAACAGTTTTGGCGACCCAGATGGGACCTCGTGGGCATCGCTGAAGCGGCTCGCGCTTTGATCCTGCTCCAGCCAGCACTGGGTGATTCTCGGGGAGCCATCGACTGCGACCGACCTCCGCTGCCCCCGACGGACCAGTGGTATTGGTAAGACACGGTGCTTTATCTTTATTCGGGTAATGGTACCATTTTCTGGGGTCTGGTAAAGTAAAAGTCTACCTGTTAGACTGGTAAGGTAAAAATTCTCTGGGGTCTGGTAAAGTAAAAATCTGTAAGGTAATAGTACCATTTTCTGTGGTCTGGTAAAAGCCTGCCTGTTAGACGTGGCGAAAGCTGCGCTTGGTTGGGCTCTGGAGCTCCAAGGGTAAAGCCGTCCGTCAGACAGGAGTGAAAGCCCTGCAGGTTCGGCATCAGTGGTCTGCTCTGGTAATTTATCTGGTCTGGAATGACATTTCTGGGAATGACAGGTTGGTGTAGGTTGTGGATGCTGAACTATGGACTCATAGCTAAACCACTATATGAGGCACAGAAATCACCAACCTTTTTCTGGGAAGGACCCCAACGAAGAGCCTTTTTAAGGAACTGAAAGAGGCCTTGACCAAGGCACCAGCATTAGGCCTACCGGACTTAACTAAGGACTTTCAATTGTTTGTCCATGAGAGACAACGACTAGCACTGGGGGTCTTAACACAAAGACTGGGAAGCTGGAAACGACCAGTGGGATATTTTTCCAAACAATTAGACCCTGTAAGTGCTGGTTGGCCATCATGCCTAAGAGCTATAGCAGCAACAGTGATTTTAATACAAGAAGCTAGGAAATTAACCTTGGGAAAACATATTGAGGTATACGTACCCCACATGGTGTTAACTGTCTTAGAACAAAAAGGGGGGCATTTGCTCTCCCCTAGCAGAATGATGATGTTCCAGGCCAATACTCACTGAGCAAGATGATGTGAGCTTGAAAACAACTAATCTGTTAAATCCAGCAGCTTTTCTAGGTGCAACCATAGAAGATGGTCCTCTGGAACACGATTGTGTAGAGGTTATTGAGCATATCTATGCAACTCGGACAGACCTAAAAGATACTCAGCTTGACCAACCCGACCAGGAACTTTTTACTGATGGTAGCAGCTTTGTGGAAAATGGAACGCGATATGCAGGTTATGCAGTAACCACACAAAATACAGTAATAGAAGCCAAAGCCCTTCCAGCAGGGACTTCAGCCCAACGAGCAGAAATAATAGCCCTGACAAGAGCCTTAGAATTAAGTAAGGACAAACGAATAAATATATGGAACGATTCAAAATAATGCATTTGGAGTGGTTCACATATATGGCACTTTATGGAAGGAGTGTGGACTATTGTCATCACAAGGTACTAATATAAAATATCAAACAGAAATTCTAAATTTAATAGCTGCTGTACAATTACCCAAGCAGGTGGCAATCATGCACTGTAAAGCGCACCAAGGAGGGGACTCCAGAGTGGCTGAAGGGAACACATTAGCAGATTGAACAGCTCGACGAGTTGCACAACAGGTACAGACTATGATGGCCTTAATACCAATGAATGTAAGCCCTTTACAAAATTATCTCACTCAGAAACCAAAGTACTCAGAAGAAGACAAGAAAATGGCAGAGCTAGTGAAAGCTCAACTGAATCCAGAAGGATGGTATGTAACTACAACTGGACATAGTCGTGCCTCCTGCCATTATGAGAATGATTTTACAGAGCACCAGAAATGTCATTGGGGAGCAGAAGCATTGGTGACATATCTAAAACGTGGAATCATCACAACACAGATGTTTAACAATGGCAAAATCCATAAATTGAAAATGTGAAGTTTGCTTGAAAAATAATCCAGTAGTCAGGAAGAGGACAGAAATGGGGCATATCAAGGTAGGTATGGAGCTAGAACAAAATGAGCAATAGAGGACACCCAACCACCTCAGGTAATTCACATTTCCCGACAGGATCCAGAGGAGAATCTGATGATAGGACTGATCAGAGATTTCGCCTAGATGCCTACCAATACCAAAAACGGCTGGAGAACCTATCAGTTGGGGAATAATAACCTTCCCCTTTTTGGAAATTGAAAACAAAATAAGACGGTGTGTTGGCAGGAATTTAGAACTGTCCAAAGAAATGAACAGAAGACCATAAGGCGAACGTGGAAACGCCCGGGTAATAAAAACGATTGTTACAAGTTACCCAGAGCAGAATTCATAAAAGCACCATACAATATTTTTGGTGTTAGTTTCTATGAACCAGGATGGTGCTCTTATGATGAAATACAAACAGTTAACTGTTTTTGACAAGGAGCCTTATTGGCAATGCAGAGAAAAGAATAAGACAAAATCTGACCGGAGGGACACAATCTGGTCAATGAGTATAGTTCAGAGGTACCAATATGGTGGAGAAACATCCTGGTGCTTTCGATGGTCAACCAAAAGACATAATTATGATCAAACTAAACATGTGCAATGGTGAAATTGTTCAAAAGTTTTAGATTGTGATACAGATGCGGAAACTATCACCTTGGTACCAGTGAGAGTAGCATTAGAAATTGGCTGTGCATGTCACAACTTGAAAAGTATGGGTGAATATCAGCATATAAATTGTAAAACAATTACAATACAAAGCATGGGGCATTTTGTGTGGGCAGCTAGTGATGGAACTTGGACTACCCATTTAGCAATAGATGGACCCATCAAAGAAATCACCCTAGGATTACCAACACTTTGTCCAATTTGGAAAAGATCACCCTTTAGGGGTAACTTAGAAACTTTACAGATTCGAGCAAGAAGAGACATAAATGATGACATTAAAGATATAGATGACATTTGACAGGAACCCTCAACTAGAGTAAAGGTAGGATGGGCATTAGAATCCCTCATTGCTCAGGTAGCTGCATATCGTAATAGAGAAATGATTTATAATTTGATTGGACAGACTGAAAGATTGGCAAGAGTAACTAAAAAGGGATTTAGAGATTTAAACTTGCAATTACAAGCAACAACAAAAATGACTGCAGAACAGAATGGCATTGGATATATTACTATTGAAAGAGCATGGTGTTCGTGGATATCTCAAAAATCGTGTTAATCACTGCTGTGTACATATACCGAATGTCACTGCAGATATAGAATATGACATTTTGCAACTTGGAAAAATTGAGAAGGAGGCTGAAAAGGAAGAGAAAGAAGTCAGTTGGAGCATTGTTCGATAATTTAGGAATCCACCTTACCAGATGAATTTAATCTCTCATTGAGACAGTTGTGTACACTTTTACTAGTATTCCTTGTGATTTACTTGATGTATTTATGTATCAGAAATCACTCGTAGTAGTAACTGGACTCATAAAATTATTGGAGCAGTCACACGAGAATACCCACAACACCCAACACCCCCACCGACATACCAAGAAGCAACTGCGTAAGTGAAAATACTTGCAGAAAATGAAGTATTTTCAAAGGGGGGAAATGTTGGAAAAGAGTGAGATTTTATTACAGTTACAGTTGCTCTGTAACGGTTTCGGAACCAGATTTTGGGAGCCCTGGTTCCTGGGGCTTCGAAATAAAGCACCACATATAACTTCCCCCAAGCGGTTATGTGTTCGTCTCTCCGCTAACACAACCACACCCATCCTCTGCTAAACCATGTCCTTCAAAAACTCATCTACCTATTTTTTAAACACCTCCAGGTATGGTGACTCAACCACATCCCTCGGCAGCTGTTCCAGTGCCTGACCACCCTTTTGGTAAAGAAATTCTTCCTAGTATCCAGTCTGAACCTCCCCTGGTGCAACTTATGGCCACTTCCTCTTGTCCTGTCACCTGTCACTTGAGAGATCAACATTCGCTCTGCCACAGCCTCCGTTCAGACAGCCGTAGACAGCCATGAGGTCTCTCCTCAGCCTCCTCTTCTCCAAGCTAAACAACCCCAGTTCCCTCAGCCGCTTGTTGTAGGACTTCTTGTCCAGTCCCTTCACCAGCCTTGTTGCTCTTCTCTGGACGCGCTCCAAGACCTCAATGTCCTTCTTGTACTGAGGAACCCAGAACTGAACACACTACTCGAGGTGCAACCTCACCAGTGCCGAGTACAGGGGCACAATCACTTCCTTTGTCCTGCTGACCACACTGATTTTGATACAGGCCAAGATGCCATTGGCCTTCTTAGCCACCTGGGCACACTGCTGGCTCATATTCAGCCAGCTGTCAACCAACACCCCCAGGTCCTTCTCTGCTAGGCAGCTCTCCAGCCAGTTTTCCCCAAGTCTGTAACACTGCATGGGGTTGTTGTGTCCCAAGTGCAGGAATTGGCATTTGGCCTTGTTAAACCTCATCTCGTTGGTCTCAGCCCCTGGATCCAGCCTGTTCAGATCTCTTTGCAGCACCTCCCTTCCTTCAAGCAGATCAACACTGCCACCCAGCTTGGTGTCATCTGCAAATTTGCTAAAGGTGCACTCGATCCCTTTGTCCAGATCATGAATAAAGATATTGAACAGGACTGGACCCAGCACTGAACCCTGGGGAACACCACTCGTGACTGGCCTCCAACTGGATTTAACTCCATTTACCACCACTCTTTGGGCCTGGCCATCCAGCCAGTTTTTTACCCAGTGGAGTATGTGCCCGTCCAGGCCAATGGCAGCCAGTTTCTCAAGCAGAACACTGTGAGAAACGGTGTCAAAGGCTTTACAAAAGTCCAGGTACACCACATCCACAGTCTTTCTGTCGTCCATTAACTGGTTAACCTTCTCATAGAAGGAGATCAGGTTGGTCTGGCAGGACCTGCCTTTCATAAACCCATGTTGACTAGGTCTGATAACCTGGCTGTCCTGCATGTGCTGTGTGACAGCACTCAATATGATCTGCTCCATGACCTTCCGGTACCGAGGTCAAGCTAACAGGTTCCACAGATCCTCCAACCCTTCTTGTAAATAGGAGTTACATTTGCCAGTCTCCAGTTGAGCAGCACTTCCCCAGTCAGCCAGGACTGTTGATAGATGAGGGAAAGGGGTTTGGCAAGGACCTCTACCAGCTCCCTTAATATCCTTGGGTGTATCCCATCCAGACCCATAGACTCGTGGACGTCTAATTGGCCAAGTAGGTCTCTAATCAAGTGTTCTTGGAACATTGAGGGTTCACTTTCACAGTCTTTTGGTTCAGGAGGCTTGGAGCCCACAGAACATCTCACCTTATTATTAAAGACTGAGGCGAAGGAGGTGTTAAGTACCTCTGCCTTGTTACTACCATTCCCCTTGCATCCAGTAAAGGAGGGAGATTCTCCTTGGTCCTCCTGTTGTTGTTAATATACTTGAAGAAACATTTCTTATTGTCTTTCACTGAACTGGTCAGTTGAAGTTCCAGTTGGGCTTTAGCCCTTCTAATTTTTTGCCTACATGATCTCACCTGCTTCTTGTAATCCTCCTGAGATGCCTGCCCCCTCTTCCAAAGCTCATATATTTTCCTCTTTTACCTTAGACCAACACAGAGCTCTCTGTTAAGCCAAGCTGGCCTTCTTCCATTTCTACTCAGTGTATGGCACATGGGGATGGCCTGCTCTTGCGCTGCCAGAATCTCCCTCTTGAGGAGCATCCAGCCCTCTTGGGCTCCTTTGTCATTTAGAACCGTCTCCCACTGGACTTTATCAAGCAGCCTTCTAAAAAATTTGAAGTCTGCCCTCCAGAATTCCAAGGTGGCAGTTCTGGTAACCCCCCTCCTTACTCCTCCAAGAACTGCGAATTCTATCATCTCGTGATCACTGAGCCCCAAGCGACCTCCAACAGTCACCTCTCCCACAAGGCCCTCTTTGTTCACAAACAGCAGATCCAGTGGGGTGCCTTCTCTAGTTGGTTCTCTCACCAGTTGTGTTAGGAATGAAGGCTTTGAAGGCTCCTAAGTGGATTAATAACCTCAAGAATGAAATGACCACATAATGGTCCTTGCATTGTTTGTTGCCACAAGATAGAAACAAAATATTAAGAAACACTAAATTCCTAAATTGCAAGAATTCTTTAGAAAAAAGGTCTTCAATCGCTGCTAGTCTAAAATAATACAGTTAGAAAAGTAAGTATTCTTAAAAGTTGTTAACTTTCCCCAATAGTTTTACAGATTTGTCCTTCGTTATAATTCATGTTCAAAACCAGAACTGTTTGGGGGGGGGGGGGGGGGGGGGGGGGGGACTAACAACACCAAAAAAACTTTCAGAACATTTTCATCTGGCTTGTGAAGTCCAAATGTCACAATACTATTTCTGTAAAAAAAAGATTCTGGTAAGCAGTTAAAATAAACACACCTACACCACTATGCAAGTGATTACTTGTGAAGTCAGGAAAACACAGTTTAAATTTATTGTGTATTGTCTTTCACAATACTGTTACAAAAAATACTTAATAAACAGATACATCAGCTTCATACTGACATGGTAAACTGATATATGTTTAATATGTCATCATTGGCTTGCTTTTAATAAAAAAGAGTGCATGGAAATTTCTTCATGCTTTTAGCTCATAGTGCTTGTTTTATCCCTTTTTTAACATACAAAAATCAGACAAAAGTCTAAATGTCTCATTTTTGGAAATAGTGAATATTGACACTCAGGACAGTTCCTAAAACAGGGTAAGCAGACCCATTCCTAAAGACCACTGCTTTAAACAGCAGGTATTACTGCTGTTTTTCAAGATAGCCCTGTATTAAGCCTTGAATGCGAGACAGAATGATCTCATTGGAGCTGCTGCACTGTTCTGGGCCGTATGGTGGGTCAATAGTTAATACACCAGCCACGCATAGCGTTCTTCCTGATTCCCCTTCTTCTGTTACAGGAATGTGGTTTGTTTCTAGCCAAATCTTCAAATCAGTCTTCTGCTTTGCAAGTTCCTCAAGGCTGTAGGCTTTGCTTTCTTCAGGTGCAAAGATGCAAGAAAGCCGTTGCTTCATTTCATCATCCCCTTCTTTCAGTATTTTCACCTCCTGGACAGCATGGCCCAAGACAACGGATACGGACACTTCTTCATTTTCTAGAAATGTTGCAAGGACAATACTGCCAAGGACAGAAGGATGTATAAGTCACTGCACTGACTGAAGACTGAGAAACACAGGCAAACATTCTTGGAGATAAGTGTTCATTAGCATCAGTGTAACCCAGGTATTGAGGCAATATTGAGTACCCAGCATTCTTTCTGAAAAGCATGCTGAAAATATGGGGCTTTGAGGGTAACTTCTGGCCTTGAATTTGAAACTACTCTAGGTACTATCAAGCAGAACATTACTTTCAAAAAATAAACAGCACATTAAAATCAGAGCTGGATATCTACGTGTTCAGCATTCCAAACCTTGCTTAGGAGCCTTAAGTCTTCCAATATTCAAAACCAATGATACTTTCATACATTCAGCACTTTGAATGCTGAAGGCAATGCTGGCGGCTAACAACATCAGAACCTTTGTGACAAATTATTAATATTTCATTATTTATAATTACTAGAAGAATAACATATATATGTTTTCAAATGACTGATGCTAGTTTCTTAACTGAAATCTAAAGCTTGAGCGTTACAATGGGAACACACTACAGCAGGTTCAGGCTCGTGTTGTAGCAGCCTGGTCTTTTCACAAGGGCACTTAACATCCCAGAAGTTCTAAAATACACATAGGAAGGCAGCTTGTTATTTTTCCAAGATCTCTTCCCAAATATCAATGAAGAGGATCAGAAACCATTTTCTTCCTCTTGTGGGAAGAAAAATTCCAGAATTTGATGCCAGAACTTTACTCATTAACTGTTGCCACCCTTAGTGGAAGTAATGACTTTTCAGGAAACATGCCGTGAAATATGCCTTTGATTTTAGCCTGGGCCATCTCCAGGATCACTCACAGCTGCACACAACTTTCCTATCAAAATCATAAGCAACTCCAAGAGAAGATTAAATTATCTGAGCTACTCCAGAGTTGAAGCAACAACCAGTTCGTCCAAAACATATCAGAAGTTGGATGTTTTAGTTTCTAGTACCCATCTTGTGCTCATGTGGGACACACTCAGAGACAAAAGGAATGAAAGAGGTCTGGCAGAAAGGAGCCAAATTTCTACCTATTCTCTAGTGCTTTCTGCCTTTCAAACTTTGTTTTCATGTTACTCACTTGTGATACAACTTTCTGTCCAATGCCCTTGATGATTTTCCCTGCTTCCCCTCCAAAGCAGTCACATCAATGTGAGAACTCTGGACAGAGGATAAGGATTATAGCATTAAAAACATTCCTGTTCACTTTGTGAAGCAGCATTTGGTATATTAAAACTAGTCCTCAACACGTGGACATCATTTGAAGTACTAACCTCAGGTCCACAATAAAGTTAGCATGAAGACAGATGTTATCCACTGCCCAAACTTACCAGTCCTCTGCATGACATTAAGGTGGATTAGGTGAACTGGCCTCATCATCTACAATATTGCCTTCTCTGAGACCTTGCCAATTATAAAACTGGACAAACGTGCACTTCTTGGTCCAAATACTCCCAATGTGCACTTCTTGGTCCAAATATGTTTGCTTTCTCTTCCTGAGAACTTGTTTTCTCTTAGCTTAACAGAAACAAAAGCTTTGGTACTTACCTAGTAGAAACTGGATCAACTGTTAAGACCCATCCTTCATATTCATGTTTCTCAATTGCAGCAACTTTCACCATTTTGTTCACATACATTTCCCAGTCTAGAGGGCTTTTCTTCTGCCAGTCATTCATATTTCCTACACTCAGAACCTATAAAATAGAGCAATTAGCAAAAGCAATGATTTTTTTTTGCCTTTTTTGTCTTTAACCTCAGAACTGAGTTTGCCTCCAGGTAAAGATCTTCCATTCCTCTTAAGACAATATGCTTGTCTCATAAGCAAACATTCACACAAGTGGTTTGCAGATTGCTGCAGTTCTGTCGTTTCCCACCCAGTTCTCGTTTTTAGAGGTACAGAAAAGCCTCAAAAATCCGCGTTCTCCTAACACAACGCTTTTCCGTCGTATGAAACATTCCATTTATCGCTCTGCCCTCTCACAAAACCTCCGGGATCCCCGTCCCTCAGGGCAGCAGTTCACCGTCCTTGTTCTGCGCGCATCCCCCGCGTCCGAGCCGCTCTGCTGAGCGAGCTGTCCCCACCCAGACCGCGGCCCCAGCCCGGAGGTGGGCGAGCTGCAAGTGCCGTCCCACTCCGCTCCCCGTACCAGCGGCACCACCGGGAACGGCGGCAAAGCCGTCCCCACTTAGTCTGGGGCTACAGAAGCGTTCACACCATATCCCGCCAGCGCAGGGGACAAGGGGGAGCGTCCTCCCGCTGCCGCCCACTAGCTCTGCCTGCCCCGGCCCCACCACGCAACGCTGCGCCAGCAGCTCCGACTCTAACTACCCAGGCGTAGCCCGGCCCCCGCCACTTCCTGTCCCTCCCCGACCCAGCGGCCTCTGAGTGCTAAAGCCAGGACGTTCCGATGTGTTTTATGAGCGTGGGTGTGCGCGAACGTTTTGCACACAGGCATCACACAAGAAGTGGTTGCTATTGCAGAGAGTGGAATATTTTGAGATCAAAAGATCTTTGATGATCTCAAAGTTCTTTTCCAACCAGGCGATTCTATGAGTCTATGATTTTGAGTTGTTTTTCTATCTAAGTAGCGATATTTTTTGAAAGTCAGACAGATACAGACTGTTCTTCTGACAGCGCGTTTTTTTTAAATAGTGCTGATCCCAGAAAAATATATCTTTCCTCATCTAAGAATGCAAGGTCAGACAGATCTGAAGCTCTAATTAGCAAAGACTTGGCTGTTGTGAAGTTCATAATAAAACTAAAATTAGTCCTTGTAAAGTAGTAGAATCTGCATAAGATTTCTGCGAGAATTTATACATATGCACGTAAGTGGGAAATACTCTGTCCCCAGTTCTTGTCTTGTTGCACATGATTGATGGGAATCACTCCCTCAGGCGACCAGGACTGAAATAAAGGATGCTGCTTTCTAAAACTTCAAAACGAGTCTTACAGAGTTTATTTGCCAGCATTTTCAGTATCAGGCTCACACACGTGAGGGCAGACTGGGAGAGGAGGCTGTGGGCGTGCAGCTGCCCCCGACCTGCTGAGGTTCCTGGTGCCCTGGCCTCTCCTGTGCACACCATCAGGTACTGGTACACGCTCCGTGTGTCTGTTCCTTAAACACAAGGTATTTGTCCTCCCTAGCTCTGAGCTCTCTTTGCAAGCTTTCTTGTGCAGTCATGAAGGGAAAAAAAATTGATTGCCCCTTGAAAGTTGTTCTATTTTAACAGCATTAATTAGAAGCTTCCTATGGATGGAGCAAACAAGTTGACGACGTTTAAGTCATATGAAGGCAAGCATGCAATGGCTTTGTGAGCGGAACAGAAAAATTATCAGTGGTATCAAATTCAACTGATTTTACAAGTGTTAGGAGGCCATTTCCTTTTTATAGTGATGTTTCAACTTCCACAGTGCTATGTGAATTATTTATGATGGGCTTATGCCACTGTATTCAGTTACTGTTTTCTTTCAGAGTTGACATTAAAAGATTAAGAAATTCTAACAATTCAGAGAGTGAACTAAGAAATGTTGCAATCTGTCATGTGTTGATTGTAAACGATAATGAAGGCCAGGATGTCTGCAAGACTGCATAGATAAAAGGAAGAAGATGCATTAAAGGTGTCTGTATGTTAATCAAGAAAGTGAGATATGTAGACAATTTATCCAATAAAATGTGATCGGGTGTTACGGGTAATCAGAGCTCTGAGCAGAGATATCCCCAGTGTCCCTCTGCACAAATTAAGATACCTGCTTTCTAAAACTCAAATTGAGTCTTGGAAAGTTAAATTCTCGGCTCTTTCATGGCTTCAGAGTTTTAGTTTATTAGAAAGCAGGGATTGCCAAATATATTTTTTTCATTATAAGAAACACAATGGGAAATCTTAGCTTCTGTTCGAAATAAAATTAGTAGAAGGAACAAATGTAGTTTAGTTCTATATATGTATATGTGTAAAACGTTCTAGTTGTTTACGATCTAAAAAGCTTCCTAACTGGTCCCCCTCTGGATCACAGACAAGAGGGCAGTTTCTTCCAGGTCCCTTCTGAGCAAAATCCTACAAACGTCTTCGTTTTAATTCTTGCTGCTCTCAGTCCCTACCGATTCCCCCCCGTCGCTGCCAGTGCAGTTATTTAGCCGTTCTGAACCACGAAGCCCCGAGGTGTATTTTTTATCTTGTCACCCAAGCTGTACCTCACAGATAGGGTCACGGCCGCGCGCCTTGCCACCGCACCGCTGACCTGCACCGCAGTCACCGGGAGGTGTGACTCCCCCCTCTTCCCCCACTCCGGTACCGGCGGTGCCAGTGGGAGCTCTCTCGGCGCACATCGAGCGCTAAACACGTATTTCGGGAAGCCAAGGCCACTTTTCAGGCGAGGACAGTTCTGCCTCACGGCTGCCCCGGGCCTGCAGTGCCCTCTCGGGAGGGCGGGCACCGGCCTGTGGCGGGGCACGGATCCCCCTTCGTTCCTACCGCGAACAGAGACCCGGCACCGCCGTGGTCTGCGCACCACCCCCAGCCGTCGTGGTGGCAACCGCCGCCCGCCCTGTCCTCGGGGCGCGCATGCGCGACGCCGCGGCCCGCACCGCCCGGGGCAGGCGGAAGGGAGGGCAGGGGGCGGGCGCGGGCGGAGGCGCTTGCGCGCGGTGGGGCGGCTGGTTGAGCAGTTAGGATGTCGCGTTATGGCCGCTACGGGGGTGGTGAGTTCTCGCGGCAGCGCCGGTGGCGGGTGGCCACGCTGAGGGCAAGGAAGGGAGGTTTGCGGGACGGGTGGTTGGCGGGGCGCAGCTTGGCTCGGCTCGGCGGCCGGTGAGGGTTAAGGAAGATGAGGCGGCTGTTGCTGCAGTTGCCGCCGCCGCCATTTTGCGTCAGCGGGGAGGGGGTGCGCCGGCGCGTGCCGCTGTTGGTGGTGGGCGCGGGAGGGGCCACGCGCACAAGATGGCGGCGGCCGGGAGTCTCTCGCTCGCGCTGAGATGGCGTCCCTGCCCGCAGAGACTAAGGTGTACGTGGGGAACCTGGGCACGGGCGCCGGCAAAGGCGAGCTGGAGAGAGCCTTCAGCTACTACGGGCCCCTGAGAACCGTGTGGATCGCCAGGAACCCGCCGGGCTTTGCCTTCGTGGAGTTCGAAGATCCGAGGGATGCAGAAGATGCTGTCCGTGGCTTGGATGGGAAGTAGGTGTTCATGTTTGTAGGGGCTATATTAGGCTCTTAAGAGCAGGGACACAATCGGGGCTTTCTTTGCTTCTTCTCCCACTGGTAATTGTGTTATAAACAGTAATGATTAACTTAGAGCTGTCACGGACTTGCAGGGTGATATGTGGCTCCAGGGTTAGAGTGGAAGTGTCAACAGGAATGCCTCGTCGCTCCCGCTATGACAGACCTCCAGCACGGCGCCCCTTTGACCCTAATGACAGATGCTATGAGTGTGGTGAGAAAGGCCACTATGCTTATGATTGTCACCGCTATAGCCGCCGAAGGAGGAGCAGGTACGTGTGGGCCCAGAGTGGCTGGGCTGCTTCACCGTTTTTGCTTTTGTGTGGCTTTGTTAGCAAAGAACAGAATGTTATGCCAGTTTTCTTTAAACTTTAACCGTAGAATAAATGTGTAGGTGTATATTACAATTTGTTGCTATTTCTATCAAATGTTAATATCTTAATAATCAACCTGGTCAAAACCTTTCAGGTTTCTTCGTTTGAGTCAGTCGCCTTGATTCAGAATGTCACGAGCCTTAAGATTTCATGCTGAGGCGCCTTGCAAATCCGACACTTAAGACCTTGAGGTGATCAGCATAAGAGGCCAGATCCCCTCGAGCCATCTACACGTAGCTTCACCTTATTCTTTTAAGGGCAGAAAATTTGAGACGGTGATCGCCGTAACAGTAAATTTGGCTTTCAATTGGGGCCCCCCTCCGGTTTAGAAAGAGGAACAGCAGATTGACCACATTCCCACCTAGAAAAATCTTCTTGCGTCAATCAAGCCTCACCCTGGCTCATTGGGCTGTCAGTTTGATCGTCGTTAGATTGAAGAGAACACCTAGATGCAGCGATCGGCTATAGATACTTCTAGATCGTCTAGATCTGCTAGACCTTGGGCCAAAGAGGGTCGACCTGCAAACTTGCAAGGTTTATTTTAAATACGCATTACAGTGTTTTCTATTCTAATGTAATACTGCAATGTAATTCAGCTTTTAACGTTTTCCTAGGTAGTGAAATTGTTCAAGACAAGTAGGCCCAGAGAGTTTTCCAACTGACAGATGCTAGTTCTTTAGTTTTTTGAAATCAGTTTTGGCTTCAGCAGGGCCTCACATGCAGTGACTCTTGTAGCTTTTTCCTGATACCTGTTTTCTCTAACCTACAACCAGGTCCCGGTCTAGATCCCGTTCAAGGTCCCGAGGAAGAAGATATTCTCGGTCACGCAGTCGGAGTCGCGGTAGGAGGTGTGCTTAAGTTTGTCTTTTGTTTACATTTGCTTGTTTTGTTTTAAGAAAAAGCTATGCTAGTACAACTCTCTAATTGACTTCTTTGCAGGTCCAGATCAGCTTCATATCGTAGGTCCCGGTCAGTTTCTCCTCGTAGGTCTAGGTCTGTGTCTCCCCGCCGGTCCCGATCGGGTTCCTTGAAGAGATCAAGGTAATTAGTAGTAATTTTTAATAGCTTGTGTGCTTTATTTTTTTGTTCTTCATTTTGGTTAGGGAATTCAAAAAGGTACTGGATAGCAGACTTGAAAAGGTGTTGACCTGTAGAAATCAGACTTCAGCATGCTTTAAAAAGTTTCCTGGTAGTCCTGGTTAAATTTACAGACACGATAATGCAGTTAGTTTTTAGATCTTACACAGCAACATATCCCATGATGAAATTTGGTGTCTTAAAATGTCTAATGATCATGAAGGCTCTAAGTTCAACATGTAGACCTTAAGTACTGCTATAACTTTCATCTATTCTGGTTGAGTTGACTTCTTTGATTTTGTTTTAATTTGTCATAATTTTTTATTTAGGTCTAGATCAAGATCTAGATCTAGATCCAGATCTGTTACATGGCCCCGCAGCAGGTAAGATCTATTCTGTGACTGCAGGTGCTTAGTAACTAAGTTGCTTAAAAGTCTGCTTAGCCTTTCGAACAGCTGTTAATGTTTTATTTTCAGAAAAAGTTGTGTTTTCTCCTTGCTAACATAGGGGTCTGTAGTTTTAAAAAGGAGTGCAGAAAAATGTTTACTCTTTTCATTGTTTTACGTATCACAGATATCTAGGTTCGATAGTCATCGCAAGGACTGTTTTGATCAGGTTGCATTAAGAAGGAACATAGCAAACATTTAGAATTAATCTGAAGAGTTGGTTTTGGTTTTGTTTTTACTTTGTGTAGCACAAACAAGATTGTGGATTCTTTGTCTGAGAAATCAGGATGCCCTTCTAGTAGTGTGCCAAAGCATTTATACCTATAGCCAGGCAAGCACTGAAGGGCTTGCTAGTGCCATGAGTGTTACAGCTATTGCCAGCTCTTTTGAATAAAGAAGTATCAGTCTGCAGGAGCTGAATTAAACTCGAGATAAACACTGGTCAGAATTATTTTGTACCAACAAATGCACAAGTGATTTTCTTTAAAGAAATACGCGTGTCATTCATTCTCTGTAGTTGTAGTGTAATTCTTCCGTAATAAGTGAATGCAGCTTGTGCTTTGTACAGCCTTGTCTAGGCAATGTGGCTGATGTAGGTTGATTGGACGTCCACAGCAAGCTGTCAAAGGAGAACAAAAATAAATTGAAGTTCTCTTCTGAAGGAGATGTTTCTGCACTTGCCTCAGCCCATTTCTAGTCCTACTGTTCTGATTTGAATAAAGGAAAGCTTTAGCTTAATAGACTTAAGTGGAGAAGCCTGCAGCTGAAGATGGGACATTAGATGCTGAAAGGTGGTGGTGGTGTTTTCTGAGAGTAGAACAGAAAGCAGTGACAGGAGTTTTTAGGGAACAGAGAAGTGAAGACCAGAAGATGGCTTTGTTAAGAGCAGAAACTCACATAAACAGTCCAGAAGCTAGTGGGAAGAGAAAGGAAGTCTCCTGAGACAATAGAGCAATGTCATTCACTGATCAGGTACGCTTTCTCTACCTGTTACTTTGAATATGTTGAATCTTATTACCAGTTGTTTCAATATGACTTAATAGTGGCTCATCACTGTTCACTATCAGTGATAAGCAGAAAACAGCTTCAGTCGACAGGCTCTCAAAGAGAAAAAAAATATGATTTTGCCACTATTGTTTTCTTTTTTAAGTAACAGGATGTGTTTCTGCAGTGTAAAGCAGGCTTTTTTGTGACATTTCTAGACCCGTTTTGTCACACCTTGCATTTTAAGTAGAGATTAAGGAGGCAGAGGAAATTACAGGTGTACCACTACAGAGAGGCAGCAAAATGCCATTGCTTCGCTCAAGTGTAATCACTGTTAAACTTCCACATGGGGCAACAGAAAGGTGGTTCCCTTTAAGAAGAATCAAAGGAATACATAGCACCCAGGCACAGGCTCTTGATTCAGAAGAAAGAGATTGAGTAAGTATTACATTATGTTTGCTGGAAGTTGTTGTGGAAAGTAGAATACTTCCTTTGGGAACCTAAAAGTTTCAGTTATACTTTTAGGCAATATTAGTGATTTTATGGTGCAGTCTTATCTAAAAGACTGATTTTTTGACAGCCTTTTCACAAGGGTTAAGTTCAGGCATTTAAAAAGATATTTTGAGCAAGTGCATGTGTAAGTTGATGTGCACTGAGGAGAAGATATTTGTAGGAACATGCTGCCTGCAGCCAGTTTCAACTGTGGTGGTAGGTGTCACTCAGGACCAATAAAACTTGCAAGTTTAGGGCATGGGTTTTTATTAGTTTGTGAAAATACTGGCCAGGAGTTGGGTTGTTCAAGTGTTCCTGCCACCTGCATCAGCCAACACCAATCAAGGGCCAGGGAATAAAGCACAGAGCAACATGTGCGGCACCCATTTAAAGAGCCTACTTCTGAAACTTAGCAGGAATAGCCCTGGAAATGTGCAGGATTCTCTGTTGAACATGACGGTTCTTATACATTTAGTGTGAATCTTGCTGTCTCAAATGTGGGAGCATGCACACTTCAACTTCACTGCTGACTTTTTTGTTCTTGCAGGTCTAGGTCTCATGGCAGGTCAAAATCTGGTTCACCGGCTAAGAGGTAAGCATACAGAGATAAAGTCTACAGTAGTATCTAGAATTGAATATTGAGTTTATGCAGGTCCTTCAGAAAAAAAATCCCCCAAACATTAGCCCAGCTAATCTGTTAGCAGTATGACTGATATGATAGAATTTCCTCCGCAGTTATTTGGAATATGTTGCTACCCATTTCTTTGTTTCTGTTAACTCTGTAGTTTCCAACATAGTACTGATTTTAACTCTTTAACTCAGTTTGGTTAAATTTTTCTATCCATCAGGTAAGGTGTTTCAGCTTTATTAATGGTGGTGATAAAACAGCAGGAATCTCTGGTGATGTTTCTTTTCTCAAAGCCTTACCTCAGTATTATCTCTTGCTTTCCTGTTTTCTCTACTGAAGACGGTTGCTTAAAATTAATGTCCATGCTAAATGAATTGATAATCCCTGTCAGATTAGAAACTTAAATTTTTGTTGTTATTCTGGTTAGATTCCCATGACAATTCCGTTGCTGTCGAAGATGCTTTTTTTTTTAATATAAAAGTTCCATTTGACCTTTAAGCTGCATTGATGATATTCTGTTTTGACAGTCGGTCAAAGTCCCGATCACCATCTCCAAAGAGAAGGTATGTTGATCTCCCTACTAATAACATAGACTCCATAGACCTGGCATTTTAGTATCTGCAGTGATCTCTTGTGCTTGTAAGAAAATACTGGAAAGGTATGTTGCTGAGATCTCTTTGACAGAAATAACTGTTGTGATTGTGGGTTTATATATGGTAATACCTATGTAGTAATAATTCCTCAGGGTACTGGTTACATGGCAGTGTTATGTCTTCTCATTGTCTGCTCCTGCGTTCATTTTAGTTCATGAACAGTTTTATTTCACAGAGACTTCCTACTGGTGAGTTTAAAGCACAGAATAGATGTGGGAATCAGCTTGTAGTCTCATTAAAAGCTACAGAGAGATTTGGGAAGATAGAGTGGAGTAACCTGGCATAGCAGTCAGGAATGAAAAGAGTGAGCCTGTTAGTTTTACTGCTGTTACTCAGATTATGTATTTTCCCCAATAAATCGGTAAATGATTGCTTGTGTGTATATGCATATATATGCAGTGACAGAATCAGCAGCAGTTTTTTCCCCTAGTTTGAATTCTTTGCTAGTTTATTTTTACAACTTCAGTGTTCTGTATCTGCCAGAAGGGAATATATCCTGGTAAGAATAGTTGTAAACCTGCCAGGATGTGTCCGTTGCCTTGGTGATCTTTCTGCCCTGCAAGTTGTTTCTTTTGTATTTTTTTCATCCTTTGAGAACTTCTACAGTTGGATTTACTTTATTTAAAAATGTGGCTATATGTAGTCTAATCTCAGAATCACAAGGGTCTTGAATAAATGTTCGTAAATGTTGAGTGATCACCATAATAGGTTTTGACTGTATTGGAACAGTGAAGAAGTATCGCACCTCTGCGAAAGTTGCTATTAGTAGTACCCTTTAGATGACTTCACAAATCACATTTGAATTGTATTGTAAAAATACCATTAGAGAAATCCAAAAATATGAAAGTAACAAAATAAATGTATTATCTCTTAACATTAAATCATCAGCCCATTAACTTTGTCAATAGTGAGTGGCTTTTTTATTAAACAAACAGTCCTCATAGGGTGCAGTAGTAGTCTAGGTATCTTCTTGTTCCTTTTTCCTGTGTTTGTGAATCCCAAATTGCTTTTGAAATGTTAACTCTGGACTTTTTTCCTTTCAGTCGTTCACCGTCAGGAAGCCCTCAAAGAAGTGCAAGTCCTGAAAGAATGGATTAAAGTTATAAAGTTAATATTTTAGGAAGAAAGTTATTTTGCTTACATTATTATAAGGGATTTTGTGGTGTCTTTGTAAATGTAAGAATGTAGATAGAAGAGTATATCAACTAAAATTTAGCATGATCTGGGTCTTCTGAGTTAGTCACAATAATAGACTAGCACAGGTCTCTTTTTATTGTATGAATTAACTTCCTGTGATACGAAAATGTGGGACTTTTTTATTGGCACATTGAAATAAAATGTGTATTTTTAACTAAAACTTCTCTATAATTACTCTTCTGCTTCTGTTAACATTTGGGTAATTGTAGCTGTGTGCTGTGCAATGTGGGTAACATGTCTAAAATGAGAATGACTTAATACTGATATCTTCTCAAATGAGTCACATTTATTGTTGAGTGGTCTTTGGTGAGAGAATCAGTTTCTTCTTTCTTGGAAATGGAACTTAAAAATCTATCTCTGTTTACTGATGGCTAAAAATTTGCATATGCCCATTTTATTCTTTTATGATATTTAGCAGGCATTCATTTTTCTCCCATTTTTTTTGATCATTCTGCAAAGCTTACTCTCTGGGGCTTGACTAGTTGTGATACTAGATAGCCAAAAATTTGAGGCCGAGTTCTATTCAAAACACTGACATCTTTTAAATTAATAACATTTGCAGAAATCTCTAAGAGATTTAAATTAATAACATGACGATTGCTACTTTCAGTTATTGCATTTTATAGTTCTTTAGGCCATTAATATAAAGAAAACTTAAAATGTCTCAAGGCATGTTTCCTTTTTTTTAGGGAAGACAGAAGGTCTTCTGACCTTTCTGAGGGATATTAGGACAGTGTGTTTGAGAGGCCAGAGAAAGCTGTTGTTAGTCTTCCTGCAGCTCACTCAAGCTTTTCTCCATGAAAGATTCTCACAGCAGACCTCAGGAATTCCAGCTTGCTTCACACAAATTGATGTGGTTTTAAAGCAGGTGGGAATCAGGCTGCAGCAGCTTGCACGAGTTCCCTGGCCCAAGGGCTAGTTACCCGCATGTCCCTGGGGAGAAGGCTGCCAGCTCCATAATATGGCGTCGCTACCATTCTCCTGGCTTGTGCCAACTTTTTATGAAACCTCAGAAAAGTGGAGGTTTTCATTACGCAAGTCTCTGTCACAGAGTTTTGGGAATGATCTCTATTACACGTCAAAACACAAAGTTAAGCTGATGGTTTTCCTCTTTCAATTGTATATTCAGGACTGTAGGTGGACGCACCTGCTTTGCTTCAGCAACCAGGCCGGCAAAGCATAGAAGATGCTCTTATGCAGCTATCAGTACTGGCTCTGAAAGAATGATTAAGCCAGAGGTTCCAGGGAGGCTGAATAATCCCAGCATACCATTCTCCACAAAGCCAATCTGTGTGACTGCTGCATCCCTGTACCATTGTCATGCTGCTGCCAAAATGGTGGCTAAAGCCCCGAGGGCTGCCTTGCAAGCCCAGCACTGGAAGGGCAGCTCACTCTTCCAACAAGCTGGCACAAGCTGTGGGGCCGGTCAGTGGCAGGGAGAGCAGCAGCCAGTACTGCTGGGAGCACTTTGCTGGGAATATGTGATGTAACGATCAACCGCAACTTTATGAGCCTTCTTGCATGCTCCACATGAATATTACCAGATATTCCCCTGTGCAGTTTGAGTTGTGACATGCTATGTCCCTAAACAGAGGGGTTTCAGTGCATTTTTACTGTGCAACAAAACCTAATGCCTAGGGCGAGTCTGGATGGAGGGTGAGACCTTTGCACAGACTAGAGAGCAGCGGAGGTGGTGGCATGAGTTAAAGCCAGTAGAAGCCACAGGTGAAAACCACAGAGGAGGAAAAAAGTTCCTGAATGAGATGCATCGCCCCAGGTAGTTTGAAAGCACTGGTCAGCACCCAGGAGATTTCTGGCTAACGTACCAGAGGCACTTACCCCTCTTTGGTAGAAGTCAGCATCCTCTTTCCCTAAGCAGCGCTGAACACGAGCCATGTGGTGTGGTTATATTCCTCGCCTGGCTGGAGCAGGGCATTGGGGAAGTGGGGCTGGTGAGAGGTAGCAGCACGTCAGGGATTGTGAGCATACATTGTGGGACCAGAAAGGGTCATGAAGGTTGCGTCCCCTTGGCCTCCTTGGGGAAGTATCCCACAGCTCCCTCATCCCAGGGCACTCCCAGCAGAAGTGTTTAACTGCCCATTATTTACCAGCTGGCTGAGTAAGCAAGTACTCCTCTTGTTGAACTCAGACCCCATGGAAGGATGTAACAAGACCCTATTGGGGCCTTCTGATCTAGGCTGTGACCCTGTAAAGCTGGGCTGCACCCCTGCTGTGCTGAGTGACCCTTGCTAATGCCACAGGATGCTGTGACGTGTGTCTGTCTCAGTTCTGGTATCTACAAAGTGTCCCCTTGCCAAATGGACTCTGTTCATAGATTTGATGCCCCAGACACATGGGTGGTAGTGGTGGTCGTATCATCTCCAGCCATAGGACCTGAGCAGCTCCCAGGGGTGGGAAGACAGTTCACCTTGTTAACAGCATCGGGCCAGTTCTGGGTTTCCAGGCAGAAAGCCGAGTGCTTTGGGTACACAGCAGCACCTTTGCCCTTCAGCGAGCCGTCCAGGTTGTTGCCAGTGTAAAACTGGATGCCAGGCTGGGTGGTGTGAACCTCCATGGCCCTGCCGGTAGGTGGGTGGCGAGCCCTGAGGAGATGCCAGTGGAAGATGTCAAAGGGTTGGCCCAACGGGCACCCTATGGCCCAGGGATGGGGGACCCACGGGGATTCCAACCTACCTGGCCACAGGGCACCGAGTCTTCACCTGTTGTAGGCAGAAGTTGTGGTCAAAGCCGTCCAGGTGAAACTTCTGCAAGTGCTTCCCGAGCTCCACAGGATGCCTCAGATCAAAGCCAGTGCCCTGCACAGCAGCCACCTCCCCTGGAGAAAGAGAACATATAAGAACCCAAAATTTACCAGTTATTAATATTTACATATACATAAGAATTACATATATACACTGTCTCTCTAAGTAAATAAATCCTCCTAGATATCTTAAAAATTATCCATGAAGGTGGCCCCACTTTCTGGGGTAGTCAATACAGGCTGTATACTTGGACCAGTCCCCCTCTTGCCTCAGGGCATCGTTTCAGGAAAAAAAAGGTTTAAGTCTATTAAAACAGCATTTTCTCTCAAATCTTTTTTTAAGGCCTGATGTGGCGGTGCAGCATCCTGTGGTAAAGCTCTTGCAGTGAGAACAACCCCAAGGTATACTAAAAACAATGCAACACACATCTATCTCAACCCAAAGGCAAGAGGTTTTTGCATGGGGGAGGTAAGAGAGGAAGGGCAGTGGAGGGGATTTTTCCCCTTAAGTCACATTTTTCTACCCCTCTCTAAAGGGAGGGGTTTGCAAGGGTCAGCAGGCAGATGCCTGCAGATGCCAGTGTTGGGGATGGTGACATGCAGGCATCCCAGCTCCACTGCCAGCCCCATGCACTGGGCTCTGCTTGCTGCAGTTGTGCACCAGCTCACCTGCGGCTCTGTACTGGTTCTGCCCTGCAAACCCTGAGAAACAGAAGCCTCCACCTGACAAACAGCACATTTCTGTGGCTTTGATTCTATCTAAAAGAATTTGATTTACTGAATTCAGCTATGGGGCAGAAAAATACCTTGGAAAAAAGCAAAAAACATTTTGATCTAGGCACTTACTGTAAAATACAGTAGCCATTGCACACAAGGGCTCTGTCTATAATAATTGCACAAATCTCAACTTCACCCCAGGGCTAAGACTATACACAGTCTTATCAGCTTCAAAGGCTATATTTACCCAAAACACCAAAAGTGAACTGCAAAAAGCAGGAGCAGCAAGCTGGTTGCAATTAAGATATGGAAGAGTTCTGTAGTGAAAGCAGTGGGGAGAAGCAGGGCAGCGGATTTGGCCTTAAGCTCTTCTCTGCTTGAGCAAAGCATGGCACAACAAGCTGAGCAAAAGCTACCGGGACTGGGAGAACTGCTCCTCCTGGTGCAAGCTGATGTGTGCATGTACAGTGGTTTTGGTTCAAGAACACAGATGTAACTCTGAACTAAAAAGCTTTCTTGTCTTCTTTTTGTTTGCTTTTTAATGCCTCTCTTCCTCTACCACTTGAAGTCAGTAGATGCACTCAGTAAAGCAGCCCTGCAAGAACGTCAGGCAAACCAACCCTGCCTTTTCCAGCACAGCTCAGCAAGCCTGCACTTACCAGAAACTGCCCCATGTGCTTGTGCAGCCCTCAGGCATACATCCTGTCCCACTCACAATTTCTCTTCTGTTGATGCTAGCTGCACTCAGGAGCACCGTTTTCCTGTCACTACTCTGTCCTCCAGAGACCTCCAGATGGGCGCAGAATTGTTCCACTGCCCTCGCCTGCCATAGCTCAGCATCTGCATTCCAATAGCCTCCATTCCACTATGCCAGTTGGGCTGGATAAAAAGGAATCATTTATTGAGATTTTTTGACAATTTTATTCTATTTCAGATTTTTCAAAAATTAAGCTGAGCGCAGCTGTTTTTAAAAAAATACACTTTAAAATTAAAACCAATAAAATTTTGAATCAGATTCACTTTGCAATTAGACAAACTCTAACTGCAACTCAGAAGAGTCACTTAGGCTAAATGAAAAGTGGGTGTTGGAGCAGTGTGGTAGGAGGGTTGGAGTCAAGCTGTCCAAAGCAAGGTGCTCCCTTGTTAAGCAGTGGGACCACTGTTGAGCACACATATTCAGTGCTGGCTCTCCTGCAGGTACAAGGAACATGTCCTCTGCCCCATCTTGTTCAGATTATTTACCTTAGTGGCTTGATCCTTTATGGAGGGAACAGAGTGGAAATATCAGGGTGGGGGGAACAAAACCAGAAAACCCTCTTTTCTCCTTTTCACCTGCTAAATCAAGACCAGGTGCAAGATGTTCCAACTCACTTCTCTGTGCTGAGGCTGGAGGCAGCAGCAATACCACCTTTGTTTAATTAACCTGCTTAGCATGCAAAACATTCTGTTCTCCTTAACTGACCTTCCCCTTTTAGCCATGTATGGCATTAAAGACAGGAAACTGTTGGGGTTTGTGTCTTCAGCCTCGAAGCTAGTAACACCAGCTTGCCCATGCCAATGAGGATCTGATAGCTCAGCTGTTGCAGGGAAAGACGATGCTGGGCTCCCAAGTGCGAGAGATTCCAGCAGCTCTAATGGTCAGCATTAGGCCTGGGAGCTGCTCTCCAGATCAGGGAATCTGACTATGTTCAGGTGTACATTTATTGCATTTATCGACAGCAGCCCTGTGCCTAGAGTATCCTGCTTACATCTCCTACATTTTACTGAGGCTTAAGAAAAAAATTCTCCTGCTTTCTGTGGACTTCGAGCATGATCTGATCTTATGGAAATAAGATCTGTGGAATTAAGACCTTGATGTTTTGTCGAAAATTCCAGTAGAGAAGTATGATAAAGTCAAACACTGCTGGAAGAAGCAAAGCAGACAAACCCCAGGCCAGTCCCAGCTCTCAAAGTGCTGAGTGACCCTCTCTGGTGGCCCCACCGGCTCTGGGAACAATGGATTAACCTGCAGGGAAATCCTGACTGAACAGGGCTGGAGGGACATGCTTTGGTCCTATGTCCTAGACAGCTTGCCCCTTGGACCCACATTGCAGCCTTGAATACCACTTGCCTCTGGCCCCATTTACTGCTGCTCCTGCTTGCATGCTCTGGACAGTCCCTGGTCCACCCCCTTTCTAGGTCTGGGGCTTGTGCTAGACCATGTCACCAGCGCTTGGCCCTGCCCACTCTGTTGCTGTGGGACTATGCTTGTGGGCAAGGGCTCACCTGCACCTGGGATCCCCTAGGTCCTGGTGTGGCCCCCCTTGCTGAGCAATGCTGTTCCCAACATCTACAAACACTCATCTGGAAAACCACCTCCACCATGTGCCACAGTGTCACACCACGTACCGGTAGGGATCTTGGTGTCATCCACAGGCAGGTAGGAATCCGCTTCAATAGAAATCTCGTGGTCATATATATCCTCTGAGCCCTGTAGGAGGATGGGAAATACTGGCTGTGGCCCTTCCACCATTCCAGCAGCCCTAAGGCCATCCAGGAAGTCACTGTCCACCATCCTGCTATTCATGCTACAACTGATCTGGTACTGCCTGGGGACCTCCTGGCCATCATCCCACCTTGACCCTGGACACAGGACAGAAGAACCAGCACAAGCAAAAAGCTACATGGGACCTGGGAGCTGTAGGTCCCTCAGGGATGAGACATCAGTCCGAATGTGTACCTCACCAGACACTACCACTCTGCACATTGACTAGCCAAAACACACTGGTTGCTGAGCACACAGCACTGGGCAGAAGGGGAAGAAAGCCAGCATGGGGAAGTGCAACCCACCCTCTGGGCTCATCTATAGTGCTGGGGGTTGCACTCCTCTTCTGCAGCCTTGGTGATGCTGCCAGGAGACCTGCTGGGCTGAACAAAGAGCAGGATCAAAGATGAGCCTGCACATCACTGTCTAATCTGAGAGCGAATTTCATGCCCAAAGGTCTCCTGTTCCTCTGGAAACACACCTGAGCTGCAAGCTGCAGCAGGAAGTGCAAAGGGAGGGTGAACTAACAGCTGGAGAGCCATTTCCAGGGCAGCAGTATGAGCAGGCCTCCTGCACGGAGGGGTTGTGATGTCTCTCACTAACACTTTTAAGTGTCTTTGTCTCATGGTATGACTGCACTGTCCCATCACATTGCTCTGCCTAGCAACATTTTATTTCCCAGATCCTTTTTCCCCAAGCCCAGTTATAAACAGGATGACACTAAAACGCAGCTGCAACACAGTGCCCATCTAGTTGGCAGGACCCTGGGACGGTGTGCGGGAGCTCTCTGCACCCTGTTACTGCCCCACTCCGCAACTTTGGCGTCTTCACAGCCCCTTTCTGTGATGTTTCTCCTTCCCATTTTGACCTGGGTTTTTGGGTGCTGTGCTGACTCTGGCTGGCACTACAGGCTCTGACCTCAGCTGCACCATCCACGCAAGGGTTCAGTACATCATCTCAGAAGTGCCATCAGAAGACAGATAAGAAATGCCCATCCATCACCGAAGCATGCCAGTTCTGCCCCTCCTCTGTAATCTTCCTGAGAGACCAGGAGAAACTGAAACTCCCCAGTTACACACAAAAGGAGAGCTAATATTCATGATGGGATGTCTCTGTTCAAGATGCGCTAATGCATCTTGAGTTGAGGAACATGTGATTTAGTCCTGTCTCAGACAGTATGCTGCATGTAGCCCATGACGTGTACCCAGAAGCATGCTGTGTCCCCAAACCAGCATGTTGGTCTCAATGATCCCATGGGAAGCCCATGAGTCATCCAACGGATTCCCAGACTTTCTTCTGCTGTGCAGGGTTTCCTCCCACAGGATTCAGCTCCCCATGCTTACCTGCCCTGCGAGGTTGAAGTATGCATGGTTTGTCAGGCTGATGGGTGTCGTCTTGTTGGTCTGGGCTCGATAGTTGATGGCCAGCTCCCCGCCGCTGAGTGTGTAGGTCACCCAGACTTTCAGGTCACCAGGGTAGCCTTCCTCACCATCAGGGCTGAGTCGGAAGAAGCAGACGCCATTTGGGAGGACCTGGGGGCTCCAGAGAACCTACAAGGAGCATGCCATTGGTGGAACAGTCATGCAAAACACGGCACCCTTCTGCTCTGCCCCAGAGTGGGCTGAACCCAGGGACAATAGGTACTCAAGGAACGAGGCACTAAACCAAAATTTTTTTCAATCATCTTTCCTGCTCTTATTCCTAGAAGGGAAGAAAAAAACCCCAAATAATATTTTTTCCCTATGAAGGACTAAGAAACAATATCCTCTTGTTGAAAAAGGAAAGCGGGAGAAAACACAAGCACCAGCCTGCTCTTAGTAAGCCAAGTCAAGTTGCAGAGAACAAGTTTTCCAATGAACAGCCAAATGAATGAGACAGTTTGCTCTGATGGAGGTCTGTCCAAGCCTGTGTTACTCCATGCCTAAGAGGGTTCACATCTTTGACTTATGCCCTGCAGCTGGACTTACTCCCTCTCCTATGAATCTCCTGGTGTGCAACATGATCTCAACAAGCTGCTGCCCTTCCCTGAGCAAACTCATGGCTGACCTCTAGAACAATGTAAATACATAATGAAAGCTCCTGCTTAGGGGCTGGGGTGGAATTAAACGGTACCAAATGGATTCCCACATATATCCACAAGTATCCACAAGTCAGAGAAATGGGACCTCTCCTTCTCTTGCCCCCAGTGCAAAGGAGTGCATGGTTTCAGCTCCAGCTCACAGTAGGTCAGGGGATATAAAAACTTTAAACAAAATTGTCCGTGTTGGGGATAAAACAGTCAATTCACCCCACTACTCTCTTTTTTCTATGGCTGCTAAGGAGTGTTTGACCCTGATCTGATGCCAGTTCACACCGCACTACACAGAAGTGAGCTTTTTTTCCAGACATTGTGACTTTTGCCCCATTTGCCTGGATGTCCTTGTATGAAACAAAACATTAACCCACAAAAGCAGCTGCACCAGCACATTCACATTAATTCCTCCAGGGAAATGGTGGATCAGCTACTTGCTGGTTACAAATGCATTTGACCTGACAAAGCCCAGGGCTTTAGGAAGATAGAGACTTCTGAGCTGGCTATGCAATCAGCAGGGTTATCAGCAAGGCTTTCATACTCTGCTGCTTTTACTACTTGTAGCATGTAGATGGTATCTGGACTTCAACCGCAGTTCCTGGGAAAAGACTGGAAGGGCTGAGTGCCCTGGGGCCAGGGAAAAGTTATTTTATGTAGAAAGGGCACAGGGAGGGGTTGGGGAAGGAACAAAGCAATGCTGGTACATTTTGCAGGCCTGATCTAGTCACCTGCTGCTGTGAATCACAGCAAGAGCCCAGGGTTTGCTGTCACTAGGATGAAAGCAGCACCAAAGGCAGTAGTGCAATAATCACACTGAACCCACAGCACCTCCCTGCTCTCCCTGTGCTTGGGAGTGCCGTCAAAAGCAAGCATTCTGTTTCTTCAAACCCAGGACCTTCTGACTCTGGAAGGGACTATGCACAGGTAACATCCTTGAAACTGCAGGCACAAATGAGTCTGAGAGGATCACTGTTACCCAGGAAACTTTCTTTGGGCACTGGCACAACTACGGCGGTGTGGCTGGTGCTTTAGGAACCTCCATCATGCATGAAAGCTGGGTCCTCAACACTGTGTCCCAACCCAGGCTTTTCAGGAACAGCACTTCGGCCCTGGACTAACCTGTCAGAACTGGGTTCATGGGGCCTCAGGGCTGCAGGAATGCAGAGGAAGCACAGCAACCCTCTGCATGGCATACAAAGATGACACAAGAGGGCCCTGCTAAGCCACTCAGGCACAAACAAGCCCATCCAGCAGCTCATAGTGCCTCATTTTCCTGCATTCCTGCACTCACAGCAGCTGCTGGGAGCTAATTCAATTCAAGAACAACCAGAAGACCCTACAGGGTCATAAGTGATGACACCGTATCCTTTTGCCACAGTCCCACAGGCTGTGTGTCAGAGGACACTGGGACCCGCCAGACATATTTTCACCTTGTCAAATCCCCTGGCTCCTCCGTGCAGGCTGTTGGGCCCATTGTTGAGGAACAATTGATACTCCTTCCCCTCCATGGTGAACCTCCCCTTTGCAATCCTGTTGGCGACACGCCCCACAACAGCGCCAAAGAAGGGATGCTTCCTTGTGTAACCTGGGAAAAAAAATGGTTAAATGGAAGGACTGGGACAAGATGGGTTCTCTCCAGGCATGCTTAGGGGCTCAGAAATGTCTCTTCTCTGCTTCTCCCCAGTACTAAACAGTCACTGCAGGTTTAGTGTTTCACAGGACACACAGCTCACTAGTCATATCTTTGGTTAAAACAGCCTGATGGGATCTTACCTTCTCTGCAGACTGCTGGTTAAAGTGTGACACAGAGCTGCCCTGTTAGAGGAGTGCTGCAATCTGGAGCCACCAGGGTCCCTGTTCTCCGTCTGCCATGGAGCCCAGGACAGGCAGCAGGAGTTGTATTTATTCAGCTCATGATTTGAACATGAAACTTAGAAGCAGATCATGCAATGTGCCAGTAAATCAGAAAATGCTGGTTAAATTGACTGCTTTTTTAAAAAAAAATAAATAAAAAAAACAGATTTAGACCCACCTTCCAAAGTGTCAAAACCTAGGACAATATCTGAAAACTCGCCATCCTTGCCTTTCATCTCCAGAGCAGTGATTATGCACCCTAAGGACAGGATCTCCACTTTCACACTGTTTGTCTTTAACCTGAACTTTTCCACCACTGCTCCCCCTTCCTCATGGGGCATCTGCCCAAACACCTCTCTCTCAACTTCTGTCATCGCTCCCCAAATCCTAGCCCCTAGCCTCGCCGGCAGGAGCTGCAGCCCGATGCAGAAGGACGCTCAGGGGGACGCGATGGCGGCCGGGAGCAGAACAAACGCAGTTCCAGATTTCAATCATAAAAATCACATGATTGCCGTCCAGCACTGGGAGGAGTTACGCCGTGCACCGGCTACTCCCCACTACCCCGGCTCGGCTGGGCGGCCAGCAAGCCGCAGCATAGCCACCAAGGGACGTAGCAGAGCGTGGAGAGGCTTTCCCTTGAGGGCAGCGGTCCTCTGGGTCTGGTCGGTTGAAGGTGGCAGGGAAGAGAGGGAAGGATGCTCAAAAGAGGGAGCAAGGCTGTGCATGCTAAGTCTGCACATTTGGGCTTTCAGAGCACGGGGCATCACTGCCAACAGCTCTTGTCCTCCCTTTCATTGCACTGCCACAGCTGTTGGGGCTCTTGCAAAGTATGACATGACAAAATGTTATGTTCTGCCTTTATGACTCTCTTTAGACCTTCCACAAGAGGGACAAGGCAGTTCTGATGCCTGCTGATGGAGCTGTAAGTTGGTCTCAGGGCATTTACTGGCCAGGTCTTATTCTAAGAATCACGTTCACATAGCCCTGACCCACAACCCATTAAAAATCATCATCTTTTCAAATACCGACTTCCCCTATCTATCTCAGGTCTTTGCAGGCAACATTTAAGTAGCGTTTGGGTACAGTTTTAACATCTCTTGGCAAGGCTCAAGTGGAAGGTGAAACAATTTCACTACTATTTGATGTTGTTATATTTTTATGAGGGCTCATTTTCAGGATTTGTTCAAAGAACCAATAATTTCAAGAACTGCTACCAAATCCCCAACTGATCAAACAGTGGTTGCTAAATATTCATTTCCAGCACAGCAACCACCTTTAGACAATATAAACTACAGATTCCAAGCTGCCACAGAAGCAAAACCTTCCACCTGGGGCTTAGCACCTTCACAAATAATGCTCTAATCTGAAAACAACATTGCAAGTAAACATGCTTTTTATTGCTCATCAATAGAACCTCCTATTTGAAATGGGCCAGGGAGCGGGACACACCTGGGAGCAAAGGAAGGCTCCTGGCAGGTGGAAGAGAGGGCAGCTGCATTTATAACCAATTCATGATGTGTTTTCACATGCAAAGCATTGCCAGAAGCTCACTCTTTACTACCCTGGCTCCCTCAACACCTCTCTCTTAATGTGTGTCTCCAGACACAGGAAGCATTTCATTTGAAGACAGATTTTCACCAAGATGTGGGTTTTAAACATGATAGGAGCTACTGTTTTGGTTTACCTCTCTGATTCACACCAGAGAAGGTCCAGATCCGACTCTTTGTCCAATATAACAGTCTTGCATACTCTTTCATTTCTCAGATACATTCACAGCTGCAGATTCATTCACATCCCAGTGAAATCTAAGGCTGTTCATGAACCATCCGCATCATTTTCAAGCCGGCAGATAAACCAGAGAAGAAACCAGCTTGCATAAGGCTGAATCTTGCACAGAAAAGTAAGGGCAGTGGAGAAATGTTAGCTTCAGGATTTGAGCAAGGTATTTCAAGGGTTCTCCTTCATTACTGAGAGGATTTTCACAGTTTGCCTTTGTGTGTGTCCTACTATCCACCTTGGGTGAATGGGGGAGACAGATAAGGGGAAGAGGCAGAATATGTGCAAGTCATGTTCAGCATCTGGATTTTCTTTTTTGGTCATTCCTACTTTTAAGAGTTTGTTTCAAGCCTTTTTCACTGTAGCACTGAGTTTTGCTTATAGTGAGGGTCAAATGTAAGTTTCCTTGCATTTTTCTCTTCTTTCTTACTGGAAGAAAATTGCGGTACCAGGCCTGAACATGCCTGACATTGGCAGCTGGGTGCTTCGGCAGCTGGTGAGTGTTCGGAAAAGCTTGCTGCACATCTCCAAGCCTTTTGTTTCACTTCTCTGCCTTGTGGCTCTGCTCTGCACAAGTAGCTGTGCAGTGCACCAGCTCTCTTCTCTGTATGTCCCTTCACTCCCACCAAAAAAGTACCACAACAACCTTTTGCAGCCCCAAACCCAAAATGCGTGTGAGGAACGAAGATTTATTTGATCTGTCACAACCAGTGACCCTGCAGGTATAGCAGAGGCATGGCATGAAGGCAGGATATGTGGTGCCCAGAAGGCTGGCCCCAGATCCTCTGAACCAGCCTAGAGATTTCTGGTTAGTAGCACAGGTGAAATGGGAAGTCAGCCTATGAGTGAATGGTCTTGTCTTTCTCCCACCAAAAACTAATTAAAACCCATATTATTAAAAGGAACAGTCTTGGTTTTGTTTTGGGGTTTTTTTTTGGTTTTTTGTTTGGTTTTGGCTTTGTTTTGAGAAGGAGGCATTAAATGCTGTCAACTACAGTCAGCAAATAAATGTAAATAGAAAAATTACAGAGGAGAATTTATTTCCCTGGGATCAGCAGCTTAGAAATTCTAGGTATCTGCAAGACAGCTACCATTTGGCAAGGCAGAAGGGAAGCGTGGGATTTTGCACATGCTTGTGCTATTTACTTAGGGATACTTTATTTTTGTGCTTTTTTAAGATGTTTTTCTTTAACCCAAAATAAAGTGACTTTGCTTAAAAGGCTACTGTCAACCAAAACTCTCTGTTTCGCAGTACCTGCTATCAAAAGATCCTTTTTTGGATGCTTCTAAGGCACTTCTGTAATAAATTACATCACTACACTTTCTTCCTTGATTTTAAACCCAGCTGTGATTTTCAGTTACTCTGGACCCAGAGCAAGACTTTAGGACTCAACTGATGAAAAAAGTCTTAATAGGCAATTCAAGATTGTGATGAAATGTATTGTGGTCACTTACAGAATCGAGATCTGTTTTGAGTTAGCTTTGTTTTCAGCAGAGCTGCTTTGTGTAAGGGAGCTGGATTGTGATGTTATTATCACTCCCCATCCTTGAGACAGGTGACACATTTGTATCTGCACCGTGGGGAATCTTTGGACAGTACTCCAGGACCAGGTTGCTTGGACCTGACCTCTTGTTTCGGGGAACCTAAGCTGTTTGTCTCGGCACCATAAAGTAGTGCAGCTTTGCATGCAGAGCCCAGAAATGATCAAGCTGTTATTACACCAGCGGCATTTTGATATTAAGAGACACTCCAAATGCTTTAATACTTAAGCAATGGCCAATGCTTATGATTTGCTGTTGCCCAAGAAGCTTCCTTATTCACTGATAGCAACAGCAATGTACCAGTCACTGTAGCTGGAGATAGGGTCTGTTGGGGCTGGTTGCTGACAGACACACAAAAGAATGCAGACACTACTTGTTACATCCTCCATCATTACAAGGCTGTAATTAAACCCCCGTTTCCCAACAAACTTTGTGTAAGCCTGAAGGGATGAGCTGGCATTAAAGCCTGAATGGAACTTGCAATGGTACACGGAACAAAAGGGGAGACATTCCCCTGCACCATTTAATTGCCTGTTTATTGAAGGTATCTGTATCTCTGCTGGGTACTTTACAGCACACAAGCTTAAAATGGAGCCTGCACTTTTTTTGCTTCATCTCTTCAGGGGCAAATATACCAAGCCATTGATTAGGTTATTTTAGGATCATGGCATGGTACAATTGCATGTTATTATTCTGGCAGTCATTTATCACAAGCCACTTACATTACCTGAGAATAGTTTATACAGCATGTTTCAGATGTGCCTTTGTGCACAAGTTGTTTGTGTCTCAGTAGCAACCAAAAAGCCATTTGGATGTGTTGGTTGCTATAGTAATTACTTTCCTTGGGAGCTAAAATAATAGCTTACAACTCCTGCAGCTTGTTGTTGTGTAGGTTGCCTTGAACCAGAAACACTTCTATTTTTTTTTAAGGGGGCTGGAGACTATACTGTCACATACGCTGAGAGACAGACTTTCCTCTCTATGCTTGTGTAGCTAATTTTAATTTAACCTTTGCAGAGGATGTGTCACAGGTCTGAAGTTCAAAAATAAAAGCAGCATATGAAATGGTAGGACAGCATAGCGGCTGAGGTTTCTGATGGGTGAAGATTTGGTTTCCATTTACTGAAAACTGGTAGGAAAGGGAATGAGGGTCATGCTGAGACTGATTGTCAGTGCTGAGTGCCCTACAAAGGAATGGGTGGGGGGCTCACAGGGATTTCAAAAGCACCTAAGCAAGTCAAGCAGGAAAGGAACAAGGAGGGCAGCTCTGCTTCATTAATATTTTCTTCACTGGTGACAGCAATGGAGAAGTAACTGCTGTATGGACCTGCAGCTCTGAAAAGGATAAAAGGTTTCACTGTGGATAAAACAGCCTTTCAGAGCACTTCCGCAGCTGGCAGATGCCAGCTGCCCCCTCCCTTTGCAGGCATAGAACATTTGTGAGTGACATTTTAAATGGCAGTCCTGCGGGCTGTGGGATTTCTCTGTCTTCTGCAGAAGAATTTTCCAGCAGCAGGACAACCCCATGCTCACGGCTCTGCATGGTCATCAAGGAGGTACTGAATGGGAAGGTCTGTAAGTTGTTTTGGGCTTCTGGCTTGACTAGACAGGGATTTGTGTGCAGTTTGCAGCCAGGTGGGATGGCACAGCATTGTGTCTCTGCTACCTGCCAAGGAAGCACAAGAAAGGTAAGGGCAAGAGGCACAAGAAGTGATCAGACTGATTACCCTCCTGCATCAAGAAGCTGCTGCATGGCCACTGCATCTCTGACTCATGACTCACACAGGTTGACCTACATAGGGTCCCAGCACCAGCAACAAGTACCAGTTTGGTTTTGCAGACAGAGACCAGCAAAAGGGGAAGGATACAGAGAAAACAAACAGGGTGTTTTGCCTCTCAGTGCTGACCTAAAGCCTCTCAGATGCATACACTGCTGGCAACTGGCAGGGAGATGCCAAAGGGAGATAAAAGAATTGCATCATCTGCTAAAGGCTGCAAACACAAACATGCAACATACAATGATGCAGGGAGGAGGGTGTTCGGGGAAACTGCAGGACTTGATGGTGTTGTGCTTAGTTTGCAAGCAGCAGGTGGTAAGAACTTGTTTCGCACATGTAAGTGTGCAGATCCCCTCCCAGCATAGCATACACACAGGTTTTGTGCCTACACAGCTCTGCTGCTGAAGTGTAACGCTTTACCAACAGAGTTAAAGTAGCCAAGCAGGGAATTATATAAGCATCCCACTTCTCCCCGGGAAATGCTGGATAAAGCGCCCTTTAGCATACCTGCGTGTCTCTGTATAAGGCTTGTATGTAACAACACTGGGACAACTACCTTCAGGTGAATTTTATGGAGGGATAGCCCTGGAAAGCCAAGAGTGATGCTGCCCTTGCAGTGTGTGACAGTCCAGGGCTGCTCCCATGACCAAGCCACAGCCTGGGCACTCGCTTATGCACGCTGGAGTCCTGGCGAGGCTGGGAGAGGCAGTGCATGCTGGGCAGGGGGCTCGGCCTGCCTGTCTGCCCCTCCAAGCCCACAGCGGGCACCTGGTGCCAGCCCCTGGCTGCACATGGTTTTGGTGTGCTCTTCTGCTTGCAACTGGATGTTACCAAGTTTACTTGCTTAGTGCCTTCAAGGATAATGCCTAAAGAGCAGGGAAATACCAGGGTAAGACAAGATGATAGACTTTGTCACAGAACCCCCCCAAAAAAATTATACTGGAAATCTGGAAATGCTGTACTGCAAGGACTCATGGCTTTTTATTTCCTTTTCTTTTTTTTTTTAATGATTAGAGAGCCAGACTTTTAATTCACAACAGTCCAAATGTGCAGGCTTCAGTTATGAGAACATTTAAAGTGTCTATTCTGCATTGTTGTGACGTTTCGTTTTTTTTTTTATCTGAGGCTTTCCTAGTGTATCAGAAAATTTGTCTGCATTTTTAGCCCTAGTGAATTGTGAAGTACCAAAAATCCTAAAATTGTCAGTGAAGCAGTCCAGTAGAAATAATATTTAAGTTGCAAAATCATAAATGCAAGTGGAAAAAAGTATTTTCCTGGCAAGATTTACAAAACAAAAAAGTAAATTGAAAGTCATACAAAGATAAAACTTCACAATCAGTCCAGTGTATTACCTGATTCAATAGATTATGAACTCTCTTTGAGACATACATATCAACATGGGTTTATGAAAGGCAGGTCTTGCCAGCAACCTGATCTCCTTCTATGACAAGTTTACCCAGTTAATGGACGAGGGAAGCTGTGGCTGTGGTGTACCTGGGCTTTTGTAAAGCCTTTGACACCGTTCCTCACAGTATTCCGCTTGAGAAACTGGCTGCCACTGGCCTGGACAGGCACACCCTCTGCTGGGTAAAAAACTGGCTGGATGGCCGGGCCCAGAGCATGCTGGTAAATGGAGTTAAATCCAGTTGGAGGCCAGTCACGAATGGTGTTCCCCAGGGTTCAGTGCTGGGTCCAGTCCTGTTCAGTATCTTTATTAATGATCTGGAAGAAGGGATCAAGTGCACCCTTAGCAAGTTTGCAGATGACACCAAGCTGGGTGGCAGTGTTGATCTGCTTGAAGGAAGGGAGGCGCTGCAAAGAGATCTGAACAGGCTGGATCCATGGGCTGAGGCCAACAGGATGAGGCTTAACAAGACCAAATGCCGAATCCTGCACCTGGGGCACAACAACCCCATGCAATGTTATAGGCTTGAGGAAGACTGTCTGGAGAGCTGCCTGTCAGAAAAGGACCTGGGGGTGTTGATTGACAACCGGCTGAATATGAGCCAGCAGTGTGCCCAGGTGGCTAAGAAGGCCAATGGCACCTTGGCCTGTATCAAAAACAGCGTGGTCAGCAGGACAAGGGAGGTGATTGTGCCCCTGTACTTGGCACTGGTGAGGCCACACCTCGGGTACGGTTCTGGGTCCCTCAGTACAAGAAGGACATTGAGGTCTTGGAGCACGTCCAGAGAAGAGCAACAAGGCTGGTGAAGGGGCTGGACAAGAAGTCCTACAACGAGCGGCTGAGGGAACTGGGGTTGTTTAGCTTGGAGAAGAGGAGGCTGAGGGGAGACCTCATGGCTGTCTACGGCTGTCTGAACGGAGGCTGTGGCAGAGCGAGTGTTGATCTCTTCTCTCAAGTGATAGGTGATAGGACAAGGGGAAATGGCCATAAGTTGCACCAGGGGAGGTTCAGACTGGATATTAGGAGGAATTTCTTTACTAAAAGGGTGGTCAGGCACTGGAACAGCTGCCGAGGGAGGTGGTTGAGTCACCGTCCCTGGAGGTGTTTAAGAAACAGGTAGATCAGTTTTTGAAGGATGTGGTTTAGCAGAAGATGGGTGTGGTTGGACTTGATGATCTCCAAGGTCTTTTCCAACCAGAAGATTCTATGATTCTATGATACTACTCTATTCACTGAAGCCAATACCTGCAGTTTTACCTGAGTAACATTTGTTTCTTTAACTAAAATGGACTCAAGTGTGATAGAATCTTGGCTTTTCTTAAACAGGAAATCTGCAGCTGTCAGAAGGACTTAAAATCGTAATTAAAACCAGATTGTCTTTTTTAACCACAAAAAATTACTTCTTATTTTTGGTTTATGGTTTATGGTTTGGAAGGAGCAGGACAGGGCTAATTCATGACTTTTGATTTCTATGATAGGCAGTACTGGTCTAAAGTAGAGTATCTAAATTAGAGTATTTCTGGACCACTAAATTTTTGGGGGGGTTAATTTGGGAGTAGATTTTGTTATTAATTATTTGATGTTTGACATTTGATGTTTGACATTTGTTGTAAGCTGCTAATGGCTCAGAACATGCACTTTAGGAAGCCTTGTTACGTTAAAAGTAAAAGCTGCAGCTATGTTAAAAACTTCGGGGATGCTGCAAAAAACTTCCTCTGTCTGAGAAGTATTTTGTGCTAGGCAAGTATTCTTGCTGGGATGATTATGATTTCTTCTCAGCAGCAACTCTTCTTCAACACAGACATAAGATGAAAATAAAATATTACTCACACATAAAAATAAAAATATTTATTTATATTTATTTAATGTCACAACAAAAATATGCTCATGCATATAATTAAAATTACTTATTTACATCAATATATGGCAGGTAGCTTGACTAAATGTGTGGCTCAGCTGAACAATGCAAGAATGTTTGTATGGTGTTTAAAAAGATGAAGTATGTCACCCAAGAAAACGTATCAGGGATATCCTAAGGACATGCTTCATCAAGTGCTACTTCCTAACCAAGTCACTGGAACTCTTTAAGAGTCAGCAATGATGTGTCCCAGATCTTATTCACATAAACAGCATTCCCTCAGGTAGAGAGAAGCCAAAGGAGCAGTTGTGGAGTACCTCAAGTCGTGAAATGTAGTGTAACTGCCCAAGAGAAAGCTGACTGCATACAGCTACCTACCATGCATTCACTGAGTCCAATTCCTTCCTCCCAACCACAACATTGTCATCTTTGGCTGCCAGCAGCAGTCATTTAATTAACACAGATTTAGATGCTGTCTATCAGGGCAAAGTGAGATTTATTTTTTTCTTTTTCCTCCTTGTGAAAGCAAATGAAGCAATACTTGGGAACTTACCCCTCTTTGTTGCAGTCAAAATCCTTGTGCTACTGCCCTGCTTGGGGAGACTGGGAAGGTGGCAAAAGTTATGCTACGGGAAATCACAAAGAACTTACATCAATGCTATTGCAGCTAATTGGCAAAATGATACAAAAGGTTTTATTTAACTTTAGCCAGCAAAATATTTTTGCAATGGGAAAAAATAAGCAGAAACAACATTTTAATGCTAATCAATAAAACAAATCCTCATGTACCACATACAGTACAAGGACATTGTTAAGCAGAACTACTTTCAGCTTACAACGTGTGTGTGCTGTACAATGTACATTAAACTACTCTGGGGGCCCAAGCAAAGATACCTATTGATGCATCGACATTGATTTGTTTTCTGGAGAGGCAGCATCTTCAGCCAGCATGAGGGTGGGGAAACCTCTGCACTGCACCCAGTCACATCCTGTAGACCTTCTTGTTTACCAGTCAGTTCGAAATCCATCACTAATTTGCATTCCTGACACAGCAAGCAAAGTAGTCCAGTGGCACTGCTCCATCTTAGATGGAAAGAGAAAAAGGAGATCAAGAATAGAAAAAAACCACAATAACTAATAGGAAAGCATCTCAGACATTCTCTCACTTATTCACAAAGACTTATGCTCCAGTTAAGATTTCACCATCAAAGAGCAAGACACAAACCACAGAGCATAACTACAGTTATTTTGTACCACAGCCCAGAAGAAGAAAAACAGCCCTTTATGGGTATGTGGAAGTGCTATTACAGTGTCTTGAGGAAAAAATGGTGTCTAGTATGTATGCAGAGAAAGGTGATCTGAACCAGAGAGAGGAAGTTCTGACTAGACAGATAGGTTACAACTGTCCATTCAAGAAATAATGCTGAAAACCAAACAACGATGAAAGCAAAAAAACAACCACCTTCACTACCCATGATGCCTCTGGTGCCCCATACCTGGGTAAGAACAGTGACACTGGGACCTATATCTCTGCTGTGGCTGAAATAGCACAAACAGGTGTAGTGGCTCTGGTCTGCTGGTGTATCTCTGCTGCACTCAGGTCTGAAAATACCACAGGATGACCCAGGGGGAGAACACACATACTGTAAATTACAAAGAAAAATAATGAAGCTTGCAAAGTCAAAAAAATACATAATAGAAAATGCCAAGATGAAAGTTGCAAATGCAAGCTGATTTTGGCCCCTAATGCCTAACTTGTTTTGATAAGGGCTTTAATTCTATAGCCATCAATTCATTTGCTCATGGGGCTTCACCCTCACTTGATGCACTGGACAGGCTGTGTCTTTGCTTTTCTCCCACTCATGCAGGGAGCCCAGGCTGTGCCCAGAGCATGCTCCTCAGCTCTTCCACTGATAAAAGGATGAGTTGTTTTTTTTCTGAGTACTTTTGACTACCGTAGGGAAGTGTGTCACTGCTATATGAGGTGAGCAGATGCAACTGAGGTCTGCTACAGAGACAGAGGACTGAGATGTAGACAGCTTTTGGCCGGATGTGTTCTTAATACTTTCAAGGGACTATTGTAAATGCTCAAGGCCTGATTTGACAGATAATGCAGTTTTATTTTTCACTCAGTTCTGAAAATGAACTCTGAGATTGTCAGCTCAAGTGCAAGAAAATGAGGAAAAAATGGTGAGTGATAGCAAGCATCTGATTTAAGTGACTTGCCCAGTATTATATGGGTCTGAGGAGAAAGAAAGCAGTGTCATCACTTTCAATCTCCATGCTTGTGTGCATGTTTGTGTGACTCTGTATACACAGAGCAATGGTAATAAACTCAAGCACTTGAAAACTTTGTGTCACAACATCCAAAAGTAAACTTGATACTTGCTTGTGAGATTTTATGGATTGTGTACATGAACTGAATACAGCTGGGTTGCCTCTGGCATGGGACCATTTAAGTATCATGTTTTTCAGTTGCAATCAAAGGAATTAAAATCTTTTTTTCAGAAGTACTGACCAGACAGAGTTTACTTAGAGAATTAAACTTGGAGTTACTTGGAGTCTGATGCTTTAATAAACAATATCACAATATTTGTGATCCTTTTGAAAGTGCACTATTGTGCAAGACTTACCAATTACCATTGGTAAGGTAATGACTTCAAGGCCTCACTGGTTAGTGGATCTGACCTCCACCACAACTGTTTATCGACTCAAGCACACACCAATTTAGGTATTCAAGCCACTGTCAAACATGCTAAGCAGTCATAATTTCCCTTGACAATAACTAGTGTATTGCATGCTTATTACTTCTGTTTTTTTGCTTCAGAAGTCTTATAACAAGTACCTAAATGTAGGGTTTTATAAACTGCTGGTGGATTGAAAACAGTAGCAAGTAGGTAGCTGTAAGCTGTCCAGCCTCGAGGAGAGCATGGTTAAATTCAAATCAAAATAATAAAAAATAAGAACTGAGAAAAATATTCCAGTTCAGTTTCCCCAGTTATGTTGGTGTTTTCAACACTCTTCTGCAGCTGAGATAGTGGTAACTTCAAGCAAGAGGGTGGCCAAAGCACCGATTTCTTAAGCTGTTGAGGCTAAACTCAAAAAAGGAACAAAAACCAGCACATTCATGCCTCAGATGTAGATGAGTATCAGTGTAAACTTCCTCCACGTTGCTACAAGCCAGATTTCACATTCAACCTCCATGCTGCTTGTAACTTTGTAGTTCCATCGACTGTCAGTGGACTTCTCAGTTTCCAGTAAAATGGGATGAGTCAAAATGACCATGGTAGAAAAGCCACACTAAACAACACTGTTGGAAGGGAGGCCTCAAGCCTTGAACATGCAAACTCCAGCAAGAGGTTGATCAGAACAGCCGAGTTTTGGCTTAGCAAGAACTGCAAAAAGAGCTCCTGCAGCAGCAGAGCCTCCCTCACTACTAACATATTCTTACATGAGCAATCGAGGCCCCTTTCCTGGCAGGGCTCAGGAGGTCGTACTCCTCCCATACCATCCTGCTGGCATTCCCCTGCAGCACGCCTTCTGCATCATACTGGATCTGAGAAGCTATGCAGAGCTCTCCATTTATAGTGATCTAGCCCTGGTAAAATTACTTTTTCTTCAAAATGGCATTCTCTTGGTTTCAGTCCTTGACTGAGGCTTCTGCAGTTGCATGCTCTCAGCTGCAACAGCTTGTGTCTGCAGCAGACACAACATGCCAGAAGGGATAACTGGGGCTAACAGCCCTCATGGCAATCTGCTGAGAAAAGGGCTGACATCTTCCCGACAAGCTGCCTGTCTGCTTATGATTCTCCTCAAATGCCAGGAAGGTCCGTGGCATTGCTTTCGATGAAACGTGCACGTGAAAACATGCAGCCTGGGGATGAGACATAATGACACCAAAGAACCAATCACTATAGGAACACCTTATGGAGAAGTATAAATGAGGGGAGGGAGGAGGAAAGACTAGGCAAGAGGCTAGTTAAGGCTGTTAAATATAAAACTATGGAAGTGGCTTCAGACTCAGAAGATCCTTAAACTGCTGACAGCTGGAAACCAGAAAGTATACCTGGAAAAGCTCACTCCGTGCATCCTATGGGATGAATTATAAAAAAACATGTTGGATAAGAAAATTTATTGCAGAAAATCTAAATATTGCAGTATTTCAGTGCCATTTTCTGACTATAACTCTGGTATATTCTATGATTTCTCAGGCTATTAATTTTTACAATGGTATGGTGTAAATGTTTGTTAAAATCCCAGAGCTCTAGCACATAAAACTAATTTACTAGAAACTTCATCTGTCAAGTAAGAATTTGTGTCCACAGCAAAAATATTGGTAGTGTACTTAGAAATAAGTCAAATGCCAAGGAAAGTAAATTTAATGTTGACAAATGGCACATTCTTCATCATTGACTATTTGAACATACAACAGACGTATGAAAAAGTTCAGCCCCATGGACTGGTATGCTCTCAAAGTTATAATGATTTTTTGTTAAAAATGAAAAATAGGTCCAAGTATAAGAAAAATTGAAAGAAAAGTGTTCATTAAGAAACAAAGACCACAGAGAAAACAACAAGGTGAGAAACACAAGCAAAGTTAAATCAAATGTATGTGTTTGTAGGTAAGGCGATTAGTTGAGCTACCTGAAGGTGCAAACTCAAATCACGTGAGGCAGAATGGGAAACTGAACCTCCTCCCAGTTCTTGGAAGAACGTCTATCCTACGTTTCAGGATAACAGAAAATATGTAAACAACGAAACTTTCGCTTTCTTTTCTAGCTTACAAATAATATTCCAGGTTGAAACACATGTTGTTTGATTCAAGCATGGTGTTTTGCGTCCCCCCAAACAAGAATAAAATAATAACATTTATTTTGTCTCTCTTCTGTACTTCACTCCCTCTTATTTCACTGATCAACTGAAAAAGCAATTACTCGCACAGTCCTATACCCATTCTCCATTCACCTGCTTTCAGCAGGGTTCCACTCCAAATCCACCTGGGTTTAGTAGCCACAGCAGTAGAAACAAACTCAGCTAGAAAGTTCTATAAGCCACCTATAATATTGAAACATGTGTCCAGATAACACTATAACATTCTTTTTGCAGTTCCATCCATGAGGAAGCCTACTCCTGGACACACTGGCAGGATACAAATTGGGTAAGCAGTCTGCAAGATAAGTAGAAAATTGGCTAATAGGCTGCACTCAGAGGCACACTTTACTCAGGCCAGTAGCTTGTCACAAGTGGGTCCCCCAGGGACTGCCCCGACATTGTTCATCTTCATAAATGATCTGGATGATGGGATTGAAAGCCCCTTTTCCAAGTCTGCTTATGATACTAAGCTGGGTGGTGAGGTGGACGCATGAGAAGAAAAGCTGTCATAGACAGTGCCATGGATGGGCTGCAGATGGTCAAGTTCTGGTCCCCGCATTTCAAGAAAAACATGGACAGTCTGGAGATGCTCCAAAGGAAAGCCAGGAAGATGATCAAAGGACAGGGCAAGCTGCCCTACAGTAAAACTGAAGGAGTTAGGTCTTATCTCCCTGGAGGAGAGAAGGCTGGGGGCTCATTACAGTATTACAGTATTTAAAGACTGGCTACAAAGAAGATGGAGGCTTTCCTCTATTCGCAAGGAGCCACATGAAGAAGGGGAAACATGAATTTTTTACAGTGACAGCAGCCAGTGACTGGAACCTAGGGACGTGGTCACCTATGCTCCCTCCCACGAAAGGTTGGAGCAGATGGTATTTCCAGCTCCCTTTCAGGCTGGGTTGTTTGACTGTCTCTTCTCCCAGGTTACAAGTGGTAGGACGAGGGGAATGGCCTCAAGTTGTGCCACAAGAAGTTCAGATTAGATATTAGGAAAAATTTCTTCACGAAAAGGATTATCAGGCACTGCAATGGGTGCCCAGGGAAGTAGCTCAGTCACCATGCCTTGAGGGATTTAAAAGATGGTAGATGAGATGCTGACAGATATAGTTTAGTAGTGGACAGGTACAGTTGGCCTTGATCTCAAAGGTGTTTTCCAACCAAATGATTCTATGATTGATAGTTCTATGATTGTGTGCAGAAATGGGTTCCAAGAGCCAACTTCAGCGATACCTCCCTGCAGCAGGAACCCCGAGCCACCGTGAGCACCGCCAGGGACAGCAGAGCCCGGCACAAAGCCCCGCGGCCCGGGCCCTCCCGTGCTCAACGAGAGGGAAGAGCGCATTCAGCGGCCTGTTCTCACCCCATCAACACCGGGCCCGTCGGCCTCCGGCCACATGCACACAGGCCGAGAGGATGCCCAAGGGCTCTGCCTGAGAAACTACCTCGGGAGCGGCCTCGTGGCTCCCCGAAGGCCCTGTGACCTTGGCAGCTCGCGGCCGGCACCCTCCCCGCCGGAAGCCGGGCCACGCCAGCCTCTCCCCGCAGCGTCCCCGCTGCCTCTTATTAGCCGACGGTGCCGCTAAGTAGACAAAGGCAGAGAGGGCGGCTGGAAGGCGGGGGCGAGGCTGCCCGGCTGGGACGGCGGGCCGGGCGTCCCACCCCTCCCCGAGCCCCACAGAAAGCGGGAGAAGTGGAGGGAGCAATCATAGTCAGCCCGAGTCGCATTGACGGACGGGCGAGTGGGCCGACCAATCGTCGCGCCGGAGGCTCCGACGGGCAGGCCTGCTGGCCAATTGCCTTGGCGTCCCAGCCCCCTCCGCGCCTCGGAGCCAATCGCGATGCCGGTGGCCAGCGAGGAGGCGTGATCCGCTCCGGCGCCGGCAGGGACCGAGCGCAGAGCATCCTTCGCGTTCGTCGCCGGAGGTGCGCGCCAGCCGATTTCGTCGCCGCTGGCCGGGCTGCTCCCTTCCTGCCGCGCGCGGCCATGTCGTCGCCGTCGTCCGGAGAGCGATATGAGGAGGAGGAAGAGGAGGAGGAGGACGGCGCCTACGAGAGCCAGGCCAAGCGGCTGAAGCCCAGTGCCGCTGCCGAGGAGGGCGAGATCGAGTACAGCGGCGCGGAGGAAAGCGAGGCGCGGCGGGAGAAGCTGCCGGCGCCACGCGGAGGGGGCTTCTCGGGCGGGGTGAGGGCGCGGCGGGGGTGGGGCCTGTCGGGGGGAGGGAGCAGTCCCGGTCGGGCTGTGGCGCGCGGTGGGGTCCCGGGCGGGGGCTGCTGCCGGGGTCGCGCGGGCCGGTTGCTCCGCGGGGCAGGGCCCGAGCCCGCAGCCCGCGTTGTGCTGGGCGCTCGCTGCCTGCTGGAGTAGCACCTCTACCGGTCTATGCCCGCCCTGTTGCCGAGGGTAACTATAGAAACGGGGAGTGGGAGGAGAAAGCCAGAGGGCTCCTCCATCCCGTGTTACCTTTGTGTCTGGTAGCACGCGATGATGAGGTTGCTCATAAACGATCGCCTCCTCTTTAAATTCGCTTCTGTTTCTGCTTTCTCCTCCATGCTAATAACTGTGCTCGTTCACTGAATGCTGCATATCTTGTATTCTTCCTGATTTTGTATGTGCGTATCATGAGAGTCCTCGACCCATAAATTTGAGCTAACAATACTTTTATGTTTTGTTTTCTTAGTTACGAATTGTAACCTTCTTGATGGCTCTTTCTGTTTTTTGAAAAAGCGAGATCAAGAAAATGTTCGTTTAATGGCAGACCTTGACATTTAGAATACCTGTTTCATGATTTGCTAATAGTAATTTACTTAGCACTGGGATACGTTAGTGAGAGAGCATTTGATGTTATAATCTCTCCATCAGTTAAACCTCTCGATGGAGAGGGTCCCTGCTAAGCTAATGCAAAAGTTCTCCAATAAACAAAAACAAAGATACATCATTGGAGAGGACTATTTAATTCTGTAGTTTCTTGTGACAGAGCATTTTTTTCTGTTGTAGTCATGGCTTCACAATGTGCTCTGTCTGAAAGGCATGTTCTGAATGAAATCCATATACTTGCTCAAGTTATCTTGAACTAGTTATCTTGAACAAGTTATCTTGAGTTAGTTATGTGAATTTTAGTATTTTTCTATAATAGGCTAAAAAAATGTGCAAGAAATGTATTTCTTCTGACATATCTTATTCATTTATCTCCAGTGAAACGTTCTTTGCTTGTAGAAGTTGTATGTGGTTCAGGGCAAATACATAGAAGTTGAAGGTACACCGAGAGGAGGGAAGAAGTGTAGGTGTCCTGGGTTGCTCAGAAGAGAGCAGTAAAAGAACAAGTGAAGATGAAGTAGGAGGAACTCTAGGGGGTGAAGAATTAGAAGGAGAAATAGAGAGTGGGTGACTGGGATAAAAAGAGTGGTAGGAGTCTGATAGTGTCACTGTATTTCGGTTTTGTTTTTTTTCTAACATGGACTCTAGAATATGGGTGAACTGAATGCTCTTATAGGTTATGTAGATGTTTATATCAGTTTGTATAAAAGCTGTTTTGTGGTGGAACCGGGCTAGCAAGTTGGTGGGGTCTTCCTGCTGGGCTTGATTGTATTATGGCATTTTCCTGTTCCTCTGGGATCATTTCATGGGATTGAATAAGCCCTTCATACCTCTGAAGTTTTGGTTTTGTTTCAGATGAGTGCCTAGAAGTCTGAATGTGAGATCCAGATGAGGAGAAACAAAGTTTATTTTGCTTTTCTTTTTCCTCTGTTTCCCACTCATGTGGACACTCCTCATAGTCCAGAGGTGTACTCTCCCTTCAGCTCTCATCTCAAGGCTGAGGAGCATGGAGAGCCAGAAACTGACTGGAATGTAGACTGGGGGAGGAGTAGCAAGTGGTCTTGTAGAAGTATTCTATGTGGGACAGTTACGATTTGAAAGAATGCCTTTTACAAAGGCAACATTGAGTGGTGGACTGAGCCTTGACAGAGCAGTCAGAATTGCAATGTAGCAGAGGGTCAGGAGAGTGGGAGAATATGGGTCAAAATCTGCGTTGGAGTGTGTTTGAAGGGCCTTTCAGCTGCATCCCCTTTCCCTCCCTTGAATTTCAGTTTAATTGATATTTTTTGTGTTTATGAAACCCGTATTTTCTGTAGCATCCACCTGCCTCACTGTTTCTGATACACCTGTTCTTAAATAATTCTGTGAAGTTAGGAATTATAAATAATAATCTGTGATAATAATAAATAAATACTTCTGTGAAGTATTATCATGGTTCTCACAGATGGAGAAGTGAGATGTGGTGTGTAAATACAGAAAAATAACTACAAGCTACTACAAGGTAAAATAGGGATATGAACTTGCAGCTTCTCAGCTACTCCACTGTAATTTCCGATGTGCAGTGTTCTTGCTTTGTGGTAAATAGAAAGCAGCTTCATATCTGTCACAGGCAATTGTGGTAGCAGTAGCTAAATGGCAATGAGTTCAGGTCTTGACCTATTTTCCAGCAACTTGTTCATATATCCGTTTATTAAATTAACTATATTCTAGCAATCTGCTATGAATTAAGTGTAAATCATTGTCTCTCCTTTGTCCTCCATCAAAAAAGGTAACCATTACCTTCAGGTTACTTCTTCTTCCAGCACCTCAGTTTACATCTCCTGATGATGCTGTGTGGGAAGTGGTGTTTTGTGGTGCTGTTTGTTTTTTAAAGGAATGTTCAGATTGTGCTGAGCAGAGAGGAAAATATAATAGAATGGAGATTTTAGTTGTAAAGGACTCTACAACAATCATCCAGTCCAACTGCCGAACCACTCCAGGACAGACTCAGAGTTAGCAGAAGGGGCCAGAGGGCAGGTATTCAGTCAGTAGCAGCTGTGATTACTGAAAGGACACAGTGCTAGGAAGTGGTATGCATTAAATAAAAGAAACAATAACCCAAACTCCACATCCAGAATGAAACTAAATTGTTGGATAACCTTCCAGAAAATGGGATGTATTAACCTTAACCCCCTTCCTCGTGCAAGCCCCAGCCCCTCAAACCAACCAACCACCACCAACAAAAAAATCCAAGATACACAAAACTGGTATATTCTTCTGTTGCCATGGAACCTTAACTTTATCTTGTTTGCTTGGTTCTTCTGAGACACTGTCATACTTCACTGTGTACTGGAAATACTGTTATCACTGCAGAGCTACAGGAATTCCAGGTGGCACAGAGAGTGGCATCTCCTGTACCTCTGTAGGGAAGAGACAGAACTGCTCAAGTCAGGCAGGTGGGATCAGGGATGATGTAGATTAGGGCAAACAGCTTTAAGTAGTGCCATCATATTGTACAGCTGGCTGTGTACGAAATGCTGGATATCTGCTTATAAAAGCCTTTCCTTATCAGACCATTCTCAGCAGGCAGAACTGATATTTGGGGAATGTGTTGTATACCTTCAGTTTGCCTTTGTAGTGTGATAATTTTAGCTATCCTTGACATCCTGCAAGGTAGTTGGATACAAATCAATACATAGTTAGACATTAATTAAGTTTTGGGCACTTGTATGTTTAATAAACAAATTTTGGGGCTTTTCCCTGTGGTTATACCATACCTACAAAAGCCTTTTCAGAGCAATTAAGAGGGATCCAGAAAGAGGAGAACACTGAGAGTGAATAAAATGATCTAAATGGTGAGAAATAAAATAACAATATGATTAGGTACTTGGAGAAGAGAATTTGAAGGAGAAATGCCATCCTTTTGCATTAAGGAATGAAAGAGAAATGGAGGAGGTAAGCAGAGAAATGGTAGAGGAGCAGATGGTCCAAAAACTGATGGAACTAAGATGAATATACTGATGGGAAGGTATCTGGAGAAAGCGTAAAAGGCACCGTTACGTGTGAACAGTTGAAAAATTTTCTAATCTGGAATTGGTGAGCAAGAGAGACGACATTGTAGAGCCAATGACGACTTCATTTCTTCCTTTTGAATGGCAAGTCATAATTTGTTAGCAAGAAACCAGTGATACATTTAAGATGTCTTGACCTATGTAGGCCACAGAAGAATGGATGTTAAAATGCAACAGCTACTTCTGTTACAGTCTAATGTATATGAAATAACTTGTTTGTACTTATCTACTTGCCTTCGTTCCTCAGCTCTCTACAGAAGCTCAGTTTCAGTGTTTAACATTTTTAGGTTCCTAGCTTCTTTCTTGAGGGAAGCCTTCTCTATCCTTGTTACTCATCTTGAACACATAGAAAGGAAGTCTGTCTCCATTATCTATTTAATAATTTCATTTTCTGTCCAGCTAGTAATTCTTCAAGAAATTGTCCTTGAGTTTTCAAAAACGCTTAAGCCATATATATATGAATAGGTATAGCAGTAAGGTTGAGTAATCCATTCTCCTGGCTTTGGCAAAGTGAAAGTATCATGTTGAGGTTTTGTGTGGGGCTTTTTTGCCACTGTGGCAATTGGAGCTACTGAAAGACTCATTTGTAAGCAGAGAAGTACTGATGGTGATTAATCTGTATGTGAGCAGGAGCTTTGGTATAACCTTTGTATGTGTGCCAACTGTAGCACATGTTCTCATTGCAGTGTAGTTTTCAAGATACAGTGACTGTGAGATCTTGATCAAAATCCTGTATTTTTAATCTCTGGGAAGAAATTATTGCAGCAGTTGGATGTGTTGTATACATTCTGACCTTAGCTGTGGTGATGGTTTACACTTTACAGACACATTTGATTTTTCATGTGGTCTAGTGGCTTTATTTCTCCTTCTTTTAGACGATATCAGGGATCATTCTGGATTTACGTGTTACTGCAGTTTGGCAGCTGAAAAACGTGTTTGATGATAATATGTATGTCTGCCCCTTGTGAAGACTTTTTTGCACTGCAACGTATGCCTGTGGCACATGTTCACGTCTTTCACCGATGTGTTCTGTGAATATTAGTTCACAGCTTGCTGGCTCAGGACTCGCACTCGATTCTTATGCTGCTGTTTACTGCTGCTGGTTAGAAACCATTTTGGATAAACCAGAGGCCTTCTGATTTGGTCATTTATAACCAGTGGTTTAGTTTGTATAAATTAGTTTCTGAAATGCTATATGGATAAGTCCTTAATTTCATGGCAAGTGACTGAGATTTCACTGTTCTGTGTGTGGGCAGGTGTTTTGTTTTTTTAAATTTATTTTTTACTCAATGTTTCTTGAGCTTTTGTGCAAGTTTCTACAATAGCAGCAGTGTTATGACTTTCGATTCTTGCCAGATCTCCTACTATACAACACCCTACTAAAGGGTGCTTTCTGTGTGGTGTAAAGAGAGATGGAAATTTGGCCTGGAAATACAAGTGTTACTTTAATTACAAAAGAAAATAAAAATTTGTATTTGCTGATAGTTCTAAGAATAATTCCAGTTTCAGAAGTGCAGAGACCTGTATATGTGCATATAACTCATAATTTGAAGATGCAAGTACAAAAGTATTAGTTTTTGAGAGACTTTGTACGGTTAGAAATATCTTCAGTAGGCAAGCTTAATTGGACTGCTAATAAATAAAAATACAAAGGGATGTGTATGACAAAGAAATATGAACTGAAACTGTAACAGAAGACTGAACTGGGAAGGGAGGGAGAAACACCATTCTGTTATGATCCACTTTCTGAAAAGCTTGACTTGCTATATGGGGGTGCTAATTCAGCAAGTAGCTCTTTGTAGTTAGCCATTGCTTCAGAAAGAAAATAATTGCTTATATTTTCCGTCTGATTAGACAGAAATATTTTTAGGTGAGATTTCTTGAATGCATTAAGGAAAATACAAGAAAAGATCCCCTGGTATTAACTGGGATTTTAATATAATAACAAGTATGAAGGGCAATGAATGATTGATTTAATAACTTCTGATTGTTCTGCAGACTGTAAATAAAGATCCCTCTTTTATTAACAGCTTAGATTACTAGACTTTGCAGGAAAAAATGGTAATTATTGTTAATTTTCTTTTGAAGTTTTTTTTAGGTGCTTCTTTCAGTTTTAAAAAGCGTGTATGTGGGTAAGGAATGTATAAGCTCAAAATAAAAACCTCTGTGCGGTTCTGTTCCTTCTGCAATTGCCTAAGTATTTGCAGTTCAAAGTATTAACCTTTTATGACTTCTTTGATCACTGCTACCTCTGTAGACTTCAGCTGATAATTCAGAATATATGGTATCTTATGAAGTTGTCACTAGTGGTGTTTTCCCATAATTGTCACAGCTCTTACTGAAAGAAATGTGTTGCCACTTCAAATGCTTTCGTACTGCAAATGAATAAAATGTAAGCTAATCTTGAAAACATTACGCATCAGATTGTTGTGATATTTGACAAAGTCTGAAGTGCTGGCTTATTTTAATTCAAACAAAATGGTCAAACTCCAATTTAAATAAAATTACAGAATTATTTTGGGAGAGCTGTATGTGGAACACAGGAATTAAACAAACAAGACTCAATTTGTAGTTGTCTGAAATGTGATTTTTCCTTGAAACCATGGTTCAGATAGGGGAGAGAATAATGTCTGTAGCAGTATCGTTATGGAATCCTTGTGGTTACTTAATTACTGCCTTGGTGCTACAAATGAGAATTGTTCTCTAATTCCAGAAGACACTATGCCACTTCTTGTGGATAAGTGAAAAATCAACGACTTGATCTGTTAGATCTAGCACATTGGTATCATTGCTCACTTTGCATACATCAGTTTTACATTGCTTTTAAGCTTATGAAATTTGGATGCTGTAGTTACAGTATTGCTCTATTATTGCTAATATTTCTTTGATTATCTCTCATTATTGGCTTACATATTGTCATTTTTTTTAATGCCCATGTGTCAGAATGAAAAGCCCACTTCAGGCTTTGCATAGAAAGATGAACTAATTCCAACTCAGATTCTTCAGTCGCACAGAATGGAGACTACCTGAAGCTGTAGCAGTAGCTGTGAAAAATGTTCACAGAATGTTCAGGATTCTCTGTGCTAATGTAAAACGGCTAGATCAGTTAATGGTAGTCAACCTTGGGGTGAAAAGAGATGCCCATATGTACAAAAATTGAGAGTTTTAAAAAACACATATGAAGAATATTCAGAATTAGAAGGGAGGTTGGGTTTGTTTCAAGTATAGTACAGACCTGGCATTTTCTTGCATCATTGGGCATAGATCTGCATACATTAGAAGAATAATCAATTTTCGTTCAGTTTACTGATGGCCCTTGTTTGTTCTTGCTTTTTCTATACTCCTCCCTACCCCCTCTGCCTGTCTCAAACAGGCATTGGCATAAGCCAACAGGAGGAGTGTCAGAAATGTTTTAGCTATTATGCATGTGCAAGTATTTTTTTTATCTTTTAACAAATCTTACAATTCAACCAAGTGTTAAATAGGTGGGATTTTATATTAGATCTTTCCTGTGTAAACGCATTAATTAAATCTGTAAAGCCTTCCATTTTAAGTAGACTACAGCAAGTGAACTTGGCAATTTTTCTGTAAAGAAAAGTTAAATTATTTAAAATATGCTTGGATTGTGCATTTTAGATGGCTGTTTCTGGATCCATTGTAGTGTCTGCCAAATATTTAATTTCAATTAGTGACAACAGTATGCTTTGTTCTGTGTTGAATTTTAAAATCTCTCTTTGTTGCTAGGATGCTGGAGGAAGTCATCACAAAGTCTCTGTTTCTCCTGTCGTCCATGTCCGAGGGCTGTGTGAATCGGTTGTGGAAGCAGATCTTGTGGAAGCTCTTGAAAAATTTGGAACCATCTGGTATGTCAAGCAACCTGAAGTCATGTCTCTGGACAAGTTGGGAACATTATTTCAAAAGCTCTCGGACCTCTTTAAATACATTATGATAGCCATTTGAAATCCAGAGCTTGGTACGACATCCAGAAAAAAACCTCTTCAAAAGTCACATAGTATAAAGATTTCTCATCTGTGGAGAAAATAGTAAAGGTGAATGGGTAGAGACCAGCTTATTTTGAGTTTTGAATGCTGCTTCTTGGAAACATGCATTTCTTTTCAAGGAAATGGATGTATTGAAATCAAGTAAGGTTTTATAAATGGTAAAATAGTATTTTTTCGCTGCCTTAATATTAAAATAATTGAATTATAATTGTACCAGTATCTCAAAATAAGTAAATAAGTGAGCATAAGCTTATTCAGGAATACAAATAGGTACATTTTTAGCGAATTATACTTCTTGAAAACTCGATCAGCTAACAAAGCTTCTTGAGTTTGTCTGTGTCTCAATTTGGTTAACAAGAATACTCCTGTTTTTCTAAGGTAGTTTTGTGTCTTAGCAGCGGCAAAGACGTTTAATGTATCAGCTTTGAATGCGTTTTATTATTTACGTTTACTTTGATCCTTTGCCTCATAAATGGCTTTAGCAAGTTTTTTTTTTAATATTAATTGTAGTTCTAGTAAGTTAGTAAATGATTAACTGTTTGTTACATTGCTTGAATGTTTTGTACATGAAATTTTTTCAGGAAAGCAACTGTTTATTACTTCTTTTATAGCTGCATTTCTCTGTTTTGTGCGAATGCTTTAGGATTATGTTGACCGGGTTTGGGAAGTGTGAGCAGAGACCTGCCTTCCTTCTGTGTCCTTGTTAGGAATTGTTTAGACAAAACATATTATATATGACTGTTAACAAAGGTCTTTGGAGTTGTTTTGAGTAAGCACATGAGAAAACTTACTGTAATGTTTCTCTCACCAGCTATGTCATGATGATGCCATTTAAGCGTCAGGCTCTGGTAGAGTTTGAAAACATAGAAAGTGCCAAGAAATGTGTCACATTTGCAGCAGATGAACCTGTATACATTGCTGGACAGCAAGCCTTTTTCAACTACTCGACAAGTAAGAGGATTACTCGGCCAGGGAACACTGATGACCCATCTGGTGGAAATAAAGTTCTCCTTTTGTCAATTCAGAATCCTCTCTACCCAATTACTGTGGTACGTTTCTTCTTTTTTTCTTCTTTTTCTATTTTATTAATAAAATAATAAAAGGCAAGGAGCAGCAACCTCTGTTACATTATTTTGGTTGTGTACTATTCATTAAAATTGTACTCTGTTAATTTGAGTTAGGAATTAAACTTGCCTATGAAAGCTTTACACCATCTTCACGTAAGTAACACACATGTGGCTGTTCAGTCATATTTAATGGATATTTTGCCATGTGTTTGAAGACCTCAGCAGTCAGGATTTTAAAAAGCTTTATTTGCTACATGCTTCTGAAATATTTCCAAATATGTTGCTACATCAGGAATGTTATTTAGCTTTTTGGTCTCTGAGTGGTGTATCTTTAAAAGGCAAATAATTTTTCCAGTAGGAGGGGTTATTTTATCGGAGTGTATGTTTTTTAATATTTTTGCTATTGACTGGTTATGTTTTTCTGAGAGATTGTATAGTACACATTGAATTGCACAGAAATATTTCAAGAAAAATCTACAAAGTCTGCCTTGTAATACTGTGGTACTAGCTTAAGTTACTTGTTCGTAGGGAGATACATAAGATAGTATGAATCAATCAGTATTTGGGTTGTGTGAAACTGTATAACTTAATGTGAGTAGTAAGTTTTGTTTAATGAGGTGTATATTATGTTAGGAAATTGATTAAAACTTAGTGTTCCTGAAATTGTTTCAAGCAGTTGGTTCCATATCATGCTTTTTGATTCACTGTATTCTGAATATCAGTAGGTTTATGCCTGTCAGTTCTTTAGTTCATGATGAATTTTCTTTCTTTTGTCAGTTTTCTTTATAGAAATGCATTTTTCCTTGAGTTACTTTTTCATCAGTGTTTAAAAATACACCTGCTTTGAGCTGTGTGAACAAATGCACTGACTAAGTTAAAGTATTCTTTGCATGTGACTATAATACAGATTTTGGAAACTACATTTCATTCATGTATTTTAAATTTGTCTTGCATAAGCAGCTGAGTTGAACGTAGACGCTTAAGGAAACCAGTAGAAATGTTTTAAACTTAACTGTAAATTTCTGAGATTAGGTAGTTGCGCCTCCTTTTTTTATTATATTCTAGTAAGTATATAAAGCTCTCCTGAGCTAGGAGAGTTTCAGGGAAATTCTGAGGATGAGGCCTCTAGCCTAGTAGCTCCTTTTTGAAAACAGTCAAACAATACTGCCCCCAACCTCCTACTTCCTGCTGCCCCCAGTCATTTGTCTATGGAGTCAAAGCAACTGGGAAGAGCAATTATACCCCTAACAGCTAGGAATGTGATGAGAAAAAAAAAATTTGCACTTGGCCAACAAGTTAAAGAAAGATTTAACTTAAGAATGCCTCAGGCAAAATCTGCATGATTAAAAAAAAAAAAAATCCAACCAAAATCCCCCCCCCAAAACGCAGAAAGTGCAATACTACCTCTTCCTCTTCAACAGTTTTCTCTTTTTAAACTTGTACTACAGTTGGATGAAACATATGAAAAACTGCAGCCAGTTTTAAGTAGCAAGTCTGAATAACTGATAAGTTGTTCTTAAAGAGCCTTTCTTTGAAAACAAGATACAGTTTTGTAGAGAAATTGTTCTGCTCAAGGGTGTCTTGGGGAAGAAGATAAATTATTCTAAAACATTGCAGCTTATTTTCTCCATTACAATTGTGACTCTCTTCTTTCCTAGCAGAATTTATTTAGAGGGGTGTGGCAGTGAAGGGCAAGAAGGGCAAGTTAACTGTATTTAATTCCCAGTTGCTTTCCACCCCTTTGCAATGAAGGGATGGTGTTTTGAAAAAGTTTTGCCCAAGGTGTAATATATAGGCCTTCGAAGTTCTGTTTCCTCTTTTCCTTATCTGTGGGCAGAATTTGTCAGGGATTCGTTTGCAAGAAGAGACAAATTTGTTCAAAGAGACTTTCTTAAAGTGACCCCTGCTGCTGTAGTCATTACTGTCTGTTCAGCTATACTGTTGCCTTAATTCTCACTTACCTTTTGAACCTTCAGTACATGCACAAGAGAGGTGTGCTATGCTTTGGCAATTGAAATGAACTTAACTGTAAATTTCTGAGATTATGTAGTTGCACCTCCTTTTTTATATTCTAGTATGTATATAATGCTCGTGTTATTTTTTTATGTAAAATATACTACATTACTGTATCTTGGGAAGCGTTTGATTTGATAATCTAAACTAGCTGAATTAAAAAAAAAAAACAAAGCAGTGTGTGCCTGCTGGCTAGCAACACTGATGGCATTTTGAGCAGAGCTTGTCTTTTGAAAGACAAATTGTGAAAGTAAGTCATATGCCTGAAAATTAATGTCATCTAGAGCTGGAAAATTTTCAGGACTCTTTTTCCCAAACAAGAGGAGATGAAGGGCAGCTGTTGTGCATTTGAGTGATACCTGTGATCTTACAAATCTTATTCTTTAGGGGTTCAGGCTCCTTTCCAAAATGTTGTCTAACTTCTGAAAATCTTAAGATTGACAATCTCCTCTGCGTGCTTTCTTCAGCTTTGCAAAACACTCACTGGAGTGTCTGGAGCAAGGCCACTGAGCATGGACAAGGTTTTTTTCGTTTGTTGTGGAGGTTGTTTTGATTTTTTGTTTTAAGTGGCGATACCTCATATATTAAAGCTTATGGTGCTTCAGGGAAGCCAGGAGTTACACCACTGCAGCTGTAGCCAGCCATAAGATCTCTTTTTCTAGTTTCTTGGGGCATGTGTGTGTGTGTTTTCTTTTGAAGGAATCCAGCATGCCCCCCACCCCTTTGCCTCCGAGTTGTTCCGCTGGTCTGCAGAACATGATAGATACTCTACTTACTTCCTTTCATCTTTTTTCGTCTTGTCCCCCAAACAAACCTGAAGGGGTGCACTAAGATCTTGGAGTGAGCATTTTGGAAGTATTTAAAGGAAGTTAAAAATAGACTGTGGTAGAGTGTTTCACTGTGATGCCAGGGCCTCTGTCTGCTAGGTTTGGCCGTGAAACTGGCTGTCTAGTAAAGCTTATGTGCTTTCAGCTGTTTGAACACAATCTAACATGTGAATTGTTTTGAGAAATCACAGTTCCTGTTCAGATTCTCAAGCCTGAGTTTTGGAAATTCTTAGTATAGGTATGCAAGCTCTCTAAAATAAACGTATTGGCCACATTCATGCCACAGACTAGTTTCTGATACTAATGTCTGAATTGCTATGTGTAATTGATTGTCATTCTTGAGGTATTGAGGTATTTCTAGCAGCATGTCATTAGACTGGCCCGATGTGCAGTAAGGTGATTTTTTCTCCTTGCTGTTTGGTTCCTCTGCAGCACTGAAGATGATCTTGAATTTTATTGATTCTTTGTAATATGCACAAATGCTCGTGAAAGCAGAGTGTTAATAATAAACCTGCATGAATCCAGTGTCTCTTGTCACAATTTTTCTCTGCCTTAGGTGGAGAAGCACAGCAACCACTTGCAGTGTCTTTGATTCAGGTGAATATGGTAGAAATTCTCCTTTAGATAAGCTATGTAGTCTTACATCACGGACTTCCTCTGGTTACTCTTCTGAAAATGAACTCAAACAATAAAAAAAACCCCTCAGCTTCTAGAGTCATGAAATATGCTGTAACTTCAGTGTCACTTTGTCTTTGTTTTGGTAAAACTACTGCAGTGCATGCTTAAAAGGGAGCACAGCTTGAGACATGGATGCAATTACTGGCTTTTAACACTTTAACACAGTTAAAGGTACTTGTTAAACTAATATTTACATAAATTTTTTTTCCTGTTTTTCAGATTTGGCTGCCTGTACTGTATTAATCCAGAAAGACAACAGTCATTACTATGTAAATTATATATTATAAATGAAAAGTTAACAAGCCTTTTTGTTTGTTTGACATTTAAATGCCAATGCAAGAAAATCTATGGGTTTTGGTGTGTGATATTTCATATCTGACTAAACTGTTTTATTTTACTTCCTTAGGATGTCTTGTACACTGTGTGCAACCCTGTTGGAAAAGTTCAGCGCATTGTTATATTCAAGAGAAATGGAATTCAAGCGATGGTTGAATATCCTTTTAGAGTGTGATTTATTTTTTTTCTGTAGGTTCTGGACTGCAGGTGGGGTTTAACATGAGAATGTCAGAAAAATACTGTGCAATTTTGAGACCAAATTATTTTTAAGTTTCTGTCTAAGGCATGGTAATTGCTAATATCTGTACGTCTTGAAGACCAAACAGCACTTAGAATCATAGAATTACTTGGTTGGAAAAGGCCTTTGAGATCATTAAGTCCAACCATACCCATCTTCTGCTAAACCATGTCCCTAAAAAACTCATCTACCCACCTTTTAAACACCTCCAGGAATGGTGACTTAACCACCTCCCTGGGCAGCCTGTTCCAGTGCCTGATAACCCTTTTGATGAAGAAATTTTTCCTGATGTCTAATCTGAACCTCCCCTGATGCAACTTGTAGCCATTACCTCTTGTCCTATCACCTGTCACTTGGGAGAAGAGACCAACACTGATATCACTACAGCCTCCTTTCAGGTAGTTGTAGACAGTGATAAGGTCACCCCTCTTTTTCTCCAGGCTAAATAACCCCAGTTCCCTCAGCCACCTCTTACAAGACTTGTTCTTCAGCCCCTTCACCGGATTTGTCGCCCTCTCTGGATTTGCTCCAGGATCTCAGTGTCCTTCTTGTCATGAGGGGCCCAAAACCAGACACAGTATTCAAGGTGCAGCCTCACAGATGGTGAGTACAGGGGCATAATCACTTCCCTGATACAGGCCAAGATGTCATTGGCCTTCTTGGCCACTTGGGCACACTGCTGGCTCATATTCAGCTGCCTGTTGAACAACACTCCCACGTCCTTCTCTGCCAGGTAGGTTTCCAGGCACTCTTCCCCAAGCCTGTAGTGTTGCATGGCATTGTTTTGTCCCAAGTGAAGGGCTCGGCACTTGACTTTGTTGAACCCGATGTCATGGTCTCAGCCCATCGATCCAGCCTGTTCAGATCCCTCTGCAGATTAACACTCTGCCCAGCTTAATGTCATCCACGAGTTTACCAATGGTATGCTCAATCTCCTCATCCTCATCCGTAGATAAAGATATTGAACGGAACTGAACCAAACACTGAGCCTTTGGGAACTCTGCTTGTGACCGGCCTCCAACTGCATTTAACTCCATTTACCACCACTCTTTGGGTCTGACCAGCCAGCCAGTTTTGTACCCAGCAGAGGGTGTGTCTGTCCAGGCAAATGGCAGCTAGTTTCTCAAGCAGAATACTGTGAGAAACGGTGTGGAAGGCTTTACTAAAGTTCAGGTACTTAAGAGATTTCATCTTAATAGGAAAATGACATTGTCAACAATGGTCTTGATAACCGTGTTTACAGGTGGCCCTAAGGCTAATAATTGCAGACTTGAACTATGTCATGGAATTGACAATACATTATACATAAAAGTTTCATGGCTTCTGCCTGAGTCAGTACTCAGGCAATGGGTAAGGAATTGCTTCTTCAAACTCTTTTAAAATAGTTCTGAAAAATCTTTCTTGTCTTACTAGTCTGATTTTAATAAAGCAAGAGGTTAATTTAGGCTTTCTAGACCTATTTATAAGGTGTTGAGGAAATTCCCCACTCTGTTATTCTACTGTTTGCTGTATTTGTATCGTTAAGTTGTGCATGGCATGAATGTTCAGAGTTGTTAAAGTGTTGCTGTGGTTTGCGAAGTCCGAAGTCTGTTATGATTACACCTTAGTTTATAAAACTCTGATAACCCTCTTCCTAGAGACTGATTACTCTCCATTTCTGAGCTGTTACCTCGACAAAATTGTATGAAAATATCAAATTCTTTTGTGATTTTAGATGGTACTGATGCGGCAGGTTTTATTAATAGATCACTTCTGTAACATATGACTTAACCAGTGGCTGCATTGATAATTTGCCAGAGAAAACAAATTATTCTGACTTCCATAAAAGCAAACTAATTGCTGTTTAGCTATGTAGAAGACTTAAACTGTGTGTCCTAACAAAAAGTAATTTGACTTACTATGATAGTGTATTGAGTTTGTGGTAAGCAGTGTTGTCTGGATCAGGTGACCTGTACAGTTGGGGATTATTCTGCATTTTGTGAAAGGTTAGGGAAGTTGTCCTGAGCATCCTGTACACACTCTGAAACTATCATGCTTCTGTCCTTTGGATGAAATTCTGCAGTTTGCTTTTTGTTAAAAAACAAACAAACCAGCAATTGACAGAAAACTCACAAATGTGATTGAAGTAATACAGTAGCGTAGGTAGAATGTTCAGTAGGGAGGGAAAAATGAGCTTTAAGACACAGCTTGTCTGAGAAGTTCAAGAATTTACCTAAATTTCAGTGCTAATTGTAGTACCCATTACTTTTGCAGATGTGCTCCCACAGTTCTAGCTAATGTTAAAACAGCTTCTTAGAGGTCTGGGAAGCTTATCTTTTCTCACTGTTAAATTCCTTAGTGAAGCTTGGAAGAAGTTGGGCTGCAGGAACATGGTAAAGCACAAGGGGTATGCTATTGGTACAGACTACTTCCAGAATTTTGCTGAATTATATCAAAGGATGGTGCAAAATGTCTGTTTTATTGCAACAGTCACGCTTTCTGACACCATATGTTATTGAGTATGTATGAGATCGTGGATTGCCATGAGCCAATGCTCACGTACATTTTTCTGCTAGTCATAGCTCATCTTGGAGCACGTAGAGGATATGAAGTGACTTACATGTTGGAACCTGGTGTATACATCTGCCTTGAGCAGTGGATTTAAAGCAACATGCTTGTTATATTTTTTGATGCAAGATGATTGTTTGTTAATTCAAAGTATCTCTTTGTTGTGTGGTTTTACTTGGCTAACAATCTGAAAAGGCGTATTCTTTCTTAGTTCTTTTTGCTGTTAAGTATCTACTGAGTTTGTGTTCTCCCTACCCACAAGTCTAGTTAATGCTAGCTGTGAGAAGGCATGCATTGTCTTGTCACACTTTCTCACCCTTGAGCTCTAATTGCTTCCCAAATGATGCAACATGAACTTCCCCTTCAAGCTTTCCCTTCAGATATTCTTACTGGTACCTTTCTATATTCTCTGAAAATTAATAAATCTGCCAGAATATCCCCTTTCAAACAACATAAGCTCAGAGCATGAATTAAGCTTGCATCTATACAATTCACACTGAAGAATTTAGTAATTTATGAATGGTCTTATCATGTGCTGCTTACATCTTAAAAACAGATACTTAACATATGTTGAACCCATATATATTTGTTGGTAATTTTATATTAAAGTCCATATAAGAGTTCTTGTGAGTTATATAGTGAAGCATCTGCAGTCTACAAAAATAAAGCCATGTCAGAAGAATGAGACACCTGGGGAAAAAAAGTCCTTAATGTGATGTGTATGTTTGAATCGGTGTTCTGTGCCCAGAAGGCGAAGGCTGCACTCAATGGAGCGGATATCTATGCAGGATGCTGCACGCTAAAAATTGAATATGCAAGGGTAATGCTTGGACCTTCTCTTTTAATTTTACTAGAAAAATATATGTAATCGAGACTTAACCTTTTTCACTTTTACTCTGTTTGAACAGCCAACTCGACTTAATGTCATTAGAAACGACAATGATAGTTGGGACTACACTAAACCATATTTGGGCCGACGAGGTAGGTTTTCATATGTTACCGCTGTATTTGTTTGACAGTACTAATGAAAATCCTTTATATGTGGTCAGGCTGTATCACAGTAGTCATTTCTAAGCAAGCCAGTGCTGCTGAAGGCTGTGTTCACAAACCAGGAAGTTAACCCTGAGCCCTAGTGCCCCCTCTCTGCTGTGTGCTTGAGCCACTTAGTTCAACAAGGAGCCCACACCTGCAAGCACCTTCGCAGTTCTCAAGGACTTGCATTTCTCCAAGCAGCTCTCTCTCTTTGGAGGAGAGGAAACCTGGTACAGACTATTCCTTACAAACTACAAACTTGCACACTGCTTCTCCTTCGAAAGGACTCTCTTTCCCCTATGTTGGACAAGGCATTAAGAAGGATAGAGGACTTCAGCAGGCTGACTCTACACTTCATCATGCACTACATCGGCATCAGCAAAAAAACTCAAACAAACAAAAAACCCTCTGAAAAAAGCTCAGACTTGCAATTCACCTTGTCTGCATACTGCATGCACCACCACCACAAGTTTTTAAAGGAGGACATTTTCAGTACTTCAGATTTGTATGGGTTGAATAACATGATAGACTTGTACCCATTCTGTTCAAGGTTGTGTGTATGCTGGTCTTATTTCCCTTAAAATTACAACTGAAAAATTGAAAGCCTCCAAAATTAAGAAACTTTTTTGTTGATGTCATTGACATTGTAATCTTTTTATTGCTTGCTGTATGTGAGAGTTGTGTTAAGTCTTTAAACAATGTAAATATTGTCTAGTAGTAGGGAAATTTAATCCTTATCTATAGATAGTTGGAACCGAGCAGTGCAATATCAGATAGGTCCCCTCAGTTATATTTATAAGTATTGCAATAGGGAGATTCATTATTGGTACAGGCATCCTATCTCTTAAATACTCAACTGTAAAAATTACCAGAGCTTAACTCATGTTAGTGGAAACTATGACTATATATGTAAAGACAAAGTGCTGTGTAGCATAACTCCTGTAAAGTGTTTATTTAAAAAAAACCAAACAAACCCAACCTGTAACTATTGAGTGCAGTGTTAAGTAAATTATGTGCAATAATGTGTGCATTGTAAAGTTATAAAAGTGAAGACAGTGTGTTTTAAGATAATAGTATCTACTTATCAAAGGCTATATGAGAGCCAGGGCTTTGGCCATCTCAAGTGATATGCATTTTCAAAGTAATTCTGCAGAGACACTGAGCTGGTAAAACTGTTGTACAACTGAAAATTTAGAGCTTGAAATTTGAAAATGAAGTTCTTGTAAAAAGTTAACAAGGGAGCTACAGTATTGGTTGCAGCTTGTAGATTATGACTGTATCAGGATTCTAATTTTTTTTCCAAATTCCATATTTAAAAAGGATTTTGAAGAAACTCAATGGCAAGAAAAAAATCTGAAGGTTTGAATGTGAAAAAAAAAAAGGATGAATTTGACCATCATTGGAGTGTTTGGAGGCTGATTTGTAATGCTGTGCATCTGATTATGTTATGTAATTGGTCTGCAGATGGACATGGCTGCATGAACTAAATGTTCCCCAAGCTAGGGAAAACAGTGGAAAATGAAAACCTTAGGATAGGCATGGGTTGCTCTTTCTTGAGAACTCTCACTCTCCTCTTGCTTTACATCACTCTACTACACCTAAGAAAATAATTAGACTTGTATTTTATATATGTCTATTTACTGTGGCCCACACCTGTTTTATCTAGAAAGTGGGAATGTAAATTTTTGAATGAACACTGAAATGTACTAGAGCAATTTTGCCTATAAAGCAGTCCAGCAGTTCTTTTTTTGAGTAAGAGAGTGTTTGTATTTGTGCTTCTACTTACTCTTGCAGCAGTATTGTTTGGCTTTTGAATGTAATGTGACCTGAACTGTAGGGATCTGACTGCGCTAAACAAGGTCTCAGCCCAAAGGAATTTCATTCTGAGGACAGACATGCTAATGTATCCTTTCAGAATTTCATAGAATTTCATAAACACACACACACACAAACGCAAGTCTTGGGAAGGAAATGCCTTTTTTTTTTAAAAGAACTGTTGTTAGTTCTTTATGGTAACAAATTACAGACTCACCCATAGTATTTCTCCACTTAAGTAAACTGCCTAGAAACTGCCTGCTACTATGAGCCTGTATTGTATTAGATTGAACAGAAGAAGCCGTCTGACTTTTAGTATTCTACTTGCTTTTAGCCAGGAAGTTCAGACAGTAGTTTGGAGCATTTCTTTTGGTGGTAATACCAGCATACACAGTGACTCAAGGACCTAATTTAAAAACTAAACCAAAAAAACCCCAAATTAAACTAGATTATAAAGAATATTTCATTTCAGAATTATTATTTAATACAGATCAGTTCTCATTTTGCTTGTTTATGCAAGTTATTTACAGTAGCACAACTGAAGGACTTTGTTCAAGGAAAGAACAACTATGAGGCAGGGAGAGAGCAGTGAACTACATCATGAGGGGGAAATACTTGTCAAATTGTGTTCTCATAATTTTTTATTTGAAGAATACGGTCCTTTGCTATGTTACTGTGTGCCATTTCAAAGGATTTGGCTTCACAGATTAGAATTATAAACTTGATTTTTCTGAAAAGGGATTACTGCATACAGTTTAAATGCCTAAAATACATGATATGACTGCCCATTTGCTTTCTAGAGCCAAGTGCCAGAGCTGTTACCTGAAAAGGAAATGGAAAAACAGAACTTGACAAAAGTGATTGATCTTCTATATATTGGAAGGCATTCAGCACTGTTCTTTCTTCAGACTTTATTGCCAAAGCAAATATCTGAGTTGGAACCTATCCTCCAAATCCTGAGGAATAAGGGCATGTGTGTTTTCATTTCCCACTGTTGTGCTGTCTAATGCAAATAGTTCTTGTGTTTCAAGGGAAATACCTCCAGCTGCATTTGGTGGAGTTGCCATTTTCAGCAGTTGTACTTAAATTTCCTGGAAACTGTTTTACGCTGATAAATGTCTCGCCCAATCTTTTCAACATGGCTTTTTGAATTGTGAGAGATCAATTGTTGCTTACCACAAAGAAGTCTGGAATTTTAGATTTTCTTTGTCATGCAGCATAGGTCTGATTAGAAAATATAGCTTTGGCTGTGTTGCACTGCTTTCCTCCAGTAATGTAGACCCCTTGCTTAACTTTATATCCTAGAGAACTGGGTTTTTTTAAAGGATTGACTGTTGAGTAAGTGCATTATTCAGTGATGTTTTTCTTCAGTTTTCAAGTGCTACTGATAATGCAATAATGTACAATCCTTTCAGCACGCCCATAGATCTGTAGGTGTTCTGTAAATAATATATGTACACATGTAATGCTCTCTGTTTACTGATTATGAAACCATGTAATACAGGTTGTTGTTGGCTTATGCTGAAACTTCTTGAAAGAAGCCCACTTTGAAAATGTGTTGCTGTTGAAGCTAATATTATGATTCAGGTACTGTCTTTCAAAAGTACTGCATTTCAAATTTGTTTTAAGAAACGCATAGGTAAATCCTGCTGTATGATGTTTCCTATATTGATGTGTGGTGTCTGTTTAGGAAAACTATTGGGTATTTCCATAAACTTTAAATGTCTGCATCTCCTCATTGGCCACTGCCCCCAGTCAACTTAAGTACAATTTGTTATACAGATGGCAGTCTTTTAATTTTGGTGTCCCACAGCTACAACTTGTTTTTTTTAGACGTATAATGAATGAGAAGTAATAAAATTAACAAGGACTCAAGTTACTTTTTTTGCTTCTTAACTAGAAGTTTTATGTCTTAACTGGAAAAATGCAATATGTAGCTGTGCATACTAAACTGTTTTCTTTCCCTTCCCGCTTGTTAGACAGAGGGAAGGGCCGCCAGAGGCAAGCTATTTTGGGAGAGCACCCATCATCATTTAGACATGATGGTTATGGTAAGTAACATCCGATGACAGGTGATTATGATTTCTTTACATGTTATGTGGAATTCTAAATATTCGATCAATGCTTAACTGTGGATCCCTACAGCATGAGTAGTTTGCTATCGTGCTGCACATGCGGTGCTGTCAGTCCATGTAATGAAAATACTAGTGATTCACTTAAATCTATGTGCATTTATTGCCATGCCTCTTGCTTTCATGGGGAGCATGTGGCTCTACAAACTTGTTCCTTGGAAGAATGTTTGCTTTCAGTTGTCATCACCCTAGCAATGGATAGAAAATGATATCTGTGCTTGGAAAGACCTTCTAGAAAATGGCAACATAGCTGGATCAATGTTTTGATGCAACACAGAGCTCTTCTATGTTCTTGCATGCAGAGCTGTGAATTGTGGACTTTGCATTTCTTCTAATGTAGGTAATTCTGAAAAGGTGTACCTATGTGACTGTATAAGAATGATATGAAGTGCAGCAGTTGTTACCAATGGTATTTTTAACTGCTGATCTGCTGTCACTTTCACATGTTGAACCAAGACCTCAGGGTTGAGAAACTAATGTCCCCAGTTAGATGTGACTTTTGTAGTACTTAACTGTCAGATGCAGTGTGATTTGTCTTACTTCTTCCTTTGTAAATGTATTTATGATATTTTAAAATGTAGATTGATCTACCTACTCTTTCCAAAGGTTCTTCAAATCTCCAGAATTTCCAGGTTCCACTTTGTAGTCACTGATACACCCTTCTACCTTAAGTAATGTGGCTATCTCCTCCTGTGCCGCTGTCTTCCTCTCATTACTACTTTTTGCTGGGGTCAAAAAGGACAAAAGGTTCCTTTTGTACTTGGATTATGTGAATTTCGCATTACTTTTGTCTCAGAAGAACAGAGATCATCTCCTTGGTCTGTAATAACTGATACTTTCTGTAAACAGGAGTATTTCATACTAGTAATATTTCTTCATTTCAGGAAAATATATGTTTGTTTCAATGAAGCTTGTCACTTTACCTGCAGTGGAAAATATGACAGCTTGATTTTGTATTAATGCAGGGTTTTATGTATTCCTTTTTCTTCCAAATGAGGTGTTTGTAGCATGGCGGTCTTCTGACTTAGTCGCTTCGCTCTGGAAGAGAGCTGTGTCATCTCTTCTCTTGACCTCTGGTTCACTGCTTTTAATGTGTTTTCTCTACTTTGTAATATTCTTTCTTGGTGTCATGTAGCTCTGTAAGTAGGCACGGCGATATTGCTGAAGGTTTGTTTTAAATATTTGTTCTGATAGGTTTATGTTCAAATATTTTGTATGGTACAAGAAAGATGCTATTTTTATAATTGCTAAAATATCTTTTTTCACTTTTGTATGAAAACAATACTATGAAACAGCTCCTTCCTTTTTGTGTAGTGATGTAGGAAAATACTTGGAACATTAAAGGAAATAGAAGAAGGGTTTTTTGCTTGGTGGTTGGTTTGTTGTTTTTTTAATTGGGAAAAGAATTCATGGAAACTGCTGTAACGTTGTTCTTCCCCTCCATTAAATATGCATTACATTTGTGGGCTTTTATACATGATTAAGTAGTGAAACTTGTTTCAAACAGTATGAAAGTGTGGCCTTTCATCTCCCTAGGGTCACATGGTCCTTTGTTGCCTTTGCCGAGCCGTTACCGAATGGGATCTCGGGACACTCCAGAACTTGTGGCTTATCCGTTGCCCCAGGCATCCTCCTCTTACATGCATGGTGGAAATCCTTCTGGATCAGTTGTCATGGTTAGTGGGTTGCATCAGCTAAAGATGAACTGTTCAAGGGTCTTCAACTTGTTCTGCTTGTATGGAAACATTGAGAAGGTAAAGTATAATTTATTAGAAACTTGGACACTACTATAGGAATTTTAGTTGTTTCGAGAAAACCCTGGCTGAGATAATCTAAAGATACTTCTTAATAGCTTAAAAAACTTTTGGTTGGGCTGTTTGTTGCAGTGTCGTTTTTTTCCCTTATCTATCTTAGGTGAAATTTATGAAGACTATTCCGGGCACAGCACTAGTTGAAATGGGTGATGAGTATGCTGTGGAAAGAGCTGTCACACATCTAAACAATGTGAAGTTATTTGGGAAGAGACTTAATGTCTGGTAAATATGTTTTATCAGGTTAATAGTCTACCGGTAGGTAGAGGGAATGAGGTTGGAAAGGGGCAGTATCCCATGGTTCTGTTACCATTTTTGGAGTTATGATTTCCATTTTGCAACTGTTATTTATTTGTTACTGTTTGTAATTTTTTTTATTTATATTAATAACAGACAATCCATGTAATATCCATGTAAAAGCCCATATGCTTTAATAAACTGTATTCCCTAATGTATCATACCCATCCTTTCTACTTTTATTTAAGGAAGGTGTCAAATCCAGCTTGTCTTATTCTCCTATTTCACGTTGTTTCAAAGAGTTGTCACCTCTTTTCTCGTTAGATCAATAATCTGTAAGCGAAGTATGCAAGTCTTAACTAGTTAAGAAACTTGAACTGTATGTATCTCCTTAAATCCCAGTGTTTCCAAGCAGCATTCCGTAGTTCCAAGCCAGATATTTGAACTGGAGGATGGCACAAGTAGTTACAAGGATTTTGCAATGAGTAAGAATAATCGCTTCACTAGTGCTGGCCAAGCATCTAAGAACATAATCCAACCACCCTCTTGTGTGCTGCATTATTATAATGTCCCCTTGTGTGTAACGGAAGGAACATTTGTAAAGGTAGGCAGTTGAAATTACTTTGGGGCTCTGTCCTAACTTTACACTGTGCTACTGTTTAAAACAAATAACTAGGATAGTTAACAGCATAGTGATTGGAAGAGAACTGTTTTTTTAAATAGGTGTGTAGCCTCTCTATACAGAAGGTGCTGTATTTTCACAATTCTGGCTTTTTTCTCTCCCTTTTGTTTTGTTTTGGGTTTTTTTTATGTGATAAACATCATTTTAGAAATAAAGCTTAAAGTGTTTTTTTTGTGGAGGAAAACACTTACACAAAGCCAAATGTAGGGAAAGTTAGGACTAGAGTTGCAAAAGATTTGCTTACTCCCTGAGATAGTTACTCTAATGACTGCTAGGAAGTTTTGGAATGGAGAGACAAATGCACCTGGAACAGTTTTCACAGTTACGTCGTAAGTGAACTCTGGTTGCTTAAAACATGGAATTCTGGGCCTCACAAGTCAAGGCAGTGGCAAAACTGATGACAGTTCAGCAAGTTCTTTTTCAATTAATGAAATATTTTTTTTCAAGCTCTGTCTGAAAGTTATATATAGGCAGTGTGCTTATATGTACAACTTCTGAGCTACTGTATTGAAGTGGGAATGTCAGAAAGAAGTACTTTTTATGTTGTTTGAGGTAGTAGTGATATCAGTACTCTAACAATTTTTGTGCCTATATATCACGGGACTGCACAGATGAGCCTTGTTTTGCTTTCTAAAGAATGGTATTCTAAAGAATTACCAATCTAAACTAAACATATGTTTTAAAATAATAATTTGCCATAAATTCTGGGAAGCTTTCTTAAAGAGTTGGTATTTTCCTCTTTTTGTGTTTCTTCTAGTAACTTGGAATTTTTGCTTTTGTGTTTATATGCATGTTTACTGGAGTTTTACCTCTTGTTTTTGTGACAGTTATGTGAGGACCATGAAGTTCTCGGCTTTATTAAATACAAAGTGTTTGATCCAAAACGTAAGTAAACTTTGACCTGTTTGGGGCGCTATTTGAGTTCCAGTTTTAATAAGAGCATACACTGTCAGGAGATGTTACTGATCTGCTCCTTCCCCTTATTATTATTTCCCATTTTGACAGCTTCTGCCAAAACACTGTCCGGTCTTTTGGAATGGGAATGTAAGACAGATGCAGTGGAAGCTCTCACTGTACTTAATCACTACCAGATAAGAGTCCCAAGTAAGTAAATTTTACTGATCTTACTACTATACATTTTTTCTTGATACCTTTGTTGTTGATACTGCCTTTGTAAAAAGTGAGGCTTCAGCAGCTCAATCTGCAGCTAAAAACTGCATCATTCTTTTTATATGAATATATGCTGTATTTTCTATATATATATACAAATCTACATATATATACATATATATTAGTGTGCAAATATATGTATTACAGTATTTAATCTCAAGATTAGGTTCCAGTAGTTTCTATCTAAAAGGCAGTCTGTCTTCTTAGTTTTGAGTCAACGTATAAAACTCAAAATATGCTTTGCGACTTTGAAGTTATGGAAAGATGGAATAGAAAAATCAAACCTAATGGATAATGTCTTACTGAAGGTTTTTTTTCAAATTTTTTTTCACAATAAATGCAGAGAAATCTGTTGTATCTTTGGGCAGATGATTCTTTAAGCTACGCAGCTGACTGTTCTGAATTAACTGCTCCAGTAGTGGTTTCTCTTTCCAGTCAGAATTGCGAGGCCAAGCTGAGTTTAGCTCTATAGTAGTATCAGTGGAGAAGGAGTTCACCTGCTGAACAAGTACACAATAGCCAGGTCTGCACTGGACAATTAAGACAGTCTACAGGATTAAATGGAATTTTTCTGGGTATCCAAAGACATAGCCCAATCTCTAATAATTATTTTAAACTATGTTCTTTGAACTATTATGAATTTGTCTCCCTGTAAAGTGCTAACAGTTGAAATCTTCCCTATCCCTCTCCACCTCTTCTGTCCACCTTCTCAATAATGGACTGAGATTACCTCAGGAGCAGAATATTTTTTTAAGGTATTAATAACACGATATTCACAATTTCAGATTTATCTCAGTTTGGAGGGATGATAACAGCAGAAGAACCTATTCTTTCAACAAGGCAAACTAATGTATAATCAAATACAGCTATTGCGGGAAAAGATGGCATTTTAAAACAAGGACTGCTAGTTAAGACTTGCTGCAATAAGAATGTCCAAGGTTGGCTGAACCAGGATGACATCTTCCATTACCTGAGAGGCAAATGTGTGCTGCCATCTATGAGTCTTGGCAGCCTTTCCAGATAGAGGAGGGTTGTTTTATGCCTTGCTTTCTGGAGAAGTCTGAAGGGTGTGCGGGGCATCCTGCTGTTCTTTTCCCAGTCCTATAGAAATGCCACATTCCAAATCTTGACTTCCTTAAATGTCTGTGTGTTTTGTCTTTTGAAATTCCCTGTTAAATACTACTTTTACAAGTAGTTCAACTAGGAAGCAGCAATAATGGCAAAGTCTTTCTTGTACATTTGGAATTCTGTCTACATTCCCTTGTGACCAGATCCATCACTTTGTTTTTATGTCTAAAAAATGCTGGTAAGCTATCAGTAATGCCTGCTTACAGGTGTGTGGGCCACTGGTGGGGATAGGTGGGGACATGTGAGCCTTAAACTGAATTTGTCAGATTATGCAAGGTGATCTTGATCAGTAGGAGAGCTATGCTCAGTAAAATGCCCTGAGTATGTTGTATGTTGTCTCCTGACAGATGGCTCCAACCCTTACACCTTGAAGCTTTGCTTCTCTACTTCATCCCATTTATAGAGAAGAGGACAGCGTGTTAAGAGCTACAGTCCCCTTGATTTGCAAGTTTAAAACTACACTTCATTCACAAAGCTCTAAAGTGGTTGTTCTAATGTTGCCTTGTTTCAACTTAACTCTAATATCTTTTATGTTGTTTTATAATAAATAGATGTTCCTTCATAAAATACAAAACAGATTTTTTCTTTTTGCTTCTGAGAAGTACATGTAAGCTTACTACAAAATTTCTATTTCACTAGTGTAGTATCTTCAAATGTCTAAAGAAGCTCCAGTAGTATAAATAAGATAATTTTCTTCCGAAAGTGAAATATATTTGCATTTTCGATATTGTTAAAGAGTAGCAAGTATTTTTCCTATTGTAGTTTTAATTGGCAGATAGAAATATTACATCAGAATTTTAAATGTCAACTTGTTTTACAGTATGTTAAGTAGTGAAGTATGTTGCAATACTAAAGCTTGTATTTATAAAATGCTTTGATTGGGTTAATGTTGCACATATGGAATTTTTAGTAGTATAGACTTGATTTATAGTTCAAACAAAGCTAATGTAGAAAATTATGTACATGTGTATGCTGTGAATTCATACTTATTTAAAGTGGGTTTTGTTTTTTAAAAAACTTTTTTCCATTTGCGTTAGCATGATGCCGTCTATAGCTAGTCCCACCATAGGGGCCTTTTAAAAATTAAAATTGCAAGCCTGTATTAATGTGTTCATCCTCTTTGTCCGTAATTTAAAGTTAAGTCTTTGGTGTTCAACATACCCTCTTGACTACTTTTTCTGTTTTTTTAAATAGTGGTTATGACATACTAAATGGTAAAAGTTGGATATGTGAGAGGATTGATTGCCATAGGTGGTAAAAAATTGTTAAAACAAAAAGCATGCTGCACCATGCTTTCTCATACCTGGACAGTTAGTTTTACATCTTCTTTTGTGTGATTATCTTATACATCTGTTATGACCATGAATGAGTTCATAAGCTAAATAGACTTGGCTTGCCACTGTCTTAAACTGAGGTAAACTTAGTGGGATTCAGGTAACAAAACTAATTACATGATGTTAAATTAATGAGTGAAATCTTTCACTTTGTGGAAGGGGGAAGATTTAGATCAGACATTAGGAAGAAATTCTTCACCATGAGGATGGTGAGGCACTGACACAGGTTGCCCAGGGAAGTTGTGGATGTCCCCTCCCTGGAAGTGTTCAAGGCCAGGCTGGATTGGGCCTTGAGCAGCCTCATCTGGTGGGAGGTGTCTGTACCATAGTAGTGGAGCTGGAACTAGATGATCTATAGGGTCCCTTCCAACCCAAACCATTCTCTGATTCTATGAATACTTTCCATCTGTTTCAGGATACAAACCTCATGTTCACAGCGAAGTGTGACCCTGCACTTCTTGGTTTCTCTGGCCCAGGCTATAACACAGCATTTGTGTTTGTGTTTCTTTAACCTGCCCCTGCCATTACTTCCAGCATCTGCATCTTTGATGACCTTGTCATTGCAAAAAAACAAAGGGAGCTCTTCCTTTCTGTTTCCCAAAGCTTCCAAACAAACTTTGTTCAAACAAGCTGTCTGGTTTCTGCACATTTTGAAATCTCCTAAGAACTAGAACAGAGATGGAGGTGCAGGGACAGCAGAAGCTAATCTTACTCTTTTAGATTGACAGGAAGGAGTGAGATTGAGAGCTTGAGCTTGACAGCAAGCCTCCATTTCTTATTCCTGAAAACAGGCTCAACTTTCCAGGCCTTTGCTTTGTAGACCTTTCTGGAGAACACTCTGCTAAGGATAAACCTTTCATACTGAGGACAGAGTAGTTCAGAAATCTGATGACATGAGTTCATCTGTGGTATGTTCCAAGGGGACTGTTGATTCTTTCTTGTAGCATGCTGCCATCCCCATCAGCCTTGGCAGGAGACCTACCAACAAGAAGCTGCTCACAGCTGACTGATGTCTGATGTTTGAGAGGGGCTCATCTTTAAGGAATTCAGAGGACCAGAGACCCTCCCCTATCAGGACAGGCTGAGAGAGCTGGGGTTGTTCAGCCTAGAGAAGAAAAGGCTCCAGGGAGACCTTAGAGTGGCCTCCCAGTACTTAAATGGGGCCTAAGGGAAAGTTGAAGATGGGCTCTTTCTCAGGGAGTGCAGTGATAGGATGAGGGGTAGCAGTTTTAAGCTGAAAGAGGGGAGATTTAGATGAGATATTGGAAATAATTTTTTTCCTGTGAGGGTGGTGAGGCACTGGCACAGGTTGCCTAGAGAAGTTGTGGATGCCCCGTCCTTGGAGGTGTCCAAGGCCAGGTTGGATGAGGTGTTGAGCAACCTGATCCAGTGGATGGTGTCCCTGACCATGCAGAGGCATTGGAACTGGATGATCTTTAAGGTCCCTTCCAACCCAAGCCATTCTATGATTTTATGATTTAAACTGCTTTAGAAGCAGTCACTTTCCATGTGGAGCTGCTTTTAAGCCATTTTGAAAGCACTTACACTGCTTCTGTTTTGTATTCCTCTCGAGGTGCTGATATTCCCCATTTTCCCAGTCATTGTGTGACTGCCTTATTGGGGTTCAGTTTGGGAACACTGTGTTCAAGCCTGGTTTAACACAGATTTGAGATTCTCGTGAGGCAAATAAAGGTGCATCCACACCAAGCAAACAGAAACGTGAAAAAAAGAGTTTTTCTTTAATGAGCAAGGAACAAAACTATGGCATGTTTGAACGTTTCAGTAAATAAGGAAAAGGGGAACAGAAGAGGAAGGATAGAGAGGAAAAGATACACGATCAGTCAGGAGTGCTTCAGGGTGGAAATCAGGGCCAGAGACAGGACAATGCCTCACCCCGGTAGAAGTTGCTTCTTACCAGCAACTCCCCTTAGGCATCACCTTCCATCCAGTTATCAGTTTCTTCAGTCATTAGTGTGGCGGTCTGGATGGCAGACCTGACAATGTCCCATCTTTAGGTGTTTGAGGCAAACCTGCTTATGTTTCCTTACATGCCTGTGCCTTTTCCTGGCCTGCTTCCTATTAAACACCATGAAATCCATGCTCCCCACATTGTTGTCCTCTTCTGTGCCTGATTTGAGTTGTGTATGAGGTTTGAGCTTAGGTCTGGCACGTGGGATGTTAGCTCCTTAACTAAAGTGAGCGGCTGTCTGCCCTAACACAGCAGAGCCCTATTTTCACTAGTAGCTCAGAAACTTGTCCACACTTGTCCTTGCAGCTCGGTGAGGAGTCTCTTTACCTTTTGCAAAACAGAATGCCAGTTAACCCTGAATCAAGTTTGTAGCTAGGAGTATGCAACACAGAGATCACACTGATAACCACTGCATTTTGCTTTGTGCCCTTTCCAAGTACAGACCAAGTTTTACTGCTGAGATCTGAGGAAATGGCGGTTGGAGTAACAGACTCTCTGCACCTGGGAGATACTGTTCTTATCTGCTCTGTTAACAGGGAACTGACCAAAGGAGCGAAAGAAACATGAGCCCACCTTTGGCTCCTGGTCATGCCAGCATCACAGAATAATCACAGATGTCTGTACTGCTGGCCTGTAAAGCAGAGAAGCTTTCAGAGCAAGGCTGGTTGATTTTTCATAGACAGGTGTCTGGTAGATAGATTGCTGTAAAAAGAAATCTCTTCATGCTATTTGGACACCTTTGGGCTCAGTACAAAGTAGCTCTGTGTACCTTGCTTGCACATGATGAATGCATGAGGCCCAAGATCTTTGTCTTGTATCTTGCTTGTTCTTCCTGGTTTACTAGTGAAGTTGTGAAAGGGAGCAGCTTGTTTCGCCTTGGGAACTGCATTGGTCCTCACAGGCACAGCCAAAGTGCCTGCCCTTGTCCTCACACAAGTCCACACCTCACAGGGTAATGAATGGGCAGGGAGGGTTCTAAGTGGGTCCTGTTCATGACCAAGCACCTGCAGTTCTGCTCATGTTTGGCTTCTGCAACATTTTAACTGATTTGCCTCTCTGGACCAAACACCTGATCATCAGAAATGCTTCTGAGCAGCTGCTCCTTGACGTTTGTTTTGTCAATTGAAGCAGGAATCTTACTAAAAGTAGCAGGCATAGATTTATTTTTTTAAATTATTGTTTCCTCTGTGTGTGCAGCTCTTGCATTCCCTCTCTGCCTCTGGCGGGCTGAGCTAACAGGGAGCCTTTCCTGACTAGCAGCAAAGGTGGGCCACCGCTTCTCAGGGCTAAGGGTGACTTGCTACAAGGCGAGTGGCTGACACTTGTCTTCTTGCTGAGTGCATTCATGCAACCTGAAGCTAGAGCAAGGAGGGCATTGTATTCAGAAGTGCTCAGCATGTAATTAAACTTTGGCAAGAACTGATCTTGGGCTGAAATTCACTGAAATAAAGACAATTTGACCTAGAGATCATCAGGCAATGGACAATGAATTCAGCCTGCAAGAAACAGCATCCACCTGGATGCTGACTCTGAATTACTTTCCATCTCCAGAGTCCCATGAGGCCTGGGAAATTAATCGGATTTGTTTCTCTTTCGTGACTGCTTGCAGTGTGATCCTCTGTTGCACTGCACCTGGCCAGGGCTGACCTAGCCACAATTTACACCAGCCTAAAACAGGACCTTTTCTGCACAGAGGATAGCATACGGTTAATCTGAATTATGTAAAACTGCTGCTGTAAAGTGGATTGGTGAAACTGCTTTAAGCCCCTTTGAGGGCACAATTCCAGACTGAAAGAAGTGAAGTCTTAACGCAGGCTACTCGAGCTCTGAAAAGGCACGTATAAGTAAGGTGTGATGCCCATTGGCAACTCCCCTTGAAACACCAATTTGAATTTAACTTAAGAGAGTGACCCTTAATATTCTGCTGTTGTTGTAACAAGCTAGTTTTTTTCCTAGGGAAAGTTGCAGAGCAAAAATGAGCAAGTCCTGTCTTAGTGCCCCTGGAAACACATCAGAAGGACAATTCTAGCCTAGTAATAAAGTTACTGTCTGTGCATTGCCAAAAGTGCACTTGCAGTGTCCATGTGGATCCTTCAGTGTTACCTACTCCCTGTCTTTTCCCAACTGTGCACATGCTGCATCTCCTTAACCTTCGTTGCTCAAGGAACCACAAATACTATGCCTCTTTTGGCGCCTTTGTACCAGTCTCGCCTGGGCACCTGCTGCACTGTGCTGGGACTTGTATAGCCTTTCCCACTTGCCCTTGGGGCTTTTCACTGCACCAGTTGCAGCCTAGATTGTCTTCTGGCATGTCTGTTCTCTTGTGCTCAAGCCCCTCTTGTGCAGCAGATGGAAGATGCACAGAATAACCTGTGGGTTCCCCAGGGGAGCAAATGGCCCAACTTCTGGCAGCTGTGAGTCAGCAGGCTTCTTCCTGCTGGGTAGAAAATCAGGGACAACTCGATCGATTGTACTTTTGGAGCTTGTGCCCAGGAGAATTAGGACATGGAAACCACACTTTTTGTTTCTCTATTAGTGTCTCGGGTGGACAAGCCAGGCTTTGGGTCCTTCTACTGCTGGGGGCAGGAGCTGATGGGGAAATAGGTCCTGCTGTTCCCTCCCCTCTGGGGCAGTGCTGGCAGGGAGAGTTGAGCAGGGCCTGTCTTGCTGGCAGGAGACAGCAGGTGGCAGCAAGAAATTCGGGTTCCTTTGCTCAGAGTTCAGCGCCAGGGACTGGATGTGTTGACTTCTCCTTGGCACTTCACCTGAGGACAGGGTTCTGCAGCCCAGTGCTGGCTGTTGAACTAGGAACAGTGAAATCTTACACAAACTCTATTTAAATAGATTTTACATGCTTTTGGTTTGTGCTTGTAGGCTGTTTGAGGTCACAGGATGCTCTCCTGCAGCATCTATACTGTGTCACCAGCAGGGATGTACAAAGCTAGGCGTGCAAAAAAGTATTCTCGGATGCTTGAGTTTGGGCTCTTACTCACCAGGATGGTCACTCCGGCTCCTGCAGGGCAATTTGCAGACGTATCTGTGAGTTAGGAGAAGGACTGTGTAGAGCATTCCAAAGGCAGCAAGTGTGTATGTTGCTGAACATAGCTATGCTTTGGAGGGGTTGATGTGTTTGATTGTTTTTGAGAAACCCATACTTGCCTTGGGAACCCTCTTGTGTTACCCAGAAACATCAGAGTTGGAAAACTTGATGTCTGAGTCTCTCCTGCAGTCTTGTCTGCTCTAATGTGTGAGCCAAGACATCTCCTAAGAGCAACATTGCAAAAGAGTTCCATTGGGTCACCCAGAAACCTGGATTTGATTCCACTTGTGTAAGCAGTTTAATCTGTTGGGCAAGTGAGGGTATTTCATCCCTTTTCCTCACGGGAGCTGATGTGCTTCTGAACATGTGCAAATGCCCTTGATACTTCAATAACAATGAATAAACAGCAGCCTGGCTTAGGAAGAACAGATCTTGCAAGATGAATGAGATTGCTTCCACTGGGAGCAGAATGGAAAAGGATCCAAAAACCACAGGCATGTGCTGTGCATAGAATGACCCAGGACCACTGAGGAGTCTTTGTTAAATAAAATGCCAAGAGGTGCATTAGGCATGAAAAAACAGGTGTTGCTGTGGCACAGGTGGAGCATAGAATAGTTCGAGGTACCCTGTAGGGCAAGCCTCAAAAGGCTTTCAAAAGGGATGCAGCGAGCCTGCACATTTACTTGGAGGGAGTGGAACTGGATCCCCATTCTCTTTCCCCCGGTTTTCCTCCATGCTCTGCCTGTCCTGCTCATCATGGTGGGAGCACCTAGGAAATAATGGCAGAGGTGGAGTTGTGTCTGGCTCCTGTGCTGACTGTCAGATTATCCTGCTTCTGACGTATCCTGTAGGTGCTGTCTGGAGCTCACCTGCATGCAAGGAGCAGTAAGCCCTGCCTGCCTGCCTAATGTGCTCTCTGTTTTTTTCAAAGAGACTTGTGTCATTATGATGGGCTGCAGAAGTAGATGAGGGTGAGGGAGAAGCAGTACCACTGTTAGAGACTCCTTTGGGCCAGATCCAGAGCCTGGTAAAGGCTTGGCCCCACCACCAGTGTGCTGTCAAGCTCTGGCTGTTCTCTGGATTCCCCAGCATTATCTTCACTCCTGGCAAAGAACAGGACTACCTTCACACTTGGAGCCAGATCACTTATACCCAAAAGAAAACAGTTGTTCTGATACAAAATAAACCATAATGGCTATTTTAGGGGGATTTCCATGTTCTTTTTGTTTTCCATCCTCATTACATGTAACAAAAATTGGCTTTAAACAGGGTTTCAGCACAGTGGGAAGCAGGTGCATAGTGCAGTGAGTAACTGAGCCCATTGGAAAGCTTTTCCTTCGCACTCCCCCCTTGGTTTCAGCCTAGACTCACTCCTGCTCTGCTTTCCTTCTCAATTCACTCTTTGTTAGTTTTCCTTTTGATTCTTCCTCCTTTGAGCCAGAGTCAGTCTTTTCAGCTTTTAACCTTGGCTGTGGATTTTGTAACTCTCAGGGGAAAAGAAGAAACAACCTTGATGTAGCATTTCTGGCACCCCAAGGCTTCTGGGTCCCAAAAGCCTCTTGCACAAACTGCCCTAGTGCTCTGGGGCTGTGCTCTGTGCTGACGTTACCACCACACTGGGGACAGGGGCGAACAGAAAGTACAGGTCAGCTACCAGCATCTCCACTCTCCAGGCCCTTATTCGACAGAGACCTTTGTCCTGCTGGCCTGGGTGAGACATAGGGCCTGGGGCCTCAACGTATTCTGTGCCAGACACCCCCAACAGTTGTGGCTAAGTGAATGCCCCCTGCTGTGCAATGTGATTGGTTGTCTTTAAGGGTTAAAGCCTTGCTGGGTCAGTGTTATCAGACAAAAGCAACTGTGAGCTCCTGCCCTTTGAGCAGGGTAGAAACTCCTTCCCACTGGCAGCTGGAGGAGCAGTCTGGTAAACACAGCCATGTGAATATGTGATAAGGGAGCACTTGGACCCAGACACATTACATGGGCAAATGCTTTGCCCAGATCTGTTCGATACCATGCAGCATGGTGAGCATGCTGCAACCCCAACCTCAGCCTGACCCCTCCAGCGTGACCCCAAGCTACTTCCCTTAGGGGCTGGCTGCCAACTCTAGTTTGCGGTGGAGGCAAAGTGCAAAGGTGTCTTTTGCATCATGATGCAGGGGGTGAGGGCCAGGCAGGGGCTGTCTCTGCCAGCCAGACCAAGGAGCATGATGGGATGCTGTACCACTGACTCGCTTGCAGGAAAACCAGGCATAGCCATGGAAGCTCCAGCCACAGTGGGTGTGTTCCTGTAGGGTTACTACATTCAAATGGTGTCTTTGCTAAGCTTGGCTCTTTTCAGAAGCTGATCCAAGTCAGAGACTCTGCTGCCCGGGTAGAGCAGCACTCTCACATCCCAGGAAGGCTGTGCAGCCCCAGCCCACCCACCATCAGCAGCACACCAGGATACAGCCCAAGCTTGTTTTGTGCTGCAAAGCACCAGGCATGTACACAAGGCTTTTAAGATCCAAGAACCAGCTTCAAAGCAATTCCACATTGTCTATAAATGAAGAGGGCTGGCTCTGCAAAATCAAAATATTCCTAACAAGCCAAGCTGCTTCCTCCAGCTGTGATTTGACTCACCCAAGGGAACGGCAGTGTTTTCTGCATTAGAGGCCCAGCTTACCTCTCAGTGAAAGCACTGACAGCTTGTGCCACCTGTTCATAAGGCAGCTTTGGAGTTAATTGTTGATGCAACTTATTTAAAATAGATTCATTCATTCTTGTGTTCTTTTCTTCCCTGCCAAAGAAATCAGTAAGACGTGGCTTCAGGTGAGCTTTGATTGCTGGTTGCTGTTGCAGGGTGCAGATGGGTCAGGCACGGCAGTAACTCAAGGGCTAAGCATCGCTCTGTGCTGCCTGCTGGGCGTTACAGGAATATCCCTATGCCTTGCTGCCTGTGACCTCCCAGCACTGCCACACGCACACCTCAGGCTCAGTACTGCAGCACCCCGCTCCTCAGGGAGCATCACACCTCAGTAGCCTACTGGTTAATGGTCAGATTTAATTATATTGCAGTAGCTCGCTCCCCTGCTCAATGGTAGAGAGATTCACAGATTCTAGATGTTTGGTTTTCTAATCTTGCCCTTCGAACCTACTTTTGTTGTGGCTGTTGGTAAACTGTGTGCTCCTGAGCTCAGGCTGCTCAAAATCCTCTATGGACTGTTGCATCCCTGAGCAGGTACATTTTTTAGGTTGTACAAGAGCAGTGTTTCATATAAGTTGGCATGTGTGGCTGAAGGCAGGAGGTTGATTTCAATTCAGTTTGGTGTAGAATTGCCAATTTATCATGGACTTGTAGAAGTGCTGGTGGTAAGGGGCCTATGGAGGTCTCTGATCCAGACAACCCTTGGAGCAGGACTGTTACCAATGCCAGGTCAGAGCAGCTGGGGCCCTGGCAGAGCTAAGGCTGGAACTCTTCCAAGGATGAAGCCCCCTTCTGGGAAAGGTGTGATTACCTGAACCAGCCAGGCTGCTATCTCTGCCTCTTGCTTCATGTTGTATTGTAGTCACCTACAAGAAAGACTTTAGGTCCATCCTCCCTTGCCTTCCAAGTCATAGAATCATAAAATGGTTTGAGTCAGAAGGGACCTTAAACATAATCCAGTTCCAACTCCCCTGCCATGGGCAGGGACACATTCTACTAGTCAGGTTGTGCAAAGCTTCATCCAACCTGACCTTGAACACCTCCAGGGATGGGGCAGCCAAGACTTCTCCGGGCAACCTGTGCCAGTCCCTCACCACCCTCATCTGAAAAAAATTCTTCCTAATATCTCATCTAAATCTCCCCTCTTTCAGCTTGAAACCATTACGCCTTGTCCTATCTCTGTGCTCCCTCATGAAGAGCCCCTCCCCAGCTTTTCTGTAGCCCTGTTTAAGTAGTGGAAGGCTGATATAAGGTCTCTCCAGAGCCTTTTATTCTCTAGGCTGAACAACTCGTAACTCTCTCAGCCTGTCCTCATATAGGAGGTGCTTGAGCCCTTGGATCGTCCTCATGGCTTTCCTCTAGAATCTCTAACAAATCTGTGTCCTTCCTGTGCTGAGGACTCCACAACTACATGCAGTACTTCAGATAAGATCTCACGAGAGCAGAGTAGAGGGGCAGAATCCCCTCCCTTGGCCTGCTGGTCACATTCCTTTTGATGCAGCTCAGGATATGGTTGGCTTCCTGGGCTGCAAGTGCACACACCGCTGGCTTATTTTGAGCTTCTCACCCACCACCACCCTGAAGTCCTTCACTTCAAGGCTTCTCTCAACTTATACTCTGCCCAGCCTGTAATTGTGCTTGGATTTGCCCCAGCCCAGGTGCGCTTGGCCTTGTTGAACTTCATGAAGTTCACACAGGCCCATCTCTCAAGCCTGTCAAGGTCCCTCTGGATGGCATCCCTTCCCTCCAGCGTGTTGACCGCAACACACAGTTTGGTGTCGTCGGCGAATTTGCTGAGGGTGCCCTCAATCCCACTGTCTCTGTTTGCGAGAAAGATGTTAAACATCACTGGTCCTCATACTGATCTCCTCAAAATGCCACTTTGTGCTGGTCTCCACTTGGACACTGAGCCATTGACCACAACTCTTTGAGTGGGACCATCCAAACAATTCCTTGTCCACAGAATGGTCCATCCATCAAATCCATGTATATCCAATATAGAAACAAGAATGTGATGTGTTAAATGTTTTGCACAGGTCCAGGTAGGTGATGTCAGTTACTCTTCCCTTTTCCACCAATGCTGTAGCAACACTGCAGATGGCCAACAAATTTGTCAGGCATGATTTGCCCTTAGTGAAGCCAAGTTGGCAGTCACCCATCACCTCCTAATTTTCCATGTGTCCCGGCAGAGTTTCCAGGGGGATCTGTTCCATGATCACAGAGATGAAACTGACCAGCCTGCAGTTCCCCAAGTCTTCTGTTTTTCCCTTTTTAAAAATGGGAGTTAGGTTTCACCTTTTTCAGTCAGTAGGAACTTCACCAAACTGCCACAAATTCTCAAATATGGTGGATAGTAGCTTAGCAACTCCGTCAGTTCCCTCAGTATTCATGGATGCATCTCATTGGGCCCCATGGACTTGTGCACCTTTAGGTTCCTTAGATGATCTTGCACCGGATTGTCACCTACAGCGGGCAGTTCTTCAATCTCTCAGTCCCTGCCTTTGCCTTCTGCATCTTGGACAGTGTGACTTGAGTCCTTGTTAGTGAAGACTGAGGCCAAAAAAGTCATTGAGTACCACAGCTTTCTCCATATCCTGGATAGGCAGGTCTCCCCTTTCCTGCCGCTGTTCCACGTTCTCCTTAGTCTTTCTTTTATCACTGATGTACCTAACTTGTTGCCGTTAACATCCTTGGCCAGATGTAATTCTATTAGGGCTTTAGCTTTCCTAACCTGATCCTGACTTCCTCTTTATTGGGATGCATCACTCCTGAGCTTGGAGGAGGTGATCCTTTAATATTAACCAGCTTTCTTGGGCCCCTCTCCCGTCCAGGGCTTTATCCCATGGTACTCCACCGAGCAGATCCACAAAGAGGCCAAAGTCTGTTCTCCTGAAGTCCAGGGCATTGAGCTTGCTGTGCACCCTCCTTGCTGCCCTAAGGATCTTGAAATCCACCATTTCATGGTCACTGCAGCCAAGGCTTCCCTTAGGTTTCACAGTCCCCACCAACCCTTCCTTGCTGGTGAGAACAAGGTCCAGCTTAGCTCCTCTCCTTATCATCTCTTTTATCACTTGGAGGAGGAAGTTATCATCAATGCACTCCAGGAACTTTATGGATTGCTTATGCCCCACTCTGTTGCCTTCCAACAAATATTGGGGTTGTTGATGTCCCCCATGAGGATCAGGGGTTGTGAATGCAAGGCTGCACCTATCTGTCTATAGAGGGCTTCATCCACTCGCTCTTCTTTGTCCAGTGCCATGTAGCATACCTGCACTATGGTAGATTAGTCATGGTAGACTTCTGCTAAATCAACCCAACCACCTCTCCTTCTCAACTGAACAAGCCAGCTGTCTCCACCTCTCCCCGCAGACAGTGTCTTGCTGATCTCAACCAGCCTGGTGGCCCTGCTGAGTCCTCTCCCACTTCCCAGCAGATCCATACTCATTCTGGAGGGGCTGTTAACAGCCATGGAGACCTGCTGAAGGGTGGTGCTTAGAGCCAGGGCAGGCTGAAGTCAAGCTCAAAACCCAAATTCCTTGTTGTGTTTGCTCCAATAGGAGAACCTTGTTTTGATTGATTTCTGAATGAGATGGTGCTGAACCAGCTGACATGTGTCCAGCAGTGTAAGCAAGGCCTGCCCATGCCTGTCTCCTTGCAACATTGCAGTGTCCTTCTGATGGCAACAGGCCACTGCCCTGAACTGTTTCTTCTCCTCAGTCATGTGAAGGAGAATCTTCCTGGGAGAAACACAGTTTGGGGACATTACCAGCACCAGCTGATATGTCCCAGGCTATGTGTGGCTCTCCAGAGCAGTGGGCTCCTCTCCACTGCCTCCTGGGAGCTGCTCACCCCTGCTGCGGCAGGTCCAAGGGGCTTAGCTGCTCCCAGACCCCTGAAGCAGTTTGGCAGTTTGGCTGGATGGCAGGGAAGCTGGTGGAGCTGGCCTCCCTGCCCAAGGCCAGCTCATCCATCTTCACCTTGCCAGACCAGCTCATCCTGATGTGGAGAGGCAAATGTGCTTTATTTAGAAGGATTCTGGGGTGCAGTGGGGTTTTTCAGGGTCAGCCTGGGCATTTCAGTAGGGTCTGTGCTCCACATTTGAGCCATTGGTGGGGCATTAGGCTCCCTCCTCTTCTCCCCTCCGAGGGACTGGGATGTGCTGGGTGGCCCCTTCCTGCCCAGAGCTACCCAGTCCCCGCTGATCACACCTCTCTGAGGGATGGTGTCAGATGCCCAAGGCTGCTCCCCCAGGGCCTGAAAGATTAGACTGGAGGTTTTCTGGGTGGGAGATGTCCCAGGGCTGAGGTCAGGGACAGAAATGTAACGTCTGCCCAGTTCTGTTATACAATCCGCTGTTAAATAATCACTTAGGGTCACTGCTCCTGCCAGGTGGCAGCGGCTGGCAGTGGGGCTGCGTATGAAACAGGCTGTGCTTTGCAGAACTGCTGCCCCCCAGATGAAATGAAGAAGGGAGAGCAATTACATGCTTTTCAGGCAGTCCCTCACTGAAAGCCATCCTAGTGGCTGCCTTGCGGTTCCTTGTTGCAAGACGCTTTTTGGTGATGGAGGCACCAGCCTCACAAGGGCACAACCTATTTGTGAAGCCAGTGGTCCAATGTTTGCAATGGGAATGTGGCTTTGGCCACTGTGAGAAAAGGCTGGTGTTTATCTGTGGGGTGCTGTAGCTCAAAAGGCACGAGCAAGGAGCCATGCCTGTCTCACTGACTTGTTTGTTCTCCACTGGGTCCGGCCAAGGTGGAGACCCAGCATCCATCCAGCACAGCTCTGTGTCCTCCAGTTCCATGGCTGCTCTCCACATTTCATAAAACTGCAGTGGAGCAAAAGCTCGGGCTGTGCCAGGGAGCCCCCGTGCAGCGGCTACCAGCACATGGGGCCAGTGCCACAGTCACAGTCACAGGCACTAATTTTGGGAGGTACTGCCCATCTGGGATTGGCACCCATTTAACAGCACTGCATTAATTATTTTGAAGGTGCTATAGGACAAAGTAGCTGAAACAGGCACGTGGAGGACATCTGGAAACCTGTGGGAAGGGCTAGTGATGATCCATGCTGGCTGCAAATGAGCAGTTGTTTGAGGGAGCTGCATGATTTGTCTTAGCAAATATAGGCCAAGTCCAGAAAAAGAAATGATGATGAGGAAAGCTCCCAAAAGCTCCCTGAAGCAAGGCTGAGAAGCAGCCACACTGCTCTCAGAGCCCAAGCCTCGTCCTGGGGTTGCCATCCTTGAGCATGCATTTACAGCTAGCTAGCCTATTTTTGGTGGAAAATTTCATCCTACTAAGGGTTTTAGGCAGGTGGCCATGCTCCCCTGAGGGAGAGCAGTTCAATACCAGCAACAAACTGGTGCAAGTTCCTGTTGTTTCGAACTGAGAGGGTGGGTAGGAAATAGAAATGCTGATGGACGGCTGGACATCATTGAGGAAACTCAAGTTATACCTTGTTTGTGTTTCTGCACACACACATTGCCCTCCCCCAAATGCTGTGCTGGCAAAGCAGGGCATCAGTGTGGCTCTGTGGTGGTGGAAGAAAGATGCTCTAGGCTTTTCAATTTTGCTCAAGTGTCTTGCCACACAGAGCTCAGGGTACCACAGATGGTGAGGCTATGCCAAGAGCCAGTCTAGCAGGCAGAGGCCAGTGCTAGTATGGGAGCACTTAAGGCCTGGAGTGATGTGAAGCCTCTTGTGCACCTGCCAAACATCCCTCAGCCAGCATGACAGCTGCCTGGCAGCCCTGGTGCTCCTCTCCTCCCAAAGTGCAGCTCACACAGGTGGTGAGAGTCATGAGCCAGGTCTCTTCCAGTTCCTTCTCGCTCCCTGAGGCTGCTCCAGGGTAATGGGGACCCCAGGCTGCCCTTGAGAGCCTTGAGTAAGACTGGTGGGGCTGGGGTGAGACACCAGCACTGCCAGATCACTTGCACATAGGTGCAGCTCACCTATCCCAGACCACAAGTTGCCCTGCTCTTCTCATACAGTTAATTGCTCAACCCCCAAAATGCTGCAGATCCGTGACACCAAGCCTGTCCCTTGCCAACAAGATTTTCAGTGCCCAGCTTTCTGTAATCCGGGGAGGCATTCTAGCTCAATGCAGCTATTTTGTTATTTAATCCTGCTTGATTTTCCTTAACACCTTCCCAAATGTTTTAAGCTATCCTTTGTGATGCTCATCCACTGTTTAATCTGAGATCAAATGATTATATCTTAATCACTGGATCTCAAATTAATTTGCCTTTGGTTTGGGCAGCTAACCCTCCAGCCCTCTGCTACATCCAGGCTGCATGTATCCAGGGCAAGCAGAATCAGGAAAGGAGTAACATGCCTTCTCCCACTCTTTCTCTTGCTATTTCTTTCTTTCTAGCAAGTTAACATTACTTGAGGCACACAAAATAAATTAACCCCCTGATTAATATTTCCAAATAATTTTATGTTTTTCCTTATGATGAGCTACAGGAGCCTTCTTTTGTCAAACCACCTAAATGCAATCAAAGCCAGTGCAATACTATCCTTTTTGTGGCTGACTGGGTGCAGAGTAAGATGACGTGGAATGAGTGTACAGAAGAGTACCTGAATCCATTCTACAGTATTCACAGAGGAGCCAGCTATGCTTTTGATGAACAGTCCTCAGCAGCAGCCTGGCACTGTACTTTTCCCACTTCACTTTGGTGGCATCAGAGTGGCTGCCTTTATTTTGACGCACTCGCCTGGCACCCAGGAGTATGTTTCTCAGCTCACCAAGGGGAGACCTGCAGGTGCTGAAACTGGAGTCAGTGGAGCAGCCCCTGGTGATGAGGAGCAGGCTGGAGCTGGTGGGTACCAGCCCCTGTGACCATGCCTTCCCCACATTCCTCTGCCTTTCCCACGCACTCTTCTGTCACACAGAGAGGTCTTGGGGCAGGAGAACCTCTGAATGGGACAGGCACAAATCCAAAGACTGAAAGGTTGCTGATCTCAGACCCATGCTATAGGTGCTGCTAAAACGTGGCTTCTTATTTCATTGTGACCGCCCATGGCTACACTGCAGGGTCCCTGCACAGATGCAAAGAGGCTTAGAGAAAGATTAAACACCATTTTTCTAGAGTGCGTTTCTGGATTTTATTGAGAGCAGATTAAATGTAATTAAATTCACATGTTAATCCAGACAGACTAAATGGCACATTCTGCTTTGTTTCCTTGGCTTGGCTCAGAAGCCAGTCTGAACCTGTAAATGCAGGTGGCAGAACTGGTCCAGTCCTTCGCATGTAGACTCAGCTCCAGGCTTTGATTCAGTGCCAGAGATTTGATCCAGACACTTTGATCAGCATGTGAAGCATCATGCCCCAGATCCAGGCCTAGTTTAGCGAAGAGAGTATCAGTCATACAGCCCTGGAGGGTGCTGCTGCCCCAGGTGTAAGCCCATAGTGCTGGTGGGAGAAACTCAGCTCCTGTCTGACCTGGGGTTTCCTTTTAGGTGCTGCTGTCAGCACGTCTCACACCAGCTCCTGCTGACAGCTACCATGGCTCTGAGGTACCCAAGTCCTTGGTAAGGCAGCATGCGTTAGTCCAAAACTTCTCCCAAGTTGGGCAAGGTGGTCTGTGACCACGTGGCTAAATTGCATCCAAACATGTCCTGATGTAAGTGATGGGCTAATGTTGCCTTATCCAAGGCTATGTGTGGGAGAGTGGGTTGGAGGTGGTTTGCCTTCCAGGAAAGGACAAAGAGAGCTGCAAGCTAGCTTCAGCTTCTCTGGCACCATGGGTATTCACAGCAGAATCCCTCTTTGGAGCACAACTCATCTCTACACAGCTAGTCTGAACTAGCATGGGAAGAAACCACATGAAACCCTGGGAAGAATCCACCTGCCTCCTAGTGAGGACCTGTAAATCTGGCCCAGCAGAGCCAGAGTCATGTAGCTGCAAAGAATGCAAATAAACTCCCCTGTGTAATTAAGCACCCATGGTATGCCAGGGCAATCATACTGAACCATGCATGCAACCAGAAGCCAGTCTGTGCAGGGCTTAATGGAAAATGCCCTCCCCAGGTGTAAAGCTGCACCACTTCACCCAAGTCACTATCAGACAGTGATGCTTTGCCTCATAGAGGAGGAGCTGGCTTGTGAGATGAAAGGTCAACTAACTGCAAAGACAAATATCCTCTTCTAAAAGCTACAGTCAGTACTGATAAGAGCATTTCCTAGCAAACACCTGCAGCACACTAAGCAATCAGTCTTATTTTATTACATTAAAGAATAAAATATCTACATAGCATTTTTCCAAGTGAGACCCTGAATTGACACTGATGCCTCTGTGATGGTGAAGTACTTTCTCTCATCCCAAACTGTTGCTTGTGACCTAATCGTCACATGCTGCACCATGCAGAAAAAGCAGTACCAGCATGGTCCCCAGTTGCATAGACACTACTGGGGACTGCTCCTTCCATAAACCTAACTGTCTGTGCTAGCAAAGCAGGCACAGCTCTGTGCCTTGGAGGGAGGCTGTACAGATTCAGCGGCTGTCATGATTATCTCAGCAAGACATCTGATGGGCATCACAGTGACAGCTGGAGCAATTCCACTTTTTGTAGGACAAGAGGTTTGGGAGCTAGAGTCTAGCTAGCTAGAACTGTGGAAAAGTTCTTTCTCTGTGATGGCCTTGATGGCCTAAGAAGCCATTGGGAAGTGACACCAGGGGACCGGAATCCCAGAGGTGCTTAGAGATGTCCAGGTCAGTTCAGAAATGCAGTTTGAAGTGTGGAAATGAATTTCACCATATTGACACTAATGTGTGCGCATACTCCCCAGTAGTAGAGCTGCTCTCATTTTTAGAGAGGCAGGTCAAAAATCACTGCAGAGCAGGCAGTAGGTAGGCAAACATGTCCTCTAGGTGAGGCCAGAGATAGCATGCTGGCTGTAGACAGAGCCATCTCTGCAGCAGGGCAGCCCTGGGATTTGCAGGTATGTGGGCACTCTAAGAAGCACTGCAGCCTCCACAGGAGTCAGTACCCAGCCCAGGCTTTAAAAGCAGCCTCATCTTGTTGAGCTCTTGCATAACAGTGAGATGGAAATCACACTGTGTTTATGTAGACCTAAATGAAAGGAGTCTGTTTAAGCAAATGCTTGCACATGAAAACTTCAGGTGGTTATAGAGCTTCATTTCCAGAAGCAGAAGAAAACCACTTAGCCACTTAATCTTTTGAAGACTTCAGTCATCTTGATAAAGGAAGGAAGACAGGGCAGAATGGGGTGTGAGACTGCCACATCCACAGGTAGGCTGCCTGCCACCACTCCAGAGAGACCCCGGAACAACTATCGCGCAGGCAAGCATGGCTACAGAGCCTGCCTGCTGCCCTTTCCCTGGCTGTGTCACAGCCCCTTGATTTACACCCTTAATCCTGGGGAGATTGTGCAATAGCTCCTCCAGGCTGGGAATGGATTATGCCCCATTTCAATGGTATTGGGACAGCCCAGTAAACCCGCCCAGCCCCTCCTGTAAAAGCACCTGCAGGCAATTCCTGAAGCTGGTGCCTAGCAACATACTCTAAGCTGCTCTGACAATTGCTAAAATTCAATCTTATTTCATCCTTCCTCCCCAGAGGAGTAACTCTTGAATCATCATCAGGGGAGAATGGGACCTATCTCCCACTCAGATTGCTATAAATGAGTGGTATGTGAGGGTCTGCTCTCTGTCTCTTAAGCACACGTGCTACTGCCAGTTAGAAAGGCATCTCCTCCTGTCATGCAGGACATCTACAGGTTCAAGAGTTTTGGAAAATTGTTCATTCCTCTCCTTCCTAACTTGATTTCTGCTCCCAACAGCCCCTCTGCTTTCTTGGAGCTTTCTGTGGGGAAGCCTACAGGAGAAACAGGTTTGGAGCCATGCTGAGTCCCACCTTGGCTTTGCTTGGATGAGCTATGAGCTTAGGGCTGTGCTGGGCACTCTCTAGTGACACACGGCAACTTTCAGATCGCCCGTGTTACAGATGAAGGTAGCCCTGAATCTGAGGGAGATGCTCTTGGGAAATGGTGAACGTCAGAAAAAAAATGCATAGCTTGCCTGTTTGTTGGACTGGGATCCTTGTAGAGGAGGTGAGGCAAACATTAGCCAGCCCAGGTAGGACCAAGCAGCGTGTTTCTGCATGTGGCAGGGCGCAAAGATTGGTGATGGGAAGAGGGAGTTCAAGGGAAGGATCCAGCTGCAGAGAGGGGAGGGGACTTGAGCACCTGCCGGAGCCACACCGGGCCGCAGGGAGAAGCGCTCCAGCTGGAAGCAGTGGGAAGCTGTAAACAGAGGAAGCCCGTGATGCCACATCCTGGGTGCTTCTCAGAGAAAAGCAAGACGAGGTGCCTTACAGGGCTTTTCCAAACTCTGGGACTGGACATGTTTGCCTCTGACAGCAAGCCTGATATCCAGGCAGATTTCCTAGTGGCAGACTGTTAGGAAATCTCAGACTTGCCTGAGTGACAGAGCTCCCTTGCTGTGGTGCCTGGTGGAAGAGCAGCTGATTGCCATCTGCCCTGCCTGTGCCCAGTGCTTTGCTGCTGTGGGGCTACCCCCTTCTCGTCTCCCAGTCTTCTCTCTTGAGAAGCCCTGGGGGCCCTAAGAGCTGCAGCTAAGGGGGTGGAGGGACTGTGAGGATAGTAGGGGTTCCCAGAAGAACCACCTTTATCTCATAGCTGGCTGTCTTTAGCTCCCAGCTGCCTGCAGCACTGTGTGGGCTGGAGGGAAGACTGAGACTCACCCTGTCACTCGTTTGGTCTCTACAACCTGAAGCAGATGAGGAAAGACATTGGTAAGTGTGGTACTGCCGACAAAAACCTCTCCAGCTCATCCCAGGACCCCCTGCCCTTCAGGATGGGAATCTCCTCTGTCCCCCAGCCCAGGAATGGTGTTCAGCATGCTTCAGGTGGATGTATGGCTCAAGGATTTGTTGTCATGCAGGGCACCTTAAACAAAGCCAGCAGCATCACACAGGTTAGCTAACAGGCATAGAGAATCATTTCATACAGAAAGGCATAAAGAATCTGACTCTGATGTGGTCCTCTGTAGTGTCCAGTGGGTGCCTCTTGCCCACATGGGTCAGGAACTGTCCTGTCCTGTCTTGCGCAGTGCTGTCTGAAGGCCAGGAAACATTGTGGTGGATTCATGTCCTTTCCAGCTGTGGGAGGGGACAGTTCTCCCAGCAGAGTTCCGAAGCAACCCAACCCCTGCCTTGGGCAGAGCTGTCTCTTTATGCTGATGAGACAACTGATAGTTGTGTTGACTGGCCCCAAATGGCTTGGGACAGCAGAGCTTTTTAAAACAGCGTGGTCAAATCCAAGAAGATGCTGTCTATAGCACAAACCTGTGCCATTCCTTGCTGTGGGGACTACTGACCCAACCTGCACTTGCTGGTTAGACATGTTCTCCTACCCATAACCACCAGAGCCTACCAGGGGTTTGTGCAGTTGCTCCTAAGCTCCTTTCAGGCCAAACTCATGGCTAGCTTAAGCAGTTTCAGTGCTAACTCCTTGCATATCTTAGGTCAGAGGAAAGTGGAATGCAGCTGGGCGTGTGATGGACATAGGGACCTTTGCAGCTAGCAGATGACATGTTGACAGCAAAATCCTCCAACTCAGAATATGTCTCCTTCCTTTCTGCAAAAAAAAAAAAAAAAAGAACTGAGGTTGAACTTTCTGACCTCTAAGTTCTTTACTTCTGTTCTCACATTACAGCAGCAGTAAATCCTGTTCATTGGCGCAGAAATCTATCTGTCTGCATATGTGCTATTTCAAACTATCCTCCATATAAACTGTTCCAGATCTGGCCAAGAAACACGGCTGTTTACTAACAACAGAACCGGGAAACTTTACTGTTGGGTTTTTTTTCCATCCAGTTTTTCAGTTTTCATATTGAGCTGTTGAAGCTTAAATCTGACACTTAACAGTGTTTCTAGCTTTCCATGTGTTTTACTTCAAGTTATTTCCCTTTGCTTGATTTCCTGTGTATTTCTGAAACAGTTCTATGTAGAGTGTGCTCTGGCTTCTTCCTGATGTCAAGAAAGTTTTTCCTCTTAAGTTGGGTTGAGGTTAGAAGGACGTGCAATGACATGATTATTTTCCCCAAATAAGAATCATAGAATCATAGAATTATCTGGGTTGGAAGAGACCTCCAAGATCATTAAGTCCAACCCTTAATCCAACACTATCATGATTACTAGATCATGGCACTAAGCACGACATCCAGTCTTATTTTAAAAACCTCCAGGGATGGTGAATCCACCACCTTTCTGGGCAGGCCATTCCAATGCCTGATTACTCGCTCTGTGAAGAACTTTTTCCTGATATCCAGCCTAAACCTTCCCTGGCAGAGTCTAAGCTTGTGCCCTCTTCTTCTGCTGCTGGTTGCCTGAGAGAAGAGTCCGATCCCCACCTGTCTACAACCTCCTTTCAGATAGTTGTAGAGAGCAATGAGGTCACCCCTGAGCCTCCTCTTCTCCAGGCTAAACAACCCCAGCTCCCTCAGCCTCTCTTCATAGGACTTGTGCTCAAGTCCCTTCACCAGTTTTGTTGCTCTTCTCTGGACCCGCTCCAGCACCTCAATATCTTTCTTGAACTGAGGGGCCCAGAACTGAACACAATACTCAAGGTGTGGCCTCACCAATGCTGAGTACAACTCCCTCGTCCTGCTGGCCACACTATTCTTGATACAGGCCAGGATGCCATTGGCCTTCTTGGCCACCTGGGCACACTGCTGGCTCATGTTTAGCCTCCTGTCAATCAGTACCCCTAGGTCTCTTTCCACCTGACTGCTCTCCAGCCACTCTGTCCCCAGCCTGTAGCTCTGCCTGGGGTTGTTGTGGCCAAAGAGCAGGACCCGGCACTTGGCCTTGTTGAACTTGATCCTGTTGGACTCATCCCATCTCTCCAGCCTACCAAGGTCCCTCTGCAGAGCCCTCCTGCCTTCCGGCAGGTCGACACTTCCTCCAAACTTGGTGTCATCCGCAAATTTACTTATGATGGACTCAATCCCCTCATCTAAATCATCAATGAAGATGTTAAACAGAACTGGATCCAACACAGATCCCTGGGGGACACCACTGGTGACCAGCTGCCAGCTAGATGCAGCCCTGTTCACCAGCACTCTCTGGGCCCAGCCATTCAGCCAATTCTTAACCCAGCTGAGAGTGCACCTGTCCAAGCCACGGGCTACCAGTTTATCCAGGAGTATGCCATGGGAGACAGTGTCAAAGGCTTTGCTCAAGTCCAGATAGACTACATCCACAGGCTTCCCTGATCAGGTGGGTTACCTGATCATAAAAGGAAATCAGCTTGGTCAGACAAGACCTGCCCCTCATAAAGCCGTGCTGGCTGGGTCGGATCCCATGTCCATCCTGAAGGTGCTGTGTGATTGCACTCAGGATAATCTGTTCCATAACCTTGCCAGGCACTGAGGTCAGGCTGACAGGCCTATAGTTGCCCAGGTCCTCCTTGCAGCCCTTTTTGTGGATTGGCGTGACATTTACCAACTTCCAATCATCTGGGACCTCCCCAGAGAGCCAGGACTGTTGGTAGATGATGGAGAGTGGCTCGGCAAGCTCTTCTGCCAATTCCTACATCACTCTAGGATGGAATCCAACAGGTCCCATTGATTTGTGTGGATCCAGGTGGCTCAGTAATTCATAGACTATTTCAGCCTGGAACACAGGGGAGCTGTTTGGTTTCCTGTCGCTATCTGTGAGCTCCAGAGGCCAGTTATCGTGAGAGCCACCTTTCCTACTGGTGAAGACTGGGGCAAAGCAAGTGTTGAGTACCTCAGCCTTCTCCTCATCCCTGGTAACTATGTTCCCCCCCAGGTCCAACAAAGAATGGAGGTTTTCCTTGCCCCTCCTTTTGTTATTGATGTATTTATAGAAGCGCTTTTCGTTATCCTTAACAGAAGTAGCCAAATTAATTTCAAATTGCGCTTTTGTTTCTCTGATTTTCCTTCTGCATGTTCTAACTATATCCCTATACTCTTCCTGAGTGGCCAGCCCTGCCTTTCACAGTCGATAGGCTCTCTTTTTATCTCTGATATCCTTCAGTATCTCCCTATTCAACCAAGGTGGTCGTCTTCCCTGCCGGCTTGCCTTTTGGCTAATTGGTACAGCCTGTGCCTGTGCACTCCAGACTTTTTCCTTGAAGCACATCCATCCCTCCTGTATGCACCTGTTTTTGAGGAGTGTGTCCTAGGGTGTGCTCTGGACCAGTCTTCTGAACAGGTCAAAATCTGCCCTCCAGAAGTCCAGCATAGAGGTTTGATTGGTGGTCCTCCTTACATCCCTGAATATTGAAAACTGTATTATTTCATGGTCACTGTGCCCCAGTTGGCCTCCGACCACTACATCTCCCACCAGTCCCTCTCTGTTTGTAAACGGCAGATCTAGTGGGGCCCCACTCCTGGTAGGTTCGTTTACCTGCTGGAGCAGGAAATTATCCTCCATGCACTCTAAGAATCTCCTAGACTGCCTCTTCTCTGCTGTGTTGAGTTCCCAGCAGATATCTGGCAGGTTGAAGTCGCCCACAAGAGCAAGGGCTGGTAAGTTTGAGACATCTGCCAGCTGCTGTAGAATAACTTCATCATCCTGGTTGGGCGGTCTATAACAGGCTCCTACCAGGATGTCAGTCTTGTTGTCCTTCCCCCTGATTCAGGTCCACAAGCGCTCAACCCTATCGTTGGTGACCTCAAGTTCTACAGAGTCAAGAGACTCACTAAGATACAGAGCTACCCCTCCACCTCTCCTACCCTGCCTGTCCTTTCTGAAGAAGAAGGTATCAAACTGCAAAAGGCTAATGGCAATGTTTTTTCTAGCATTCATACTAACAGGCCTGCACAAAGGGGTTGAAATAACTTCCACTTAAGCCTCCATTATGCTTATTTGGTCCTGGAGATGAAGCTTTTGTGTCGACTGAACACAAGCAGATTTTTGTTCTGCCTAAATAGAGGTGGAAAGTAGGGTCAGAAGAAAAAAAAAACAACGGGCTTTCTTGGCACCTGGAAGTGTTTCCAAATCTTCTCCAAACTCTGCTTTTGGTTCTTTACTACTGAGGTAGCACATAAGGGTCTTGGTGCTGTGCTTACAGTGGCAGTCCTTGCCTCAGAATTTTATGTCTAAAACACATTAAAAAGACATTAAAATATCTAAAAGGTGCTGTAATCACTGAGAATTGCAGAATGATATAAGGATCAAATTAACATATATTCAATGCTAGTTATGTCACTTGTAGTAGTAAGATATGCTTTAAAACTGTCAAGAACTTTATTATTCTAGATTTGCATCAATAGATAAGTTAGCAGAGCCCACAACCTTAAGCAAAATGGTTTCTACAAAGAGCATTATCAAGGTGAGATGGGACTTTGCAAAGCTGTTGCCTGCTTTACATGCTGATTTATCAGACAAACGTGTTGCTATAATGTGACAAGGTTTCACCAACAAATTAATAGTGAAGGTTTTTACGGTCTTTGGCAACGGGAAGCCTCACAGATCTAAAGCCTTTGTGCAGTACTGGCCGCTCGCTTTAACAGTTGGCCTTCTAAAGGAGGCAGTAAGGTCAGTCCGGGTTTAGAGGAACAAGAATCTTACAAAGCCCAGAAAGGTTTGGTCCCTTGCGAACGTGCGTGGCTTGTTACGATTCACGGCGGTCCTTTCACGTTTCCAGCCCGCCTGCAGCAGCGGTGAGAACTCAAGAGCGAGGAGCGGGTGTTGCTGCCAGGCATGCGGAGCCCTGGGGCTGCTTTCCTTGCTGTCCCCGCGGCTCACAGAGCTGGAGGGAAGCGAGAGCCCGGGCAGGCGCAGGCGGACGCCGCCACCGGGCAGGCTGACGGGTCGGGCCGCGGCACATGTGGAGGCGGGACAGGGTTTGCACCCCAGCGAGCCGTGCCGGGAGCAGCGGCCGAGGCGCCTTGCGCGGCTTTGGGGCCGCTCGCCCGCCGTGCACTCTATCCCCCGGCGGCACTCCGGGGGCGCGGTGCCCCGCGCCGCCTGCGGTGTTGGGGGGAGCGAAGCCCCTGCAGCGACACCCGCAGTGGGGCGGGACGCGAAGCCCGCGCCGGCTCCGCCCCGCCGGCCCGTGCGCCGCCGCCGGGCGATAAATCTCTGGCCGCGGAGCTCTGACGTCACGGCGAGTTAATTTTGAACCCAGACAAGATGGCGGCTAGGGACGCGGCGCGGCGCGCGGGCCCAGTGCGGCGGCGGCCCGACCCGGCAGGTAACGCGGCCTTGGGCCGGCGCAAGGATCTGCGGGGGTCGCGCAGCGGGGGTCGCGCGCGGGTAGCACCCGGGGGTCGGTCTTTCTCTGTCTCAAAATGGCGGGGGCGCCCCTGCAGGGGCGGCGCGGGAGCCTCTCCGAGCGGGGTCACCTCGGCCCAGCCTCCCGGCGCCTACTGGCCCGGGACCCATGACCTTGCTGCTGCTGCCGCCGCGGCCGGACCGCTCGCCTGGCGCGGGGCCGGGTCAGGCAGCGCCATCCCGGGAGCCGCCTCCGCCTGCCCGGGAGCGGCCCCGCGGGAAGGCGGCCGATCCGCCGTGTGAGCCGGGGCCCGCAGCGCTAGCGCCGGGCTGCGCAGCTCGGGGTTTTATACGGTTGCGGCTCATAACCAGTTGCGAAGCCGTGACCCGCGCTCCCTGCGAGGGGCACCAGGCGCCGCGAGTGCTGTCCGGGCTTGGCAGGAGCGCCGCGCTGGGGCACCCAGCTGTTCCAACATTGCTGTTGTGTCGCTCTCACCGAGTCTGGAAGCAGAACGATCAGACTGGGGACGATTAAACAAAATCTAAGAGATGTCGTGTGTCGGTGTTGGTTACAATTGCTTCATTTGCAAACCACTGAAGAGAGGGAAATCTTGCTGCACTATTAACCGGCAGGTGCGGAGTAGTTACTTTGTGGACTTTTTTTTGCGTGGAAGAAAAGACACCGTTTCTGAGTGCGTGGAAATGTTTGTTTGTGTTTGTCAGTGTTGCGCTTTTAATAATTTAAAAGTCTAGAGATTGAAATTGAGGATATGATGCTACTTTACTGCTTCGGTACTGGTTTTTGCCCCCCGCAGTACTGCTGAATTTTTTTTGATAGTTCTCTGTGGTTTTGGCGCTATGTAGTTTAATTATCTCAAAGTATTATGTTATTGCATAGCTTTTCAGGATCATAAAAGTGCCAGCACACCTATAATAAATGACCTTTAAGATAACTGTCATCATTAGTGGTGAAACTATGCACGTGTCACTGGAGTTGCTTGTCTACTTTAGTGTAGAACAACTTTCTTGAAGTGCCCTAAAAGCGTTCTTTTAAATACAACAGCCTCTCCTACTTAAGGAAGCTAAGCAGCTCTTTTTTTTTGTCTTGAATAGACAGGAGTGTTTGGACCAGGTCTTGCAGGAGTACTGGTACTTCTCAGGTACTTTGTGCCAACTATAGTTCCTCTACTTTGATTAAATATCAGTGATTAATGTTTACTTGTTGTCAAGACTAATAAACTACCACTGCCTGGAGCAAGATGCTGTGATAGATGAGGGATTGTTTTCTCTTTTTGCCTTAATAAGAATAGGGACACTTCCTCAAGCTGGCTAGACTGGGTAAGAGCGGGCCTGTTGGAATGGAATGGGGCTGGGGATTTTCCTCCCATGCACAGAGAGCCCATATCTCCTGATGGCAATGTCATGTCCTGTCTGACTGTGAGTTTTGCCCAACTGCAAAACCAGGTATAAAAAGCAGACAGAAATGCAGGTAGATGAAATTTTGTTGTTCTTGCTTTTAGTGAAGCACAGTTAGTCTCCAGCGCAAACTGGCTCGTAGGTTTCACTTCAGCACTATGGTAAAACTAGTTTTAACTTGTGCCTGTTGTTAGACTGTTACATGTCTTAGCATAATAAAAGTTTCTGACTGTTCTGACATTCATAAGGACAGCTACCCAGTTTCACTTAAATCTGACTTTTCTCTGTAAGGTGAATTTTGAAGTTGCTTTTGTTACTGCACTGCAGTTGTGAATAGGTCCCATCTTGGGGATGACTTTTGCTATCCTGGCGTAGCAATCTTCAAATATGAAGTTTTAAGCTTCCTTCAAGATTGAATTGTTTCCTTGCTTTTACTATTGCTGCAGGCTATGCCTACAATGTGATCTGCAAGCTGCCAGCTTAAGTGCAGCTTTCTGACTCATTGCTAAATCCTCCATTATCTTCTCAAACTGACTATGCTAATAATTAATATTTTAAAATATTTAATATCAACTGTCTCGGTGAACAAGGCAAAAAAAAATTCTAAGCTTCTGCATAGGCAGGCCTGCTGTATTCATTTGTAAATAATTGGAATATTTCAGGACTGCTTATGTACATTGATTCTTAAAACTTTACTGGGGAATTACTGTGTCTCTTTCTCAAAACATTTTCAGCAACCTGAACTTGTTCAGATGTCCAAGAGAAGTGATGACAGTAGCTTTCATTGGTTTTGGAAGCTTGTTCCTGACAAGAAGAATATTATTTCATCCTATAGCTGATTTTGAGGTCATAGTGCTGTGTTGGGAGATGATTTACCTGAATACATTTATGGGGTTGGGACTTGTATCAGAAACACCAGAACAGATGAGCAAGTTTGAAATATATGTGAAAACATTGCTCAGGTTGATATCTGCTATTTCATTTAGCTGCAAAGAAATTACTGTTATGAAATGAGTGATGTCTATTAGGATAAGGATTATAATCAAGTCATTTCTAGCAGTAAATTAATATTTAATAGGGGCTAGTGTTCTGAGAGCATTGGTAGCTTACTTGTCTGACCTTTGACTTCTGTTTATTTCTGAAATGAATTACTATTTTGTGTAGTGTTTATTTCCAGGAAAGCAAAATTTTATGTGCATACTCAGCATGCTTTTTGGAAGACATTCAATATGAAATTTAGAGGAACTCAGAAAGCAGTTAAATTTGGAAGTTTATCTTCCGCCCAATTAAGAAACCTGAAATGAAGTCTGAGGAATCTGGCTGTTTTTCCCTGTTGTTATTTCTTATTTGACTGAAATTATCACCTAAGACTTGAAGGTAACATTGATTGTATTCTGTAGCTGTACAAATCAGTTACTGGGAGATGATGTAATGTGTAAATTAATACTAGGCAGGTAACTGCCTGTTGGTGTTTAACAAATTCTTGCTCTGCAGCAAAGTGAAGAGCTTACCCTCCCTCTTGGTGTTTGTGAGGTAGCGTACATCCACTGCTGTTATAGTGCTGTAGCTGGTATGTTCACTTAATGAATTAGCAGGTTGTTCATGTGATTATGTATCATAAAGCTATCCAGTTAGTTTGCCTGGAGTCTATCACACAGAATTCCAGCTCCTTCATGGATTTTTTACTCCTTGAGGTTACAAGACTAGTTTGTATCTCATTCTAATGGAAATCTATTTCATTCTGTGAAACTGCCTAAGTCTCTTCTCCCTTTCCCATTAACTAAACAGAAAAAACAGCTGTGGTGATTTTGAAATGGTTAGAAACTGGTTCCATTTTACGGCTGGAAGAACGTAAAGCAGCATGTTTGACACCGAAAGTGGCATTTCTGAGCCATATAGAATCCAAGGCAGTCTGACAAAAGTTACCTGAGTGAATGCGGGTAAACCAGGTATTAGGATTCCTGTTTGATGCCAGCTTGATGAACATGTGAGCGGGACTAATAAGAAATTAAATATAATGTGAAAGAGAAGTCCATTTGGCCTTTTGCAGAAATTATTTATGAAAGACCAGCTTCTTCTAATGCTTGTCTGTATCCTGGAGGAAGAGATAAGAGAACTATCAAAGCTGTAAGACTACACAAAATGACTTTTGGGAAAGTTCTTGGCTTACAGCTTTATCACTGGGCCTTTAAAGGCTTGTATACGATATGAGGGATATGCTTTTGCTAGGAGGGGAGATGCCTCAGCTAATATTTTTTGTCTTGTTCTAGATGTATTTCCAGCTTTATTTTCAGTATGGACAGTGAGCAAATGACTTCATTGTCAGCTCTACATACAAATTATTTCTGCATGTCAGGGTTGGGTTTGTGGGCTACTGCAATTCTTGGCAAGTTAAAAACTCTGGAATAGAAGGCAAAATCTGGAAGGCAGGGTATTTGAAGACTTGAACTAATGAAATGTTGTACAGATTGCAGACATGGAGTGTGGAATGTAATCTCCAGTGAACTGATATTTGAGAGGAGAACTTAATGTGCTCTTATGCACTTGTTGTTCAAGTGATATCAGAATCAAGTTTCAGTTAGTGTCAAATCATAGTACACTTTTTTATTCACCATTGCCTTAGAGATAGTTGTATTAAATTGACAAGTTCTAACTGGTCTCAATAAAATTTTTGAAGTGTCTTTTGAGCAGTGTGTTACATAATGCTAGGACAAAAAGATTTTTTTTTTTTTACTTGGATTCAAAAAATGTAGAAGCCTGTTGAAGAACATATGTCAACTCCTTGTACTGATGTGTTAGGACTAATTCTTGTCTGCTGTACGTGCTTGGAAAACTTGTTCTCACTCCTTATCTTCTCAAACAGGGTTGTACTGCTGTGGAAGAATAAGTGCAGTTACTTTAACTGACCCTGTAAGCCCTGTTGAATGTTACTACTGCTGACACACTTGCATGCTATGTGTTACTTTAGTCCCCCTTCAACCCCTTCTGCATTTTGAGCTTCTCAGATAAATGTAAGAAAATGTCTTTTGGCTATTGCTTGTGGCTGTTCATTTATCTTGATCTGTGTAGTGTGATCTACTTGGGCATCCATTAACAACTGGAAAATGAAAGGTGCTGTCTATCACTCTTCTGCCTAATATGGAAATCATCACCGTACTGATTTTGGGGGAGGGACGGTACATGAGCTGCTAGGCGTGGAGGCAGACCTTTAATGTATTGCTTATATATAGAAAAGTAGTGAAAATGGCTGCTGTAAAACAAACGAACAAAAAAAACCAAACACAGAAACCCCACAACAAACTAGTTTAAGATTCTTGATATATCCAAATCACTTTCTTAAAATGAGAAATCATCTTGCTTTCAAGAGAAATAATAGAAGTGCTTTGTAATTCTGAGCTAATACTAAGGAATAGTTCTTGTTAATGACAGCGGTGTGATTCTAAACATGGCCTTAAAGCTGTTCTCAAGACAGTTATCACTTATCTTCCAAGCAACAAAGTCTTAAGCTTGTCATGGGGATAAGAGAGGGAATAGAATACAAAATACTTTGAAGGAAGTACTTCTAAATGCTAGTATGCCAGGCTTCTTAATGCAGAAGTTAATTGTAAAAGTGCAGTAAGTAATGCTTTTGAGGGTTGGGGCACAGAACTGGGCTGTTTTCTAGAACTAGTATTCTGTAGAAATGTGGCTGCTGAAGGCTTACCACATGCTGTACTCTGAGATTTAAAAGGCAAAAAAACCCTTTCAAAATTAAATAACAGTAGTAGGAGCATTAGGAAATGTAACTACTGCTATTAAGCTTAATTTTTTCAATGGAAAAATGAACAAGCTATCCACCATGAACACTTAAGATCGCAGATGTGGTTAAATACTTGTGAAACCTTCCTACTAGGAACTCTGCTTGTTTGCGAAGACCCTTAAAATGCAATCTGGTACTTTTAAAGAGGTTGGGAGTTGACTCGTGATAGACTGAATGTTATTCTTAGAGTCTCAGACTGATATGTTTGCAACTTAAAGTAGTTAGACTGAACTGTTCCGTGTTCTAAAATGCTAGTTACTTCCTCTTTCTGTAGTGCATTAGAACTGACTGCTTTAAGCTTTTGTGAACTTCGAAGTGCAGTACACTGCTATCTATCTCTTGGTTCATTTTCTAAACCTAGACTTTTCTCCCCCAGTATGTGTCCTATATATGTCAGGAAAGTTTTCATGGATCCAGAGAATGAGGAAAATTAATGATGTACAAAGGCTAAACTGCTAGTTGGAGGGAAGTGTTAAGCATGCAATCTTCAGACAGTTGTATTTTACTCTTCCTTCCTCATCCAAGTGAAAGACTGATATTAAACCATTTGTAGTCTCAACGTATGGTATGGTGTGGTGTGCTATGAAAAAACATTTAGACTGTATTCAGACTAGTCCAAGAACTTCTTGTACAGAGAAGTACTGACCAGCGCACCTTCTGTGTTTGTTCCTTTCAGGAGGATGGTGCGTTTTGCCTTACTCTGAGATTACTCTTTTCTTTTTTTCCCTCAATGCTATACTTGCTGCTAGGCTTGACTGGCCAGTAGCCTTTACAGTACACATAACAATGACATTTGCTGTCCCAGGAAAATGCCATTTAAAAACCAAAAATGCTCCTGTTGTTAAGACTCGTTGCTAGTAGTGGCTGAGGTTTCTGTGATAACAAGTGTCATGAATGGTAAGTCTTGAGCCCTTTGAACTGGTATGAAGGTGCTTCTTGTGTGGAACTGAGCTACTAAAGTTTAAGTGTTTTGCAGCATCCTTGTTACAACTTAACTGTGGTGATTTTGAAGTAAAAATTCTTGTTGTCTATTCTTTAGTGGAGACAGCTCTTATCAGGTACAGTAAAATTACTAGCAACATTCAAGAGAATGTTGGTATAGGAAGGACTATGCCATGCTCAAGGTCTTTCTGCTAGTTACACATACTAGCCTATGTTATTGACAGAATGGAAACTAGTGTTAACCTTCATTTGCAAAGGAAGGAAACTTTAAGTGGAGGTTAACAAATGTGTTGGCAAGCCCAACCTAAACCTGCACTCTTTCAGATCTAGACATATCCTTGGCAACACACAGTCTTTATCTAGTTACAGCCCAGTTGTCTACCCATCTTTGCAGTGTTATCGCATATTACTAAGTCAGGTCTCCACATGGACATGCTTCTCAACTGTAATTTCAAGTTTTGTGAATCTGGAGAGATTTTCCAGCTTCTGGAAAGGTTTTCCAGCTTAACTAGATTGTAGTTACAAAGCTGAACCTTTCTTTTGTCACCAGTGTCCAATCAAGCAGCTCATGCCTCCTCCTCAGTTGTGCTGGTGTGGCTGTTTCAGAGGCTGTAGTGTGCACGGCACATAACCTTGTGTTTGTACAAGACAAGTTGGCCCCTGTACCTAGACAATGGTGCCAACACAGAGGGTAGCAGTCCTGTACTGTTCAGGAGTACAGCTGAACCCACCCTTTGCCCTGCTGATGAACCTGCTTAAATCTGCCTTTTGTCTATTTTCAGCTCTAGTAGTTGTTGGACTCTAATGGAGATGATCCAGTTTGTAGAAAACTTTGCATTGGATTACTTTTCCTGTTGGTTTGGTTTGTTTAGCTGACTTGACTTTTGGCAGTGTTGGATATGTGTCACGATTAGCAGGAAAGGCAGTGTGGTGCTGACACTGGGAAAGAGTGGGGACAACTCCTGTGTGAGTGTGTGATCAAGACTCAGTTGTGCTACTGAAAGAGGCTTCAATGGATGCAGGGGAGGGAGGAGGCATTGGCTGTTAGTGGCACTGTCCTGTTGGTGGAATAAATGTGCTTTGAACTGTTACCTTCACAAGAGACCTCTGCAAGGAGCACAGCTGCAGCACCCGTAAGTCCCGTGGATTGTGCACGTGGCGAGAGGGAGAAGAGGGCTTCCCGAGCCAGGGAAAAGTGTGGCACCCCTAAGAGATCAGGTGGGAACAAGCAGCACCTGCAGCTGACGTGGAGGGGGCGTTCCCTCTGGAGGGGGCGTTCCCGGAAGGAACGACCCCTATGGAGCCACCGCAAGCAGGGGCGTAGCTCGGCACTTGTGAAGGCAGGGTGAGCAGGGAGAGGGCGCTGGACCTCAAGCAGAAAACCATGGTGACCACTCGCCAGAAAAATAAGAAATCTCCAAGCTCTGCTCCAAGCGTGACTGCAGTAGCCTGCCAGACTGAGCCCCAGTGGGTACACGCTGCCGCCCAGGTATCAAGTTGCAGGATGTGCCTCCCTTGTGCAAAGGTATTGGATACCAGTGGCGAAGTCAACTGTCGGGGCTGTGCTTGGGTGGCGGAACTCCTCTGCTTGATTGCTGAACTCAGGGAGGAGGTAACAAGGCTGAGGACTATCAAGGAAAGTGAGAGGGAGACAAACTATTGGAATAACTTACTGTGCTCCCCGTTACAGCCCCAACAGGCAGACAAGCCTTGTACTGAAGAGGGCCCCCGTCCCATATCCACTCAACTAGGGTAAGTAATTTAGGAGATGGAGCAGAATGTCAAGAGGTTTCCGCTCGTCACAAGCAGCGTCACAATCAGCGTATATCCCCTGTTACTAATAGGGCCCTGCAGGTTCCATTGCAGAATACATGTGAAGGTCGGCAAGTGGAACCGACTCTGAGGGCGGACAACTCACACAGCCTGGAAACATCCCCTGGGTTAAGTAAACCAAAGCCACCAATTAAGATGGCTTCTGTAAAGAAGAGGGTCGTTGTCATTGGGGACGCCCTCCTGAAAGGTATGAAGGGTCCAATATGCAGACCAGACCCACTGCATAGGGAAGGCTGTTACCTACCTGGAGCCTCAGTTTATGATGTGGCAAGACAACTTCCAAAACTTGTCAAGTCCACAGATTATTACCCACTGCTCATTTTCCCAGTGGATAATAATGAAAAACCAACTAGAAACCTCAAAGCAATTAAAAAGGACCTTAGGTCAAATGGTAAAGGGATCAGGTGTACAGGTAGTATTCTCTGCCATAGGGAATGGTGAGGGAAGGAATGGGAGAAGCCGAGAATTGAATAAATGGCTCCGAATGTGGTGTGAAGAACAAAACTTCGGGTTCTTAGACAATGGGTTGGCCTACACACCAGGCCTGCTGGCAAATGATGGGGCACACCTGTCCCATAAGGACACTTTCCAAGAACTTGGTCGGGCTAATCAAGAGGGCTTTGAACTAGATTGGAAGTGTGAGGGGGACATCACTGGGCTCAATAGATTAAATCATAGGAATGGCACCTCAGGCTCTGAGGGACAGTGTACTGGTGAGAGTCCCTGGTCTGCCACCTCAGTGGAAGTGGAGAATAGCACTCCAGGTGGCAGCCAGAATCCAAAGATGGGTTACAAACCACCACTAGCAGACAATCAGGACTTGAGCCTATTCCACTTAGGAAAGGGGTAGAAACAACAGCCCAACTGAAGTGCATTTACGCTAATGCACACAGCATGGGCAACAAACAAGGGGAGCTGGAAGCTATGATGTGACTGCCGTCACGGAAACGTGGTGGGATGATTCACCCGACTGGAGTGCTGCCATGGGTGGCTATAAACTCTTCAGGTGGTATAGGCTAGAAAAGAGAGGTGGTGGGGTTGCCCTCTATGTTAGAGAAAGTTTTGATTGTGTTGAACTAAAACATGCTAACAATGGGGCTGAGTGCTTATGGATTAAAATCTGTGGAACCCACAGTAAGTCAGACATAGTGGTGGGAGTCTGTTATCGGCCACCCACCCAGAATGAGGAAACCAATGAGCTCTTCTACGAGCAACTGGGAGAAGTCTCACGATAGCTGGCCCTCGTTCTTGTGGCAGTATAACGCAGCAGAAAGGAAACAGTCTCATTGAGTGTATGGAAGATAACTACCTAACACAACTGGTGAGTGAACTGACTAGAGAATGTGCCGTGCTGGATCTGCTCTTTGTGAACAGAGGGCCTTGTGGGAGAGGTGACTGTTGGAGGACTCTTGCGGCTTAGTGATCATGAGATGATAGAGTTTGCAGTTCTTGGAGTAGTAAGGGGAGCGGGGGGGTCACCAGAACTGTCACCTTGGACTTCCAGAGGGCACACTTTGAACTGTTTAGAAGGCTGCTTGATAAAGTCCAGTGGGAGACAGTTCTAAATGACAAAGAAGCCCAAGAGGGCCAGATACCTGAGATTCTGGCAGCGCAAGAGGAGGCCATCCCTGTGTGCCGTGAAATGAGTCGGCAGGGAAGAAGGCCAGCTTGGCTTAACAGAGAGCTCTGTGTTGGTCTAAGGAAAAAGAGGAAAATATATGAGCTTTGGAAGAGGGGGCAGGCATCTCAGGAGGACTACAAGGAGCAGGAGAGATCATGTAAGCAAAAAATTAGAAGGGCTAAAGCCCAACTGGAACTTCAACTGACCAGTTCAGTGAAAGACAATAAGAAATGTTTCTTCAAGTATATTAACAACAACAGGAGGACCAAGGAGAATCTCCCTCCTTTACTGGATGCAAGGGGAATGGTAGTAACAAAGGATGAGAACAAGGCTGAGGTACATAACCCCTTCTTTGCTTTGGTCTTTCGTAGTAAGGTAAGATGTTCTCTGGGCTCTAAGCCTCCTGAGCCAGAAGACTCTGAAGATGAACCCTCAATGTTCCAAGAAGACTTGGTTAGAGACTTGGTTGGCCAATTAGACATCCACAAGTGTATGGGACCGGATGGGATACACCCAAGGATATTAAGGGAGCTGGTGGAGGTCCTTGCCAAACCCCTTTCCCTCATCTATCAACAGTCCTGGCTAACTGGGGAAGTGCCACTTGACTGGAGACTGGCAAATGTAATTCCCATTTAGAAGAAGGGTCAGAGGGAGGATCTGTGGAATTCTAGGCCTGTCAGTCTCACCTCGGTACCAGGGAAGGTCATGGAGCAGATCATATTGAGTGCTGTCACACAGCACATGCAGGACAGCCAGGTGATCAGACCCAGTCAATATGGGTTTATGAAAGGCAGGTCCTGCCATACCAACCTGATCTCCTTCTATGAGAAGGTTAACCAGTTAATGGACAACAGAAAGACTGTGGATGTGGTGTACCTGGACTTTTGTAAAGCCTTTGACACAGTTTCTCACAGCATTCTCCTTGAGAAACTGGTTGCCATCGGCCTGGACAGGCACACCCTCTGCTGGGTAAAAACCTGGCTGCATGGCCAGGCCCAGGGCGTGATGGTAATTGGATTTAAATCCAGTTGGAGGCCAGTCACGAATGGTGTTCCCCAGGGCTCAGTGCTGGGTCCAGTCCTGTTCAATATCTTTATTAATGATCTGGACGAAGGGATCAAGTGCACCCTTAGCAAGTTTGCAGATGACACCAAGCTGGATGGTGTTGATCTGCTTGAAGGAAGGGAGGCGCTGCAAAGAGATCTGAACAGGCTGGATCCATGGGCTGAGGCCAACAGGATGAGGTTTAACAAGACCAAATGCCGATTCCTGCACCCCATGCAGTGTTACAGACTTGAGGAAAACTGGCTGGAGAGCTGCCTAGCAGAGAAGGACCTGGGGGTGTTGGTTGATAGCTGGCTGAATATGAGCCAGCAGTGTGCCTAGGTGCCTAAGAAGGCAATGGCATCTTGGCCTGTGTCAAACTCAGTGTGGCCAGCAGGTCGAGGGAGGTGATTGTGCCCCTGTACTCTGGACTGGTGAGGCTGCACCTCGAGTAGTGTGTTCAGTTCTGGGCCCCTCACTGCGAGAAGGACATTGAGGTGCTGGAGTGTGTCCAGAGAAGGACAACAAGGCTCGTGAAGGGGCTGGAGAACAAGTCCTACGAGGCGTGGCTGAGGGAACTGGTGTTGTTTAGCTTGGAGAAGAGGAGGCTGAGGAGAGACCTCATGGCTGTCTACGGCTATCTGAACGGAGGCTGTGGCAGGGTGAGTGTTGATCTCTTCTCTCAAGTGATAGGTGATAGGACAAGAGGAAGTGGCCATAAGTTGTGCCAGGGGAGTTTCAGACTAGATATTAGGAAGAATTTCTTTACCAAAAGGGTGTTTAGGCACTGGAGCAGGCTGCTCAGGGAGGCGGCTGAGTCACCATCCCTGGAGGTGTTTAAAAAGTTAGGTAGATGAGATTTTGAAGGACATGGTTTAGCCGATGGTGGTTTCGGTTGGACTCAGTCTCCAAGGTCTTTTCCAGCCAGATGATTCTGTGATTCTCTGGCAGCAGCCGCAATGATGCTTAGCAGGGACTCAGAAGTTGTGGAGGGTAGGTGCTGAGCTGTGAAGTATATGGACATAGTTAGGTGCATCATGAATTATTATGGGTTGATTGTAGAAAATCAAAATGTCTTTTGTTGTAGCTCTGTGAGGAAAACGTCTTCCTCCGGTGGAGATAAGTGAACACATGCAACATGTGGTTTGTTTTTTTGTTTCTGTTCTCTGTAAATGTTATTTATGTGGGACGCTTTTTCTGTTTTGATTCAGTGTTGATCCGGTCTTTAATTGTGTTGGCACATGTGTTTCCCCCGTCACACTTACCTTTCATTGGGTGGGTGTGTTAATGATGCTCCCAGGTGAAGAATAGTTGAGAAAGGAGGAGGAATTTACATATTCCATGAAGGTGTCTAAAGGTAGTTACTGTATCGGTTTTGCTGGCTACCTGACCTAGAGAAGACATTCTCGGGTAAACCCAGTCTTTCCCTGTGTTGTTCTTTGTTCTTTGAAATGTTATGTAGAACTTGCTAAAGCAATTATGGAGTTTAGTGTTGGAAAAGCTATCTGGGAGGTTCTCTTAGTTGCAGGAACTTAAAGGGTGGTGGGAAGCCAAGTGTAAACTGTAGATTGGGATAAAAGATCACTTTTGCTTAGAAACTTCGTATTGTTAGTAATATGATTTGATCAAAAAGGAAAAATTGAAGCCTCTCAGGCTTGTTCCATTTCTTGATGTTTCTGACTGACAGCTTGCTTATCCTGGAAATGAGTGTGAAAACTGACCCTTTGGCATACTTCCCTGTACAGCAAAAGTGAGCACTTGTTTTGTGTGCTGCCAGAGCATACTCTGGCCATGGTGCAGATGCAGCTGGGTGACTAAACCCTTCTGGGCTTCTAAACTAAAGATCAAACATGGGGTAATTGCGGTTGTCATCTGTCACCTTACTCTTTTCTCCCTATCCTTTTTACTTCAAGTCTTGGTTTTGGTTAGCTGATCATTGTTTAAATTATCAACTGCTGACAAGAGGAATACATACAAGGTACATGAAATAAAGTTATGGCCTAAGCCAATTAGAAAATGTTGACAATCTTTTTGAGTGAGCAACAACCTAAAATAAAATTGCTTTGAAATACAAGCGGAAATCTGCCTAATTTGAATCAGTGTGGCCTGCAAGGGTCCGGTTAGCTTGTGTTCACAAAACTTTCACTTGCAATTTCCAGAATCCATGGTCAACTAGGACATTGTCATGTTTGCTGTATTCTCATTCCCATCCTCAGGAACCTAGGCACTGGTGAGAAAGAGAAAAGGCAAGGAAGAGTCCTTTTAGTGCTTTCATCTGTGTTAGTCTTAATGTTCTAAAGCAACGTTCTTTGAGGGGTGGCTGAAAAAGTACTGGTAAATCTTACTGTGGGTAGAGATCCTGTTTGGTCCTTCAGGGAGTGTGCTAGTAATAGCTGTGGTTTTTAGGCAGAGTGGAAGAAGGATGAGAGAAGCATGCTTTTTCACTATCCCTACCCTCCAAGTTTTTCCTTATAGCTATGGGGAAAAAAACCCCTCTCTTACTAAGTTCATTATATGCTTTCAGAAAAGCATTTTGTGTATATAAACATAAAAATATAAATGATTTTTTTTTTGCTACTTACTATTTTGTGTCAGGGTTTGTGCTGCTTCTGTTTTAAGAGTCTGCTTATTGGTATTCTCTTACTTGTAAGCATTTGCTGAAAAAGAGTTTAATTTGAGGGTTGACTTCTTTTGCTGTGCCTCTTTGTTTTAAAGAAATGTCCCTCTAGGTTTTCTGTCTCCTTAAATGGAGAATGCTTATCAGTATTTTGCATAGCTATGGGAGAGCTGTCTGCACCTGCATTCATTAGTTGTGATGCTTCAGATTTGTCTAGGTTATCAGAATATCTTTTTCCCCTTCCCTGGTAGAGTGGTAGCTTTAGGTACTTCTTGCTTCTGCTCACAGTTTGTGTAACAGTTCAGGATCTGTCCCTTAACATCCTATTGTCCTGAAGGAACAGAGTGTTAAATGTGTCTTCCGCACTCCTGTACTCATCGGTCAGTCTTATTGGATGTCCAAACAAGTCTTGGGAACTTAGCTTGTCAGTCTTATTTATAGCTGAAATATTCAAAACATTTAATTATTTCTGGCCTTAAAATGAGCTGCTTGGCGGTATTTGCTAGTCAGCAATAGGAAAGTGGTGATGCATTAAGGTCTGAGGCAGCTCTGTGGCTTTCATGTGAGTCTTGCTGTGAGTTTATTGCCTGGAGTAGAACTGCTGGAGAAAGGGGAGAACAATTTTTGATTTGAATCTAGTGATCTTATTTTAGCAGTTGTGTCAAATTTTTTTTCCTTATCCAAATAAGATTTGAAGACTAACATTTTTTTTTTACCCTACGCTCTGGAACTCAGTTCACACATGCTCACACTTTTCCTCAGTTCATTACACCAAAACAAGAAATATTTAAACAGTTTGACTTCTTTCCAAGGAAAATTTCCTAGCTGAAGCTCTCAGAATGCCTTACATTTAGATGTGGTGAAGCAGTTTCCTCACGAAACTTAAGTTTAAGCTTTTGATTCAAGCTGTGAACTCCTTCAGGCCATGGAGGAAGAACAGGATTTCAAGCCAGATGGTATGAGGTTAGTGTAGCTCACTCAGCTTGCTTTATCACTCGTGTGTGTGTGTGTGAACTTGTCATGCATCTATATTAAGCTATATTTAAAGTTGGTCTTCTAGCAAAGGGCAGATTTCTGTACAAACAAGATATTAAGGTTGCCAACTTGAAGATGTACAGACTTAGTGAAGTCTTTTTAACTCTTTGTGATATGGCAAAAGGAAGGAGAGCTGATGAGAGCAGTCTGCACTAATGAAAGTGACTTCTGTGGGCATTAAGCCACTAAAAAGCAAGTGGGATTTAAATTTATTTTAATGTGTGCAGTTTAAATTTATTTTAACTGTGTGCAGTTGTCTGTCCAGCCTACCGTCCAGGAAAGCAATTCCTAGTTGTTACTCAGTGCTTGTTGATCAGAAACCTATACTGTGTCTAAAACCGACTGAGTTTAGCAGTTAGTGTGTGCTTTTTTTTTTTTGTAAAGAAAGTGGGTGTTGTGTTTAATGAGCTCAAGGTGTATTTGGATTGAAACTTAAAGGTAACTCTGTTGGTACTTTATTTCAATTCATGTGCTTAAAGGGAGGAATTTGCATTTAAAGTATGCCATGAAAACAAGTCAGCTTGCAAGTTGAGCTGACTTTTCTCACTCCCTTGTTCTTACAGTGCAGGACAAATAGGTTGTCAGCTGCTCGCTGTGTACTTAGGAAAAACAGGAATTGACTGCTGTTAATTTAACCTCACATTTTAAGAAACAAGTTACTTAGTTGAGTTTGTTCAGTTGAAATATTGTCTGCACATATACAAGAAGCTACTGTTTTCAAAATTTGGCTTAGCGTTTGACAAATGATGCTTGTTCTGGATACTTAGCTGATGTGTGTCAACAGTAATCCTGCCGTAGTTGTTGCAGAGTGGAGTGAAGAGAGGGAAACTTGATTATAGTATCTTCTCTTGTCTCTGTTTACTTCCATTTAAGCCTGCTTTATGTCTTGCTGCACGATATTGCTTCTCTTATATCTCCTAACCTGTTTGACCTGAGTTAGGAAGTGATTATGCAGTCAGAATTGTGCATTAGCTCACGTGCTGTAACTGAACGATTTAGGTGGGAAGAAGCTAAAATGGAGCAGGGAGTGATTAGCAAACAGCTATAATAATAGGCCTGAATGGATGGCAGACTTCAGGGACAAGCCCAGTTAACTATCTCTTTGTGTCAGCTCCAGCCAGAGTGGAAGATGTGACTGTAGTCTGGAGAATGTTAGTTCAGTAGTGCAGAAGCTTCAAAGGTCAGATAAACATCTCTTAAATAAAAATGTAGCTATGGCTTTCTGTGCCTGCAACACTGCATTCCAAGCTCTAGCACCGTATGCTTTGGCAGGGGAGAGGTTTTCTGTTTGTGCTAAAACCTTGAGGTCTAGTCTTCTCTGCACACAGGGATTTCCAAGAGCATTGAGAACCCCGTAAGTGAGTTGGATGAATCTACCAGCTTGTCTTTAGTATTGTGTCAGGAGGTGGTGATGCCTAGCTGTCTTGCATGCAGAGCAAGGATCCATCAGTCATGTCTGTCTGTGGAACACCTACTCTGAGTGTCGCTGTAGGGTGGCTGTGATGGGTCCGTAACCCCATTAACTGGGATGGAACTGCCCTTCTCAGTGTTAAGAGACACTAGAAAAAACAAACAATAGAACTGTATTGCTGTGGTTGCCTGTCTAGCAATACTGATTGTATTGTCATGGAGACCTATAGGAAGGCTGCTATGAGCTTTGCAAGTCCAAATTACTGTCCAGTTGGCTGAAAACACTTTAGTGTATGGGTGATTATTCTGTGTATGCCACTTCTTCCATAGTTATTCCTCATCCATTCCTACATTTGATTTCCTGAGACTGGACTATTGCAAGAACCTAAAGCTGTGTGTGGTCCTTAGACTGGGCTTTAGGACAAATCCAAATTAAATTCTGAGTTTTGAGTAGTACCCTATTACTGTTATGGGGCAGTTGAGGAAAGCAGGGGGTGGGGAGGGTGGGGAAACTAAGGATTAGGGCTTCATGTTCTGAATTTCAGTAACTTCGGGCATGACTTGACAGTGCTATCAGCATGCCTATTTTATGAACTATACACAGAACTTATTACAATGCTTCTGCAGCTTTTGCAGAAAACTGGGTTGTGAAGTGGGGCTTCTTGTTTTGAGAGACTACTCCCAAAGTGCTTCTTGGGAAGTGGAATGTGATCCTTCTGCCCAGGATGCCAGAGCCTTCTAGAAAGGGTTCCAAAGTGCTCCAGTGCTGCTGGAGACAGTGACTAGCCGGAGTAACAGGATAGGCAGCTAGAAGGGAATAAAGAACCAAAAAGTTTGGGACATCTGCCTAGGAGCACATGACAGGTTAGCGTATGCTGATTATGCTACTGGGATGAACATTAGCACTTGTTCTACAGTTAACATGCTGAACTTGTGCAGTGTCTGTCCTGGTAATTGCTGACTAGTTCAAAATCTCTTGAAGGGAAGCGTATTCTCTGCAACTTGAGCATGAAATTATCAAACCAGCTCGTCTAGGTGGATCAGTGTGCTTCACTACTGTCAACACAGTAGCTCTCCACCCTCAAGTGCTTGATTTATGCCAAAGATGGTCTTTTCTGTAGCTAGGTTCGAAGCTTTCAGATGTATTATGCTGGGTAGTCGAAAAAAAAACCAACAAACCAACCTGACCCATAACAAACAAAAGCCCCAACTTCATGCTCTGTACTTAATTTTCCAGCTTCTGCTAGTGAGTGAAATCTGATAGGAATTGAATAGGGCCTAGGAAGAATCTTCTCTCCTATCCCCTCTGAATTAAGTGAGCTCCAGGCGTGAAGAATACTGTTAATGAGATGTGAGGTTTTTAACAGGCCTATTGTGTGTAACTCTTGATAGTGCTATCTACTACAGGGAGAATATGCTTGTTTAGAAAAAAATAGTTATAGAAGACCAATCTGCTTGTTTGGAAAGCTGCTTATCTTGAAGAGGCTTTGGGTAGCTGGCTATGCTCTGCACTGATGAAAGAATGGTGCTTGTGCTTTGAGGTCTGCTAAGGTTCCAGTGATTTCCAGATAGGAAAAGACAGTTGATGTCAGACTCCAAATGAAAGAAGGTAAGTTGCAGGTATTGCTTCAGTCTGTTTTACAGTCTGCCTTGGTTTACAAAACTGATCCTTCAGTTGCAGTAAGGTATGTATTTAAATAAATAATAAGGCTGTTATAAGTAATGAAGTTAAACTTGTTATCTGGGGAATGTGTAGAAGCAGAGACTTTGATACATTGTGTGAATATTTAAGAGGTATCTCTTGTTGGAGCTATCTAGTCCTCATGCTTTTATGAGGTGAACTGTCCTCTTTACGCTTTTAGCCTGTGGTGCTGTAGGCTTTCTTTCTGACTCTGAAAATCTTCATACTTCACCTGGGCTATCCTTCCAAGCTTTCTGGCCTACAAAGGGGACAAAAGCCATTCGGTGAACTTCCAAAAAAGAGAGCTTGTTTAATTTTTGGGAATATAAAAGCTTTAGGCCAAGGGTGAGTGTTTTTCCTCAGGTAGTGCCTAATATTGTTTCAATGTAGCTTGTATAGGTTAGCATCCTGTTGACAGCTTTTCTTTTTTCAAGTTGCCCCTTTTGTTTGTCAGGCATGCTGGTGCAACTGAATTTCTTTGGCTTGCTTTGTCAGCAAATTTAAATTAAGGTGATGTTTGGGTCTGTTTTGCAAACACCTAGATAAAGTTGGAGTTTGCTTCTAGCTGCATAGGATTTTAGCATTCAAGAACTTCCTGTTTACTTCAAGTACTACACTAGCTTTATATATTTAAATCAATTATTCGTAAGATGTAGTGCCACTGACCTTTGAGGCAACACAGATTCTATGCTTAGGAATAGTAGCATCTGCTCCGATTTACAATGAAGTGAAAAGTTGTCAGAACCAGCTGAAGACACAGCCACTGGAAATGCTCCAGGGTCACCATGTTAGCTGATTTCACGTTCATGGTAGTGACTCAAATGTCTCATTACTTCCACAAAGCTGTGTGTTGGAACACTGTAAGTCTTTTGCTGAGGATGGTATCTAGCATGCAAAGTCTGGCAGGAATGACATGGCAGGTCTTGTGGTTATTGGCAAAGATGAATTCAGCTGTGGTGTGTTTCATGGTGCCATTGTACAAAAGAATACTGCTTCTGGGCTGCTTCCACAGGAAGTATGGCAGCCTCATGACAAACCTGTGCACAGTGCATCAAGTACTGGAGATGGCTGCTGCTTTCCATTTAAAGCAATGCTTAGAAATGTAAGCATGCATAAAAGTCCAGTGTGCTTAAATACATACAGTGGCATTCCCAGATACATAACTGCTAGGAAGGTGCCTCAGTCAAGTTTGTGCACATGAGGTTCTGATAGAATATAGTAAAATATAAGTCTGGAGTTGGAGGCAATTCTGTGTGCCTCCAGGTGCTTGATAGGAAAAGCGGAACTAGGTCAGTGGCAGAGTTCCTTTCTGTTGTGGAACAAACTTCGATGTTCTGGTACTTGTTCAAGAGAAGAGACTTCGTCTTGGACAGGTTGCTTGATTTGGTTTTCTTTTAGGCCTCTAACCCAGTAACTCCTGGTTTCTGGAAGTCAGGGAGATAGAATATTGACACTATTGTGTTATGTGTCTGAAGGGCCCCATTACCCTAATTTATCATTCATCAGTGACTAAAATATCATCTGACTTATAGTCCTTTCAGGTACTGGTTGATCTTAAAAGGGCATTTATTCTTAAAGTTTGTATAAAATATTCTCTTAACTCTTTTAAATAAGAGTTGATACTTAATGTTATTAATCTTGCTTAATAATGTGTCATAGGAAGAGCGTGAAGTCATAAACTATTTCAATGTTTTCGTTTTTCTTATCCCAAAAGCGTTCTACTTTGTGCATGCTCAGGAGTTTTATTCTGAGCAGCAAATAGGCACTGTAAAGTCTGTGCTATATTGAGTATTGTAACAGATGTAATGTACTGGAATTGGAGAGGAGCTTAGGTATCTGCTGATATATGTAATCATGGGGTTACGCACTAGGTTGGTGGTAGTCTTCTAAAGTTGGCAAGTAAAAGTATCAGAAAATATTGGTATTTTTCTTCCCCCACCTTCTCTTAAAATAGTGTAAGAAGGTCTTGATCTAAAAATGACTTTTTTCTCCTCTTTGGAGCTTATTCTAAACTAATTAATTCTTTTTTAGATTAGAGAGAAGACCCTTGATTTATAATGGAAATTACACTTAAGAAGCTTTTAAAAGTGTTTTGGTACTGAAAACCAGTTTTCTTTTGTCATTTTTTAAAACATAGACAATGCTGGAAATCTGAAGTGTTAGCTGTATACAAAGGTGATGAAAACAAATGGGGAACTGCTGTTTATTTCATTGTCTGCATGTGTACATTCCCAAGAACATCACTCTTGCTGCTGGGAATGAAAGCCCAGTTCAAGGTTTCGTGTCAAAAAAATGTCTAGTGCCTGAAGTGTGGACTTACTGATATACTGTGACCTGTTAATTTGCAGGTAAGCATTATGAAGAGGAGGAGGATGCTCTACCTGACTCAGATGCCCTGCCAGACTCTGATGATGAGGTGGATTTGGATGAGCCACGCCCCATACAGATTGTCCTTGCTCATGAAGACGATCATAACTTTGAATTAGATGAAGAAGCATTGGAAAAAATCTTGCTTCAGGAACACATCAGAGATCTTAACATAGTAGTTGTGTCTGTAGCAGGAGCTTTCCGCAAAGGAAAATCTTTTCTGCTGGACTTCATGCTTAGATACATGTATAACAGGGTGAGTAATCAGGATTTTCCCTGCAGGAAAAATAGTAGCTTAGGTTTTTATTCAATTACCTTTGTACTTTTTTACTATGGCACAAGTTTTGGTCAAATCTTTTGTATTGTGGGGTGGGGAAGCAAGCTACTATAAAGAAATTATTCAAGTGACAGGTTTTTTCAATACAAATTTTCCTGCAATTATCAAGGGAACTTATTTGTGTCCTGATGTAAGTGGGCATAAGAACAACTCAAATGAGGGAGTGTTGTAGCCTTCTAGTTGAGCTTTGGGGAAGAGCTCATTCAAGTGGTGGCTTGAAGGAATCTTGCTTTGACTTGGATGTCCTGAAATCATATTGTAGCACTAGCTTACCCATTGTTGCAAAGAGTCTTATCAGGTAGGTAGCAGTGGACTAAATATATTTAAATTTATGGCAAAAGGGAGAAAGTCTTCTGTTGGCTATTTGGAATATGTCTTTGAACATAATCCAGGAACTCTTAAAATCCTTTTAAATCATTGGTTTTTGAATACCTGATCCAAACTTCTTCTTAGTTTGTAGCTTTTGACTGGTATTGTCTTGTGTCTACTATACTTTGAGCTGTTGGCTGATATGGAGAAAGCAGGCTAGGGCCTCCTGTGAACATCTGTATCACTGCTTGTGGTCTGCTTCTTTTAATCTGCATAGTGACTATTGACTGCTTAGTGTTTTGTTGCTTTGTGAAACTGTTCTCCAGAGTTGGAATTCATGGTAGCAGAAACTAAGTATGACTGCATCTGTTTTAACTTTGTGCTAACTGGCTTGAGGAAAAATCAAGGTGAACCCTGCAGTTACAGGAAACAGGAATATTGCAAAGAGGGTGCTGCTTTCTCTCGCTTCTAGTAGTGCCTGCTGTTGAATTACTCTCACTGATGTGCCAAGAGCTCTGTAAGAAAGGCACTGAGGATATGGTAGGAGGAATACAAACTGCTACTCCTAGCTTCAAGTCTTTTAACCTGGGGAGAAGTGAATGTTTCGGTTCAGTGCTGTTCAGTGAGTGGCCTTTTCTGTGTGTCTATATAAACACTCTCTGGTGTCCTATTTATAGCAAAAACAAACCTCAAACAAACAAAAGGCAAAGTCCCAAAAAATGTAGTGATCTGAGTTAGATAGTGGCTGGATAGAAGTAGCGGGGTAGGCTTTATGTAAATATTCTTAACTTTCAGATTTTGAAATAAAAGTTCATAAATCAAAATGGGTTGAAATGCTGTTTTAGCCTTTAGTGCCTTTCTGTTCTTTGTTGTTCAGTCATTTTTTTTTTAGTTTTCTGTAGGTGTCCTTCAAAATACCAGTTCTTTCACTTAAGCTGAAAATGAAGGCAAACTTGGCTGTCTATTGTAACAACTGTTCCTTACCAAAGCAGGGAGGTCTTGTTCTCCATGTGCCGCTTCTGGCCAGACATTGGTGTTCTGAAACTCTTATGCTTACAGGCCCTTAGCTGAGCTGATCCAGCTCAATGATGCATCATCACAAGAAGCTACACTTTGCTGAATTGATTTCCTGCCAACTCAGTGACATAAACTGACTTAGGGGAAGAGTTTGACAAATATCAGAGCTGCTGCAAACTGATTGGAAGCTGGGAATGAGAGAAGATAAGTACAGCACCTCTTCTTTTTGAGCACTGCTGAGTTGTATCAAATCAAATTGTATGGTTATGGAAATTTCAGTACAGGATGGGAGGCCTTGGTGTATTTTTATAATACTCTTTAGTCTATCACAGCATCTTCAATCAGGCTTAAAACAACTCTGATTTCTGTGAACTAAATGTTGGATCCTGCACGAACCACTAAAGCTCATTCAGTTTGTACACAAGTCAAGCAGTTTTGAGTTATGTTTCCCTGTGGATATGTTTGAGAAACTTGCAGAGATACTTAAGAATCCCATTTTCTTGTCTTAAACCAAAACCATGTAAACCAGTCGTGTAAAAAGTTACCATTCTAAAAATCTCACTTCTTCCAGCTGAAGTCACAGTTACGACCTTGGCATGGCTAAGGTTGATCACTAACTTCAGGGAGGTGGGGGCCTCATTTCAAGGACTGCTACTTAGTGTTACAATTGCTCATTTAAAATGGAACAGAACAATTTGCCAAAAAAACAGCAACAGTTGTGTAGTCAGCAAGTTACTACATGGGTCCTGTGATCTCTGCGGTTTAAACCTTTTTAAGTTGGGTTCAGTAACAGTAGTAAATTTTACAGGGATGAGACCGCCTTAGCTTGTATTAATCTGTAAGATGCACTGCGTCCTAGTGGCACTGAAACAAACTCACATTGGTCCTTTCCTTAGTGTGAAATATATTTAGAGACACTGTCTTTTAGGTGACTTATGCAAAACTAATGCAACTTCTAGCTTGATTTCATGTACAGTCTTGTTTTCCTCCTCCCATGTCTTGAATCTCTTGGATGGAGAGTGTTGAAATAATGAGTTTTAACTAAGGACAGATGAAGGTAAGAAGTTGTGCTTCAGACTGATGCAAAGGTCAATAAGAGAGAGGCTTACATGCACCATCCACAAGACAAAGCAGCTTCAATTAAGTTGTGCCGGTTAAGAGACCAAAGTCTCCTGTGACACAATCACATATGAAATTAAATGTGGTCATATCTAGTGCTCAGTGAGGGACTTGTCAAAAGATCTATGTAGTCTTGCTCCAAGATGCTACAAATAGAGATAATTTCTGGACCAAACTGGGAAAAATTATTCTTGTGTAAATGACACATGGAACGTTGTTGAAGAATATAAAGATTCTTTTGAAAAATTGAAAAGCTGCGGTCCACTGACACACCTGTAAAATATGATTCAGCATTGATGGAGATCTCAAAGCAGGACTAGAGGCTTGATTTCTAGAGTGATCAGTGGATATATATGCATCTTCTGGGATAAAAAAATGCCAGGAAAAAGCTGTTCAAGTTTTGCTTGGCCTTTCTGGTAGAGGTGTATATGCATGACAAAAACCCCGCAAACAACACTCATCCCTCCTCCATATCAGCAACAACAATCTACATATATAGAGTTGTGGTTCTCTTCACTTGGATACCTGTGTTCATTTTCTGAATTTTTGTTGTCTTATCTCGTTCACTGTCTGATCCAAATAGCAGAGGTGAATGATGCATGCTTAGCGTTTAGGTGAACACTGGTGCAGAACTGCTCGATTCCCTTTCTTAGCAGCATGCAAAGCAAACAATGCTTGGCATGAGGTATGTGTGCAGGGTTTTTTACCCACCCACCTTTAAAAATAATCAGTTTCAGTCATTTTGTGGTAAGTATTTCTATTCTATATAGCTTCTGGATACTCATCCTGTTTTCTGAGATGTAGAGATGTGTCTTGAGCTCTTTCCTGAAAACAGCCAGTGAAGAGTCAGCAAGGTAGAGACCGTAGCCTACTGAAGTGCGAAGTCTCCCCTTCAAGGAGCATCTTTTCATGGCTGGTAGTCTTCTCTGGGTGGACCAAGGCAAATTCATTAAATATCTCTTTATGTTCTGCCAACATGTTGTATTCTTGCCTGTGAACTAAAGGTTTTTCTCCAAGCCCTCTCATCATTCAAACTATTGTCTGCCTACCACTTCTCTCATGTAGGATTTCTCTGTATAAATCCATGACAGTAAAACTTCCTCAGCTCCATGTTCATGCAGCTTACTTGCCCGGTACATAAACTACGTTTGTGAGTTACATGTGCTCATGTAAGACTGGAATCTTCTGCGTGAGCCACTGCTGTGTGTTGTCAGTCCTTGAGGACCAAAGACCTCATTACGATACGGTCAGCCAGAAATGTTAGCTGCAGACTGTACTTGACTCTCTGATAGCCTTTCCCAAAGTGGACAGTGTGCCAATGAAATATTAATGTGGATAGATTGAGTGACATGTATCAGACTCTCAATGTGACCTTTTCTCTTGAATCCTAATTGTTTGAGAAAAAATATTTTGTAACTGACAAATATAGATTGTAGACCTTCTGGTCCTTGCCTGTTCTCTTTGGGTTCTGCAAGCTGCTGTGTGGAGTCTTGTGCTGGCTTTTGTCAGTGCAGGAGCTTCGATGCTTAACTAGTTTCAGCGGTTGCCCTGTTTGTGATGGAGAAGGGAGAGGATCAAGTCCAGATGGGTGTGGGGTGTGTTCCTTGAGGAGGTGTAGCTGTTTCTGTAGTTAAAATACATGCTATTTACAACCTGTGTTTCAGCTGAGCTCTCTCAACAGAGAAGAGTGTGAAGTGGGATCAATGAACAAAAGCTGAGCTGCTCTCTTCTATGACAAGATTACCAGGTTAATAGACAAAGGAAAGGCTGTGGATGTGTGGTGTACTTAGACTTCTGTAAAGCCTTTGACACAGTTTCTGACAGCATTCTGCCTGAGAAACTGGCTGCCGTTGGGTTGGACGGGCACACCTGCTGCTGAGTAAAAACCTGGCTGGCTGGCTGGGCCCAGAGGGTGGTGGTAAATTGAGTTAAATCCAGTTGGAGTGATGTTCCCCAGGGTTCAGTGCTGGGTCCAGTCCTGTTAAATAACTTCATTAATGATCTGGACGAAGGGATCAAGTGCACCTTTAGCAGGTTTGCAGATGACCCCAAGCTGGGTGGCAGTGTTGATCTGCTTGAAGGAAGGGAGGCGCTGCAAAGAGATCTGAACAGGCTGGATCCATGGGCCGAGACCAACGGGATGAGGCTTAACAAGACCAAATGCTGATTCCTGCACTTGGGACGCAACAACCCCATGCAGTGTTACAGACTTGAGGAAAACTGGCTGGAGAGCTGCCTGTTAGAGAAGGACCTGGGGGTGTAGGTTGATAGCTGGCTGAATATGAGCCAGCAGTGTGCCCAGGTGCCTAAGAAGGCCAATGGCATCTTGGCCTGTGTCAAAATCAGTGTGGCCAGCAGGACCAGGGATGTGATTGTGCCCCTGTACTTGGCACTGGTGAGGCTGCACCTCGAGTAGTGTGTTCAGTTCTGGGCCCCTCACTGCGAGAAGGACATTGAGGTGTTGGAGCGCATCCAGAGAAGAACGACAAGGCTGATGAAGGGACTGGAGAACAAGTCCTACGAGGCGTGGCTGAGGGAACTGGTGTTGTTTAGCTTGGAGAAGAGGAGGCTGAGGGGAGACCTCATGGCTGCCTGAACAGAGGCTGTGGGAAAGCAAGTGTTGATCTTTTCTCAAAGTGACAGGTGATAGGACAAGAGGAAGTGGCCATAAGTTGTGCCAGGAGAGGTTCAGACTAGATATTAGGAAGAATTTCTTTACTGAAAGGGTAGTCAGACACTAGCACAGCTGCCCAGGGAGGTGGCTGAGTCACTGTCCCTGGAGATGTTTAAAAAATGGGTAAATGAGTTTTTGAAGGACGTGGTTTAGCAGAAGATGGGTGCGGTTGGACCCAGTGATCTCCAAGGTCTTTCCAACTGGAAGATTCTATAATTTTTAGTTCTGAGTGCTTGAGGCTTGAAAACCATGCACATAGCAATCTTTGGTGGCTGAAGAGTTGTGCAACTGCTGAAATTCAGTAGACTCAAATGTTTTTGTGGATTATACTTGAAATCCACAAAGCAGCATTGTGTTTTAATATTTTGTTTAATGTTGTCAGTCACCCCTGAGGAAGATGAGAGAACACTGTGGAAGTCTACTGAAATACAGTGTGTTTAAAAAAAATCTCCTTGCTTTAAAATAAGTTTCACCCCTTCTTTTGTAGTCTTCTCCTTGTTGGATAGGTGGAAACACTGAGCCATTGACTGGCTTTACATGGAGAGGTGGATGTGAACGGGAAACGACTGGCATTCAGATTTGGAGTGAAGTGTTTGTAATTGATAAGCCAAATGGGACAAAGGTAAGTGCTTGAATTAAGTAGGTGTATGTAAGGATTTTTGCCTCTCTATGTATTTAATGCCATGGGTTTTATGGAGGCAATTCAAATGATCAGTTGCTTTCCTTTTTATGTTCAGTAGTTGCATAATATATTTGGAAACTGTATATCAGAAGTATGAATTTTCCTGCTGGGTTGTAAGACTCAATCTCCAACAATATTCGCATTCTGAGCATACTTTGTTTTTGCAAAGTATACTATGTCCAGGCTGATGGGTATATTATCCTGTGAGTATTGTAAAACTGTGATTGCTTTAAATACCATACGTAGACAAATGCTGCGATAAGAACAGCTCTGTAGCAGTTCTGTAGCTATGCTGGGTTGTCAACTGAGACTGAAGTTCTTCCAGAGAATGACCTGTTTGTTACTCTGCACTGTACCCCCACTAGGCTGGGAGAGGGCAACTAGCATAGCAAGGGCAAAGACTGAAGTCTGATATGGCTCCGTAATTGTTGCTTGCTCTGCAGTAGGTGTGTATAGGCATGTGTGCAGGGAGCTGACTGAGGTTTGATAAATGATATAGGGGCAGAGACTTGCTGTACTTGAAGCAGAATTTATCCCAATGGCCTGGAGTTTGAAAGTGCAATTTTGTTAACTATTGCTACTCTTTAAAACTCTAGGTTGCTGTACTACTTATGGATACCCAAGGTGCCTTTGATAGTCAATCAACTATCAAAGACTGTGCAACGGTGTTTGCTCTGAGCACCATGACGAGTTCTGTCCAGGTAAGAATATCTGTGCTGGTGAATAACGGCAGCTATAGAAAATCTCTAGCTTGAATATACAGAGAATATCTTGCTAGCCATGCTTTGAAAGTGCACCTGCACATATTCTTCCAGCTGTCATTTAAGCTTTCATACTTAATGTCTTATTTTCAGGGTAGTATACTACATAAGTTGCTCTGTTGAATCAATGTTATCCAAGGCCAAGCTGAATTAAATTGCTGACTGAACTAGGGAATCCCCCCCCCACCCGGCCCAAAAGTTGTCAAAGTAACAATTGCTTCTGTACAGGTGTGTTACAGAATCTTTAAGACTTTAGATATATCTTGGCGTGAAATTACACTGTGATCATCTAAACTTACAATTGCTATTACTGTTAAACCTCTGACAATTACTTGTGCTATGTTCAAAATTACTTTTAAACTTGTGCCTTAAAATGCCACAAGTAAACAGGTTTTTGAGGGATAAGTGGCCTTCTTCAGACATGCTACAACATGAAAATAACAGGAGTGTGTAGAATGCTATTGTGGGGTTGGGTTTGTTGGGTTTCTTTTGTTCAGCTTTTTTGTTTGTTTTGTTCCAGTGGTTAGGCTAAGTTGTGGATTATTGATGCACCTTTGAGTTTACTGCTCTCTGATATTCATGCCATTGGAACATGAATTGAAACTCCCTGAATAAAATAAGATTTCTTTGGGAAGACTTGAAAGCAAAAAAAAACTGGTAAACTAACTACCCAGTAATTTCTCTCAGATGCAGCTGCTGGATCACTGAATCTTAGAGCACATGGACTTGGGGGTGGCAAGCAAACTTCTCTGTCTTCCTGTCTCACACCTGTGTGGTGATTTGAACCATTTATCAGTCTTCTCAGATTGCTTTACAGCTTTCTTGCTTGGAAATAAGCAGTTCTAAGAAGGGTTAGGTTAGTCAGCAGTGGTTTTGTCCTTAGCACTTTGTATAAGGAAGTGACTTTTGTTTGAAATGTGTTGTGACACCTTTTTATTTGCCAGCTTTTGAGTAGTTAGTAAAAATACTGAAGATATCTAAAAGTGAATGTAAAATAATGATTTCATGTTACACTAATTTTTTCACTGTCTCTTGCAGGTGTACAACTTGTCCCAGAATATTCAGGAAGATGACCTTCAACATTTACAGGTAAGCTGCTTCTGAACTGATAGTGTTGATGTTTTCTTGAAGTGTTACTACTGATGTATCTGACTTGGGAGCTCCCTGCTCATATAGAACACTGAAGCTGATCTGATGCTAAAACTAGTATTGGCTATTTGAAAACATTATTATATCAAATCCATGATGCTGTGATGCGTCTGCTGTGCAACACAGAGGCAAAATGGTACAGGCTTCTAATCTGCCTAATTTTAGCTTTCTAAAGTCTATTCTTTCTATAGTAAGTTCTGAAATTCCTGAAAAGATGAGAAAGGGAAATCGCTTATGAAGGTACTTAATGAGAAAATTCCAATGTTTCTCCTTTTTCCCTAAAATAGGAAAATAACCCTTTTCTAAAGAAATGTGGGAGCTTTTGTTGAGGAAGAAAAAGTATCTTCCACCTACAAGCCTGTACTAGTTTTTAAACTACAACGTCTACAGAGTTTTATTTCTGATTAGTAACAAAAATAGGAAAGAGTTATTCACTTTATTATGGGGTTTTCAACCTCTAATGGTACATTTTGGTCAAAGGCCACTGAATTTGGGCTTCATATGAATGGTGCAAGAACCTTATCTCCTTAACTTAAACCTGTAGCTTTAAAGGCCAGCTTTTGTATTAACAAATGCCTGCCTGTGCTCAGGCCATGACCTTGTCACAGCTTAAAACTGTGTTCTGTGCCTTCTGATTGAAAGGACTTCTGTCTTGTTCAGTGTTGCAAAAGACTGGCTGCCAATACTGGAAGTAGGGGAGCACTAACTAAACTTAGTCTTGTGATGCCATTCTCAGTTAAGAGAGTTATATCACTGGGTCAATGCCCCCACTCCCCCAAAAAATAACCCAACCACACACCACAAAGAAAAAAAGCCTTAGCTAATTGTTTGAAAATCAGGCTTTCTTCATTACTTTGGCCCTTTGACAGCCTCTGTGCAGTCTGAATAGAGACACCTCTTTCTCTTATAGTAGAGGGTGAGATTTGAGGGAAGAGAAGCAGTGGGTAGGGAACCCCAGCATTTAAAGCTAGGACAAGGAATCATGGACCAAGGGAAGAAAATTCTGAATTTGTTACAACAGTGATTTTTTGTTATTCTGAAATACTGTTAGTCTCTGGCTGCCTTCTCTGTGTAGCAGTGAAGGGAGTTCGGATCAAAGGAGCTCATGTGGATGCATGGCCACTTCAGAGCTGCTTGTCAACCTGAACTAAAGGGCTTTAAAGTTCATTTATACTAAATTAGCATTGTAAGTTATGACTTGCTCTTGTGATCAGCACAGAGAGAACTGTCCTTGTGGCCATGAAATTTATCTGAAATGTTCCAGGAGTTTTAACATAGAATTGCAGTTGTTTGGTACTGGAGGATGCTGGTGTGCATCCTTCATCTCTACCTTCAAGGTATGTGAAGGGAGTAGCATGGATCAACACCTGACAGTATTGGTCTCTGTGTAAACAGCCAGCACAGTCAATAATTTGTGTTCTTATGGGTTATCTGGTGAAGAATGATGCTGCTGATATTGAAAATGGTGAAGGCAACACAAGGTGGGCAGCTGACACTTGCCTTTATACCGAAGGAAAGGAGCAATTATTAGTTAAGGTCACGAGCTGAAGTAGAGATCTGGGAAGCTGCTGAACTTGGCTTGTGTTTAAATGTCGGATACATAGGTTCTAGCCAAGTTCCTTGAGATTTCCAGGAATAAATCTTTTGTGGGAAGTAAGGGGCAAATGTTACACAGGCATATCCCTTTAGCCTAGGAAACAAGCGTTGGAAACCGGCTTGCTGAGAGACACAACCGGCTTGCCTCTGAGAACAGCCCACAGGGCCACCCACTTAAAGCTGTGGTGTGTTGACAGGGAATGGCACTGTGAAACAAGTGGAAACCATGTCTCCTTCCTGAATTTGAGGACTGGTGTACTCTTTCTTAAAATGTACTGGCCATTCTCAACTCATAATAGGATTTAAGATTAAATGCTCTTATCTTCTAGTTACATAATAAAATATTTACCGTAGAAATTTTTTTTTTTTCCTATGTGGAACCCTTACACTCTTCTTTCTATTAGTTGTTTACAGAATATGGAAGACTAGCTATGGAAGAAATTTACCAAAAGCCGTTTCAGGTAACTATGTATATTAAATGGATCTTAAGCAATTGAATGTGTACAGAATGAGCTCAGCATAATTTATGAAGAGAAATTAGTTTGATTTTCCTTCCCTTTCACTACATTTCTTGGCAAAATCGCAATGGAGAAATGATGAAGAGGATCACATTTTGGGCAAGTGTAGCTTTGTGCCTGAGTTATAAGGCATAAAACGAATCAAAGCATCGAGTGATATGCAGATATTAAGGGGAAGTTTTGTGCTGCTGCCTTAGTCATTACTGTTTGAGATGTGGTTGGCCTTTTTCAGTACGTGCTTCTGAGTCAAGGTCATGGGGCCCTTAAGAAATCATATTGAGGAGGGCCATTTCATTTTCTTGAAGCATTACTGGCTTCAGTGTTAAGTCTCAGAACTGCCAGCATCTCTGCTCAGTAAGGAGTGTTTGAGGCTTCTTCTATTTAGTTGAGACAAGGACTAAGATCTCTGCCATCTTGAAGTATACTCCTTTAAGGGTACTAGTTGACTGCTGTTAGTGGTGAGTTTTAAGATTCTTGTGTCTCTAGAATATTCGGCCTGCCAGGTGTGACTCCGCAGTGTTCTAGTGATTGGCCTAGGCAAGTAATGCATCTTGTCTGATCTAAGAGTAATGTCAAGGCTTATTTCCTGTCTTCAGGAGAGAGGACAATGTAATCACTGTGGAACAGCAAAAGGCGAACCCATGGAACAGGGAAGCTATCTTTTTAAGGCATGTGGGTACTTCTGTTCAGATAAGGAGAAAGTTACATTTGTATTTGGTGGGTGGCTTTTAAAGGAGCACTTGCACCAGAAAACTACAGTACTACTTTGTCTGGAGCAGCCTAGCTTAGAAGTTTGTCAAGCATGATTAATTTAAGTAGAGTTTTTGAACTTGGGCTGCCATTCACTGCAACTCTTTCTGTTACAGACACTAATGTTCTTAATTAGAGATTGGAGTTATCCTTATGAACATGCCTATGGCTTGGAAGGAGGAAAAAAGTTCCTAGAGAAGAGATTGCAGGTAAGTTATCTCCACTAGTCCTAGTGTGGTATTCTAACTTAAGTAACTACATACCATCAAAATAATGACGCATGATGAGATAACTTTTTGTGCTTGTAAAATACACCTATGATATTCCCACTTGTGTGTAGAATTCTGGGGTTTAGAACTTGACATATTTGGGTTCTGTAATGAAAGCTTAAACACATTTTAATGTTCTTAGAGCTTTAAGGCTGATATTTAATCTTAATTGTCATGCTGCAAAACTATTACCAGTTCTTGCTGCCTTTTTTTTTCTTTCAGGTAAAGCAAAACCAACATGAAGAGCTACAGAATGTAAGGAAGCATATTCACTCCTGTTTCAGTAATCTTGGCTGTTTCCTGTTGCCCCACCCTGGTCTTAAAGTTGCAACAAATCCAAATTTTGATGGGAGATTGAATGGTAGGAAGCATACCATTGTGTGTTTCTTGATTCAGATCATAGAGTTTATTTTCTATTATGATGGAAGTTAAACACTGAAATGGTTTTAGCTGTTATAATACTTGATGAGAAAAATGTAGGGCTAAAAGATGAAACTAAAGAATCTAGAAATGTGCATTATATGTTCTTTTGAGTGGTTTAGTGGCAGAGGAGTTAAGCAGGCAAAGGAAATTGATATCTTTAACTGTTGATTGGTGATAACTTAAGACATACTTAAAGCAGAGCTTCTAAAGATAAATAAGGATTCCAGAGGGGAGAATTCACAAAATTAAAAACTATACTTTCTTAACAATGAAAGGCTTTTCTTTAAGAACTTGTTAAACCGAAGGCCAAAACTATGATAACTTTAAAGTAAAAACTGTAGGCGTCTGTTACTGCAGAATGAGAGGTGGTCAAGATTCCTCCAGATGCTGCTTGTCGCCCATCAGAGGGAATGTATCAGAATGGCAAAGGCTAAAAATGTAGGTTTGCAATGAGGGCACAGACCTGTGGGATTATGATGTTAGATGCTGGTGTAATTGGGGAAATGCACTTTCATATTACAAGGACTATGGAATTCTGTTCTTTTAGTCTGAATTTAAGATCAAAGAGTAGGTGGAATTTACTATTTATTGAAACCTTTTAATATCTTAAGATATATGTAAGTCAAGAGGATTTTGAAAGGTCATGGGTTATCAGTGTTCCTTTGGGGAAATGTAAGATTGGAAAAAAAACTAACCACTCTTTTCCTGAAATCGATTGAATTTACTAGATATAGATGAGGATTTTAAGAATGAGCTACGGAATTTGGTACCATTACTGCTTGCTCCTGAAAACTTGGTAGAAAAAGAGATTAGTGGATCCAAGGTGACCTGTAGAGATCTTGTAGAATACTTCAAGGTAAGCAAACTCATACTAATTATTTCTGTTAATGGCTTAAAAGAAAGTATTCTAATTTTAGGGCATGTTGTTCCCAGAGAAGATATGGTATCTAGGCTGGCACTCGCTGATGAGCTTACTTCTATTTTCATTTCGTTATTCTTATTTTACAGAACTGGCACACAACTTCCTGACAGCATAGCTCTTAGCAAGCTACTATTGGCAAAACTGTGTAGGTTTTGCTTTGTAAACAGACTGAAATACTGTAGTTGAGATTTTTTTTTTCTTTGAAAATCCTAGTTTGACTGGATAAGTTGCCTCTTTAAAAAAAAAAAAGAGGATGATCCCATGTAGATTGTACAGATAGCAGTTTAAGAGCTAGTTTTCTAGGTATGCAGTGAAAATTATTTCCCTCTGGATTTTCAACATGCAATGAAGATGCTTTCTAAACACTTGCATGTGAAGCACCACTTTATACTCTGAAACATGTGTATGATATTTGCAGCTGTTAGACTTTTAAGCTGTTTTGGTATCATGGTGACAACAGCAGAAATGTGATAACTTAATCCCTACCTTGCCAGGAATTGGTCTGGTGTGCATAACCTTTTTTTGAATTGGAATGACTTAAGCAGTTGGAGAAAGTGGCGCTTGTTACTAAATATGTGAATTTTGCACTACTGCTTTTGAACATGCATGTTAAAGGTAGAAGAGTTGGGCTGATGTTAAGAAAGAAGCTAGGCAAGGGAGGAATAAGAGACCAGAACTCTTAAAACTTGTGAAATGAAGTATTTTTTTTATAAAGGAAGGACATGATATGGGTGCAGAAGTCATGGCTGCTCTGACAAGCATAAAATCACGCTCTGGACCTTGTATGTTCGGTCTCTGTATTTATGTGGTTGCATGCTGCTTTTTGTTCCACTTTCTTTTCTAGTAAGGCTTGATCTAGTAACACTGTAGAAAGTGTACATTCAACAGCAGTTTAGAAAACATTGCATCCTAAAAACTGAGTGTAAAATCTCCTCTATTGCAAAGCTGCCTGACTGTTCCATATCCAGTCTGAGAGCAGTCATGCAGGGTGCTGCGGAAGCACTGTCGTTATGTAACTAAAGAGGACTGCTGCCTTGGGATTGTGCATCTAATGCTGGGATTGTGAAGCCTGAGTGGGAAACTGGAGGGTTTTCACTTGAAGGAAATAGCTACAGAAGCAAGGAGTGTATCAAGGGAACGCAGTCCTGTATAACTATACATTTTTATAGGTTGCCCTACAACCTAGAGTGTTGGACCCTGATAACCTTGTTATCTCCTCCTTTACGAAGAAAAAGCCTCAGGGCAAAGGCTTGTAGACAAGCCAGGTGGTAGAGCATGAAGAAAGCTGCCCAGCCTCTGAGGGGCTGAGAGTGGCCTTAATGGTGTAACTTGTTCAGCTTGCCCAATGCACTGAAATGGCTACTGCTGCCTGCTGTGCCTCCTCCACTGATCTATCTCAAAGTGCTGTGCCACGGGCTGACTTGTGGGCTGTAGAAGACATGAAAGATGTGTTCTTTTCCAGCCTTCTGAAACCCTAATGAAGGAAGAGACAGATGAGGATTGGTAGGGTGGGGGCAGAGCAATAGGCTGCCTGCTTGGCTTGCAGAAGTATTTTGGCAACTTGGTTCTGTCTGCTTCAGTGGTTTGTTCTTCATTTTTTTTTTTCTCCCAACACTTCAAGGGAGCAAGGCTTATGGGGAAATGTAAATACTGGTTTTCACGGCACTGGGGTGTGTTTGGATGGACTTCTTGCCTGAAAGGCTGTGTGGGATAATAATCTTTGCTCTTTGGGTAAAAATTCCCTGTCTTGCATGTGAGGGAACAGAAACCAGCTGTCAAGCCTGTCACTTCTTGAGATTGTGGTCATGTGTCTCCTCAAGGTACACCCTGCTAGGCCTCAGTTTTAAATGCACAGGAAAATAAAGGGATTTAAAGCACTAGGGATAACTGAGAGAATGAAGAAACTTGTAATACTACTAAATTTTCTATATGTGAAGAAATCTATGATCTCTATCTCTGTATCATTCCTCTTCTCTCGTTCTCCTCAATCATAAATGTGCTTAGGAAACAAACCTTTCTTTTTCTCCCATTTAGGCTTATATTAAAATCTATCAAGGAGAGGAGCTACCTCATCCGAAATCTATGCTGCAGGTATCTTCTTTTTCTTTCAAATAATCTGATACGTGATGTGTACTTTAAGTTCTTTGCAATTGAAGATCATTACCGCCATGGATCTGAAGCTTACCCCCTTCCCCAGAGCTGTAGAAGGCAATGTGTACTCTGAAAGCCATTTGAACTGTGTAGCCTGGGTACGCATTTGTCTTCCCTCAGTTCCACCTACCAAATGGAGCAGGGGTATATCTGGTTGGTTGGGTATTCTTAGCTGCTTCAGTTTCTAAGCATGTTTTTCCTGTAACTTGCTATTTTGTCAGTATTTTTCAAACTGTATTCAGAGGGCTTTTAGCATCAGACCCAGCAGATAAAATGTAGAAGGCTTATAGTAAGTAATGCAGCTGTTGCCACTGTCTTGCAGTGTTGGGCAACTCTATGTGGGTTTCTTAGATTGGATAACTGCGTTGAGGTTTCTTTTCCGGGCTGATCCAAAGATGATGTAATCAGCTTTAAAGCAATCTGAACACAAACTGATAGTATAAAGCTGTGTGGTGAACCCTTGAATTGTTTGGGATGAAGAGTTTTTAAAACTTTTTTTACTCTTTGGTCATTTCATTAAGATGTGACTTCTGAGTGTTTTCTCATCCTTCAAGGAACAAATTCTCTAGACTTCTGGGGGAGTTCAGAAAACTCATCACAATTCAACAAAGGCTGCTACAATTTCCTCTACATAGCGTGCCATAAATGAGACAGATACAGAAGATGAAATCTTGCAGCGTTAGTTAGAATGGCTGTCCCTGGTATAACATAGGTTAAAAAGTCTTAAGTTCTTACAAATTCTGACACAAAAACTATTTATATGTAATGTAGAAATAATACCAGCTTGGTTCTTTCCTCACAGGTAGTGATGTATTAGGACTAACATTTAATGATTTAGTGATCCTTATTATTAACAATAGGGCATTCAGAAGAGATTGCTTGTGATGAAAAGACTGAACAAGCACATGGGAGTCTGTCTGCAGCTGTACTAGAAAGCCGAAGAAAGTATTCTTCTAGTCAGTAAACTGTTTTAATGTATGTTGCGAACCACCACTTTTTTTTTGTGGGGCATTTTCCTGGCAATCTGAAGCTTTGGAGGTTGTGGAGGTGTGTTGAGTAGTGAAACTACATGTATGTAACTAGCTGGTAATGCTGTGATGATACATTGTGCTCTTTGTTTTCTAGGCAACAGCAGAGGCGAACAATCTTGCTGCTGTGGCAGGAGCAAAAGACTTGTACAGTAAAGGCATGGAGCAGGTATGATGACACAGCTCTTTAGTTGAGTACATACAAATATAGGCTTTCATGTTGTACTTGATGTTGGTTGTAAGCATGTTAATAGAGAAGAGTAGCTTAAGACCAGTACTTGTGTGTGTTCTGCTCTTTACTCTGAGGTTAGGTGTCTGATGCAGCAAAGCAGAACTTATTGACACAGAAATGCCTGGGGAAATATGGGAATGGGTGTGTTAGTTAGATACTGCCTGTTAGTTCCCCCTTCTGCCATTGACAGACATCTTAAAATCCTGTGACATGATATAGGCAAACATGTGAGGAGACACTTGGTGGGTCAGGGTAGACTTCTAGTATTATAGACTCATGCTTCTGAACTGTGGTCATTCATTAGCTCTAAAATGCAAAGATTAAAGTTTTAAGTTTAAACAAACACTTGTAAAACAAAAATTATCTTGTCTAATAAAAAACTGTGTAAGTTCATGCTTTCTTCATCTGTTGAAGTTAGTGACTTAAACCACTCCAGTCTGAATGTCTGGATGGACTTCAACGTATTGTTATGCAAGGTTTTATCATAGGAAATTCTGAGACGAATTGTTGTGTGAAACTTAGCAGGACTATGCTTATTGTGAAATGCTAGAACAGGAAAAGACCTGTGTGATATGCATGCTGCAAACATAGGCCCCCATTAACCAGGCTAATTTTGATATTAATCATTGAAGTAGCTTTCTATTTTGAAGTTAGAATAAGACCTAGTCCTAGCAGCAGACTAGCCAGTTCAAGTTGTAATCAGGCTGTTTTGAGAATGCTCTGGTGGTGTAGAGGGACACCTTTGTTTTGTTTGTTTCGCAAAATCTATTGGAATAGTAAATGGGATGTTTAACAAATGCCAAGTCTGCCTTCCTACCTTGAATCTTTCATGGTTGTTGAGATACTGTAGTTGTAAATTTTCTTACTTGGGGCCAAGGAATAAACAGGAACAGATGTTCTCTTTAATAGACTTTTTCAATAGTAATAGTCCCCAGTACTGTATATTTTTTATCTCTGTAGAGATACACACAAGTGTCTGAGATTGCTTTTACGTAGATGTCTCAGACATTCTTAATGTGACACAGCTTTGAAACTTCTATAAAAGAACAGAAGTGGAAATGCTTTGGATTTAAGACTGTATTATGTAAATATAGTTCTTAGTGTAGCATCTGAGTTCTCATGAATCAAAGCCCTCCTTTGCTGAGTGTGCATAACCAAAATACTGTCCCTCTTATGACCTTAACTGTAAGGAACAACAGGTGCAGGCATACAGAGTACAAGTAAACAGCAGCAGTTAGTTGTGTGATGGACTTTATGCATCAGCAGCTCCTAGTGTTTAACATGTCCTGGTCAACATGAAAAGATGGTTTTGGAGGATGAAAGCAGTAGCTGTTTTCCAGGGAGTTTTGTCAGATATGGAGGACTTCAATAATGGAAAGAGCAGAAAGGGGCTTACTAAATTTGAGCATGGGGCAGACTGAAGTGGCTATCAGGATCTCAACAGTGAGGTCAAAGCCTCATAGCTAACCAGTGAAGCCACACACTTCTTGAGGCAGAAAGGGGGTGCTATAATCTGACAAAGTGACCTTCTGTGTGTCCTGCTGAAGGGATAGCAGCAGGATAAAGTTAAAGCACTCGAGATGGAAGATGACAAGCACTACAATAAGACTAACTTGAGGCAGGAGAGGGAAGAGTGGCTGTTCGACATCACATGGAAGGAATCTTCAGTTTTTGGACAGTCTGACTGTTAAAGTCTGGAGGAGTTGGAGGTGATCTGCCATTTGTCTCTGGTGTAGGTAATCTGTAGTTGTAGTCCTCAAGAGGTCAGAAATCAGTTTTACAGCAGAAGTATTTGGAGTCTAACCATTTCCATACCGATGCTGATTCAGGGAGAGGAAGCTGGTGAGTGTCCACATCACAAGTGTCCTCAGAGTTTGTGGCCTTGTCCTTTCAGCAGAAATGTATTCTCAGAAGTTGATTACAATTGAGCCTAGATGACAGTCTAGGAAAGAACAGACTGAAGATGTCAGCAGTTAGTTCTTGTTAATTCGTATCACCAGGTAAGCTCTGTGGAGTCTGCTAGTGGCAGTAATAAACAGGAATAAACTTGAGTGGGCAAAATCTACTCTGTTTTTGTCCAGGTTCTATATCGACCCTCTCACTGAGATGAGTGACAAGGAATAAAAAGCTGAGGGGGAGAGCTTGTGGCCTTCAGAGTTGTTCTTAACCTTCCTCAAGCCAAGCTTTTTCTGCCTCCTGGTATTTCTTTATATCATATTTTCATAACCAGAAAATGTGTCTGGTATCTTGTCCTTCTAGGCATGCCCAAAGGGAACAGTTGAAAGTGTGAGTTCAATCCTGTGCTATAGCTCTGTATGTGATCACACAGATAAGGCCTCTGCTGTGCTGTGATGCGATGTACCTTTGGCTATTTCACTTAGAACAGGATTTTATAGCTCACAGAGCCAAGAAAGCTACAGGAGCTAGTCTGATGCTGGCTTGAGAAGGGGCCAGCAAGGAGCACGTTTGCTTTCTGTACAGCAGAAGATATTCAAGGTGTGATGACCTCATGTGTGATTGCTCTAACAGGTTTGTGGGGGAGATAAACCTTACATTGCCCCATCGGACCTTGAGAGGAAGCACCAAGATTTCAGAGAGTCAGCTGTCAGGCAGTTCTGCTTGGTGAAGAAGATGGGAGGGGAGGAGTTCTGTCGGCGCTACCAGGAACAGCTTGAAATGGAAATCGACGAGATCTATGCAAACTTTGTGAAGCACAACGATGGGAAAAACATCTTTTATGCTGCCCGTACCCCTGCCACTCTATTTGCAGTCATGTTTGCCATGTATATAACCTCAGGACTGACTGGGTTCCTTGGTATGAACTCCATAGCTACCCTGTGTAATCTTGTGCTGGGGATGGCTCTTATATCATTTTGTACTTGGGCATACGTTAAGTACTCTGGGGAATTCAGAGAAGTTGGAACAGCCATTGATCAGATTGCCGAAGCTATATGGGAACAGGTTGGTATCTGTTTTACATGCAAAAATCTTCCTTTCTTGAGCAGACACATCAAACGGTTTCTGTTCAGTTCTGTGAGTGAAAAGCTGGTCTAGACCTAATGGTGAATGCTAGTGCTGCCAAAGGGAAAATCAGCTCAGAAGTGTGATTACTCTCTTCGGTGAGAGATGCTGCCTGCAAAGAACGTTAAACAAGCTTAGGATATTATGAAAGTGTAACTTAAACACCTTGTTGGTACATGGATGGTTAAGAGTGGAGGCGCTCTTTAAAGTCTTGTTACTTTTTCAGAGGAAGGAATTCTACTTTTAATGGTATGTACCTTTAAAGGATAAAGGTACCTTTATCATATTAAACTGAGAAACTTGCCCTGTGTATGTGGTGGATAAAATATCTCCAGTGATGTGAGAAATGGGGAAGGCAAAACACTGCTGCCCTCTCATGTCACCTGATGGTGTGACATTAGAGAGCTAAGTAGACCTCAGAGCTGAATCATGACTTGCAGCAGCCAGCTGCTACAAGAGGATATACATCAGGTTTCACTCTTAAGGAAGACTTGTGTTGTCTGCATCAACTTCAGTTGGTGGAACTGCTGTTGCAAGAAATACTTGACAGACGAATTCCTGAAAGAAAAGATGGCATGAGTGTAAGAGTACCAAATTTGGAGGAGAAAGTGTTCTGCACAGAGATCCAATTCTGAGTGAAATCCAGGTGACACAGATGTGTCACTAAAGCCAGTGTAGAGAATTCCTGATCAGCTCTTAACAAATAGTGTTTGGAGCATTCCAGATAACTGTCCAGTGCCAGCAAAAGGGAAACGCTTTGGTATTATTGTTACTAGAAACGAGGGGCTCACTGAACTTACCTGGGATGGCATCAACATGGCATGAGGAAATCACTAACTGGAGCCCTCTATACAGAGGCTACCTTCTACATAAGAAAAATTACTCTGTTCAAGATCTCCTCATAGGCAGTGGTACACCAGACCTATCTGAGCAACCAGGTAAGGTTATGAGTTACACTGGAGTGGAAAAAGCAGACTTCTAATTATAGGAGGGAAACAAGCATCAGGGTACTAAATTTTGAGTTAGCTCTCTAACTATCAGTTAAAACTGAGGCTCTTCTACACTACTATAGCTTCTTGCTTTGGAAGTTGAGGTTGAAGAGCACTGTGAGAAAAGTGGAAGGTATCAGCTTGAGGTGTGGAACTCAGAGTACCACTGCTGACCCTTGCTGGAAGGGGAAGAACTTAGCTTATGCTGGCAGGAGCTTGCGTTTTGTGGGTGAGAGGAAGGTGGTCTCTAAGGAGCTTGCTGGTGGTAGTGTGACAGTTACACATTGCACCTACAGGTCCCATATGCATCACTATGATTATGTACCATTTCTTGCTATTGATTTTTCTTAATATCTGCCTTTCTTTTCCATCCTTGCTTCAGAGGAATCCCAGGAAGGTGAGAAGTTACTGGCAATACGTTTCTAAACTCGATTTGACTTTTGCTGCTGCCCTCTAAGAGCCACTTTTCCTAACAGCTGAATTGTGTTTTAGGTGTTTTCCAAACTGTTTGAAGTCCTTAGACGCCGAACGATTCGCCGTGCTCTTACATCAGTGCCGCGACAGCAGCTCTCATCCAACAATAACAAGAAGAAAAACTAGCCAGTATTTTTAACTTTCTTTCTGTATCTGAAGTGTTCATACTTACACATATAGGACAATAAGCTGGACCGTCTGGGCTGGTCTGCATAAATGCTGTAACCATACCAGACTGATGCTGCATAGAGGGTATGGAATTGCACGTCCATCTTCTAGGAACTGTGGTGTGGTTTGAATTTGGTGAAATACTGCTATATAGGAGGGATATCACTTGTGTCCATAGCACATGACTGATTTAACCTCGTTACTGTAGCAGCAGAACTCATTTCTCTTTCAGTTCATGCCAGTTAGAATGCTGAAGTCTGACACAAAGGTTTTTATATTATTTCAAGTCTCATCTCTTTGTATGTTTTTATATTTTATTTTCCTTGGTTACCTCATTTTTTGTTTCTTTTGCATGTTTCTCATTCCACAGGTGTTGAAGCCCATGAGTGATAATTTGATGGAGGATCATATGAGGCAGTCTGTAAAAAACTCTGTCAAAGCAGGCCTGACCGAGCAGGTGTCTCACCATGCCAGACTAAAGACAGACTGACAGTTCTTCTCCTCTTGAACTCTGCCCTCTCGTCTTAGACATGCTTGCTGTATCATGAGAATTCAATAATAATAAATAAACAAAAATAAACCAAAGTTTACAATCAACTGTAGAAGTAGTTTAGTGTGACTGGCTTCACGGATCACTGCCATCATCTGGGAAGAGGAACTTTCTCAGTGCACCAGATGAGCTGGTGTCATGGAGGATGCTGAGGTGGGAGGGAGGGCATCTCAGGATGTCCAGTCCTGGTGAACTGTGCAGAGGTGTGTTTTGGGTGTGGGGAGGGATCTTTCCCTGGTGTTTGAGCTGATGCAGCCTCTGGTTTATAGTGGATGTTTGTCCTTTGCAGGAGGTCATTTCAGGGAAGTGTGATGATCAGGCCCATAAAAGGTGTGCTCTTGCCAAATATACTCTGCTCCATTCCATCCCTTTGCCACCTCTAACAAGTTTCTGTGTATTGAGTAATTCCCTTTGAAGCCATTAGAGACACCACATTACAATAGATCTCTTACTTTGTTGCCTTTTGTACCAGTGTTACACAAATGCATGTATTGGTTGCTGCTGCTGCTGCTGTCAGGGCTGACCCTTGAGGGAGGCAGTGGGTCAGAGTATGTGACATCTTGCCTTGGACTTGCAGACCTGGTCTTGAGGGAGGTGCGTTTTGGAACGGAGCTGTCTTTTTTTGCAGTTTAGCCTTCATGTATATAATATTGCCATTAATTCTACTGGGGGAGAAATTCCATCCAAAAACGTTGCCTACAGCTACCAAGCAATGAGTTAGGATTGTCTGTACAGTGTGTTAGTTTTTATTTTTAAGAAATCACAGATAGGGTATGTATATGAAATATAAATATATAAATACGATTTTGTATCAAAGTTTTGTAGTTCATGGCAAAACCTGGTTCTGTGGTAGTTAAGTGCAGTCCCTGTAAAGGAATGTTTGTGGCTCATAAATGTGTGAATGCATCAACAGTTTGAAGTTTTTTGATATACTTGTGAAATTTACCTGCCTTGAGCACTGCAATCTCACTCCCTTGGGAAAATCAATGGGAATGTTTGTTGTGAAACTTGTCTCCTGTTGCATTTTAAAGTTTTCCTATAATTTATTTTAAGTACATGATTAAAATCAGTTGTGTATATATGAAATTAAATTTGTGCTTATTTTTAAAAGATATTCAACTCTGTATTCTACTACATAAATTGTCAAATACTTATCCTGACAACTATATGAACAAATTGTCAATTGTACTTCCTAGCTTTCTATTGAAGCTGATGTTCCTCTCATGCTTGCCTCTGAAAGATGAGATCTGTCTAGCTCGTGTCTCCTCCCTGTATGGGAAAACTTGCTAGCATTCTAAAGCAAGCTGCTTGAGTTGTGGAGTTGCTTGTCAGCTTCTGCTGTCCAACTGCATCATTCTGAAATCTTGTTACAGGCTCTGCTTTCACTCCTGGTTAAACCAGTATCAACTAAGGCATATTCAGATGTGTGAAGTGTGAAGGCAGCTAAATTAACTGCTGTAGTGTCAGCTGGAAATGAGTGTGCATGATAGCTGAGTTTTTTACATTCCTAAATGGTAACAGTTTCCATCCATATTTGAGCTTCATCAGTCTCTCCCCTTTCTTGTGTGAGGGAAATCATCTGTCTAGGACTGAAGTGATTGCACTGTGACTTTTGTACTGTAAAAAACTAATGGGGAGTGGTGGTTACCTGCCCTCAGGAAATGAGGGCTCAGCTCCAGGCGAATGGTGCTGAAGGTCAGGTAGGAATGTTGCATTTTATGATACATTGTCTCAAATTGTACAGATTAAATACTGTTATTTAAACAATCTAATGCTTTGGTGATTACTCTCTTTTTTGTTAGTCAAATGACTAGAGTCACAGAGGGGGCGTGGAGGGCCATGCTTGCCTTTGCTGCTTGTGTTCTCCAGGAAGGTATGAGCCAAATCTGAGGCTGGGCTGTGCCCTGCTTGTGCTGCAGTAAGAGCAGAACTTTGTTCAGGATGGGAGTAGTGAAGCTGGAAGGGTTTGTCTGGGCTCTCATTCTGGTATAGAACAAAGAGGTTATGTGGGGCAAGAATTCCTGAATACTGCTAAGGTGAAAAAAAAAAAAAAAAAAACAACAAAAAAAACCCCCAACTTTGTGGGAAGGATCAAAAATGGGCAAAAAGGGAGGAGCTAAGACAATTTTTTTGGAGGAGCAAGTGTGAGAAAATAAGGGAATTAAAGGGGCTTTTAACAGGTTCCCGGTGAGTGTTCCTCTCTGGCTGTGTCTATCCTGTTTTTTCTGTTAACTCCATTTCTCACCCTCTTCCTGGGGCATGGGACTCCATTTTTTTTTTTATGTGTGTGTAGGCCTAAGTGTGAGGAACTGGAGTGGGTCCTTGGGTCTGTAGCACTGTACACTTGGGGTGCTATCTACTTGGGCTTGGAGTGAATGGAAAGCAAATGCTGGTATTTGCAGAGTGAGGTGTGTCAGTATGGCAGTACTGACCCAGCAAGTAGGGTGAAGGGCCTGGGGAAACAGGTATTGGAACAGCCCCCCTGTTGGGGCTGGATGTGCATCTATTTCTGCATAAAGCAACTGGAGGGACCAGGAGGGCCAGTCCAACTGTTGGGGGGGTCTGAGGTGCCTGTGTGTGTGTGCCTCCCTCTGCAGGAGGCTGCTGACAAATGGGAGTGGCTGCAAGGGCCACTTACAGCCTGAGGGCCTTGACAGTGGGTTTGTGCCAGGGTGGGCTGAATCAGCAGCTGGAACAGGATTGCAGAGATGTCCCTGTACTGCTCTGGAGCACACTAGTGAGCTAGAGGCAGGCTACTGCATGATCAGAACTTCCTTGCCTGTTTATTTCCCACCAACAGACCTTTGCCCTGATTAGCCAGAGGGAGGACAGGATGAGGGTATTGGTGCCATTTGTGTGTGAGGAAGATTGACCTGCATGGGGGCATGAGCCTGTGTTGTGGGTAGCCTGCTGGGAATGCCAGCTCAGTCTGGCTGCTGGTCACAATGGGAGCATGAAGCTGGAACAACCTCACCTCTTCTGGGCAACCCCATACAATTATTGTTCTTGGTAAAGGAAAGTCACTGTTTCTCAGCTTTGGCCTGTCTGTTAATAATATCAGGATCCTGTACAGAGTGGGCATAAGGGAACAGAAGATCCCCACTAGCAGAATACACAGGGGTATAAAGGAGAAACACTCAATTTCTCTACCCAGGTCTACTCTGCTTCTGATGCAGAGGAGCTCCTAGAGCGCGTCCAGTTCTGTGCAAGCTGGAGGGGGTACTAAGGCCTTGCTTCCCTGTCCTCCCTGAGCCAGCAAAGACTAATTTAACAGAAAAAGCAGTGAAACAAGGTTACTTACACCATACTGGCACCATAGCACTGGCCACCTATGTCCTCAAAAAAAAATACATCATTCAGGCAGGAAAGCTACATGGAAGATACTAGGGCTCGCAAAGCCCTCTGTAGGAGACAGAAGGGGGAAGATATAACAAGCTACAGCACCAGAAATGGGTAGACAAAAAATAATTGTATTTTGTAACTTCAGGAAATAAATTGAAATCAGTATTTCCCCAGCTGATACCAAACTGAAGAGATACTTGCCCTGTACTCTTTGGGAGGGGGAATACTTACCTGGAGCAAGGAGTGATGTTGTTTCTGGCTCAAGAAAGGCATAAACACTGGCTATCCTGTAACTCAATTTTACAGGCCAGGCCCCAGATTTTTTCTGTAGATGCCTGATCCTTAGAGTCACATCAAGAAAACTAAAGAAAAGCACAACAGGTAGCACAGCACAGCAATAACCAAAGGGAGGAAAACAGAAACCCCTTTATTAAACTAACCTAGATATAACAAGTGTCAAATGTTGTTTCAATTGTGCTAACTAAGTATGGCTGTATCTCAAAATTCCATCTGTTCCTATCTTAGCTTAAAGCACAGGTTATGATAAAACTTCCTTTTTTTATTGAATGTGAGAGTAAAGACATTATTTACACACATTTCCAAGTACAGCTCAACTCAAAAAACATAGTAACAGCAACATGAGAAAAGGATGTGGTCCAAAACAGGGGCTGCCAAACAGCGCAAGTACAACTCCTTTGTAAACATGAACCTTCAGATAAGATCGGCAACTGAAATGAGAGAAAATGAGAGAATGTAAGTGTGCACTGTGTGTGCCAGCAGTACAGAGCACCTACTGCTGTTCCCAGGTTCTTCCCCAGAGAAGCACGGATGAGTCAGGCTGGGGAGCAAGGTATGTGGCAGATCAAAGCATCAGGCATTTCTCTTTCAGATGCAGCACACCAACTCCCAGCTGGAGGAGGGCAGCAGCCTTGCTGGGGCTGGCCTGCACTCACCGTTCATGGGCATCTCGTCAATCTGGGTAGAGTAGTACTGCTCAATGTCTCGCAGGATGCGGATGTCATCATTCTTCACAAAGTTGATGGCTACCCCTTTTCGGCCATACCTGCCTGACCGGCCAATTCTGCAGTGAAAGAAGGGAAGAGGGAATGGAGCCCCCTAAAGGAAGGGTAATCCAGCCACACCTGCTGTAAAGGTCAATCTTACCTGTGTATGTAGAGTTCTCTGTTGTTGGGCAAGTCATAGTTAATGATCAGGGACACCTGAGGCACGTCCAGGCCTCTAGCCCAAACATCTGTTGAAATAAGGACTCGGCTGCAAAGAGAAGGGGGCAGTTATGGCTGTTCCACACCACTAGGCGTGGGTTTAAGAGCAGAGAAGTTATTGTATATAGTACAGGGTATCCTCTGCTATTCACACTCCTCCTCCCCCACAGCACACTGGCAGCATCAATCCTGCTGCATGGAAGACTGTTCCTTGCAGCATCACCAAACTTTAAGGAAGAAAGATGGTACCAAGACAGCTTTGATCTTTCAGAAAGAATATTATGCTCCCAAGAGTTTAAAATAGAGAGGACAGAGCCCAAATATTTTTTTCCTTTACTTATTTTAAGTGCAGCACGTCCCAACCTCTTCAGCAAAATAAACCAGACTAATTCTATGCCAGCAAATGTGATCATCCCTCCTTAGAAAGTGGCCATCTCCCAACCCTGCAACACTACAGCAGGACAGGGAATCAGAGCTCCTCCTAATTTGAGCTGAACAAGGCCTTCAGAGAAGAGCGGTATTACAGATTTCTGAGGCCTGTTTTCCACTCAGACACAAGTAGAAATCCTGCCCTGAGTCAGCGATGCTGTAAGCAACACTGTTGAAGGTATTTACCTTGCACCAGATCTGAACTCTTTCATAATGGACTCTCTCTCCTTCTGTGGCATGTCCCCATGCATGGATGAAACTGTGAAGTTGGCTTCTCTCATCTTCTCTGTGAGCCAGTCGACCTGTGCATACAGCCAAGCAGCTTGTGTTAGTTTTTCCTCATAGCAGCCAAATGCACAAGTTGTGCTTGGTGCGAGTTTGCAGAGACATATGCTGGTAAGGACTGAGAAGCACTTTAACAAGCATTCTGGAGCTAAAGGAAGTAAATGATCCTTGCACAGCATTGGCTATGATACAAGGCTCCACGAGCCCTGAAAGGAAAGGAATTAAGGGCATTTATTCAGAAAGTGTGGTTTTGTTTCAGGGATTATAAGCAATTAGAATAAACACATTCTTACCTGAGCAGTTCTACTTCTCTAAAAAGACAACTATATCAGGTGTCCCTCTAACCAGTTTAAGCTAGGCACATCCCACAGACAAATGTTAACGTCTCTTCTTATTAAACTACTCCCAAATGGGGAAACAACCAGACCTCTTTTAGCCAGGTTTGTCCAAGCCTTCTCCACTGAGTCACCCTCTGCATGCAACACCCCCGGCCAGTGGCTGCTGTACCTTTCTCTTGGTGTTACAGAAGATGACAGCCTGGGTGATGGTGAGTGTGTCATAGAGATCACACAAGGTGTCAAACTTCCATTCTTCCCTCTCCACAGCCACGAAAAACTGCTTGATTCCTTCAAGGGTCAGCTCATCACTGCAGGAAAGAAGAAAAGACAGGTGAACACATACAATGCAGTTGGAAGACCTGGGTGTGCTTCACTGGAGGTGACATCTCTGCCCTCTGCTGTGGGTTGCTGGCTCTATGCACAAGGCCAACTTGTTCTAGAAAGTCCCTGGTGAGGTCTACTCTAAGACTGGGCCTCCAGTGCAACAGAACTGAGGCAACCTCTCTGCTCTAGACAGACAGCTTCAAAAGCAAACAGAACTGGGCAAGAATAGTACCAGAGAGACAAAGTCAGCCTCTCCTGGAGCACAGCACACGAGGATGCCTGCACACACCTAAACAAACTACAACGGTGAGAAGGAACGTGAAAGAGACTGTGCATACTTAAATCAGGGTCAGACCAACCCAAAGAGCCCCTACTCTTTCCAAGGAAACTCACTCACCGTTTCACCAAGATACGAATGGGGTCTGTCATGAATTTGTTGGTCATCTCCAGAATTTCATGAGGCAAAGTGGCACTGATCAGAACTACCTGTGTAGCTGGAGGCAAGTACCTGTACACATCATAAATCTGTTCCTTAAAACCTGGAAAACACATCAAATCACACAAAACAGTTTAGCACATCTTTCTCCTCAATATCCTGCTCTTCCACAATTTGAGCTAGAGTTCAGTACTGGGCCTGTGCAATGAGATGAACATTGATGAGTGAATCAGTAACTCAAAGCCAGAGTCACACACTAGTCATCTCTTCGCCATTTTCCCAAACGCGCTACAATGCGGCCGTGGTACGCACTAAATTATGAAAGACAGTGCTCAAGAATTTGTAACTATTGAGAAAGACACTACAACTAAATACATATTAAGTCATGTATCCTGATACAACCTATAATTAACTTAATAATCATCTAACTTCAGCAGAACCAATCGTTTTCAGAAGCAGGACTACCAGCTGGAATCTCAACTGGGATCTCAAAGAGGCAGGAAGAAAGCAAGTAAAAGTGAAACAAATGGTTTACCTTTATTGAGCATTTCATCTGCTTCATCCAATACCAGCATTTTGATGGCACGTGTCCTTAAACTACGACGACGAATCATATCTGTAAGATTTCACTTTGTAAGATGAAAAGGCTCTGAAAGCAGGAGAGACTACACTTCTCCCAGCTGCTGTCAGAGCATTTTGGTAGAGGAGCAACTGCACTTTCTCTATTGCCAACAGACTGGTCTTTGGTAACAGAGGGCACACCTGCGTGTCCACTGAACCCTGCAGCCTAGGGGGATGTCTCTGGCTAAGGAAACACTGCCTGTAAGGAGAGTTCATGCCATGAGATGGTATTTGCCAACTGCAGAGGAAAGGTGACCCAGTCTCCGGCAGTAACTACAGCTGGATGCGAGAAATGCAAAATTGCTACATAAACTTTTCAAAACAGACTGGACAAACCCACATCCTGTTTGAATGATTACATAGCTTTGTATAATCCCTTAATCCTGCCATAGAAAAGTATTTGCCATTAGTGTACTGTTCAAAGCCAGTCTAGTTAGGCAGCTGCTAATTTTCTGGTTTTTTTTTTCACTTGTGGAAGTGAAAGCTAGCTCTACACTAGCTCTACATTCTCCCTGTGACAAGTGCTGCCCGTTCCTCAGAGATCCAAAAGATGTGAGCTGAAGGCTAATGCTATCACTATGGTAACTGCCACAAACACTAAATATAAAAATCTTCATGCAGTGAAACTAGAAAGTACCGGCTACAAGTGCACTCAATTTAACAGATAAAGCAAGGGCCAGTACACAGAAAACGTGGACCTAACTTTGACATTCAAAGAGACCTAGCTCTTATCTCCTCCAAGGTTCTGAAGTATTTCCCAGATTGTAAAAATTTCTGCTTAATAAATACTCTCCCTTCACCAGATAAAGAAACACTTCAACAATATAAAGCAAAACACAAACAAAGAAAACCTAAATACTATCTCCACTGATATCTCTCTAGGCTTTTCCAGTTCTTACTGCAGTAAGTTTCTCATTTATTAGTCTTCATATTAATGTTACATTAATGGTGTCATGATAAACATAATTTCCACGTTATGCCAAATTTAAGTGGACAAAAGTTGCAGAAGGTTCCCAGGGCTCAACTCAGGTCTGAAGCTGGAGATGATGGAACCTTCCATGTCCCCTTACCAAACACACGGCCTGGAGTGCCTGCAACAACATGCTGCCCATAATCCAGTTTTCGGATATCTTCGCCCACGTTGGTCCCTCCAATGCAGGCGTGACACTGGACATTCATGTAGTCTCCCAGAGCAAGAAGACCCTTTGTTGGTACAAAGGAATGGCTTAATTAACTGAGCTCTCATAAAGTTTGTCTTTGTGAGGAGATGCAGGTCTGCACAGCTATACAGTGTTTTTTTGAGATGTAAGCATAAGCAGCTATAGGGATTTTTTTGTGTCTGTTACCCAAACTTTATCAATAGCAGGCTTTCAGACACTGCGAACTGAGTTCCTCAGGGATCACAGCTGCTTTAAAACTGCTGTCCTTAAACATTCAGTAAAGAATGTGAAAAACTTAGACTGTTATCCAACATGGTCATGCAGGCAAGAATGGATACAATATAGATAAGCAAAACAGCTCTTTATCACTGTTTCTTACTCCTTTCAGGAACACAAAGAAAAAGCAGAAGCTGTGCTTTGACATCTTCTGGCTAACACCTGAGACCCAGTCCCAGGCCTTGCAAGGGCTCTCCAGATGGTGATTTAAATGCTCCTACCTTCTGAATCTGTACAGCCAGCTCTCGAGTTGGTGCCAAGATCAACGCTTGGGTCTCACGAACCTGATTAAAATGGAGGAACACACGGCAGTTAATCACAAGGCAAGTACCATCCAAGCATAACAGAGATCATGGATCCCACAATACTCAAATGTCACATCTGAAGCATTAATTTGAGAATTTTGTGCTAAGATCTAGTGTTTACAAGGGTCAGTACACCTAGAAATCTGCTTTCACAGAGCACTTACACAGAACAGTCTCTTAATTAGGTGACTTTTGACAAGGCAGCACTTAAGCAGTTCTTTGACAGCTCATTTTTTATTTCCTATATTCAGTTCAGACAAAAATCTTGCATTGCACGAGGACTCCAAGTTAACGTTGTAAAGTTTCATATTTGAAAAATATTATGAGCACTTTACAGAAAAGAAGCAAAAAGCTAACCTTTTTATTTATAACAAGCAATTTATTTTTAAGTCCCCAGGTAGTGACAGATGAGTAACAATCTAAGACTTATTTAAGAGGGCACTGGCCCACAGAAAATCATCATTTTATGCAACAGGATCTAAACATTCAAGCTATACTTAAATAACAATTTGATAGACCCAATTCCCGACTGGAACAAAATCAAACATTTGTCAGTCATAAATCTGTTAGATACCATGTAAAGCGTGACAACTGTTCAGACAGGTTTCCAATGCTGTTATGACTGTTTAAGGACAATTCTGCTTACTAATAAATTAATTTAGCCTTCTAATATGTAAAAGACATCAGCCTTACAAACATAAAGTTGGCTCTAACAGCTATCTGAACTCATTCTGCCAAAGCAGGCTTAACATTTAAATTGTAGCAGAGTAGCCTAGTGAAATTTTCAGCCAGAAATCTGACTAAAGTTCACTGCTCACAACTACAAGTTTTCAATACCTACCTTCATTTATTCACTCTAAAACTGGAGAGTTTTATAATCAAGACTCTACCGATTTAGTTAAATAACATATTTAGCAAGTGCTATGAAATTACCTGTATATCTAGGCACTGTAGAACAGAGATGGAAAACGTTGCTGTCTTCCCTGTTCCTGATTGTGACCTGAGAAACAGGTGTTTGGTGAATACTCTGGATGACCGGACAAACATAACAGGCAATTTCAACATATTCCACTCCTTACTTAATTCTCCCTTGACTGAGACTGCGGTTGCCTCTGTACTTCCCTGGCTTTGCTAGAAAACACTTCTGAGAATCTCAGAGCCCCTGTTCATTGAGAACTCACAACACCCCGCTGAACCTTTATCAAGACGACATACCTCAACCTAGGAAACCCCGATACGAACACCTGCCGGGACCACAGCCCGCGACCCTCGCGTTGCGATTTTCCCAGCCCTACCCGCAGCAGCCCGGGACCTGCGGCGTGACCGCCCCCCCGGCACTCACTGGGCGATCACGTCTCTCCCCTTGATGATCTGCTTGATGGCTCTCTGCTGGATGGCCGACGGCTTCTCAAAACCTGCGGAGGCCGGGACCGTCAGCGGCGGCATCTCCCGCCCTCGTCCCCACCCCGCCCCCGCCGGCCCCGCCGCCCACCGTAAGCGTAGATGCCGCGCAGCAGGTCCTCCCGCAGCCCCATGGTGTCGAACGTGGGCGTCACGTCCACCTCCTCGCTCGTCTCGAACTCCACCTTCGTCATGTCCTCCTCCTTCATCAGCCGCTTCCGCGCCGAGCCGCCCGTCCCGCCAGATCCCGCCGAGCTCGACATGGCGACGGCTACTCCTCACGCGCCGCCAATGACGCCACCGCGCACGCGCCCCTCTCCCCGCAGCTGCGCGCGTGCGCGGAGGCGGGGAGGGGGCGGTGTGTGAGTGTGCGGAGGGGCGGGCGGGCGGCGTGCGTGAGAGCGCATGCGCAGGGAGGAGGGCTATGGGCAGGAAGGCTTTTTTGCGCGTGCGTGGTTTTGCGGCCAGGCGCATGCACAGAAGCGGAACGTGCGCACGCGCCGCGGCGGGTGGACGGCTGGCGTGGTAGGCGCATGCGCGGATTGAGCGGGAGCGTGCAATGTGCACATGCGCAAGGCCGGGCAGGAGGCGTGATGTGCGCATGTGCAGGGGTGCAGGAGGGTGGGTGCGGGGTGAGCATGCGCGGGTGGGAAGGAGGGGTGGTTTGCGCGTGCGCGGTCGGAGGGTGGGGGTGCGGTGTGGTGGTAAGTGAAGAGTGAAGGTTGGACGTGGTGGGACAGGTGTTGGCTCGGGCTGTAGCTGTCGCAGGCTGCTGCCTGTCCTAATCTCCCCCGCCTCCCCGGGCCTGCGCACGTGTGCGTGGGGCGTCCACGCCAGGGGTCCCAGCGCGGCATGCGCTGTGCTTAGCGGTCTGTTCGCCTCGAGCGGGGCTGTAGATCCTTCGTGCAACATCTCGGAAAGGGGGATGGAGGGTACGCATTTGGAACTCGGGTTCTGTTCTCTGCTTAACGCGTTGCTTGAAGGTGAGGTGCATGGACCCTGATCTCTGGTTGCATGGTCGTGTCTCTCTTGGAAAACCATGAGGGCTGATGTCTCTGTGTGTGGCCCGTATAAGGTCCGGTGTCCTGACCCGGCAACACCCCAGGCAATTTGCAGGGAGAGGATGGGCTGGCTGTTTGCTCAATATCACTTTTTCTTCTAAACCCAGGGGTGTCAAAGAAGGACTGATTTGCAAACTGGAGTTCAAATGAGACTGTTGAAGTTAGAGGTCCTCAACAGAGAACAGAGGAGAAGGACGCATTCTTTGCTTTGCCTTTCTTCAGCCTTTGCATTTTTTGGTCCGTGTTATACAAGCAGCTGGGATCCAATTTTCACGGAGCTGGGGGAATGTAAATGGGTGGCATTGTGCTAACGTGCCTCGACTTAATTGTGGTGGGGGAGTCGCACAGCTTGATGCCTATCATCCCTATTGTGTTAGTGGTGCTGATTGTGTATAAGGATGAATGCAGCTACAGGGAGCTTGGTCCTCACAGTGTTGTTTCACAAGTAGTTGTCAGGAGGCTGGGTTTAGGATGATGTGTGCTATGTTTTCATCTGGAAGCCCAACATAGCCTGCAACTCCTGGCAGGTGCCCAGCCCTTCCTTAGACATGGCTGAGACTCAAGTCTGGGCCCTCCCAAAGGAGGTGGGTGCAGGAGGTGTGGCTTTCCTCAGTCAGTGTTTGGCTGAAGGAGCTGAGGAACGAGGCAAGTAGGGAAAGGCTGGGAGCCGGCTTGTTGAGACATGGATAGGAAGTGAGTTCTGAGCTGTGAATCTGTAGAGTCAAAGGAAGTGACTGTCAAAAGTAACCGTTGCCTCCCTTAGACTGCAGGCACTGGTCCTGAGCTCATGTATCCCAGCATGGCTGCATTTACTTGAGGACATTGATGGCTTCCCTTGGAGAGGAGCTGTTCTGTAGCATCTGACTGAGACAGGGTTAGGTGGGAGGGAAGCTCTCTGAGCTAGTCCTCGTCACAGCAGGTCTGACTTTCAAGTTAGACCAAGTTGCTAAGGGCTTGTCCAGTCTAGCTTTGACTCTCTCCCAAGATGGAGACTCCACAGCTTCTCTGGGCCCTGCCCAGGGCTGTTGTGCACTCAGGAAGATGATTTTATTCTGTATGGCCAGTTGAGCTTTCCCTTGTTGCAGCTTGTTGCCATTGCATTTTGTCCTTCTGCTGTGTGTCTCTCTGAATAGCCTGCTATTTCCAAAATGAAATTACAGGGCGACTGTATCTCTTCAGGGTCCCAGAGGAGGCATGGGGCCTTAATCCCCCTTCTCTCCTACAACTGAAGCAGGATTGAAGTGGATTTTATACCTGTCTGCATCCAGTAGTGGTGCTCACATTTCTGACGTTGTGGAGATGAGTTTGTTTCTTTGTGTGTGCATGGAAATAAAGCAGCATTAGTTTTCAAAAATAGTTTTTAATTTGTGTTCTGTGTCCACTGTAAAAAAAAAAAAGGGGGGGTTATTTGAAGAAGCTATTTGGATGCTTTGAGCTGTGTTCTTGCAGCTGGTGAGTTTCTCTTCTCTTGTACTTGTTTTTTAAGAACTCAAAGATTTATTCACTAAACTGGAGAAAGATGACCCCAATTCATGGCTTCAGAAGCATGGATATCTCTGCACTTCTTGTGGTTCAGGTTGTCTCATATTTAGGGCATGGAAACTTCATCCACATTTTCTTTGTTTGATGTAAAATACTTCTTGCTCCTTGGTGCTTTTAGTTCTAAGGACTTGCAAGGGATTTGCAAATGTTTTTGAAATAGCTGTGCTTTAATGCACTAAGGTAGAAGTGAATAGCTGATTACCCTGACAGCCAGGGCAGCTTCATCCGGGATCTAGAGCAAAACAGCTAAAAAAAAAAATTTGAAAAAATTTCTTCATGTTCTTTTGACTGAAGACTTTGAGGTAACAGTTCTCTGAGGATAGGCTTCCTCCAAACCTGGTATGAGACTGGTGATCTTGGAAATGTATCTGTATACAGTTCTGTATCAGCTTTCTGGATTTTGCTTTTTGGTTCAGCTTGGCTGAATCTCATTTACCTTTGAGGCTGATCTCAACCGAGTTTTAGCTTCTGTATCAAACAAAACATTTACTGGCAGTCCCCATCTGACAGTTTTCACACAACCCTCTGATGTGATACAACTTCCCATGTTGTTCTTTCTGTCAATACTGAGTTTTTGTGGGTTAGTAGGGAGACCAAAGTGCATGTGCCTGTGATCCTGCTCCTTGTGGCTGCCTTAAGGGCAGCACATCAGCTTGCTGGCAGCTTGGAGTTGTTTTTAGAATGTTCCCCAGTATTGATGGGGTCCCTCGCATTTCCTTTCAGTGTTGAAAGCAGTCAGTTTGTCTCTGCCACTTTTACCCCACTGACTTACGTGCGCTGCTTTTTTCCTTAGTGTCAGAGGAGAGTGCACTGGGAAGTAGTCTTCCTTCCAGCCAAGCTGTGTGGGCCCACAGCTCTTCTCCAGCATCGGCAGTGGCACTAGGTTTGCCAAGCCTGAACTTGTCATTGCCATCTGAGCCCTGGAAGGACTTAGAGGAGGTCCTCAAGGTGTCTGGTGCTGCCTTGTCTAGTGGTGGTGGGTGAAGTGTGAAGCAGAGCTTTTCAGCTGTCCAGGGTAGAAGAAGTGTTTGCATTCAGGTTCATGATGGGGTGGCAGCATTTGGCCACCACAAGGCTGGAGAAAATCTGGGGTGGATGTGAACTAAGGTTATCTGTGAGATGAGAGTGGATGTCTGAAAGACTGGAGGGTGGTCAGATGGTTTAGCAACAGAAGTCCTATTGGCCCTGTTAGAAGAGGAAGAGAGTGATTTCAATCTGTGTTGTCCTTGCAGAGACCGAATAGCAGCACAGAGGAGAAGGTGAGCCTGTCAGAGCTGCCTGCAGCTTGGACAACGCACTCATGGTCCCCAGGAGCAGGCTTCAGCGTGCAGCCATTACCTCCTATGGGTACAAACTGCAGTGCCTCCGGTAAGGGTGCTCCTCCCTGTGAGTAGGGCCCTTCTGTGGAGTGCCTGAGATGTTTCTTAATGCACTGCTCACCATGCCTACAGGATCCAGGTGAGGCAGATTGCCAGAGAGAGGGACAAGGCGAGGTTGGACTTGGAGAAAGTGGAGGGACGCTGTTTGCAGCTTGGCAGGCAATTGGACAAGCAGTGCATCGCTCTCAAGCATACCCAGAGCAAGCTCAAGTAGGAGAGGTCCTTTTGGTGGGGCAGGGAAAATGGTTTTCCTGTGGGTGCCCACAGCCTTTCCCTCCCAGCTCAGTCTCCTTTTAAGAATCTCTCATTTGTTTTGCCATTATGTCAGTGGCAGAGAAGTCCCTGAATCCTCCCCCCATGGTCCAAACATCCCTCCAACCAAGCTCTCATCTCCTACTTTGTGCATGCTAAGAGTGGCTGTCTTGATCGCTTGGCCATGTTCTGGGTGCCCCAGCCATATTGCGTTTTTCCCCTAGGAATGTTCAGACAGAAATAGAGGCAAAAGAGCTGCTTTTGCAGCAAGCAGTCAATCACCAAGTGAAGCTGAAGGCTGATACACAGTTTCTCCAGGGCAAAGAGGCCAGCCTGCAAGGGAAATTGAACCACAGGATGAAGGTAAGTAAAACTGCTGTGGATGAAACACCTGCATTTCATCAGGGGGAGCAAAGCAGAGGTGGTAACAAAGATCGATGGTTTGTGGTGCTATTGCTGGAAGGATAGGAGTTTTATGCAGAAAAATCTTCAGCCACATCCATACTATTAAATACAGAGCTTATCCTCTTGCCTTGACATTATTAAACTGTTGGAGATGGTTTGGCCCTTGGTACCACTGGAACACCTGATGCCAGTGGCTAAAATTGTGCAAGGGACCATGCCAAAAGCAGAGACAATGGTGTCTGCATGCCTGGGATTTTCTCAATACTGTTCAATGTGGAAGTACAGGTGGAGATGTCTGAGGACGGGTTGCCATTGTTGGCTCTGAGGGAAACCATAGTTTTGCGAAGCAGAGGTAGAGATGAGCCTGTGTGCCTGTCTATCTCTTATTCTACAGAACCCACTTGTACGTCTGCCCTTTGTAGAGACGAGCGAAACTCCAGTCCATATGGTGTTTATCAGCTGTCCAAAGTAGGGTCTCCAGTGAGCTGTGCTGCGTTCCACGTGTTGATGTGCCAGTTGTTTTACAGCTTCCTGCCGAAGGCCCATGGCTGTTGAACCCATCCTGTGATGTGAGGACCCACAACATCAAGAGAACCTTCTCCCTTTTGTCTGCAGGAGAATGCACAGCTGCGAAACAAAGTTGCAGAGATGGCTGAGAAACTGTCAGCCTCTGAGAAGCTGGTGTTGGAGCTGCAGAATGAACTCAGTTGTGTTGTGAAGGACAAGGTAGCCTTTCTTTCTCTCTTGCTGTTAAATAGGAACTTTGCAGGAACTCATCCAAAAATCGACCCTTTTCTATGAAATCTTGCATATCAGTTGAACTGTCCTGCACATTAATGACAACGTGGAAAGAAAAAATATCAGCTTTTAATTTAGGCCTTTCGAAGATTGACAAGAAAGGATGAGGAAAGTTTGCAATTGTAGAAAGTCTACAAATCTACAGTCTTAAATTGTGAACTGTAGAGTTTGCTTTCCAAAAAAGGAAAGCTTTCTTTATCACAAGTACTTGAAGTGTTAGTTTTTGTGTCTTCTACTCCAGCGAGGCACCTCGTAAAATGGATCTGGGGAAGGGGATGAGTCTATGGTCTTGTTGACCAGTTTGGGAAAGCTAGCCTGTCTGTATTTTGGTGTGTATCACACATGAAGAAAAATGTTTTTTGTTCTCTTTCTGCATCTGACCCATCCCACAGGTGTCAGTAGGAACCCTTCCATTGAATCTATGGGTGTAGCACCATGACTCTGGTGATTTAGTAGAGATTTTGGCTCTCCATTGGGAGAGGTGATAATTTCTTTGGTGAGATGTGTTTCCCTGTACTTGCGCAGCTGGCCCAGATGGAGCCCCACAGCCCAGAGCTCCCAAACCAGAGTGAGCGCTTTGCAGAGATTATCTTGGAGTACGAGCAGCAGTGCCAGGTATTGGTCCATCAATGCTGTCATGAAAAAACATCTCTCTTTGGCACATCTGTTGGACGCTTTGGTCTGGGGGAGAGGAAGGAGGCAGCCCTGATCAGAGTGCAGAAGGGGGATCCCTCTTGTCTTGCTCAAAGTCCTTTAGCAGGAGGCAGGACACAGCTGTACCCCTTGTAAAGCAGCCTGTCTCTTTGGTCCTGCAGTCCATGGTTTGCTTCCCTTGCTGGGATACTGGCGGGGAAGTAGGGGTAGGTTGTAAATGCTTCCCTCCTGCCACCTTGTAGCCATAGGCCATTTTGTTTGGGAGCTGTGTAACTGAATAAGGACAGACCACACTGGGCTCTGCTGTGTTTCTTCTTGAACACAAGGAGAATACTGTTCTTCTTTGGAAAGCATGTTATCAGCTAAATTCTTTTTGTTGTTCCCTTCCTTCTTGCTGCACTTTAAAAATCCCTACAAAACCTGTTGCTGCTGGACTCTGCTAGAGAGTGAAGGTGAGCCTGCCCAGGTACCTGGTGTGTGTGTGCTCCAGGTATTGGTGCTGTGTGTCTTGTACCTTCTGCAGGGTGCTGTGCTCCTTCACAGAGCTTTGGGCTCTTTGAGACCTGAGCACAGCCTCTATTTTCCTTCTTTTGTTTTTGAGTTACTTATGTATCTTGCCTGTTGTGAATTTTTGGGTATTCTGTGCCTTGGCTCCTGGCTCCTGCGCTTATTGCCTCACCCATCTCACCTATTGGTTCCAAATGCTATGTGTGACTTAGGGAGTACCACTGAGTAGAGATGGTTACTTGGCAAATCATGCCAGCAAGGGGCTGAAATCTGCATTTTCAGCAAAACTGATTCATAGATGCAGCTGTAATTAAAGGCAAACATGCTGGAGCCCTCTCCAGTGCAGCATTGCTCCAGGTGGTACCAGAGGGCTGAAGATGTATTGTGCTGCGATTTTTCTTTTCCTCCCATTGAGCAGCCGCAGAGTTGTTCGTTAGAATGCTGATGAATAGTGAGGTTTGGCCTTCAATCTTCATCTGCCCCTGTGAAAGCGCCCACTTGAGTTTATCCTTTTACCCTTGTTGAATGCTGTCAACCCCCCTCCTCCTCTGCTGTCTTGTTCAGAACGGAGATTAAACAAACTGGGTTTGCATTTGTCTAGATTTACTCAATACTATTTCTTAATCAGGATCTTTTAAGTACCCTAGTTCATAGTCCCTTGCAGCGTATCACTTTTCCTGTGTGGCAGCATAATGAATGTAGCTTCATGTCTGCTCAAAGCGGCTAGTCCAGAGGGAAGCAGAATGCCTTGAACGTGGTCGCTTCTAGTATGAGATGGAGAGTGTAAAGTGAAACAAGCAGTTGCCCACCTGCAGGAACCGTCAAGGAAGCAACTCATGTGGTGTGGGTGGCTTATAGCGTGGTGTTCAGCCATGGGACTCCTTGCTGCAGGCTGATGTTGGCACTGAGACAGGATAAACTCCTGTGCTAGCCTTTCAGGGTGTCTCTGTACTAAACAGGCATCAGGACCTGCCTCGGTCTCTGTTTCCCATGTGATCAGTACCTTCTCATCTCACTTTATTCCTTCTGCAACCTGGAAATGTTCCCTTCCAGAGCCCTGTGGGACATGCTTCACCATAAATCCTGCTCTTGCTTGTCTGCATAGAGTAGTGCTTGTTAGCTAGCCTTGATGCCCACAGGAGTGTCTTGAGGATGTAAACGCAAACCTCTGCACTGTGTGAGGGGTTGTACTGAGATCTTGGTGTTTCGTGTTGGTCACTCACAATGGTTTTATGTCAGGAGGGGTCTCAGGAGCCCTTCGAGGTGTCTGCAAAAGGCCCTGGTGTTGTATGCTTTTGCATATGGGGACAGTTGCCTATTGCTCTTTGTGCTTTAGTGTCTAGTGATAGTGGTTGTGGTAATCTGGGCTTGTATTTCTTCTCTGACTCTTCCAAAATCTTTCATTTCTGGCTATTTGGGATGGAAGAACATCGCGTTGCCTTGTTGTCTGACTGTGCTGGCAAGGGGTCTCTGCTCTTCATTCTGCAAGAGACCCTCATTACACGTGGCTGCTTGGAGCTGTGGGTGCTTGGCCCTCTTCCCCTTCGTTGCTGCATTGTGACCAGTTTCTGCATCAGGTGCTGTGGAACCAGAATGGAATGCTGCAGAGGGAGCTGGAAAGGCTGCGTCTCCAGCTACAGGAGAGCAGGGCTGAGAGAGGGCTGCCGGCAGGAGGTAAAAATACAGGAGGGTTCAGCGCCTCTCCATCTTCTCAAGCAAGAACGAGATTCCCTCCAAACCAGTTTTCATGGGAGCGTGAAGTGGCTTTCTGTGCCTGAGCTGTGGCTGCCATTTCTGGCACCGGGCAGCTGTGGGAGGGAAGAAGTGGGTGATGGGTGATAAGGAGGAAGGAGATGGAGGGGAGGAGGCTCTTGCAACCTGAGAACTGGGGATGGTGACTTGTGGATGGGCAGCTGGGAGTGAACAGGCAGATTTTCACTGTTGAGGGAACACAATATAACAAAAAATAGCCCCCAACTGTGGGTTAGGAGATACAGGTTGAACATTAGATGATGAGAGGTGACGTAGCCCTGGGACTGGTTGCCAGAAAGATGGGGCATGTCCATCTTTTGGGGTTGTATGGCCTTGACTTGAGGAAGTTGCAGTCATCCTGATCAGGACAGCTAGGCCTGTTCTGTCTTGTAGGCCTGTACTTACAAGGCTCTTCTTTGTCAGTGTGCTGCTCTCACAGCCTGCTGGTCCCCACTTCTGCATGCACAGACAGATCACTCTCAATGGAGCAGCTCCAAGACCAGCTGCGGGACCTGAAGATGCAGCTGGAAACCAAGGTGAGGGGAATGGGAGGACCTCTTGGCACAACTGCTTAGTAAAGCACCCTGCTGCAGCATGGGTGATGGAGTGTCTACTCCAGGAGAGTTGCTGGAGAGTTCAGGCTGGAGAGCAGGGTGGTACCTCATCTCTCTGCTGGTATTGTTGCATGTGCTTTCCCACTCCATCTTAGCTGGTGGTAGGGTTTGGAGCCCTCATTGGCTGGCAAAGGCTTTTTGCAAATCTCTGTCACCTTGCAAAATGTTTGTGTGGGTCTTGCTCCTTATAGGGAACCAGAGATTAATTGTACTCAGTGTTGCTGTCACAATAAAACCAAGAGGAGAAGTAGCCAGTGGTCTCATGGAGCATTGGGGTGGGGTGGGTATCAGAGCCCTATCTCCCTGGGCTTGCAGCACGGTTTTAACCTGCTTGCTCTAAGGTGACAGTGTGAACCCTCCCTTTAGACAGCTGTGAGAGCTCATATGAGAGGCCTCAAGTTTCCACCTTGCTTGCTGAGTCCACTGCAGCATGGCAAGCCTAAATCCTAAATTGCCACACCAGTGATTCAATGAGCATGAAACTGCTTGCAGATCATCTGCCTGCTTCACAGTCCTGCCTTTGTGCTCATCAAATCCTGGAGTTTCTAGTGTTTACAGGGGAGCCGTGGGGAGCAGCAGCTACTCAGCACCACATCTTGGACAAGGGACCAGTCTGCAAGGTGGAGGAAGGATATGAGAAGCAGTGGTGGATGATACTTTGGCCTCTCCCTTCTCTCTGGGGTCTCTTGCAAACAAGGAGAAAAGGGAGAACTGCACTGCTTGCTGGGAAGAGCTGGGACATCTGTTTGTTAGAGGCTGCTGTGTGAGGCTCATTATTGCCCTAAGTTCAGTAGGGACCAGGACTGCCTGAAGAGTGTCCTCTTTTGAGAAAGAGCAGTATATTGATCTGAATCAGAGTTATTGGAGGAGAGGAGAGCTCTCGGGAGCATAATATCCAAATCCTGTCTCCTCCCAACAGATAAACTATTACAAGAAGGAAATCAAGTTAATGAGGATAAACTTTGAGAAAGAGAGGAAGGACAGTGAGGAAAGCTTCAAGGCTGAGATGCGCAAGATGAAAGACCAGAAAAGAGACCTGGAAGGAATAGTTGCAAAGTACTGGGCTGTAATTGGTAGCCTGAAAGAGCAGAAATGTCTATGGAGCCTGGAGCTGGAGAAGTTTGAGATGGCCAGGGTAGGGCAACAGCCTACCGAAGGTGTTTACCATCCAGGGCAGCGGCTGGACCAGGAGAGAGAAGATCTGAGGATGCAGTGGAGGGACAGAGACAGCCTGAGGTCTGGCACCGTTCTCTTTTTGGGGCTAAGTGGGAGACTGGGGGTCGACTACTCATACCACAGTAGGCTGGACTGATATATCACAGGGCTGGAGAGCCTTTTTTGTTTCGGAGAAAATTTGGGCAGTGTTGCAGGGCTTGCAGCTGTTTGAGGTGAAATATCTAAATTCCCCTTATGTGAGTGCTTTTATTTTAAGACTTCACATTTCCCTGCATGTTCTACAAAGCTTGTGTCAGAGGCAGTACCCAGAAAAGATTATATCTCAGAACAATGAGAGAAATAAGAGAGCTTTCATCACTATTTTCTTATTGTCTCTCTCTTCCGTGGCCCTTCAGCAAACCTGGCTCTACTTGCTAGATTATCACAACCTGCTGTCTCAAAAGCAGACTGGTTAAACAGCTAGGGGGCATAGCCTAAACAGATTGACTTGTGGGAGAGTAAGGTTATCACTAAGTGACTGTTCATCTTCCCTTCCTGTGCTTGTGTCAGTTCTGCAACCTCCCCAGGGGCCATAATGGCCTTGCAGAGGAGACTGGAGAGGAATTTGACAGGAAACTGTTGCCTGTCCATGCCTGTCCCCTTCTGCTTCCTGGTACACCCCACCAACTGCCCCAGGCTTTCCCCCCGCCCCTTCCGTGCTGTGCCTGCCTTCACTGCCTCTTTTCAGGAGCAGAGTCTCCTTCAGTGATACATGAGTGGAGAATTTTGCTAGATCATTATCCTGGTTTTAGGGCTGAGGAGCTGAGAGGTACGTGTGGAACAAAGGAGGTAACTTGGCTGAAATCTGCGGCAGATCAGGGAAACAAACCGAAATAACAGGAATACAAGGCATTTGAGTTGTGTTACCACCATCTCTGCTGAATTGCAGAGGGACTGGCTGTAGTGGGGAGTTTTCAGAGTTGTTGGAAAATGACTGATGGATGAGTCTTTGCGAAATGCAGAATGGTGTGGGAACTTTCTGTAACATCTAATTGCCTTGACTTTGCAAACTAAAGAAGACTTTGCATTGCATCTCCAGCAAAAGTATGTCTTGAGACTGGCTTAGCTTTTCAAGCTGTGTTATCAAATCCAGGTCATCAAAATGTTTTTTAACTTTAGGAAAGATGCAGAGATTGAGCATAATCAAGAGCTGTGGAGTGAATGCCAGCATGAGGATAGCTGTAAGGCTGTAAGGTGATTTCCTGATGATAAAGGCTCCAAGGGGAGACCTTCAATAGCAGTGCGCCCAGGAGAGGCGACAGCAGAAGCGGAAGGAAAAGGACGTGGTCTCTCTGAGGAAGAAGCTAAAGCTAAAGTCAAGATGTTGGCTGTTGAGAAGAAGAAGAGGGAAAAAAAAAGAACCAGGGTGAAATGGGAATAGTGCAGAGATCATGGGGCTCAAGGCTTTGGTGTTGGAAGGGACAAGGTATATGGAGAGCTGCCCTTTGGGGGCAAAGGAGCAGGTCCCCAAGGCTCAGATGAGCAGGTAGACCAAAGTCTCCTGTTGCAACCTCAGCACCGAAAGAACAGAGAGGAAATGAAAAAATGTGTGATGGATGGACCAAAGCAGACAGTGCAGACGTCTGTTGCAGTAAATGGCCTGCTCAATATAGAATAGAAGTTGGAGCCAAAGTTGAGAGCATTTGTCAAGGAGAAATGAAACCTTGATAGACAAGGGGATGTGCTTGGGAAGGAGGCAAAGAGAGCAAAGCAGCAGCATATCAGGACAGACTTGCTCTGGAGGGCAAGAAGAGGGAAAAAAATGTCTTGGGAGACAGTGGCCCAGCAGCACAGGAGGAAACATGACATTCAGGCTGTCAAATTGGAGCTGAAGAGGGAAAGGAATGGGGTAAAACTGGACCTGATGCAGCTCAAAGATGTTGTGCACTGGCTGGAAAATGAACCCAGAGGTCAAGGGTTAGAGTGCAAAGGCAGTTTGCAGAACTAACACAATGCTGCTGCACAAAAAAAGTCAGATGCCTTGTGGTCCAAGACACTCTTAACAGCAGATGTGTTGTGTCTTGCTGTCTCCCACATGTCTTTTACTGACCTTGGGAGTGTTGTCAGGGAGCTGGGACATGCTCAGGTGGCTGTAGTTGTCTGCACGCTTGTCTTCTCTGCCTTGTACAGCTGTGCGTGGATATTGGAGGTGCCACAGGAAGCACAGCATGTGAATCCACATGTAAAACTGACTTGGAGAGCAGCTCCTGTGAGGAGCATCCTGCTAAGCAGGGGGAGCAAATGCCACATAGCCCATGCATTAGTCCTCTCGATGCTTGGAGAAGAGAGGAAGGACTTGCTCAGTCAGCTCCTCTGTGTCCCACATGCAGTGCCACCAACTGCAGTGCTGTCCTCCCTGTTGGGAGGGACAGTCCATTCTGTGCTATGCTCTGAGGAATTTGGGTCCTGTGTGGACCTAGAGTTTGAGAGTAGCTATTGGGTGGGACTGTCTGTTTAGCACACAACTGATCTTCCTTCCCACAAGTGGCAGTATGCATGGTCTCACAGGAGACTGGGAGTAACAGTAGGAATGGAAGGATGCGAGACAGAGAGGCTGCCTTGGATTTGGGATCGTAGCTGTTGTGTTGAGCACTGTGAACTCAGAGAGGACTTGCAAACAAGCTGAATTCTCCAGACATGGCTCCTTGCAGCTGAGGGGTTGGGCTCATCACCGGGTTATCCTGTGATGAGGTCTAGGTGTGGCTTTATGAGCCAAATTGCTTTGTTTCCCCTGCTTGGCAGGTGTGCAAAATCATTTCAGCCTGCTGAAAGCCACACAAATTCAGGGTCTGTTTGTCCTTATTTCTCTTCCCTTGAGGACCTCCTCCTTCTTTACCAGTGTCTCTTGATTGTCCCCACATGTTTTGTATGAGTTTTTTGATGGTTATTTCTCAGATTTCTTTAGTTTCTGCTGTCCTTGGAAACCAAATGGGAATAGAGCAGGAAAGCAGTGTAGGATGCCAAGAGCAAACTGGGCTTTTGCCTGGTTTTCTCACTCTGCTGTCTCTCCCTGCAGGGGAGAGCTGTGCCGGCTGCTGGAAGAGAACAGCTCACTGAAAAGTCAACTTGGGAGACTCCAGCAAGAGCTGAGGCTAGCAAAGGAGAAGGGCAGCGAACACGAGTGAGGGGAACCAGCTGTGGGAGGCTGGCAAATGAGTGCATAGCTAATGCTTGTAAAAGGAATAGCCATGCAGGTGCATTTACTAGATTTCAACTGGCTTAACCTGTTTTCTGTTTCCTCATTTCTGAGCAAGCCAGCACTCTCACACCCTTTGTTCCACACAAAAGCAGTCAGTGCTGTGATGGTCTTGGCCAGCGAAAGGCTTGGGAAGGCCAGAACACAGGATCTGGAGCCAGGTTTGGAGAAGGCTGTGGGGCCGAGTGTGTTGAGGGAGGAAAGGACAGGCTGTTTTGCTACACAAACCTTTTTGCCAGTGGCCTGCTGCTGCCTTAGGAGGCTTGTGATAGGTTACTGGGGTCACCCAGTGAGCCATAAATCCAAGGAGAGCTGGGTTCCTAGTGCACATGGCCCCAAGAGTCTGCTCAGCCAGCTCTTCCATTGTTCTTCATCCCTTATTTTTAGGCCTCTAACAACACTGCAGGACTTTGGATGTCCTCAGCTCTTTGCTCTGGTCTGGGCTGAGTCGTCTGTTGGTCCGCTCCTGAATCAATTCAGGACCATATCTGTTTTGGCCTGACTTTGCTTCCTGTTGCAGGCCAAAATCAGATGTGTGACTCTCCAAACAGGGCCCTTCTCTCTGAGGCTATGGTTTGCTGCTCTCTGGCCTGAAGCTGATTGTATCCCTTTCCCTAACAGGAAACACGTGAGTGAGTTAGGCAGAGAGAAGGTGAAGGAGCTGGCTGAAATAGCAGAGTTAACAGCATTGGTGAGAAGCCGTTAACACTAACTGACAGGTTCTTGGATGAAGCATTTAGGAGGACAAAAACTGCATGTGCTTACAGATGAGAATGGGAATAATTGTTTCAAACATTCAAATTCAGTCTTGCTTTGAAGAGTCAGCTTCATTTTATAGCTTGTCAAGTAGGGAAAAATTGTGTGTCAAACACCAGTGAAGATCTTACATAAGGGAAGATGTTACAATGGAATCTTTTGTGAGGTTGACTTTATCGACTTGCACTCTTTCTCCCAGGGATTTTGGTCACTCCCAGTCTCAAACCCACAAGCTCATGAGATGTTGGACATGTGTGCACACAAGGCTTGGCCAGCATTGCCTGTGCGCAACATGGATGAGGGTTGCAGGCTGTTGGTTTCTCACACTGTTCTGGGATTTCTCATGAGTGGGAATGGTGTCCTAGAGGCAGCATCTGTGGGACTCCTTAGTGTTGATGCAGTCTGCTCTTGTAGCCCTTACTCTGCTCTTTTGTTCAGTACATTCATGTGCACATGGACACGTTTCCATTTGTACTATATTTTTACCAATCATCATATTTCTGTTACACATCTGTACAGTTGCACACTTGCCCCCTCACTTTCCCTACTGACATCCTTAAGCACTATCATCTGTGCAGGTTTCCTTCCCCAGGAATGCTATGGTTGAATTTAGCTCCTGGCATTTGGTCAGGCAGGGAAATGAGGGCTCTTGTCCTGAGTGTCTGCCAGGCCCTGCAGCGACAGCGCTGTTCCTGGGTGGGAACCCAGTGGGGACAGCGTGGGACAGGTTAAGTCTCTGTTGCATCTCTTCCCTCCCCAAGCTTCTGTGCATGAATTGTTTCTTTTTTCTCAACCCTTTCCAGAGTAAGAAGAGCAAGGGGGAGGTCTCTCACCTGAATGTCAAGATGTGTCAGATGGACTGTGAACTCATTGAGCACAAGGACATCCACAGTGCTGGCCCTGGCACAGTCCAGCTGCAGAACCAGAGGCTTGCGGATGTGGAGCAGCTACAAGAGGCAGAGGCAGATGCAAGGCTGGAGTACCACCAGCAGCATGTAGCGTGCTGGATGGAGATGGAACTGCTCCGACAGCAGCTCAAGGCATTGCAGGAGAAGGTAGGTGCCATTCAAATTGGTCGCTGGAGAATCATAGAATTGTAGAGTCTTCCGGTTGGAAAACACCTTTGAGATCATTGAGTCCAACCACACCCATCCTCCACTAAACCGTGTCCCTCAAAAACTCATCTACCCGTTTTTTACCTCCAGGGATGGTGACTCAGCCACCTCCCTGGGCAGTCTGAACCTCTCCTGTCACAACTTATGGCCACTTCCTCTTGTCCTATCACCTGTCACATGTGAGAAGAGATCAACACTCACTCTGCCACAGCCTCCTTTCAGGCAGCTGTAGACAGCAATGAGGTTTCCCCCATAGCCTCCTCTTCTCCAAGCTAAACAACCCCAGTTCCCTCAGCCGCTCCTTATAGGACTTGTTCTCCAGCCCCTTCACCATCCTCATTGCCCTTCTCTGGACACACTCCAGCACCTCAATGTCCTTCTTGTAGTGAGGGGACCAGAATTGAACACGCTACTCGAGGTGCAGCCTCACCAGTGCCGGGTACAAGGGCACAATCACATCCCTGGTCCTGCTGGCCACACTGTTTTTGATTCAGGCCAAGATGCCGTTGGCCTTAGCCACCTGGGCACACTGCTGGCTCATATTCAGCCAGCTATCAACCAACACCCCCAGGTTCTTCTCTGACAGGCAGCTCTCCAGCCAGTCTTCCCCAAGTCTGTAACACTGCATGGGGTTGTTGTGCCCCAGGTGCAGGATTCGGCATTTGGTCTTGTTAAGCCTCATCCTGTTGGCCTCAGCCCCTGGATCCAGCCTGTTCAGATCTCTTTGCAGCGCCTCCCTTCCTTCAAGCAGATCAACACTGCCACCCAGCTTGGGGTCATCTGCAAACTTGATAAAGGTGCACTCGATCCCTTTGTCCAGATCATGAATAAAGATATTGAACAGGACTGGACCCAGCACTGAGCCCTGGGGAACACCATTCGTGACCGGCCTCCAACTGGATTTAAATCCAATTACCACCACACTCTGGGCCCGGCCATCCAGCCAGGTTTTACCCAGCAGAGGGTGTGCCTGTCCAGGCCGATGGCAACCAGTTTCTCAAGGAGAATGCTGTGAGAAACTGTGTCAAAGGCTTTACAAAAGTCCAGGTACATCACATCCACAGCCTTTCCCTCGTCCGTGAGCCAGGTAACCTTGTCATAGGAGATCAGGTTGGTCTGGCAGGACCTGTCTTTCATAAACCCATGTTGACTGAGTCTGATCACCTGGCTGTCCTGCATGTGCTGTGTGACAGCACTCAATATGATCTGCTCCATGGCCTTTCCTGGTACCGAGGTGAGACTGACAGGCCTAGAATTCCACAGATCCTCCCTCTGACCCTTCTTCTAAATGGGAATTACATTTGTCAGTCTCCAGTCAAGTGGCACTTCCCCAGTCAGCCAGAACTGTTGATAGATGAGAGAAAGGGGTTTTGCAAGGACCTCCACCAGCTCCCTTAATATCCTTGGGTGTATCCCATCCAGTCCCATACACTTGTGGATGTCTAATTGGCCAACCAAGTCTCTAACCAAGTCTGAGGGTTCATCTTCAGAGTCTTCTGGCTCAGGAGGCTTAGAGCCCAGAGAACATCTTACCTTACTACTAAAGACCAAGACAAAGAAGGGGTTATGTACCTCAGCCTTGTTCTCATCCTTTGTTACTACCATTCCCCTTGCATCCAGTAAAGGAGGGAGATTCTCCTTGGTCCTCCTGTTGTTGTTAATATACTTGAAGAAACATTTCTTATTGTCTTTCACTGAACTGGTCAGTTGAAGTTCCAGTTGGGCTTTAGCCCTTCTAATTTTTTGCTTACATGATCTCTCCTGCTCCTTGTAGTCCTCCTGAGATGCCTGCCCCCTCTTCCAAAGCTCATATATTTTCCTCTTTTTCCTTAGACCAACACAGAGCTCTCTGTTAAGCCAAGCTGGCCTTGTTCCCTGCCGACTCATTTCACAGCACACAGGGATGGCCTCCTCTTGCGCTGCCAGAATCTCGAGTATCCGGCCCTCTTGGGCTCCTTTGTCATTTAGAACTGTCTCCCACTGGACTTTATCAAGCAGCCTTCTAAACAGTTCAGAGTGTGCCCTCTGGAAGTCCAGGGTGACAGTTCTGGTGACCTCCTCCTTACTCTTCCAAGAACTGAGAGTTCTGTCATCTTGTGATCACTGAGCCCAGGGTGTCTCCCACAAGGCCCTCTCTGTTTACAAACAGCGGATCCAGCGGGGCACCTTCTCTGGTTGGTAGGAAGGTAAGTGTCATTCAAGTTTGTGGCAGGTTGCTGAGTGGTCCCTGTGATGTTGGTATTGCCCTACTCAGGGCTGTATTGGACACCTTCCCCAGGAAGAGAAGATGGTCCTCCTCTTCTCTGTGGGGCACAAAGGATTCACTCTCCTGCTCAGATATGTCTGAAGGCACCAGTTCAGGTGGAGGTCCTTGCTCGTGGTGGCCCCTATGGTGTCCCCTCTGTCCTTGTCCTGTGTGGGCTGGCTGGGCAGAGGAGATGGAGGCTGAGTGGAGGTGGCTCACACAGGAGTGCCAGGATCTGTGGTTCTGCATGGCTTGGGTGACAGAGGAGCTAGAGGAGTGGCAGGATCAGGCAGGGACTGGGCATGGGTGATGGGGGCCAGGCAGGCCATGTCTGAGGGGAGGGAAATGAGGTGATGAGAGCAGGGGAACATGGACCGCTGTTGTGAGAAACCTCCAAATATCCCTCTGCTGCCTTCTGCCTTGGGGACAGGCTCAGGGACTAGCTTTCTGGAGTACAGCTTGCCCGTGCCAGTCACCCCTCTCAAATGTAGATTAGACCTGGTTCCTAATACCACATTTGCCCTTTGCTGGTGGCAGAAAGCAGAGGACACTTAATACAGACAGGGATTGAAGCCTGGCTTGCCCAGGATATATTACATCTAAGAACAAATATAGGTGAGCACTCCCCTCTGCTATTGTGACCCTTGGTGCTAGTACTCCCTCCCAGAGGATCCCTCCTGCTCCTTGCTGCTCAGCAAAGTGAGCATCTCTCAGCAAGGGGTCCCCATTTTTCCTCCTGCAGCTCTCAGTGTTCTCCCTCCCTGTCTTTGTAGGCTGTCCAGTGAGCACCACTCCCATGGTCTGGCTACTCTGCTGTGGCTGTCGTGGTGCGAGAGCTGAGGCAGGGGGTGAGGGTGCTTTCTAATCTCTCCCCTCACCCGCAGCACACCCTGGGCCTGTCTAATTGCTGCCATAAAGCTATAACCAGCTATCAGCCTTTCTGTGTTACAGCTTTTAGAAGCCAAAACAAGCCTGAACCTTGCCCAAGCTCAGCATGCTCTGCAGTTGCAGCAGGCCAAGGCCCAGATGAACAACACGGTGCCAAAGAAACAGTTTGAGCAGCTGCAGACCAGCTTGAGAGAGGAACAGTGCAAGGCTAAGCAGCTCCAGGAAGACCTCCACCTGCAGGCTGAGCAGACATGCAGGCAGCTGGTCAGGACCCAGGTAAGCAGGGAACTGCAGAAACTCAGTCAAGGATACTGGGGAGGGAGCACTGCCAGCTTGGAAGGCAGCTGTGGTTGAAGCCACCAGTGGTTTGGGTGGAAGATGCTATGTATCAAAAGCCCCTGTGGAAAATGCACTTCATCTTCAAATTCAGCTGCAATTTTCATACCTCATGAACCCAGTCACTACCCTGCATTCAAAAAGGAGTCCTCCCCACTCTAACCTGCCTGCTCCAGACCGGATACCTTGTGCCTAGAGAAGCAGGAGTTATCCAGGGAGATGCTTTATGTTGGCACAGGCTGGGGAAAGAAAGTTTGAGCCCTGTATGTGGAAATGTAGCCTGCACAGAACAGGGTGGTTTTATGTCTAGGGCAGGGGTGTCAAACTCGCAGGCCATATCCTGGCCCGGCACCTTGTTTCTACCCAGAGGCAGCGCTGAGCTCCTTGCCCCTATGCTCCTGCCAGCGTGTTGGTCACATGTGCAGTGTGTTTGATGCGTGTTACACTGCAGGAGCAGGAGAATGGTAGGAACCACGAGTTTGACACACTTGGTCAAGGGCACTGGTCAGCAAGGTGTTGTTTTTTTTGAGTCTGTAGTTTGTTTCAGGACACTGTGATTCAGTTGACATAACCTGGGCAAAGATGGAGCAAATTATAACCTAAGGAATCAAAAATGAGCAGACTCAAAAACTGCATCCAAGGAAACAGTGTGTCTCCCTGGGCTTTTCTGGACACGGATGGGAGATGGGAGGCCATTGGCTTGTTTTTATAGAAAACATTGCTGGGAAATCCCCACCTTGTCTTAACACTGGATACTGGCCTAGGGAAGGCTGTACTCCTTTAGACACTTGTTCCACTGCTTTTTGCATCCTGCACCACCTCCACTGATCCCTCATGCTCTCCTTCAGGGACCGTGAAGGTCTGTGAGCAAAGCCCTGAAGAAATGCATGGTCCAGGAGTGCCAGGAGCCAGGTGAGTGCTGGGAAAGCCCAACATTAGGCTTTGTTGCATGCTACAGGAGGAATACAAGTGTCTACTGCAAGCAGCTGTGGAGCAGGCAGAGCGTCTGGAGCACAATCTGAGGAGTGCTGAAGCTGTGCTGGCAGACAAGGTAGCTCACCTCAAGGATGCACAGGTGAGTGCAAGAAGGATTAGTGCTGCATGTCCCTGCCTGGCTGGGATCCCTGAATGGGGATGCTGAATGTTATGCCTCCTTTCCCTGCTGTAGGCACAACTTACCAGGAACAAACAGGTGATCGAAGACCTCCGTGAACAGAACAGAGTGTTTGCAATGGCCCTGCAGGCAGCTGAGCTGAAGCAGAAAAACACTGAGGAGAAGAACCAGATGTTGGAGGAGCAAGCCTCAGCCCTGAAACAGCTGATTGGAAAAATCACACCAGCATCTCTGAGTGGGTGATGTGGCAGCTGTTGTGGCAGCCCTGCCCTGGTCCTGGCTGGGGTTTGTCAGGCACAGAAGAGGAGGTATGGCTAGGCTGGGTAATCACCTTGTCTTGCCAGGATTTTCCTGGGTAGAAAGTGGAAAACAGAGAAACAAGTCCTTTAAGGAAATTGGTCCTGTGGGTAGCCGCATTTTCCTACTAAAACCACCAGCTTGCGTGCCCAGTGGCACTGTGCTGGTTTAAGTCAGGTTTGTCTCAGGGTAATAATTCCACAGGAGCTGCCTGCACTCTGGCAGCATGTTTGGTGGTGGTGTTGAGGTTCCCTCTCTAAGAAGGGTTGCTGTTGGGGTCACACTGTTATGGCTGGAAAGCCAGGGCAGGAGGACTTGCAAGTTCCTGCATCTGGCTCGCTGAGCAGGAAAGCTGCATTGTGGCATTAAAGGATTGTAGCACCCCCTGCCATCTCCAGTCTGCTCTGTATTTCATCAGCCTCCTGCAACTGTTGCTGAATTTTTATTCCTCTCTAAAGTCTGAGCCAAGGATCCAAACTAATTTGCTGCTGGATTGATGCTTCTGTGGTGAGTACGACAGAGGGGGCTAAGGGAAGAGCCTTCTTTAAATGTCAGCCTCCAAGGGCTGAGGCAGTGTTAGTGATCCCTACTCAGCACTGCACTTTTTCAGAGGAGACCAGGATACATGGTAAGTGGACTGCACCATCTTGCCTTCCTTGTTGGCCTCCACCCACTGGCAGTGGGTACCTCTCTTGCCAAAATGAGTTGTCTAAAAGGCTATGAAGCCAAGCATTCACATCAACAAATACCAAATTTATTGATCTGCCCAGGGATTACCCTCTGCATGGAGGGTGCATCATTGTCACTGTGCCCCTGCCTTGCTCTGTACAAAGCAGAGGGTGTTTACATGGGGGCTGTAGTTGCTACCTAGCTGAGAAAAGACTCCTGGGTTTCTGGAGAGTATAGAGACTACTGCATGAGAGAGACTAGGCAAGTGCAACTGAATCAGGGTAGCAAACCAGAGTCTGGACGAAGTCAATACAGAGAAAAGGGTTTAAAAATATTTCAAGCTGTTGTTTGTTCAAGAACAAAAGAGGATTAATTGGTTATGAGCTAAAACTCAGCTAATCCCTTGACTTCCGAGCCTGCCAGGGCAGAGGGGTTCCCTGACCCTGATACAGTGCCAGGAGATGGCTGTAGGCTGCAACTGAGGAGGCCTCCTTGGTCTAGGTTTGCTTTTTCTGCCCTGGTGGATGACAGCTGAGGCTCTTCTTTGCCTGGGGGCCCTGATTACAAGGACCATAAGGGACGCTGGGCTGTGACAGGAGGGAAGCTCCACAGAGGGTGTAGGCTAGCTCGGGAGGTTCCGTGGCTGGGAGAACAATGCAGTAATGCCCTAGGCATTTATCCTGTTCCTGTACTCTTTCTTAAGATATTTGCTTTTTGGCTGCTGTCAGAGGTGGGGGCTAGGCAAACCTCTGGTCTGGGCTTCTGTGTTTGGAAGTTTTCATCTTGCAGCCACTATCCAAGAACAAGCAGCTCTATTAGGAAAACCAGACAGGGAGAGCAGCTCTTCAGACTCGCTCTGGTTTTGTGCTAACTGGGATCATTAAAATGCTCTGCACCTTTTTCCACCCTTACTCCAAATAGTACCTAGGCTCTGCTAGACTAGTGTTCTAGAGGGACAGAGGCACAGCCCAAGTGTGCTGGGAGAAATCTGCCTATGACCCAGACCACAGTGTTTATACAACTCGGCACCCTGAGAAACAACATTTATAGGCCTCAGAAGGCAGACAAGGCTTCATGTCTAATCCTAGGAAGAAGCTCATGCAACCTCATCTGACACTTGGAGAAGCAGCTCCATTGAGACACCTACCTAAATAATCAGTTGAGCGTCACCTTGCAGGATCAGGATGGGTTGGGCCAGAGTGCCAGATCAGAGTGTTTAATGAACATGTTAACTCTTGAGAAACGCTATAATTGAAAGCTGAAGCAGTTATTTATTTTGCAACCATGGAGCTGTCCTAGCTTCGGCAGCCCGGCCTGTCAATCTTACTCCCACATGCACAGCGTGAACAAAGAACTGCTCCAAACAAAAATGCATTCACAAACCCTGCTTGTACTTGCTGGGCTTGGATAACTCAAACACACACAGCCACTCCAATGCCATCCCCAATCATTCTGGATTCCCAGGCTCACTACATTACCAGTATGGCCTATGTTGTTTGCATACTTCACAAACTCAGGGCTGATCTTCAGGTCAGGTATCAAAGGCCATTAAGAGAAGCATCAGGGTGTCTACTGCAGAAATGTTGAGGTGTCTGAAGTCCTGCACACATCGGAGTTCAGTCCCATTGCAAGCAGGACACAAACCAAGGGTTGTTTCTCCTGTCCTGATGCTTATGACAAAATGTGCTCGAGGACTCCTTGTCTGATTAACTGCTCACATTTCCAGCGGGGTAAAAAGTGCTGCACAGAAACAGATAAACTTGAAGCCCAGGCAGACTGGATTTGTTGCTGCACACAACCAGCTCTGTCTATTGTGCTGTATGCCCACTGCGTCATGGTGCCACATCAGGCAGAGATGAACCACAGTTGTGGGCCAGGCAGACAGCTTCCATCATGTACAAGAAGCTGTATGTGCCGCAACTGTGACATGCTGCAAAGCTGCATGCCGGGGGATGTTATGAGTGAAGGGGAAGGAAGAGACTAGACCACACTCTCTTGTCATGAGTACCTGGCTATTCTTCTTCAACAGAATGATGATACCATCATCGATCTCAAATTCTCCATGATCTCTTAAACACCGCACCTGCAAAGTGAAAATGCAGCTCTCAGATCATCAGTTCTCCCATAGAAAACTTGAGACATCACTGCTGACTTGCAAGACGCTCCCTGGAACTGCAAGTATAGACATACTCCTACCTGCCTGCTGGAGCTTCAATATAGAGCAGACTGGAAATGCAGAACTGGACCAATCCCACAGTGTGTGGCCTTTATCTGATGTTCTCTTCCTGCCTCTGCCTGGAGCAAGAAGCACCAGCAAGCCACAGAGACTAAAGGAAGAGCATTATAAGAGACGGGGTCTGGAGAACAGTAACTGCAGCTTCAGGGGAACTTCCTCACACACATACTAGAAAAATGCCAGTCTGTGAACAGTGAAATTGCCTTAAGGAGCAGGTTGATTGTGACTACATGTTCCTTCAAAGAGATCACTGTAGTTACTCTGATTTCTTGTGTGCTCTTGCTTTGTTGAATCAATTGTGTAAAATTATTTATGTTCTCATCTATCAGAACTCATTTAAAATAACAAAGAAAACTTTAGTTAGTAGTCCTTAACATGGCAGCAAGACTTCTAGTTAATCTGAGAGTTGGTTATGTGTCTACAAAATGCTGCAGAAACCACCGGGATTCAGAACACTCGCCCCCCCCCCCCAATTCCCTGTACACTAGAAATGCCATCTTGCAACATATTTTGAGTTCTCAGTAGAAGAGGTAGTGAACTGCCAGCAGGCAGGCAGGAGTTTGTGAAAGCTCTGGTGCTCCTGAAGGCTTTGCTCAATGACCTTCTAACTTGGGATGAGGGTGAAATTCTCTAAATGGGACAGTTTGGCAAAATGTTTGTTCACAGACAAACCACCACTCTTGCACTTACTTCGATGTACAGGCTTTTAGGAGGTTTTATGTCCTGGGTAAGGTCCAGCCCCTCCTCTCTTCCTACTGACCTCATGTAGGTAGCCAGAGACTTTTTGTACTGATTGAACCATTCCACCTGTGGACATTAACAGTGATACCTGAAAGACAGGTCCCCGATGAGCAAGATCTAGTTTATTTGTGCTATTAGATCACTGCTCTGAAACATGTTCATGCCAAGCAAAGGTGAACACAAGCTCTTATAAAGGGAAAAAGTGCCCCAGAGGCAGAGCTATCTGGATTCAAGATAGACACATGCAGCTAATGTTCACAGCTCTCTACATTGGTCTGCAGATGGCATTTGGGAGCAGCACATGAAGACTTAATTCTGTCTGTGAGTGATCTTGTGAAGACCACCTGATCCTCAAAAGTGCCAAGCATCACCTGCCCTAAGTATCCACTTGTGACTGTGCTCATTGACAGTGAATAAACAAATTGCTATTTACATAAAGGTATGTTAAGTATTGTGTTTATAGTGGGGCAAGCGTACTCTGTTTTGACCACTAAACTGATATCTATCAGAAGGAATAAGTGGAAAGAATTTAAGACGAGGGTGACTCACTTCCTCAGCTGACATGTGAAATTGGATGGTGTTTGGCAGGACACTGCCGTACTCCCAACGTAGTGCTCGGATCCGCAGCAACCGGTCATAACTGGGGGAAGAAACAAGGGGCAAAACCAGGATCTTTGCTGAGGTGAGCGCAGGCAACAATGATGCCCCCATCTATGCTCAAAGCAGAGGGAAAAAACTTGGACCATTCTTTTAAAGGATGTGTTTTGAGGCCCATCCAGTAATTAAAACGTTTAAAGACCAGGAGGAACCAGGGCCTTCCCTTTGCGTTAGCGTTTGGCAGTACCAGCAATGAACACATTGCCGCGCCGCTCAGAGGGGACCCATACCCCACCCCCGCCAGGGCCGGGCGCCCCGCGTTCAGGGATCACCCTGTCCGCAGCCCCCACCTCCCCCTCCGCACTCACAGGTAGGCCAGCACGCAGCGCTGGTTTCGGAGCAGGCAGCAGTGCCGGAACCGGATCAGGAAAATGAGGTCCGTCCGTCCCGACTTGGCTTCGGAGCTGCAGGAGAAGTAGGAGCCGCGTTACCGAGGCGCGGGCCGGCGGGGGCAGCGCCCGGCCCGGCCGCGACACTTACACGTCCGCCTGGTTCTGCTCGTACAGCTCCCGCATCTCCTCCAGCGCCTGCCGCAGCCCCTCCGCCTGCAACGCGGGACGCGGCCGGTGAGAGCGGGCCGGCCGGCCCTCCCCGCTTCCCCACTCCCCCTCGGCCCCGCTCTCCCGGCCCCGCTCTCTCCCGGCCCCGCTGCCTCCCGGCCCCGCTGCCTCCCGGCCCCGCTCACGCGGAAGGGCGGCAGGCGCCCGTCGCCGGCGCGGTGCAACTCCCGCACCAGCCCCACCGCCTGCTCTCCCGCCATAGCGCCGCGCTGCCGCTTGGAGCCAGTGGCGGGCGGGGCGGGGCCGTGTTCCCGCTCCGGTTCCCGCGCTGGGCGGTGCCTGGGGACGGGGCCGCTGCTGTCGCGCGGGGTGTGTCGCGGCCGAGGGCTGCAAACGTGGCTGTAGGGGGGGAGCAGCCCTTCCTCTGCCCGGCCCGGGGCCTTTCAACAGCGAGCCCTGCGGCCCGGGCCGCCGCCCCTCGACACCAGGGCCTGGAGACCCTCATGGAGCTGGGCAGAGGCGACCACCAACACTGCACAGCAGGAGCACGTACCCTCTCCTCATTCACTCCAGCCTTGAGACTTCGTGTGAATTTTCACTTTTCCTGTTTTTGACTCTTTTTTTTTGTCCTCTCACCCCCAGGTAGCCCCTCTAGGCCAAGAGTGACAGGAACAGCAATTGCAGAACCCCAGGCCTGGCCTTGGACTGGAGCTTCCCCTGTGCTACGTCAGGCCCGCTGCAGACCAGACTCGTCTCCATCCCCATCCTTGGGCATGTCCTCTGTCCGAGACCTGGGTCTGTACATGCCCGTGGAGAGGGACCTTGTGTCATATGAGCTGTGCCAGTGGAGCCAAGGACTCGGCAGGTTAAAACCAGGCTGAGGTGGGGTCCAACATCAGGATGTTGTGAGGAGCCCACTGAAAACCATGGGGTCTCTTCCCTTTTCTTACCAGCCAAAGCTGAACCCAGCACTTCCAAGCAGTGCTTTCCAGCAGCAGCAATGAGAGAGAGAAATGGGAGGTGTTACCACAACAATTTACCATTTTTACCCCACTCTTTGGAAAAAAAAAAAAGAGGTGCCTGTAGCAAAGCTGGTTTCAGCCTTCCTCTTTTTGGTCTTATCTGGGGTATTGCAGAGAACTGTCTCTGTACTCCTCTCTGTACTACCCTAGTCCTTCCCATCCATTTCCCTTTCACTAGCAGCATCCTTCAAACCTGAAGCCTGAGCAGAATTAAAGGGAGGAAAAGAAAAAAAAAAGTGAGGTGCATTTCTGGGTGGGACTGGAAATTTTTTATCACTTGAAGCCCTGGAAAGCAAATCAATAACCCAGGGCCACAGCTTGTCCTGCTCCATGAATTTACTTCCCTGACCATGAATTTCTACAGTTACTAGAGATTAGAATGACCAGCGCTTCATGCAGTGTAGTTATGCAGCAACAGTCAAAAACTGGAGGGATGACAGAGCACAGTGAGGCTTTTACACCATGACCAAAAGACCTCGATGTGGTTTCAGATGCTTGAAATATTCATGCTGCTTGTGTTCAGGATGATGTGGCACCTGTACAACTGAGCAGGGACCATACTGGCTCTGGCATGACTTTTTTAATGTTCTTGACAACTGCTTTGTTTGGCATTTTCAGCATGGAGGGGAAAATGACCAGAAATACTCCAGTGAACTGAGAGCTGGAATAGGCTTCTGGGGGTCTGTTCCCCAAAAGCCCTGTTTCTTGGCTGCACGGTACTGCAGCCAAGCGACACAGCAGCTGTGTCTGGGGAAAAAAAGAGGGATGGCATGACAGAGCTGCTGAACCTGGGTATTGGGTCACCTCTTGTTCTTGTGCAGCCACTGAAATGGATTTGTACCTACCTTGTACCTTCAGCAGTGTGGCATGTTTTCAGAAGGACTTGACCCATACATGGTGTACTGCTGTCTGGATGGGGAGCACATTGCTGTTAGCTAGCTGTGGAGTAATGTGATGCCACGGCTGGAAAGCAAAGCTAAAAAAGAACTCACACGTGTCTTAAGCAGAAACTGCAAAAGTAGCAGCTACAGGTTTTTTTTCACAACACAGTGTCAGGACGGGATGTTGGTCTTCAGAAATATGTTGCACCTGTGGGGTTAATGAATGGACAGCAGACAGTTTTATGGCCGGGGTGTCATGCAGGAGGGCAGATGGCAGTGCCATGGGGTGCCATCTCCTTACACAATGTAAGGAGAAAAATTATTAGTAAGCAGCATCTCTCCCACCTCTCTTCATGGCTGTCTGGCTGTGGCAGGAATATCTGCCCTCTCCATTCCTGCTCAGCCTGTGGCATGGCAGAGGTGTGGGGCCTGAAGATGTCACTGCAAAGCACTTGTTCCCCAGAGGGCTGTCACTACAGAAGAATCATGCATGGCTTGTCATGAATAATTGTGTTCTGCAGTGATAATGGCCCATCTTTGCCAGAAAAGATAACAGCAATAAACATATGTCCCTAATTCCAATTGTAGCTGGTGAAAATTGGTTGTTGCATCTTGCTGAGGGATAGAAACGTAACTGAGTCTTGATTGAAAAATTAAGGGGAAGATATCTTACAGAGTAAATAAGCCTTGTACATAAAAATAGACAAAATGAATGAAGAATTTACAAACTTCTATATTTTGTGTTAGGAAACGTGATAAAATCAGGAAAACAGCTGAAGACACGGATATATGCAACTCTGACTATTCAGGCAATGAGAGGTTTACATATCACAGTTTAACAAGATAAAAAGTCTCCCACAAAATACATAGATGACAGACATCTGAATTTGACATAACACAGCATCAAGTACACATGTAATGTGATGAACAGTGCCAGGTCATTCACCAGTTATATAACATACAACCTCTTGAATAAGGCAATTCAAATATAACGCTTAATTCAAATCACAACATACCCAGGCAGCATGCAGGGAAAAGTAATTTATTTTGTACATTGGAATGACACAACTTGCAACATGTTTCCATTTTATGTATATAGAGGAACAGGATATACCATTCAAATAAGTAACATCTCTCAAGTCAACAGTTGTCTTTACGGGAATAAAGGTTATCTATTTTTGGTAAAAATAAAACTATTCAAATTCACTAATAAAGGAAATGCACAGTGATCAGAAAACCAATTCTTCTCACAATCGACTTTCCTGGCTTGCTTGCATTTCCCTGTGATGCAGCAGCTGCGTGACCCCAAATTCAGAGAACTCATTGCAGAGAGGAACAAAAATTTGTGAGCCCATGGCTGCAGCCTGTACCACATGCTTTATCGCGCAGTGGTACGACACATGTACCTGGCGGATGGCAGTACTTCCTTCACACCCAGTCCCACTTCATGGCTTTGGAAATTGCATTTCTTGTCTCTGTTCCCGCGCGCCTGTCCAGTAAAGCACTTACACATGTGGCTGACCTTCAGTGAGTCAAAGGTTGAACTGCACACTGAAGCCCTTTCACTGGAACAGGGCCTTCATTTCTTTATCTCCAATTAATTCCTCTGGATCTTTACAACCAAGAAATGTTATAAACTGTGAATCTGCTCAGAAGAGAATAAAAACAAACCCCAAGCCAAAAATCTCTCTGATTACGGTGGAGCCTAACGGACATGTTTGAGGATGTATTTCCACTGCAACAGGCTTCGGAATCACAGAAGATAATGAAGACTTTTCTAGCACTGAAAATTTCTTTCTAGAGGAAGAAATGAAGAAGGGAAATAAGATTTTTCTCCATTTAAAAAACAAAAAAGATTTGTAATTTCTGAACAGACTGATCTGGGCAGTTTCTCCCTAGTAAAAGGCCATACATCCCCTTGTTTAACTGTGTATTGCAAGTATCACATCCCATGGTGTGTGAGTTTCCCTTGTCCCCATGTGGGGAAGGGAAGAGATCTGGGTGTTACCAGGATCTTTTCTGCTGACGGTTTGGGGCTGCTGTGGGCAACAGATACATTGCAGGAATAGCTTTGGAGGGAGCTAGACCTCATCAGGCTGAAGCCCTGCAAAGCTCTGAATGAGGGTTACTCACATGCCACAGGGCCTATTAAGGGCTAAATAATAAATAGTGAAGAGGCAGAAGGCACCTGCCAGGGTCTCCAAATGCCCTGAGCCTGCAAATGGGTGGTCAAAAGATTTCTCTCCTTCAGACAAGCCACACAGCAGCAACAGCAGCTGCAGCCAAGACCTTCCTACTATCTCATCCTACCATCTCAGGCTTTGAAACCCGTCTGTCCACCAGATTTTCAGAGTGATTGTTACTGGATCCCATTTATCACCATTGTAAAATTGTCTCATGTCTTCCTACTACTCTGTTTGCTGCTCTAGTAATAAAATAATTTCTTTGCCCTTAAAGATACAAAAAAGAAAATCTTCAAAAAATAGTGGGGAGAAAGGTACTTTCACAATGACATTCAGAGCAAAAAAAAGAGAGAAACAACATTTTACAGATCATTAGAAAGCTATCTTTGGCGGAATACTTCAAATAAATTATTCTTACAAATGTTTGCTGCTGTCGTATTTATTTTAAATAGTTCACTTTCAGCTATAGTGTTACTGGTTCACTAATCTCTATTAATAGGAAAACACCACAAATATAAAAATATATGAGATCAACACAATTTTTAGGCTACCACAACTATCTCCAATGATTTCAAAAATTGTAGATTGATATCACATAAAATATGAAACAGGTTTTCTAACCGTGTGTATCAGGTTAGAAGATCACAGCTGGTTGCTGTTGTAAAATGTGCTGGGGAGAGTGGCTGGGATTAATCAGATGGGATTAGTACGGAAATAGGTTGGAGGAGCTGGATGCTCAGAGCCAGTCTCTGCTACCGCTGGACATTTCCCACAGGGAATCATCTCTCTCTGACCAAAAGGCTTAGAGATGTTGTGCTGGGTGACAGCCAAAGAGTTTCTACCCTGGGCAGAGAGGAGGGCAGCAGATGGGTGATGCCAGGCTTGCTGTGCAGAGGGGTTCTGACCAACAAAACCCAATGTGATCCTGTGCTTTACACCCAGGAAGGAGATCAAGTATGGCCACTTTTGCCTGCAAAGTTGCCTCCTTTAACCTTCACATGGGGAAAAGCAGCCAGGGACCTGCAGGCTTTGCCCTTGCACCATGTCCAGATTCTACCCTGGCTTTGGCCAGGACCCCAGTGGGATGGTGGCTCTGATGGGGACCCCAAGCCTGAGCCTTTGTGGCCCAAGTAGGAGGCTCAGCTGGTCCCAACCTCCCCTCCCAGCATATGCAACCAACGTCCACTGAATATTTTGATTTAAATATTTCACTTTGTTTATACAGCATGTACAGAATATACAGTGTCAGATAATTATTTCCCAGTAGACTACAAGTGTCTCCCAAGATGACCTCTTTTATCAACAAATATCTATAAATTGACGATAATAAAAGAGTTGTACGAACAAATATTATGGCTTTTCAAATAGTGTAGCTGCATTGTGTCATTGAACCTACGAGGAACCACAAGAGAGACAGAGATCGAGGGGCTTCAGCTGCTGAGCCTACAAGTGACCCTTAGGTTTCACCCAGAAGTGCAGGGGCTTCACATTGCCAAGGCAGTGCCAGCTCCTGGTGCAAGTAGCAGAGGGAAGGGGAGGTCGAATTTATGACCCATACTCTGGTTTCTGTCTCCAGGCAGCCAGTTCTACAAACTCTCCTTTCAGCTCTGCTTTGGGAAAAATTGGCTCTACCCACCTGGGGTCTGCCTGCCCCATCCTCAGCGGGTGTACCATTTGGCATGTCAGGCTGTTGGAGATCTCTTTCTCTCTCCCTCCTCTGAGTGAATGGGAGGACTCACAGGATGATGGGTGACACAGGATGCTGGAGGTGACCGTGGTGGGTGGCTAGGCTGACTGATGCTTTGGGTGCATCAGGAGGAATGGTTGCAGCCTTCTCTTTGTTTGCCTCCCCCATGCTGCTGCTGGAGCAATGGGGAGCATATGACATCAAAAATACCAGAGGGCAGTCTTGCCTTGGCAGTGCCATTCCCAGCCATGACACTGTGATGGGGTACCATTTGGGGTGTTACCTGTGCCCCAGCACAACACACCTGCTGCCTGCTATGCCTCATGGCAGGGTGTCTAGCCACTAGCCCTAGCATTTTAGGACCTCTTTCTCTCCGGCATCCTGCTGTTGCAGAGGCCATTGGACTGCCTCACCCATGGAGAGCATCCAGCATCCCTGGGACAGACTGCACAGGTGACTGCCAGTTCCTTGCCTGAGTGTCCCTCCACTCACAATGGGGACAGTGGAAGAAGCTGCTGATTTGAGTTACATCGCTGCCAAGGCAGATGCATTTCTGTGTTCTCTCCAAGCTCATAGCAGCAGCCTGTTTTCTGCTCTAGAAAGAGGAGCAGTTGCTTTCCCCATGTTTCCATGTGTGGAAATGGCTTTTGAGAGCAGGAATAATCAATCAAGCATCAAGATAACCAGACGACTTAATTACAGGGAAAATTAGCAATGATACTGCTACTGACATTTTTTGAGTAATTCCCATCTCATTTCCCTCTTCTTCAGAATATTATGGCCTCCCCCTGCAGACCTCTCTGACTGAAACAAAGGCTGATGCTCACTTGAACAAGCATGGGCAACCTAGGTCTTTTCTTTGGCTCTGCCTGCAGGCAACTGAGGCATGAGGGGCTCTGCCTGCTGTGGCAGCGATGTGATGTGAAGAGCAGCATGGAGAGAGCCACAGAGAACCTGCTGCCTTTGAGACATGAAAGCTTTCATAGAATTATAGAATAAAAGAATCGTTTAAGTTGGAAAACACCTTTAAGATCATCAAGTCCAACCCTTCACCTAACACTGCCAAGTCCAACACTAAACAATGTCCCTAAGCACCACATCTACATGGTTTTTAAATACCTCCAGGAATGGTGACTCCACCTCTTTCTTGGGCAGCCTGTTCCAGTGCTCGACAACCCCTTTTCAGTGAAGGAATTTTTCCTAATATCCAGTCTAAACCTCCCCTTGTTGCAACTTGGGGCCATTTCCTCTTATCCTATCACTTGTTACTTGGGAAAAGAGATCAAATCCAATGTCACTACAACCTCCTTTCAGGTAGCTGTACAGAGTGGTAAGATCTCCCCTCAGCTTCCTTTTCTCCAGATTAAACAACCTCAGTTCTGTTAGCCACTCCTTATAAGACTTGTTGACCAACACTCCCAGATCCTTTTCTGCCAGGCGTCTTTCCAGCCACACTTCCCTAAGTCTGTAGCATTGCATTCCATGACAACTTTGCTCCCTGGCAGTCTGACTGATTATTGCTGGGATATTTCCTGTGGGCTTGTTTGTTGGATTGAGGAGAGGTACTACATGGTGTCCTCTGCATCTTTCTTGCTTGACTAATGGTGATGTTCACATCTGGTGAATACCAGGTGTACCAGGGTCCTCTCTGGATATCCTAGGGATACTGGTAGGTATAAAGATGTCCATCACTGCTGAGCGGTCCTGAAAGTAATGGTTTAGATTTTGCAACCTCATGCCATGTCTCTTTGGCACAGAGCCCCAGGATACAAAGGACTGTGTTTTACCAAACTTGGCATTTTGTGGATTTTAACATATATATGTTTTTTTCCAGCAGGAGCTAGGAAGCTTAGGAGAATTCACCAACTTCTCCCCTCCATCCACAAATAAAACCGATTTGCTGGATTGCTGAACAACATCCTCAAAAGATAGTCTTGAAAGCTGGGATATTTGCGGAGCTGTGCTTCCTAATGCTTAATGCATTATGGAAAAAAGAAGCTGGATGTATGGTCAGGAGTTGAGTTGTCATCAGGGAAAAAATAAATGACATTTCCTTTCTGGCTAAGATAGCGACTGTAATGTAAAAGTAATATCACAGTCTTTTGCACTCTCTTTTTGCTAGAAGTAGTGCATGTTTCCTGATTAAGAGCAAGACAAGCAGATCTCCTGCATGACTTGCTGCATTTCTCATTTTCTCAGGAGCTTGGAAGATGAAGGAAGCAGCATGGAGTAAATAAATGAAAATACAACAAGCATCATTTCATTTTCATCTGTACAATGGATTTCACCTGAGGGGCTTCTAATCACAGCTCTTACTGCAGGGCAAGACCAGGGCAATGCACAATAGCTGAAAGCAAGCAGTAAGGGAGCCATCTCAGTATTACACTGAGAAATCTGGTTGTGCACCTCCCTATATCCCTGGAAATCACAAAACCACTGATTCCCAAAATAAGCCTGATAGCAACCTGGGACACATTCACACCTCCAGTATCCAATCTATCCTGTGCTAGTGCAGCAATTTTACAGTCACTTACCAGCTCTTCACATTTCAAAGTGTCTCTGCAAAGAAGCTCATCTGCCAGAAACTCAGGTTTCTGTAAGCAAGGAGCCTGCTGGGGGCTGTGGACCAGGGCAGAGAGTCATGCTCCTGATGATGATAGTGCCGTGGACTGCCACAGTGATATTCATCAAGGAAACTGAGCAAGACTGTCTCACCCTGCTGTCATCTGGAAGGGACTCCTCTGAGTTAGATGTAACAGAGAAGAGAAAAATCCAACCTCAACTGAGTGGTCACGAAGTACAAAGAGTGTCAGTCCTCCATGTCTTGCAAGGGTTAAGGAACTCCAGGCATGGATAAGCATCCCAAGCCATTGCAACTTGCTTAAACTCGATTCATTTTAAGCCAAGGCATGAAAGTTTTGTAGACCAGTAAATAAGTTTTAGAATATTTAAATTAGCAAGAACAGTTTCCATTTTCATGGAAAAGAGTTGAGGTGGATCTTGAACCCACAGTTAAAGCAATTAGTTTGCTCTGGAAGAATAGAGGCAGGGTTGGGATGGGGAATTGGAGCATCTGTGGGACTTAATAACAATAGAAATTCAGCAAAAATGTTTAATCTTCCAAAACCTGATGAGTGAAGGACATCAGCACAATAGAAATAATGCCTGTGGGAAGTGGCTGTAAGGATGTCTGGGTGATGAGCAGGAAGGACTCAGGATGTCTGGGTGATGAGCAGGAAGGACTCAGCCAGATAACTTTTGCCACTGCTATGTGGAAACTTGCACAGACTTGCTTGCAGGGGCTCAAGTCCAAGAAATATTTTGGAGTGGTTAATCTTTGCTCTGAGATACAGAAAGCAAGCCTGAGCTAACAAACATTGCTGTTCGGTCCAGTGAGAGAGAGTACTTGTTACATCCTGGAAGCCCGCAGTTGTGGGGCAGGAGGTTCAGACAAGGCTCCTCTGCAGGGAAACTGAAGGAAGAGAGCATGTAAAGAGGGTCTATAGTGGGGACCAGCACAGAGTAAGTCCCAGCCATGCGCGGGCAGATGCTGGAGGACTCCAATGACATGTAGAATATGCTACTGGTGCATTTCTTCCCACCACTACCTAGAACTGTTAGAGGTGGGGTCTCCATGCTGGGAGGGGCAGAGAGCTATTGTAGTGCGGTACAACAAATCAAGGGCTATTTGGAATCAAACACATATAAATATTGCCTGAGGTTGGTGCACGGGGACAGCCAAAAAAGCTGGAGGCTGTGCTATAGCTATACAGAAATCAAGATACAAGTCTGTAGCCATGGCAGCTGGGGCAGGAGGATACGCTACTGTGTCTAAACCAGAGTTTCCAGGTCTGGGTAGGACCCCATGGCACATCTCCCCTCCCCCTGCCCTCTGCTACTATACAATCCACCAGCCATACCCTGTTCTATGGCTCAGCAGGACTCTGCAGTGCCTACTTCAGGCACCACGTGCACACCAGTGCCGTCTTTCACATGTCTAGGAAGGGGAGACCCAAGCTCATCACCTTAGGAGTGGAACAAAGACAAGGAAGGGTGCAGGGCCTGCAGGAGAGAGCCATGAGCCACCAGAGGAGCAGGGCTGGCCATTCTCGGGATACTTTAAAGAGACAGCAAGGCCCTGCAGAGACCCCCCCCTTGGATGTCCTCACAGCATGCTGTAGACAGAATATCCTGCTGTAGCAACAATCTTGTGGCTATCTTTCCTGATAACAGCTCCTGCTTGGCTAGACAACACCCCTTTCCTTCCCAGTGTCCCTTCCCTCTTTGTGAAGGATGTTGCTGGCTGGTGAGAAGTTGTCAGCACCTCTAGTTCCAAATGGAGGAAGGCTCAAGGCCTTAAAAGGTGAGGAATCTCAATATACTTATTGTCCCTTGGTGCTTTTTGCAAGAATACAGATGCCTCTGAATGCTTTCCTGCTTAAGTAATTTTTTTGTACAAGATAAACAGACTTTTCTGCCGCTGTGCTGTGCATGTGTATATGTGTGGGTGGTCAATCATCATACGCTCAGAGAGGCCAGAGATGTTCCCAATGCTCTGTAAACCAAATCCAGACCGGCGTGAGTGCCAAAGCTGACAGAAAAGTAATGCCAGGATGTCTCCCAGAGTAACACTCTCCAGCATTAAGTTTTCCCTCTTTTCACTCTCTCTGTCACTCTGTGGCTATGCCCAGCTCTGTCCTCTCTAGGAATGCAACTGGGCCTCCTCCTTCGGTACGTATATGGCCCCCAGTACTGTTGCTCTTGATTCTTCCCTAAGCATTTTAAAACCAGCTATAACAATAACGCAGAGGCTCTGGTTCTCCCCTCCCTGCCTGTAGCAGAAATAGCACGGTGAGTTTATAGCTTGCATTCCAACTTGTGACCCAGAAGAGCTCAAAGCCTCCCTTTCTCCTTTTGTCCTTTAAGGAAGCAATGAAAGCTGGGAGGTAGATATACAAATGACTTTTGCAATCTCCCCTTATTCCAGGGGCACCACAAACTGCCCAGGAACTGGTAACACACAGGTGTTGTTTGGAGACAAGGGATTTGCATGTCTGGAGTGAGGAGTTGGGGTGCTATCCTGACAGGTATAGGCAGGCGATAGCAGTTCAGATGGGCTCAGTTGTGAGCTGTTGCAGGTTTGTGGCTTCCACTGGCACTAGGGACATGCAGAATCCTTGGCTCTTTTGCGTCATCCATATGTTCATTTGTGGCTGTGATTTGCCTCCTCTCCTGTTGGCCCCTGAAGATATAGATATATGGTTTTGCTAAGAGGCTTAGGGCTGTCACTGCTCTGTGCCCTCATTCCATTTGTTCCCAAGTGCTTTGCAATGGCCTGTTGAGTTACTGGGGTGTCTGTCGCTAAACATCCTTTGCACTGTCCTGTATCCTTTTCCACGGAACGGTTTGCCTTTGGTTAGTGGGGTGGTAAGAGGGCAACCAGAACAGACAAATGTACGGAGGCCAAGGGCTTGAAGTGCTGTTTCTGACCACCTTCCTTTGCCTAGGGCTTTATCGGATATGCTCAATGCCCTTCTCTTCTGAGGAAGGCCGGGGATGCTGACAGGTACAAGGAGGAGATGGGAGAGCACTGGCACCGGACTGGGGGGGCCAGGGAGCTGGGCTGTGCTCCACAGGGCAGGCAGGTGCATGGGCAGGACATGCCCATGCCAGGGGCTATGCTCCCTCCTGCAATCCTGGGACAGCATGCTGCGGGGTGTCTCATGCAGGAGGGTAGTTTGCTTTTGCCTTTGGAGAGTTTGTTTTAAAGACAAGGTTGGTGCAGAAGAGCAGACATTACACCCTTGCAAACACAGGTGTCTGGCCAGGGTTTGGTGGGGTGATCTTTCCCCTCCTCAGCATGGCAAGGTGGTAGCCAGGGAAAAGGCTTGCTATTCATCCATGATTCCTCCATGAGCAACTGTGCAAATACAGATCATTCTTTGCATAAGCTCCTTAAAAATGCCAAAAAGCACATGGCTGGCAAAGAATAATTATATAAACAAGCCTAGTGTGATTTAGGCCTTTTACTAAGCAAGTAATGCTCCATCATTCCCTCTGGAAAGGTCTGTGAGCAGAACAGTTATTTACTGCCTGTTAAATGAAGCTGCTACACAAGTCCTCTTTGAGTTGTTAATGACTTCAGTGACTGCATTTCATTCTGAAGAAGCAAATGATGAGAGTAAACTACCAACACCACCTTTCTGTAGATGTAATTACTGGGTCCGGAGAGCTGCTTTGCTTTCATAATTCACTGCCTGGGAAAAGCACACAGATGTGACTGGCTGTGCTCACCTGGGGCTTAATGAGCATTAAAGCTTGACCCACACTCATCCCAGAGGGTGCTGAGCACCTTCAGGTAAAGTGGGGCTGGTGACGCGGCTGGCAATTAAGCAACATAAGGTACGAGGAGGGCCAGGTTTTGGGTGAGAGATCATGTTAAATCTCGTCTGCCATGGTGTGATAGTTATCTGCTTTTCTACATATCCTCCCATGTTGGCAGACGAGCATTTTACTGCCTCTGAGCCTCTACAAATGCAGTCATGCTGCAATGAAATGTCACCTCCTACACTCTTTTTGCTTGGTGGGACATTTCTAACCTGGTTCTTGAAAGCCAGACACTGCTGTTGGCTGCAGCCTGAGCAGCCCCATCCTGATCTTGCAGTGTGGAGGGGGCAGAGCACAGATAGGACTCCAGGAACATGCACCTCAGGCTCGCACCTCACTGGGAGGAGCAGGGAGAGCCATGTGAGACAAAGGGAGCGCTGCCTGGGACCCTTCTCTGGAGCTGGTGTTTGAGTTCAGTTGTCAGAGTGGGACTGAGGAAGCATTGCGGAGAGGGTTTATTTGAGGACAGCTCAACAGATACTAGATGAACCTCAGCAAGGAGCAACATCTCAGAACATGTAAGTACCTTTCTCCTCCTCAGTGGAGCCACATGGTCAGAAACAGCCCATAGCACCTGGACTGGGGGATGGGCAGGCAGCTTCCCAGAGAGGCCCAAGTTTCTGATTTGCTTGGCAACCTCGTGGGGTTGTCTCAAATCTGCTTTTGCACCCGTTGACCCTGCCCTGGTAATGCATCTTGCATTCCCACTTATCATTACCTAGTGGCTTAACCTAGGACAAGTCTCTGTGAGGCTGGAACAAGAGCAGGAGGTGTTCGGTATAACTAGAGGACATAAGCAGAAAATGCTGCTAAGTACCTTGAGGGCATATGCATGGTTCTCTCTGAGACTAGGGCAAACCAGCACTGACAGGGGACTCAGCATAGAAGGGCTGCACTGCAGCTTTTTCCCTGGGCAGTTCCCTGCATCCCCCTGAGAGCTAGATGGGCTGTGAGCCCCAGCTGTATTGCAGTATGCCGAGCCTGAGGCATAATGGAGTGGGAGGAAAGCCATGATATGGGGAAAAAGTGGGTGTGCAGATGCACCACTGCCTCCTATCAAAGACAGAAACACAGCGAAGGAAATTACTAAAGAATAAATAGGTACAATGTAAGGGGATACAATGAGAGGGGAGGCAAGGGTTTTCCATAGAGAATATGCAGGAGCACTACTGGATCCATCAGGGATCATTATAAACTTTATTTGTCTGTGCATTGTGTACCATTGATAAGGATCATCACAAATAGTTGACTCACTACCTATAGTGGTGGGCAATACACACAAAAAAAAAATCAATAAAGCGAAACAGATGAAAATGAAATCATTGTACATAATCATAAACCTGAACAACCTGTGCCTGTGTTTGATTCTTCCTCCAAAACAATGAGAAACAAAAAGAAATCCCCCCCAACCCATCAAAAGTGAAAAAAAGGCTTGAGAAGAAAAAAAAACAAACAAAAATATCCCACAACTTCATACTCTCAGAGAAAATCTTACAACAGGTTAATTGAAATTTCCACAGATTGTTCAAAATAGCCCCAGCCAATCAATTATGGTGCAAGTGCCAAATGGCGCAAGTGCCAGATGCAAGTGCCAGATTCTTCTGGCTGGGAAGAGCTCACCAGTGGGTGTGCAGGCTGGGTGTCTGTGTGGTTGGGACACAAGAAAGCCTGGTAAAACGCATAGGGAGAGGAGACCTCTCTCAATATTAGTGTATAATGCCAACCCTGCACTGCGCCCAGGGGAGCTTTGCACCCCCATATCCCCACTTGTAGCTCGCTGTCCCTGGCCTGCACTGCTGGAGTTAAGGGATGATGCTCAGTTACAACTCCCTGCCTCACCCTTCCCATCAACATCACGTTTGGACAGTGCAAAATGTGACCTTTTTCCCTGGGGGATGCTTCCCAGTTTTGCTTAGTGGTGAAGGGAAGTACCAGCTTTGGGCACTGATCCTGATGGCTTAGTGCTCAAAAACAAGAGCTGTCACTAGACCTTTGGAACACAGGGCATGGTATGGGGCCAAGGGGTTCCAGGGCAGCCATGGGCTATAAAGACAGAGGCAGGAGAGGTGCTGAGAACCAGCCGTGCTCATTTCTCTCAGACTCAGATGCTGCTCATCCCCTTCACTCCCTGGGACCCTGTTTAAAACCCTCTGCGAAGGTGGAAGCCTCCCTACTGACTTCAGCATGTCCTGGACTGGCCGCTGTGGTGAGGACCCCAGCCACACAAGGGGACAGAACCTGCAGTACCTGGAGTGTATGTTTTCCTTCCCTGAAAACCTACATCTCTGCGTGGCTGTTACCGCTTCTCGTGGAGCAATAAATGGGGACAGCTTTCCTTCGTTTAACTAAGAGGAAGCAAGCAAACAAATAAAAACCTATGGGAAAACTAAACTTACTAAAATAAATAAAACTGGGTGAAAAGAAAACATTTGTATCTGCAATGATCAACCCACATGCCTGGAAGGACTATCGCTACAGGATGCTATATACAGATAGCGTTCATTTCATCATGCACATGTTACAAGTACCATGACAGCATGCCTGAGGAGGCAGATGAGCTGGGAGGAAAGCCCCTGCCACTCCATGCAGCCTTGGCTTCGGACACTGGAAACAAGGTTGTGGCTGCACATCCCTGAAGCACAAGGGTGGGAGGCAAGAGGCATGTGGAACGGGAAATGCTAGTCATACACACGCCAAAACAACAGAAAAATCCCAATTCCAAATCAATGATGAAAACGGTTTGTGTTCTGTCCTTACAAAGCTCCCAGTTTACACTTGTCTTCAGTCTGGTCTCATGCTTCTCTCCAACAGGGCCAGAAGGGATATTCCTGATGGTGAAGGCAGGCGGATGGTGGTCGGAAATCAGGACCTTCGCTTTCCTCTCCTTCCCTCACCCACTGCTCTGTTTCACACCAGCTACTCTGGCCTTTCTCATACTGAGGCACCCCAGTCGCCTTTGCATCCATCTTCCTGGGGAGGCAGCAGGTAGGAGAGAGCGATGATAAAGGGCTCAGTGGCTATCAGCTGTTCTTGTTGGTAGAATTGCAGAGAGGGCTCCTGGCCAGGGCCGCTGCCTGGGGAGGGGTCCTGCTGGCTTTGGGGTCCTGCCTAATTCAAAAGATGGTCCAAAGCCGCTTTCCATCAGCAGATGTGTGAACATGACAAATTTCTTTCATTCTCTCTCTGTTCATTATACACAGCATTATATCTATATCTGTATCTATACCTATACCTATATAACACTCTATATAGATATGTATAGATATATATATTTACTATCTCTGATTGTCCCTTTAGAAGCCCTTTATGTGGCAGTAGGCTTCCAGAGATGAGAAGAATATGTACAAGAGCCAGAGGAGGATAAACAGTGAGGTTGTGAGCAGCTTGGAAGTCCGCGGCCCACCCAGCTCACCTCCAATCTCGGGTCTCCGCCGGTAGAGCAGCACTCCCACACTGATAAAAGCAAAAATGGTGAAGAGGGTGACAGAGAAGGCCAGGGTGCCAGGTGAGACTTGGAAGGCTTGTCCATGTGCTGCATGGTAGATGGCTGCAATGGACCAGGCCACCCCGATGCCCAGGAAAACGTTCACAGCATTGCTCCCGGTGACATTCCCGATGGAAGCATCTGCATACTGGTCCTGCGTCGCTGCTACTTTGCTGGCAAATGTGTCTGCAAAGGGAAGGCGGAGAGAAACCCTCAGGAAACAGCCAGGTAAGGAGGGACAGCAGCAAGCAGCTTGGTGGCAAATACAATGTCAAACATCAACAGCATCACTTGGGGAATGAAGATAGTGGATAAGGGAACAGGTTACCTGTCTATGGGCACTCCCGAGGAAGGCCATATCTAGGAACAGTGAGAGTAACACTCAGGGTCTAGAAATGCCCAGAAGAGAAATCTCAATGTCCAGGAATACGGGGCTTCCCCCAGTACGGTCCCAGATACCCCACAGTTTGTTCCAAGCAAGAGATGACACTTTCCAGTACTGTACTGTGTTGAACTCTTCTCCCACATCCACCAATTTGTTTACTTGCAAAAGAACTGAAAATGTCGGAAAAGGGAAAAGCTTTGTGAGAGCCGCAATGGTTTGTATCTACCTGAAGTTTTGTATTTGTGTTTCTGTGCTTCCTGTTATGATGTCTCTCCAAAATCTTTTGATTCACCTTTGTTCAGCATCTTGTGTTCCATGACCTCTAATACTGGTGGCAAAAGAGCTGTGATATAACTTATCTGTCTATGTAATGGCAGATCTTGTACTAAGTAAACAAGCACAATGCTGCTCTGCACCATAGGGAAGTGCTAATTTTATATCCAAACCCAAACTGGATCTGTAAGGGAGGTAAGCCGGAGGGGGGGAGTAGCATCTGAGTTTCATCCAGGTGAGTGCTCTCAGCTATCAATGAGAAGATGAATCCTTAACACATCTGCAATCCCAGATCTCCTTGGGTACAGGCAGCAGAGTGTGCCTCAGCAAAAGAAAATGTTAATGCCAGATTTCAGGTTTTTTTTTTTTTTAAATCTACAGAGTTTCCATTATGCTTCTTCCCAGAAGGGCTCCAAGGTGAGACACCAAAACAGAGCCTTGGCATGAAGACATAATTCCATGTAGCAGGAGGGGCTGGACACCTATAAGCACAATGAGAGGGGTTATTTGCAGTGAATCAAAAGGCTGCTTTATTTAAATAAAAAAACAACAAACAGCTCCCATGGAAATGTATCTGACTGCTACGGGAAGATAAAGGCATTTCCCCTTGTTCTCAGCCTTGGTGATGGTGCAATAATGGGGTTGTGCTGATGCCTCTGTGGCACTGCAACTGCCGCTGCAGGAGGAGGGATGGGCCACATCTGGGGCACACTGCCAGCGTCAGCCAGAGTGTGGAAACAACCATGTGCACTTCTGCAACCTTGAGCGGTGCTTTTAATGCAGGTGAGGTCCCTGCCAGTCTTGATTTCACTGCAGTCTTGATTTCACACACACGTTCATCTGATGCGTATTCACCGCCTGGAAAACACTGTGCACCTCCCCAGTGTGGAGGAGCCCAATTAGCACCCAACTGGCACAACACACTCTGGGAGCATCTGCTAGTTCAAATAACAGCAGCCAAATGTATACTAAACTTTTAAAATGCCATCTTTTGTAGACAAAAGCAGGAGAGAACTGTCAAGGGTGTGAGATAGACTTAAAAATCTCATGCCTAGAAGTGCTGGAGGTCTACATATACTCCTTCTTCCGTTCCTTGCCCAAATCTGCTCTTCCTTTTGGTTCTGCTGCTTCTTTTTTGGGCTCAGATAGCATTAGAACAATTTCAAGATCTTTGAGCACCTCAGTGCTGATCACTGGAATTCTGTGGGTGGCAGGGACAAGGAGGAGATGGGAGAGCCCTGGCACCAGATGGGGAATAATCCTCTTCAGCAAACCCGTTCCCCCCTAAGAGGGGCTCCTGCCTGAGTCAGCAGAAAAGGAGGCTGGGTTGCAGCACGTCAGTGTGCATTGGGAAGACAAAGTGGCATGCAGGTATCAAAAATTGTGCGCTTTTTTTCTCTCACTGGTCAGTCCTGAGTCTCTGCTATCTTCTGAGGCTGGGTGACCACTTGATCAGAGATACATCTCCAAACATTTGTGGGGCCAGGACCTTCTAGGATCTTCACAAGCTGCATTTTGAGCAGCTTGCCTAGCTCAGCAATCTCACCTCAATCCATCTGAAACAAAGCTGAATCTGGTCTCACACAAAAGTGTCTCTGCTAAGCAGAGTGCCCTGAGCATTGACTAGCACTTAGCTCACCTGGGAGGCAAGGTTAAAGGAGCAGATGCTCAGAAAGAAAACACAGGATTGCCAACAGAGGCAGCATTTTAATCAAAGACCAATTTCCTTCTGTGAGAGTGGATGTCATGGAGGCTGTCCACAGAAACAGATACTTCACAGTCTTTAGAAAGGGAAGGTCCTTGAAATAATTTCCAAGGGACTGAATCCACATCCTGGTTATATTTTTGGCCCATTGGAGACTGAAAAACAATTTCCACATACACCTCAAATCTGTCCTCAGCTGAGGACCTCACGGTGCTCAGCTTTCTCAGCCCAAATTCCAACCCAGACTGGGCCTAGACTGACCTTTACAACAAACCCTGCAGTTGTCCTTACCTGGTACGGATGTCCCCAGTGCAACAAACACAACTGCGGTGACTGAGTCCTTCAAACCAATGGTGCAGCCGAAGTGGGATGCCAGGTCGCCGATGAAAGCTGTCAGGAGGCCGATCATGAGGATGGAGACAACAAAGCAAGCCCAGCCATTCCAGTAATCTGTTGGCGGCACGAAGGCAAACAGGACCTTCCAGAAGACGGTCAGAAAGTGCATCACATAGTCAAAGCAGGAGGGCAGCTTCTCCTCCCCACAGTCATCGTCATCATCTTCTTCCCCTGGAGAAAATCACCAGTGTCTGATTAGACTTGCCTATCCTGGGGCAGGTTGGACAAAGCTCTTGTGCATACTGCAGCCCTTACAGTGCTGTCTTTCATGGTTTCTAGTTCTCTGGAAAGATGGCTGGTTTTGCTGGCTGCTGAGCTGCTAGCTCTGATGTTTCACCTTTTCTACAAACTGTCATGAAGAACACCTGCCCTAAAATCTCCCTGGTCCATTACTGCTACCTGTTCTTCCCTATGGCATTTCTTTGCTCCTTCATGTGCTTCTCTACAAGCTCCGGCTGCCCATTCCTTTCGATCCGGTCTGAGCCATGTCAGCAGGCACAGCTTTCCCATTTTCACCCCTACCAGGTAGCTGTCAAGCACCTCGGGCCATAAGTCAGCTACGTGACATAATTTGTCACAGCAAAAATGGACTTTCCTTCTTCTCCTTATTGTCTGTCCCTGATCCAGGTCAGTGCTTCACTTCTCACCAATCTGTTGTTAATACCTTGCAGGGGTCACTTTCCCAGTGTGAGTCTGCCAGCAGTCTTGACCCCCATGTTGGCTCACCAGGCACATTGTGTGGGTCATACCGCAGCTCTCCTAGTGAGCGATGTGCTGCGCACTTGGCCCTACACAGCGCAACTCTGCTCATGGCTGTGGCCTCTGCAGCATCTGCAAGACCTGGGTCTCCAGCAGAGGTGGGAGGTTGGTGATGTGAGTCCTTGTGCCCATCCTCGGGCCTCAGACCCCGAATGCTAGCTGCTGCATGCCCCCACAGACTCTTGGGGAGTTGTGCATCCACAGCAATGCCCCCTGGACATGCAGGCTAACTGGTGCCAGTAAGTTCCCTGTGGGTTGCAGGGAAACAGCTCAACAGATGTTGGACTGTCCTGGCCCCTTTCCCTGGTTCCTCATCCTTTTGCCTCGGCACTGGCCCAACACATCTTCATCCTGTCAATCCCAGCAGGGCCATGGGGATCCAGGCAGGTGTCTCAGTTTCTCCCTTCCCTGCTCCAGCCACTGGCACCTTACCTGTCTCTCCAAAGCCACTTGGCATCCAGCCTCCAGAGAGTACCCATCGTGCAGGGCTGACTCTACGAGTGACCCTTCAGTGCTGGTGAACCCCTGCCTGATTACAGCAGCTCTGACTAGCCCAGTGGCCAGCCTGTCCTCTGGGTGGGCTGCATGGTGAACACAGAGCTGCCTCAGCCTGCCACCAGATCTGTGACATAGAAACCCATTCTTGTTCCTTGAGGGTAGCAGGAAGGTTCCCACTGATCTCACTGCAAAAGTGTCACCTCCCCTTTATGGCCCGGAGTGGTTCACGCGTGAGCAGGAGAAGGTTTGGCTAAGTTATGTGTGTCAGGGATTCCAAGACCATTGTGAGTTGTTTTAAATGGCTGTTGCCAGTAGCTCTTTACCATGGGGAGGATGCAATGTACAACACATTCCTGTCAAATGGGATGAGTGAGCCTGGCTCTCCTTCCTGGGTGTACACATTGGTATAGTGGGAGAAAGGGGTCAAGCTCCAGAGCAGCCAAGAGAACTGAGTGAAGCTTCTGCTCTGCTCCACTGCAGTGAGTGAGGGGACAAGATTCCACCTCACCAGACAGTAGGTTTAAAGGGATAATTGTCCTGTGTCTGGGAAAGCTGCTTCTCCTGGCAGCCACAGTACTGATCACACCCACATTAGCTTTTGAATGAGACTGTGCTTGTTTTATCTGCCCCACTGTGGACCAGGGTGAATATTCCTCCTTTCACATAGTTCTCCTCAATATGGATGTTTGATGAATAACAAGATGTATAAAGCCTCCCACAGGGAGAATAAAATGGTCTTGCTGTACACTATGTACGCCCATCCACAAGAAAGGCCGTAAGGATGATCCAGGTAATTACAGACCTGTCAGCCTGGCCTCGGTCCCAGGTAAAATCATGGAGCAGATAATACTGGGTGCAATCATGTGGCACCTGCAGAATGGCCAAGAGATCAGGCCCAGCCAGCATGGGTTTAGGAGGGGTAGGTCCTGCCTGACCAACCTGATCTCCTTTTATGACCATGTGACTCGCCTGGTGGATGAGAGGAAGGCTGTGGATGTGGTATACCTGGACTTGAGCAAGGCCTTTGACACTGTCTCCCACAGTAGACTCCTAGGGAAGCTGGCAGCCCGTGGCTTAGATGGGAGCACTCTGTGCTGGGTTAGGAATTGGCTGGATGGCCAAGCCCAGAGAGTGATGGTGAATGGTGTCTCATCCAGTTGGCGGCCAGTCACCAGTGGTGTCCCCTGGGGTCGGTGTTGGGTCCCGTCCTGTTTAATATCTTTATTGATGATCTGGATGAGGGGATTGAGTCCACCATCAGCAAGTTTGCAGATGATACCAAGCTGGGAAGAAGGGTTGATCTGCTAGAGGGTAGGATGGCCCTACAGAGGGACCTGGACAGATTGGAGAGCTGGGCTGATTCTAATGGGATGATGTTTAATAAGTCCAAATGTTGGGTACTTCATTTTGGACACAACAATCCCATGCAGAGCTATAGACTGGGGACAGAGTGGCTGGAGAGTAGTCAGGCAGAAAGGGACCTGGGAGTGCTGGTTGACAGGAAGCTCAACATGAGCCAGCAGTGTGCCCAGGTGGCCAAGAAGGCCAATGGCATTCTGGCCTGCATTAGGAATAGTGTAGCAAGCAGGACCAGAGAAGTTATCATCCCCCTGTACTCGGCACTGGTCAGGCCTCATCTTGAATAGTGTGTCCAGTTCTGGGCCCCCCAGTTTGGGAAAGATGTTAGGATACTGGAATGTGTTCAGAGGAGGGCAACGAAGATGGTGAAGGGGCTGGAGCACAAGTCCTACGAGGAGCGACTGAGGGAGTTGGGGCTGTTTAGTCTAAAGAAGAGGAGGCTCAGAGGAGACCTCATTGCTCTCTACAACTACCTAAAAGGAGGTTGTAGTTGGGCAGGGGTTGGTCTCTTCTCTCGGGTGACCAGTGGCAGAACTAGAGGGCATGGACTTAAGCTTCGTCAGGGAAAGTTTAGGCTTGATGTTAGGAAAAAGTTCTTCACTGAAAGGGTGATTGGTCATTGGAATGCGCTGCCCAGGGAGGTGGTGGAGTCGCCGACCCTGGAGGTGTTTAAGGGGAGACTGGATGAGGCACTGAGTGCCATGGTTTAGATGATGGGTTGGTGTTAGTGTTGGTGTTGGTGTTAGTGTTGGGTTATAGGTTGGACTTGATGATCTCAGAGGTCCTTTCCAACCTTATGATACTGTGATACTGTGATGTACCAATACACAGGTACCAATTAACCTCATGTTCAAATGGTGGCTCTGTGCCATGACACCAGAGGTACTGAAGAAAGCTGCAGGTGTGCTGCTTTCTCTGTTTTCTGCCTCATCACAAAGGTGGTGATGAAAAGCCAATTGAGGAATCAAGACATGGCATCCTTCCTGGGAAAGTGGAGACCAAACCCTCTGCACTAAAATTTCACCTCTTGGCTATTCCTATTTGTGGGGGTAACAGAGAGCACACACAGCACACAGGACCAAGAGAAGGCCTAGGGATCACTCAGCTTGTAATCACTCTCAAGAGTAAACTGTAAGGAGGACCAACCTCTTCTTGGTTTGTCTCAGATCCATTACATGTAAACCGTGCATTTTGCTGGTCTCCTTGGGGTTCGCAGCAGAGACACAGCTGCAGAGGAGAAAGTAGAGATGGAGCCGGTGGGAGCAAGGCAGGAGTGAATCTCTAATGCAGATATCTAACTATATGCAGGGGATGTGGTATCCTATGTCAGAGCTGGAGGGAATTCAGTGGGGCTACCAAGATGACTTGAGCCTGGAGGACGCTGCCTATAGGAAGAGATGGAAACAGCTGGCTTGGTGAATCAGGAGGAAAGGACGTTGGAGGGGAACAAGTAACAGCCTACAGTGACCTGGAGGGTAGGTATAGAGGATGGAGTGAAACTCCTCTCTGCACTGACAAGTAATACAAGCAGGGGCAATAGCCACAAATTGTAGTTTGGATGGCAACATCAGGAGAAACATCTCCACTAGGGTTGTGCGTCCCTGGGACACACATTCAGGCTGATGGACATCTCAATATTAGGCTAAATGAAGCCACGAGCATCAGGGAGAAGTCTACTCAGCACGCTGTTGGGAGTGCAACATTGTTCACATTATTTGTCTTTAAAGCACCTTTGCAGATCAAGACCAACATGTAAGATAGAGGCAGTGGGAAACTTGATATGTCTACAATAACTTGATGGACAATCATGTGTTGGTTGGCTTTAAAGCTTCAAACTCAGTTTGGCAGAAACAGCAGCTAATCAGTGGCATGGTGTTATTATTTTGGCAGATATAAATACACTATCCCTGTGCATTGTTGTGGAGCTAAGGGACAGTTTTTCAGCCTGGGAAGCCTATGCTAGCCTCTTCTTTTAGCTCATTGCACAAAGGCTGGCACTGGCAGGATATACGGTACTGTGTTCACACTGTAATTTTTGCAGCAGATATTTTAATCCTCTCCCTAGCTGTATGGCAGCAGGACTGTCATGGATCTAAATCTTTATGGAGATGATAAAACAGTACGAAAAATGAACATGAGTGCCACTGTCATAACATTCATCCAGATCTGTCTATCATGTTGTTAAGCAGCAATAATGTCCCTCTTTTGAAAAGCTGGCCACATCCTGTGAAGGTGACTTGAAATGCAGAGTGAGGTTGGATGGTGACCCAGGAGCGTATTCAGGAACAGGCTTACAAACCCCAGGATATTTTGGCTATGGAAGAAACTTTCCAGGCTGCTGGGCGGACACCGAGGGTGGCTATGGGTAAGAGGCTCCAGCTCAGCCCTGTGGACAGCACAGCATGGCACAGCATGGTGTGACACTGCCTTGCTTGCACATTTGATGCCCTTCTACAGACCTGTCCTCCCCCTGTTCCATTGCCTAGCCTCCCTGCTAACATTGCCTCTAGTTGCTCATTGAATAGGAAATGGAGTTTTAATGTGTTTTTTTTCTCAGCGTGGGTGTTACATTTAGAAGTGTGAATGTATGACTTTCACCTGCTTTCCATGGTGGGCTGCAGGGAAAAATTCAAACCCAAATTTCAGTGTTTAAGGTATTTTAACTTGCTCGTTACAGAGCTTGTGGAGTTAAATCCCAGCAAAAAACGTAGTATGAGAGCTCAAAGACAAACTACTGTTCCCCAACTGCAAGAGAAAGCTCATGTTCACTGAAATATGCCACTTTTTAAAAATGATATTTAATCATCCTGTTTGCACTGATGCTGGCTGCACATTCAAGAAACAGTGAAAACAGAGCTTGCACATAACTGCAGTCTTTGTGTGCGTCACAGAGATGGGATCCAAGTACCAGTGATTATCTTTTTTTTTAATGTGGAATACAGTTAAATAGTTGATTTTGGCATAGATTAGTTTAGCTGTATTAGCTTTAAAACCTGCAGCAGAGATTGTCTTGCATGATATATATGTTCATGCCATCTTCAAAATAATGGGAGGCTCTTGGCTCTAAGAGTAACTGTGCTACAAGAGGAGGGATCACAATATGAGGCGATAACTGCTGCACAATGTCCTGTCCTTGTTTTCAGAGGTAAATGGTATGGCCATCACTTTTAATTACTTTGTGCTGGGCAGAGGTTACCCTGTACAGCAGAACTCAAGGTAGGAAGTTTGATTATTTTCTCCATGCATTTCAATGCACAATTAGCCAGATGAGCTCAAATTGCCTTCCCCAGTGATTTAATATAACGTGATTGATTTTGCCCTAATGCATGCATACAGGAAAGCCAAGATGGTTGTGAGGTTGTTACATCCAGCCAGTGACTTATAGTGTCTCCAACTGTTAAAACCACATCTGGAGGAGACCTTTCCTTCATCTTCCACAGATATTGGAATGCTAACATATCCTGTACTGGTCATACTGGTAAACATTGCACTGGCACCTGTGAGAACAATACAGCAAGGCATTTCTGAGGCAAAGGCAATTCTCCAAAAGAAGGAAGGTATGATTAGATTTGATCTGACACGACCACAGATATAATTGTGCTGCTACAGCTATTGGGCTGCTAAGCCATAACCTCCAGCCACAGCTGGCTGGAGCAGTAGGAGTTCCTGAAAGCAGGAAGACAAGGGCAAATTTTGGCCCATGGAGAGGGGAACTCAGTGGCTGACTTCAGGGCTTGCCACCCTCAGAACTGCACTGTCCTCCCCACAGCAGTTTCGGGAGCATCAGTGATGGGGAGCACTGTGCTGCTTCGCACCAGCATAATTTATGCCACTGTAACTTCTGTGCTCACCTCCCAAATCTCTCCTACTGAAATGTCTTTTTCCCCTCTGCCATCTGATAACAGCCAGGGTGTTTCTCAGCTGGGTGCTACACAGTTAATGCAGGAGGTTTTCTACACATCAGATACCGTGATCTCAGGAAAGGGTTTAATTAGTTGTCTTATTCATGCACATGCTGTAGATAACTCAGCCACCTGTTTTGCCTCCAGTTGCTCTATGACAGTCCATATTACTGATACAGAGAAGTTCAGACACGAGCAAGGTTGATCATAATTCACCTGGAGCTGTGGTCCAAACTCACCTGCACTGACAGTAATGGCCTCTATAAACTGCTCCCTCCAGCTGTTTGTTCCAACCACCAGGGCCAGGTTTGTCTTCTTAATGAGCTTGTCCACTGTGTTCTGTGGATGGAGATCCAGAGGAGAGAATTACAGGATATCAGGCTGGAGATGCTGGGCTAAAACCCACAGTCGCTAGTGCTTACAGACATGCAATTATGGAAAAATCTTAGTAGATTTTTAAGCTCAAGTCAAGAGCCCCAGCAGTGAATGTAAATGTAAGAATTTGAAATTACCCTTGCTTATGCTCAAAAAGATCTTTCGAACCTGCTCATGATGGGAGTTTGAACAATCTCAGTGGAGGTTTAACAGCAAATAGTGTTGAGGTGCCACAGCTCCTGTTGTTCCCAACACCTTGGGAAGAATTTTCACTAAGCCCACTCATGGAGCTAGCCTCTACAACTCTGTGCTGTTCAGGAGCTGGAGCTCAGCACTGGCAGGGAAGGTGCTGCAACAACAGTGGATATGAGATGCTCCTGGGTAGGCAGCCTGAGGGCTGCCTGCATGCTGTGATGCCTCAGATGCACACAGATGGTGGGTAGCAAAACCATGGGCAGCAGGCAGCCACAGATGTAACACAGTAAGGCTCAGCTGTTATTTTTTATACTACAGAAAAATGGAAAAGATAATTAAATGGCCAGTTTTCAGCTCTTGGTCTTGCACACACATTCATGGCAGCTTAGCTTCACAACAATTACTTGCATTTGGGGTATCAGCCCTTTGTGCTGGGTGTCCCAGGCTTGGGGCTCACTAAGACCACCTGTAAGTAGTAGCTGATGTAGAAAATCACTGTGAGAACAAGGTTATATTTTAAAGCAAACTGGAGCATTCTGGAGCTCAGTCAGCTCTCAGGCTTACCATATCATGTGCCTGTACAACAATAACTACAAACAGTCTGTGAGCGGGACAGAAAGTCTGGGACCATGGCTGTGGGCTAATGACAGTGAGGATGCAGAGTTATTTTAACCCACTGCCGTCTCACTGGGGTGACCCTTATCCTTTTATCATGCCTTGGCTCAGCCACCTTTCAAAGTCTCTTGGTTCTGCACTGAGACTTTGTAATGCCAGGAGCTGCCTGGCTTTGCTATGATGCCTTTAATATGTTCTTGCCAATGTTGTGCAAACCCAAAAGGAGAGACCCCAGCTAGAGATGAAAAAGAACAGGGACAGGGGATGTGGACAGTACCTTGAACTCGTAGGATTCCTCAATGATGACTTCAAGCTTAGTGTGCTCTCCCAGGACTGGGCGCCCCAATTCTGCGATTCGACGCTCTTTCTCCTCCTTACTGGTCAGTGGCTGCTTTTCTTCATTCTCCTCTGCAAAGCAAAGAGCCCATCCATGAGCCAGGCCCTGCTGGTCACTATGGAGCTGGATTTCCATGGAGGGGGGAGGGGATCAGGAAGCCTTTGTGTGGGAGCATGAGCAAGAGAGCAGCAGAGAAGGAGGAGGTGATGGAGTAGTAAACAAGGTAGTTCTGCTGGGAAATGCTAGCAAGAGGTCTGCAATTCATCCAGCCTCAGAAGGACTCCAGTTCACCCTCAGGGCTTGTGGACAGCTTATTGCCTGGCACCTGCTGTCTCTCCCACTGGGATGCTGGGAGCGGACAGGTCATCACTGAGACTGCTCCATTTCCCAGCTCTCCAGGTCTACATCGGGACACAGCTGGGCCATACAGGTGCAAGAAGCCATCCATAGGGCATGGCTTAGCCCCAAATCCTCAGAGAGGAGGCGATGGGGAGAATACAAGAGCAATGGAATAGTTATGCACCCTGACTGGCATCTTTGCAACCTTTAGGGCATGCGCACGCCAGGCAGCATGGCTTTTATCACTGGCTCTGTGCAGACCCCCACTGAGCTCACTTCCAGTCAACCCTAGGAAGGAACAGAAGGACATCAGAGCGAAAAAGGGCTAAAGTCACTGAAGACAGGTATTAAACTGTCAGAAGGCAACCATCCCAGTCATTCCATGTCAGACTACCACCCGTAGGTGTCATGCTGTGGGTACCTTGAATGGTGACCATGGTGCAAGGAAGAGGATGATCTCTAGCCTGGACCTTCCTGAAGACAGGTCTGCCTATCAAAGTGATCAGCAGGAGATCAGCAGGAGGGACTGTATGCCCCATGAAACCCACTATTGTGCAGTTAGCAAACTACTCTTCACACAGGGTTAGAGTGACTCCCTTTGCTGGCTGCCTCTCATCAACACAGGCAGCACCACACTGTCAAGAAGCCCTTCTCCTCTTGCTGGCCACAGAGACCAGTCTTGCAGCCAGATCCTTGTTAGTCTGAATTATTCTTTCCAGCGCTCCTGAGGGACTACTTTGCAACATGTGGGACCTAGGACCTTCTCCCCCTGCAGTGCTCCATCTAATGATGGATGATCAGCTGGCTAATGATGGATGAGCAAACCCTGCTGCCAGGTCTCACTGGTGGGAAGGGCAGGGGCAGTGTGCCTGAAGCAGCCATGGGGTCCTGCACCTCCCACAGTGCTCAGACATCCTGGCTGCTGTTTTGGGAGTGAGGACAGGCTCTCTGTGCCATGCAGAGCCCCGTGCACTCCTCCTGTGCAGGTAGCAGGGAGAGGAAGGCTGGGCCAAGTGTAGAAGTATCCCTGCTCCGAGAGATGGATGGGGGCTACCTTCAGGGATGACAACTGACCCTCCCTGAGGTGGTGGTTAGGTGTGTGCAGCAGGCAAAGCACTCTGTGAGAAGACACAGTGTTAGTGTACCCAGCCGGGGCAGCTAGGCTGCGGCACATTGCCTTCTTACCCTTCCAGAATTTCCCTCCAGGACAGAAAAAAAGCAAAGAGGAAAACAAGAGGAAAGAGTGGGGTGAGAATATGGCCATTAAGAGGAGGGAAGAGTGGGGCAGGGAAAGAGAAGAGATCCATACCTGTGATGGTGAAGCCACCTAGATGAAAGAAAAAATGAGAAAGAGAGAGAGAGAGAGAGGGAGGATTAGCATTGGTACAGCAACAGGGACACCCTGCAGCTCAGAAAGACCTGGTGCACCTACCCTGCCCCATGCCTGGGGACTGCAGACATGGGGAGCTGCTCCTGACACACACCCCGGGATAGTGCAGGGAGACCTGAACACAGGCTTTTTCGACCCACATCTGCTGTCACACCGAGTATCTAATACACGCTATGGAGAGGGTAAAACCAGTGTGAGCCTGCCCTGAAGTTGGAGATGCTTTCGGAAAAGGCTTTGCTTCCCTCTACAGCCACTCTATCCTGGGGATGGCAGCAAGGAAATTCAGAGAGTGGTTGGGTTCTAAATATCTCCAAGACTGGAGGAAAAGTTTGCACCATCTCTTCAAACAGGATTGACCAATTTTTCTGTTCGGCCGCAAGCATCTCAAATTCACCAGGCAAACCTCTTTCTCCCACATCAGTGTAAGAGGCGATGGGTTAATTTGCATGGTGCAGGTTTGTAACTCAGTGTGCCAGTGGGTTTACTATGGCTGAAACAATGCCAGTCCTGAAAAATGCTCCTTGCCACAGTGAGTTCCATTTGTTAACATTTGTGACTTTGGGGCTCTACTCCAGGGAAAGATTAGATACCTGAGCTTTTAGAGTGCTGACCACTCCAAAAGAGAATGTTGTGAGCAAAGAAAAATGTCAAAAAAAATCAATTGTCTTCTGAAAATATACAGACAAACTGGAAAAACAGAAAAGAAAAAAGAATGCACGCTTACCAAGCTCATTCAACAACATGGCTGTGAAGGAGACAGACAGAGACAAACACAGAAGAAGAAAAGTAAATGAATAATGAAATCAAAAGGGATATCCACAGAAAGACTCCAGATCCCAGGGCAGATATTTCACACCTGTAAAGCTGCAGAATAGCATTAGCGTTGAGAGAAAGGCTCTAAAAACAAAGGAAAAGAAACATTTTATGGGATTGTGGTTTTAAAATAAAAACTATTGCAGCTATGGAGTGGATATGGGATTAAAAAGCACACTCCAAAAATTCATTTTTTCCCTTAGAATTTCATGTGCTAGGTCTTCCATTGGTCTCAGAGGCAGTTCTGCTATGGGGGAGGAAATAAGATGTTCCATGTGTAGCGGCTACGGGCTTTGACTTCCTACAGCTGCCTAATGGGGAGCAATAGCTCCAGTAGGCAGCTGCACTTCTGGTGTATACAACGAGGGAAGACAAGTCTGTGGCAAGGCTTGACTCGAGGATCACGTCACTCAATATTTTAGGTTTCCAAAACAAAAGGCCTCTCCCCTAGTGCATCTCTGGCCCCTGAGGCGCAGACCTCATCGTGGCTACATACCCCAAGGAGGACATTTCACAGATGTCCTCATCTCCAGGCTGCCAAGCACACCAGTTTGCCTTACCTTGCTGCCTCTTGTGCAAAAACAAGCACAAGAACTGAGTTAAAAAAAAATAAAAATCATTACCTGGCCAAAGCATCAAATAGTGTCCCTTAAAATACTGACTTGCTTTCCAATTAGTGAGTTTGCAAAGCTGAGCTTCTCTCAGGTTTCCTCAGTTATATTTGTGACCAGAAAGATGAGGAACTTTCCTTCCTTTTCGCCTTAATTTTAATTAAAAATTTCAGCTGGGATATCATGAATTCTTAATATGATTCTCAGACCTGGAGCCTGGGAAGCATACTTGCTCTTGCTGGATTTGCAAGGCTAAGACAACTCAGGTCCCTGTGAAGCTGGCTGGAGCCACAGAGTTGAACTGTCCACGTGTCTCTTTAATCTGGCAATACCGGCTATGCTACATAGATGCCACTGATACAAAGCCCACCTGCAGAGCCACTGTGGGATTGCCAGTGTGTTTGATTTTTTTAGCCCTGCTTCTGCTAGCTAGTCAAAAAACACAAACCAGCATGAAATCCGATGGAGGGGATGGAAACGACCTAGAGAGCACCTGCATTGTAGGGGAACATGGCATTGCTGCAGGATGTGTTTTTAACTTGAAATACATTAGTGTGTGCTCACTCAGCACGTGGACTGCTGGGGGCCCTCTCTGTCCTGAACAAATAATATATTACAACCCCATGTCTGCTGATGGGAGAACTTATGTCCCAGAAATCAGAAAGTAGCTCCAAGGCAGACAGACCAAATGCTGCTGCCAATTTTTAACAAAGGGTTTAATAAGAGTCTGTTATAAGGCAACTAATTATCTTAAGTAACTATAAAACTGCTTCTTGCTCAGCCACCAATACCACACAGAATTAGCTGCTACCATTAATTTTTACTTAATTTCTTAGCAGAAAAAAATGCACACAAAAATAGGTTAACTCTGTCTTTCGGGGTAGTTGTTTTAGAAATGTGATGAAAGAAATTGTTTTGATTATTCCTATGAGAAGCTATTATTCAAGGCAGAGCCATGAACCTTTATTTGAGTATAACCTGATTTCTCCTAGACTGATTGCATTTTATGGTATTCATGCTTTTGCTTTGATTCTCAGCTATTTTCAGATCCTAGTGCCAGTATAAAAAGGTTAAAATTACCGCTCTAGTCATGCATTTTATTTCAAGTGAACGCTATTTTATCTTCCAATAAAAATGATCCAACATCACATTTTACTTCTTGAGACTGAATTTTCTACTCAAGTAAATGAAGGTGTAGCTGTCAGGTGGTAGGGCAATGCTCTCAAAATGTCTCTGGGAGATGGCAATGCTCATTGTCCCCTGTTCAGGTGCTCTGGGGCCCTCTTGGGAGCCTGCCTTGCTCCCAGGGGCCCTGCCTTGCTCCCAGGTGCCCTTGTGAGCGAGACAGAACCCACCCCAAATGAAAGACGAAATGAAACAGAGCAAAAAGGTGCAGTAGCCAAGCTTCAAAGAAGGGAGGGCAAAATGGCCGGGAGCCAAAGTGTGAGGAGAAAGGAGTGTGAGAGTAGGGAGACACAGATAAAGCGGACGGCAGCGTCTCTCGAGAGCTGGTCTGGTTTTACTCTCACACCTTTCACTCCTCGTCGTAGCCACACCGGGTCCCCAAGCACAAGGAAGAAACTGCACTCTTTCTCATATTCCTCATGGTCAAGTACTCTAAGGGTAATGAATTTCCTGTGGGAACACAAGACAAAGGCAAACACATGATTGGCATCACACACACATGCAGTTCAGTTCCGTCTGGGTGCCATGGTGCCAGAGATGGTTGGGTGGGGGGGAAGCAGCTGCACATCCCCCCTGGGGCATATGGGGAAGGGCAGGAGCATCCCTACCACCTGCTGGTGGGCTGGGGAAAAGCCAAATTCAGGGGGGATGGGAAGTGTCCTTGGTCCTGCCCTTTTCCATAGGCACTGGGGACGTGAGGTGAGTGTTGCAGGTGCCAGGCATGAGTGAGCCAGACAGGGACACACAGGCTGCGCTCAGCCCCGGAGCACGTCCCCCACCTTTCTTCTCACTCATCTCGACCAGCCGGGGCTCCCCGATCTCTAGGTAGAAGGTCTTGTTTTTTTCATACTCCTCATCATCTATCACCTTGATTGATATCGCTTTGCTGGAACAGAGAAGAAGAAATAGAGATTCAAGAGTAAGTGGGGAAAAGGGAGGAGGTAAGACAGGGAGAGGAGGAGGGTGGAAATGGCAGAAGAAGGGCAAATAGAAAGCAGTGGGATTGGTAGCACAGGCTGGAGGGGTAGCAGAACTGAAAGCGAAGGACAGGAGCGGATGGGCTGAGCTTGCCTCAGGAGAAGCACGCATCACTGGGTCAGAGCACCGTCCAGTATCTTGCAGGGTGCCATCTTCCTCAGCTGGACATGGTGCAGCCTGGACCAGCCTCACTTAGAGGTATCTAGGCCCACAGGTAGCAGGACATGTCCCTTTCCAAAAGAACAGCCCCTTGACAGCTTGCACACACCGCATAGGCTCCTGGGGGCATGAGCACTAGGAACCAGCACAGACTAAGCCCCTGAAAGCACAATGCACTGCTTAAACCAGCCCCTGCGCAAGCAAGAGGCTCTGTTTCACTAGGCACAGCAGATCCATGCACAACATCTTGATCGGCTACTCAGTTTGGGCTTTGGAGGCTCCAATTTACAAGCCTGAAGGGGATGGCGAAGTTGGGACTTTTTCTGTGGAGGGAATATAAGGGAAAGATGGTCATTCTGGTTAGGGCAGAGTGATGGAAAGCTTCACTGACAGTGAGATTTGACTTCTTTATTTTCCTTAGTAAGCAGCACATCCTTCCCTGAAGTTTGGTTGTTCCCTGTTCAAGACTCATGCAGCAAGTCTCTCTTCTCACATGGCCTAGAGTTGCTGAATTTACCATGGCAACATTAGCAGGACAGGTTTGTTTGCAGAGCCCCAGCTCAGAGCACAGCCATAAAGCATGGACCATGAAGGGCAAAAGCTTCCCAGGAAGCTGTAGCCACCAGAGATATGCTCCTTGGGGCACCCAGTAGAGTGAAAATTGAGAGAATAAATTGCTGTACCTGGGAAAAAACTAGCATGGAAAACGTTACCCAGATCTTTTCAGGAATTCATGTAAGTCCCCCAGACACACCCAGCTGAAAGCTGTTCCCCAAGGTACAGGGGGCTAGTAGTGTGGGGTGCGACTAGTGTGGACTTTTCCTACAGTGCAAAGCCCTTGCAAAGACAAGACGGGGGGCAGAAATCCAGTAGCCTCTGCTCCTGCCCAGAGTGCCCTGCTCACTGTGATGCATGTGTGGCATTGTTGCTGTGAGAGGGTCTCTTCCTGGCTCTGACCTTGTCCCAGACAAGAAAAAAGGATGCAACAACAACAAGAAATAAAAGGCAATGCAGTGACTGTCTGCAGTCCTTTGCTTGCTGCTGACCTCCTGGCTGGGTTTGCCTTTTCTCCGTGCCTGATGGCACCACCATCCTGTGAATACGCTTGCTTAAACAACTTCTCAGCTGTGCTCACCTTGTTCAAGCCTGTTTGCCCCATCTGAAGAAGATGGTGTCCCACCCCTGACTCCTCTGAGCTTTTCATGGGCAGCCAGTACAAGTCTGAGCAGCCCTGAGCTGCTCACAATATATGACCAAGGAGCATCTGCTGTTCCTGGCAGGTCTCAGCACTGAAAACCCTTAAACATGGAAGAAAGCCATGCTCTAGGGGAGTGAAATTCAAGCCATGCTGGTGTAATCCCTGGCTGTCTCCCCTCCTTGCATGTCTGTACTGCCACCCAGAGCCCCTCCATTAAGCTGACAAGTATTTGGCAGCAGAGTAGACACTTCATTCTCATTCAGAGCAAACACTGCCAAGCACTTGGAGGAACAGCCAGGATGATTTCTTGTGCTGTTTGCTATGAGTCAGAAGTATATTAAGTTTGCCCTTCAGGCTTATAACAAAACCATTTACTCAAGAGCAAGCGATGGCTGTGAAAAGGGTAGCAATGGAGCACATCTCAGTGTAATTGTATTTTATAATGAATACCTGTAATAATTTGTTTTGTTTGTAATTATTGCTGCAACAGGTTTGTACATAGGAAAAATGGTTATCAAGCATGCAGGTGATCTTGCTTTGCATTGACGAGTTAAGGGAAATTATTATGTATTAAAAAGCTAATGAAGGATGCAAAAATGCACTTAGCCAAGGTATCAAAGAGGACCTGACAGAATTAACAGAATGGCACAATTTAAAAAATATTGCTAACAAAATCAATAATTTTGCTGATGTCTCCCACTAAAACATATGCTGCACCCTGTCTTTATGTATGAAAAAAAAGCCTTTCTGAGGAAAGTTAATTAAAAAAGCTGCCTTCAGCAACTCTGAGGGCAAGATGTCAATTTCCTATGGGTGTGCTCTGGGTTGTGGCATTCCTTAAAGCCCTACAAAATATTTTTCTCTCACAAAAAGAAACCTGGGTGTCAGTTAAAAAAGCTGTTCCTCATGCTTAGACCCAACACCAACAGGACTTCCTCCAATAATGCAACCTTGGGGATTTAAGTGCTACTGCCAGCAGGTGCGGCTATTATGTGATTTTCAAGTAATCTTTCTAGGGTGTGAGCAAGTGCTCTGTGTTGGGTAGACATGTGCCCTGCTGCTGTTTCTGCTGTACAAGGCTGTTGGGAAAAAGGGTGGAAAAACAAATGGCAAGTCTGCTCTCTGGATGAATCTCCAATCAGCAAGAGTTGCTGAGGCAAATTTATTCCTGGGATGAGACTGCAATCCCGGAGAAAAGGGTTTTCTCCTAATGGTGTTTTAGATAATGTCTCTTTGAAAAACAGTAAGTATGTGAAAATGACACAGGCTATTCTTAGAGCATGCCTGATCTCCATCGCACTGCCTTCGCCTGCTGCAAAGCCCCTCCACAGGGTCCTGCACCCTTGGGGCCATGTGGCAGGATTTGATCAATGGAGAAGGAGGCAACTGCACAATTTATCATGTTTGTAAAGACTGCTTTCTACAGTAATCTGGGATGTGCATTGATGACAGCCTGCTTTTGCTGGACCCTCTGACATGGTCTCTGCTTCTAACTCTTCTCCCAGGCAGAGATTTGCTGGATAGCATGGGCTGTGATATTGTGAGCAGCATTCACCTAGTGTGGGCTGCCTGTACAGGCTGTAGATTGCCGCCCACGTTCCCAGTGGTCTCACCTAGTCCTGAGCTCCTGCTGCATTCAGTGTCCAGTTTTGCAAGCCTGCTGCCTGCAGTTCTCTTTTTCAAAGGTACATGTTGCTCTGGGAGGTTGATTTTCTTGCACTACGTTACATGTGTAATTACAGGTGTAAATGAGGCAGACCAGGAGTGCCTGGCAGAGCCAGAACAACTTGCTTAGGCTCATGGAGAACCATGGGCTGCAGAGCTGAGCACAAAAGCTGATATCTGTCCCTTGGTTTCCCTAGCTGGACACAGAGGGACAAAGTATGCTGAAACATAAAGTCCTGATGGCACAAGTATGTGCTGAAACTGGCATTTAACATCTTTCTTCCAGTGTATTTCCAACTGATGCTTTCCCAGCCCCTAGATATTTGTGCCTCAGGGGTTTCCCAGCCAGACTAGCTTTCTACGTATTTTCTGCTGCTCTGCAGATTTCTCCCATTTCCCTTTGAGCTTGGGTAAACTTTTGGCATCTGTGATATTCCATGTGCCAGGCAGAGCAATCTGATTGTTAATGCCAGCTCAGTGTCACAGACAGTAAATAGCTCTTAGGAGGTGATGGTACTTGGCACAAGCATGCCAGCCCACCTTCCAGTGGAAAGGACAACAGAAAGAATCCACATGCCTCCCTGCAAAAGACCTCATCAGGGACATGGCACTAGCAGGGTAGGGCTGAATGTCCCTTGTGAATGCTCAAGAAAACTGGCTTTGTACAATGGCAAAGGCAGGGTAAGATGAGATCTAATGCTCAGGGAAAAACGCCATATGGGGAAGGCACCATATGAACAAGCTCATGCATGTGCAGGGACAGGTACATATGTAATGAGCTAGCACAGTCTAGCACAGGGTGATGGGAGCAGAACGGAGACCAACAGGGGAATATTTCTCTATAAGTATTTTTTTTGTCCAAGGCCACTTGAGAAAATGGATGCAGCACTGGGCAGAGGTGTAAGGAGCTGGGACTCCCAGCCCTCCTATCTCCACTAGCCTTTTCTCTTTTGTGGGATCAGATGGCATCAGGAATGACTAGTGACAGTTTACAAGGACCTCTGCATTCATTTCAAACCTGAATATCTGCACAGTTACAGGGCACCAGTACTTATCCTCCATATACTTACCAAAATGCTGCTGTTCCCAATCTACACTGTACTGTTGAGTTATGGGAAATGGCAGAAACCCCTCTCATGACTTGGACAAGTGATCAGCACTGCAAGGACAAAGGGAACTTGCTGTTTCTAGGGCACAGAATCATAGAACGGTTTGGTTTGGAAGGGACCTTAAAGCCCATCCAGTTTCAACTCCATTGCCATGAGCATGGACACCTTCCACTAGATAAGGTTGCTCAAAGCCTCATCCAACCTGACCCTGAACATCTCCAGGGATGGGGCTTCCACGACTTCTCTGAGCAACCTGTGCCAGTGCCTCACCACACTCACAACAAAAAATTTCTTCCCATCTCATCTAAATCTCCCCTCTTTTAGCTTAAAACTGTTACCCCTTGTCCTATCCCTGCACTCCCTGATAAAGGAAGCCCTCCCCAGCTTTCCTGTAGCCCCCTTTAAGTACTGGAAGGCTGCTATAAGGTCTCCCTGGAGCCTCCTCATCTCTAGGCTAAACCAGCCTAACTCTCTCAGCCTGTCCTTGTGTGGGAGGTGCTCCAGCCCTTGGATTGTCTTTATGGCCCTCCTCTGGACTTGCTCTAACAGATCCATGTCCTTCATGTGCTGAGGACTCCAGAACTGCTAGTAGTACTCCAGCTGAGGTCTCACAAGAGTGGAGTAGAGGGGGAGAATCCTTTCTCTCACCCTCCTGGCCACATTTCTTTTGATGCTTGCCCAGGATGTGGTTGGCTTTCTGGACTGCAAGTGAACATTGCCAGATCATGTCCTTCCCTTCAGGGCTACTCTCAATCTCTTCTCTGTACAGCCTGCAGTTTTGCTTGGAATTGCCCTGATCCACATGCATGACCTTGCTGAACCTCATGAGATTCACAGAGGCCCATCTGTCAAGCCTGTGAAAGTCCCTCTGGATGGCATACCTCCCAGTATGAGCAATCAGCTCCAAAGAGATCCAGGCAAGACATGCTAGGGGCCAGGGAACCTCCTTCATGGCACATTTCCTTGACAGGGCCAGATCTCCAGGAGCAGAGATGAGTCAAGATCAGCACTCACTTCCTACTGCTGCTCAGACTCAGCATGGCAAAAGGTGGTTTTTCATTGCCATACAACATATCTCTTACATCTCTTTCAGAACTGCCTTTTTAATGCTGCTTTTTTCTTTTTTTTTTTCTTTTTTGAGTGAGAGAACGAGGCCAGCTACTTCCATCCTTGGAGACACTCAAAGCTCACCTAAGAAACTCGCTTTATATTTGACGTTACTCCTCCGAGAAGAGGTTAGACCAGAGACCTTCTAATCCAGAGACCTTTCAATCCTTGCCCACCTCAACCCTGCTGTGCGCCTAGATCAGAGATCTCACAGCTAAGAAAGTGCCATTGTACCCAGATCACCCACAAATTGGAGCTGGAATAGCTAACAAGTACTCTGCATAGCCAGTACTGGTGTCTCCAGTGGGCCAGGAAAATTATGATCTCCACAAACTAAGCCAATCAACCACTATAGCAGTAAATAGCTTGCCCATGAGAACATTGTGTGTTGTCACTGCCCAGACAGACATACATTTATTTCTGAATCAACAGAGGGAAAAATGCACTTATGCATCTTGTCACCCATCCAGCCTCCACTGATCACCCAGGAGAACTACATGAATAGTTTGGATAGTTTGGAAGGTCTTTCAGCTGCAGATTCATGCTTACAACATCTAGGGTAGGCAGTCAGGAGTGGAGTCCTGTTCCCTAAGCGTGATGCCACCAGCCCTGACCTTGCAAAAGCCAAGCACTTCCCACCCAGAGAGTCAGTGAGAGAATAGCCACGAGGTACACACATTCTGGAGGTGACATTTCAAAGCCACATCCATTGGTGCTGCCTGTTCCAGCATGTGTTCTCAGACTCCCATACAAAGGTGCCGCATAGTTTTCTCATATATCTGCCTGTGAATCAGTTACTTGATTAACTGCAGTTAAAGCTTGCCATGAGAAATGGGTGTATGCCTTGGGAGACCCCCTGCCTTGCACAGCTTATGTGAGCGCTGGGCACTGGGGCAAGCAGGCTGCTATAGGGCACCAGGTGTCATGAGGGGGAGAAAGCTTCCAAATCATCATCAGGGCTGGGCACCACCAGAGCCAGTGGTCAGGGCCAAGCAAATGGGCTGTGGCCATGGGGAGGAGCCTGGACCAGACTCAGGGCATGGCTGGGGCCAACCACCAAGAGCAAGGCAGCTTTTTCCCTCCCCATCCCTGCCCTATCTCCCTGGCTGTCCTCATCTGCTTGGTGAGCCTCCCTGGAGGTTGCAGGCGCTCGAGGCCCTGTCCACACTATTAGAAACACAAAGAGACCTAGCTGCTGCTGTCTGTCTCTGCAGCACATGACTCTTCCAACTAGGGCACCAGGTAGTTCTTTTATACAGTTAGCAGTTTCATTGCCCAAATTTTTGACAGTTACTTGAGGAGGGAAGCTGTTTTGCTGCTGGGAAGGAAAAGGAGCAGATCAGGTTTTCTTCCACCAGTTGACAACAAAACTGGACCTGATGATGGGGAGGCAACAGCCTTGAATGCAGAGAGACACCCAGGTCTGTGGTGGAGGTGTCCAAGCTGCAGAGCATGTGTGACTGGCAGTGGATATGTGAGAGGACAATGCGACACCTGCTAAGCCAGTGCAGGGATGTGCCTTCCTGAGGGACAGAAAATATACCGAAATGGGCCTGATTACGTGAATGACCTAATGTCATTTTTGCTGTTACCCAGTGGCCTCTGACAGATGAGAGTGTTCATTAGGGTTTCTATCCCTGCTGATGGGATCCCATCTTTGCGAGATGTCCCATGAGTTACCTATGCAGGGTCTTCTGCAGAACTAAGCCTTGCTGACATGAAATGTCTGTACTTAATGAAAACTTTGCCTGAAGTACACTGGCAACATGACATGGAGGGCAAAGGAAAATCTGCCTGAAACTAAGCCTGATGCATGCTTTGGCAAGTATAGATGTGAGCTGATCTGATATGGCAGCTTGGTTTGCTGGCCTAGCCGCCAGATCTGCATGGGACTGTACAGTCCAATGCCTACCAAAATCAGAATCAAGCACACTAGTGTGGACACTGCAAATAAAGGTAGGTGGAACTCTTTATTATCTTCTCATCTCTGGTGCCAAAATTCATCTAGTAGCTCTTATTTTCTTGATTGCTCTCCATCTCCTCCTTCAAGGCTGGCTGAATCAATCTTTGTAAGACCACAGGACTGTCATTTCCAGGTCTGCATAAACCCTGGTCTCAGGATATATTGAGTTAAAAGGATGATATATAGCTTAAATACATAATGCTGGTCTGCTCCAGAGCATCACTGCCAGGAAAATCCTGGAGAAGGATCTATCCTGCTCTCCTTGACCTTGTAGAGATACAAGATGTGGGAGGTGGTTTGCAGAGACAGGAGGACTTAAACCTGTTGCTTGCTTGAACAGTTGGGAGATGAGAAGCACAGCTGATGCTCAGTGCCTCAGAAAACACCTTTCAGGAGTGTTGACTGCCAGGTAAGATGGCTCACGTGCTAGACTGAATGCTGCCTAGCTCTCTTCTTAAGAGGACCATATTGTGCAGGAATTGTCACACCAGAAATGCTTTTCTAGGGAATCCTCAGTGTTTACTTTGATCTGACTGTGGATTTTTGCAGTCTCGCTAACACACTTTTTCATTTGCTTGCCGACATCACATTTTTGCAAGGGGCCAGCTAGGCAAAGATGTAAGACTCTCTTGGATTGCTCCAAAACAGGATCTGAGCCCTTGGTCATGCTTAAATCATTTATTGTCCCAGGACAGCTCAAGGTGTGGCCTCCCTCTTCCAGTGGCTCTGGACGTGATAACACCAGGACAAAAGAGTGCTTTGGTCTTCTTTCCCAATCCCATTGCCATCCATGCCTATTGTTGGTGAACCACGGTCCCAAAAGGGCCTTGAGTGCTTGCTGGAGTTAAAACAGGAGAGACACTGTTTTGATCTGGATCTCCAAGGACAGCATGCACAAACAGGGCAATACAAGTGACAACAACTACAAGGGAAAAGATGTGAATTTGATCAAAAACACTCCAAGCAGCAACTGCTTAAGGTGTCTGGGAAAGCTGACAGAGCACAAATAACTTCTCCCTTGGCTTTGCACAACCCTGCCCATGTCAGCTAAAAACTGCCATTAGTACCTAAAAATTGTACAAGCAAAGGATTGACTGCCCAGGGCTCAGCCCAGCCCAACATCATCGCTCAGTATAAAAATCCCGCAAATCCCATTTCTAAGCCTGCAGAGTTCAGAGCCAAAATCTGGCATCTGCCCCCTTTCTGGGATTTTCTCCTCCTACTTGGCAGGTCAGTCAGGTCTGTGGGTAATGCAGGCAGGAAGTGAAGAGATAGGAACTTGGTTCCAATGTTTCATCATGCTCCATTGGCAAGATTTTCTCTGGTTCACATGTAGATGGGTGATGAGGATGGTGTGTTGCAGGGAAGAGACATGTGCTGAGTTAAGAAAGAGTCAATGCTGAATTTGAAATCTCTACGGGAAAACAAGCATGGTGAGGAATAAAATTGTGAACTGGTTTTGAGTGGGACAGGACCTCTTGGTCAAAATTCCCTCCCTCTTCCTGATTGTCCTCAACACATTTTCCCCAATGAAAGCAACTGGAAACTCATACAAGTGCTTCTTGCTTCTCTGTGCACCTAAATACGGATGCAGTTTTTCTTTATAGTCAGGTCCCTCCTTACAACAATAACTGCTCTAACATTTCAAATAGATACTAGTTGCTCTTCCCTGTGTGCACCTGGCATAGCTGCCATTACAACGCTTCTCAAATAGGAGACATCATTCTTCTTAAAATGGCTTTGGTACTTCGAAAATAAGTGCAACAAGCAACCACCAGCAGTAAGAACAGTTCCACATACCTGTAAATCATTTAGCAAACTTTGCTAAGTTAAAGTAGACTTGCCATGGTTTAGCCCCAACCCGGCTAATTTCAACACCTAAAACTGTGCAGTTGGGCTCCCAGTTCCGGACCCCCAGGGGAAGAGGAGAGATAAATGAGAGGAAAACCCCTTGTGGGTTGAAAGCTAAAACTACAGCTTTAATGAAATAATAATGATAACAATACTAATACCAATACTAATACTAAAGATGACAATAATAATAAAGATGAAAATAATTAGAAAGCAATAAAATATAGACAAATATATGAGATTGTGCCCCCAGCCCTCGACGAAGGTACTTCACCACAAATGCTGTAGAGAAAACATGAGGGAATGGGTCCATGGCTAGGACGGATATGAACTCAAGAACTGTATTCAGGAACACACAGACATGGAATCAGGAGCAACCGAACAGATGAGGTCCTCACTGCATATCAGTCATCACAGCAAGAGAGCGAGACCCTTGTGATCTCTCAATTTTATACCAAGTATGATGTATTGGGATGGAATACTCTCCCTGCAGATGCGGCCTTTTTTGCCAGGTAGAAAATAGTCTTAGTTACTAGAGCAATAAGTATTAACATTGGCCTTTCTGCATACCAATGTCCTGTGTTACTACTTCCAGAGTGAAACTGTCTGAAAAACATGCAGTTAGCTTTCAGAAGATGAAGTTACTTATATGAGACTGAGTTAGAGTACTGTGCAAAATAACAGGTCAATAGGTTCATGTCTAACAGTGTGGTTTCAGAATCAGGAATCAGGATTCCAGGAAGCCCAAAATATGTCTGTTCTACATCAGTTGTTCCTGTGTCACCATTGCAGTAAGATTTTGTATCAGTCATAGCAGTGCCTCCCTCCCAGGGAAGGCACATTCATATCCCACTTGCCTGCGTTTCAGAGCAAGGGAGAATTTCCCTTGTTTGGAAGACACTGGCCAAGAGGTCTCAGTTGCACTCTGTTGCTCTGCCAGGGCTGCTGACAGGTAGCTCTGCTGCTGGAAAAGCAGCTGTACATAGGAAAAGAAGGAAAGGGCGAGGGGATGCTCAGTGAAAGCAGAGGGCATGCCACAAAAATTCAAAGCACAAACATAAATATCAAATGCGCAGTCTCCTTTTCAGGAGCAGTATCTCGCTTCCTTTTAACTCCATGCTCAGCCAGGGATGCATCTAACTCCTGTTATCTGCTGACTTACCCCAAAAAAACCAGCCCCTCCAACAAAGTTCTTGCAGTGGTAACCTAAATGCAGGATCAGGGCCTCCTAATAGTGTTGCAGGAATAAGCACTTCAGCATCATTACGTTTATCATTCTTTGCGTAGTGATGCAAGTGACTGACTTCAAGACTCAGAAGGTACCTGTGACTGAACCATTTTGTGTGTGCCCTGCTGCTCTCAATAGCTTCTGTGTCAACTTAGCAAAACACGTGTGCACACACACATGCACACAAGTTGCAGTCAAACTGCTGAACAAAATGACATCTGCCTCAACACAAGGTGTGTGCATGTGTGCAGATACTATCTATATTTGCAAGTGCAGCACACAGCAAACATCCTATCGTTTCTCCCTGCTGGGGACCTGCTGATAGTAAAGGATTCCTAAGCTATGGAAGAGCCTTTTGATCTTTTACGAGCTTGTCCCTGTGTGCCACACAGAAATTTTATTAGAAGAAGTTATAAGTGATCTTCTGTTAAGGGAGGTTCAAGTGCAATGTTTATATTTTAGCAATTTAAATGACTGATTGCAGAGTTCATTCCTGGTCCAGACCCCATTTGTCAAGTCCTCGTGCTTGTTGGGGGTTACCTGACTGTGTAAAAGATACAAAGCATCTGCGTACCAGCATATGAAATGCTGTCATTATATAGGCTTGAAGCATCAAGGATGCTCATTTCTGAAGACTATAATCCAAACCGCCAGATTCCCCTCGTGCCACTACTATGCCACAAGTCAAACCCTTTAAGGGAGGCGAAGGCAGAGCTACTAAGGGATAAGGCCTGCAAACTCCAGACACGCCCCTTACTCCCTAGCCACCCTTAGGAGAGGGGCTGTTGTTACAGTAACCGTTGTCTTAAACAGTAAAAATGTTTGGAGCATTAAGTCAACATATCAAACTAAAGATCTCAGCTCTGAGTTCTGCACTAAAGGTGCTGCTTGGTGTTTTCACACTGCTATTTCCACTATTTGGGAATGTCTCTGGCTAAGAAAGAGCATGTGCTAGGGTTGAGCGCTAACACTGAGGTTTCTCTCTGCCCCGAGCAAAGCAGGACACTAAAGGGAGGGGACAAACTTGGCTCCAGGGTTTGTCTCCAAACATGACAGAACGATGGGGAAAGCTGGTCTGCCTCTGAAATTTGCTTCTGGGACACCCCTTATTTTCAGAAAAAGTGAGAGAACGCAGGAGCTGATTTTACCTCCCCTGGCTGGAAACGCAGCCAAGAGTTCAGACAGTTTGGGAGCTGTTTTAATGTTATTTTTTTTCTTTCCCCCTTCCTTTCCAATGAGCTGCCTTCCCAGAGGGCAGAGGAAAAAAAGCATGCCAGCTACGATGGGATGTTTTCTCTGCTTTTTCAAATGCCTCCCGTTCTTTAGGAGCTGCTAGCCATTAATGCCCGTCCCCTCTCAGTGACTCTTCTGAAATTTCCCCAAGAAGATCAGACAGTCCTAATGTCCTCAGGCTGCTGTGTACTGGCAGAGGTGGGTGCGTAGAAGATACGTGGGGCTTGTGGTGTCCAGGTGGAGGGTGCTACTGCAGCAAGGAGCCATTTCCCACCCCTGCCAAAAGATTCTACCAGTCCAGCAACTGCAGCATCTTGACAGGGGCCAGTCCAGTAGGGTTCCTCTGCTGCTGGACACACTTGAGGTCAGGAGTATGCAGGCAATTTCAAGAGCCACCATTCACAGTGTGACTGACATGCCACCTGCTTACTGTCAAATAAATTAAACTATGACATATGGCCCTCTCAACTGAAACTCTCTGTGTGAAAACACTTTGAACAAGACACCAGCTCTCTTGAAATCCCCAGTTATAGATGCGGTTAAAGCCTGTGGTGGGAGCACAAAAGTAAACAAATATTTGTTGAGGATCTCTCACAGTGCTGAGATTGGCAGGAAAATAACCCTAAGATGAGGATACAAAAATTCTGCTTCTGTCTCCAGTTACCAAGGAGACTGTTTAAACAAAGATAATATAACAAGAACCGAGTGGCCAAGAAAAATGTGAGCATGAAAGTGCGCTCAGGTGCTTTTTGACAGCTTGCCGCTGTACAAGCCGGGCAGGGCCCCTATGATGGGCTCCACCTTGGCTAGCAGCTCTTTTCCTCTTCCTAGGGGAAAAAGTCCATGTTTCAGTTTAAGTGCACTTAGATGAAAATGGCAAGCAACATTTAAAAAGGGCAATACAGAAAAGTCCTTGCCCACAGAGGCCTCAGCTGTGTGTAAGCCCCATTTATAGCAATTGTGGCAGCACGATGCAGCATTTGGTACACACTGCCAAGACCTGTTTTTATTTGTTCAGGCCATCAGAGGCAGCCTTCCTGTGGGAGCAAACTAAATCCAGCTATATGGATTTAAATGACTAAAAATGACACTCCTTCGTGGCCAGCTCAGCAGCTCCAGAACTCATCTGTAAGCTCAGAGGACTGGTGGATATATACAACATTGGATGGAAAACCCTGCTGCTGAGCCCCATGCTGTATTTGCTCCTGTGACAGTCAAAGGTTAGAAATCAAAGCACATCAGATTGTTTGCAAAGACAGGACTTTCTCAAGCCCCATTGGCTGTACACTCCATGTTGGGGGCTGCACAGGGGTTGTCCCTGGTCCAACTGTACTTGCAGTCATGGTGGAAACTGCTGATATTACGTGGAAGCAGCGATTGCCACACAAACACTAAAGCCTAGGAGCCGGTTTTCATCTCTCTGCAATCCTTAGTTAAGAAAACAAGAGGGAAAATTCTCCAGACACTGTTTCTCCAGCTGATTCTCCTATCTTACACATGCTCATCCAGATGCCTAATGTCCTCAGGTCTTTGAGTTAAAGGCATGTCAAAGTGCCTGTCCTTAAACTTGCCCGTGACTTTTCACTGTCTATTTCAGTTGTTAGATACTTCGCCAGACTTTAACCATTCAAACTGAAACTTTCCATGTGGAGTAGCCACTGCTGAGTTACAAAAAGCCTCACTATATTCACCACTAAAGGCTCAGTTTCAGGAAAAAATACCTGTTGCATTGCCGATGCAAACACCTTTTTTTTCCGAAACACCATATTGAGTAATTCCTTATGCTTTGCTGCAGAGGATGAAACTTAGCAGAAGTATCTCTCCAGTGCTTAGTGCCAATCTCATAAAAAGTTGCTTAAATTAGACTAATTTCTAAGACTCTAAAAACTTGCAGAATGTGTAGGCTTCTTTGAACTGGTAGTTCAAGGTACTGGAAGATTTTATCTGCTCTGGAAATACTCCAACCTCCCCCAGTGCCAAACCTGCCTTTGTACAGGCTGTGGCCCTCAGCAGAGTTTTAGTTGGTGCGTGGGATCTGGTGGCAGCTGGGAAATCTGAGTGTCCACCGCAGAGGCAGCTGCAGGGCCTGTAGCAATCTCATGTCTGTGCCGTTCCTCTTCCTCCTTACTATTGGTCTCTGAGGTATGAATGCCTCTGAGCACATGGGCTCCTGCTTGTTGTGAGGACGACAGGCTCTCCACAGTAATTTTGGTAGCCCTCATCATCAGCTTGTGCTAGGCAAGCAAGGTAGCTTGATGGGGCACCTACACCTGCCTCCTCACACTCAACCTTGAATCTGCAGGGGATGATTCTCCTTTTAAGGCTATCCTGATCAACTTAAGTGAATGAGGGCTGCTGAGGAAAGCCAGAGGCCTATGACTGAAGTTTAACTCTTGGCCAAGGTGCTTGCCTTGGTAGGATCATGCTCTAACATGCTCATTGTGTTGGCTGGCTGCAGACAGAGGAATGCTAAAGAAAAAAAACCCTTCTGGTCTTGGGAAGAGCAATTTAAACACAGAAGACTCAGAAGCATTTAAAACAGAATGAGGTAGAAGTACACCTCAGTATTGCGCTTGGCAGCTTCTCTCTAGCCTGGGCCTGGTGGTTCCCACAGGGATGATCTAGGAACTGTTTGGTGGAAGGAGGGCAGGGGGGAGGCCAAGGGAACAATACTGCCTAGAGAGCGGGAGCAGAAGAAAAGAAGAGAGAGAAATAAAGATAGGATTAATTGCCTTTTGCTCCAAAAAGCCATGCTGGTGATGGTAATTGCTGTGTTAAGAAAAAAAAAAGATGCTTTTAAGAAGCGTTCCAAAGCTACTGTCTGTCATGATTCAAGGAAACTGTTAGGAAAGCATAGTAAAGCAAAAAATTATTCTAAATAACCAGTCAGGAAATAAAAGCCGTGTTTTTTGTTCTGCCCCTCTTTCTCTCTGAAACTCATTAGATTTTCCTTCAAGCACGGATAGGTGCTGTTGTGGGGATATTAGTGCTCTTGAAGGAGAGAATGAAATCTCAGCAGGAGATTCCATTCAAAGAGCCTGTTCCAAATAGTCTGAGGTGCCCTTCCAAATGCTTCCTGGTGCAGAGGAAATTACTTCAACCTGCACTGTCTCATTACGATATCTATATTTTGACTGAATAACAAGATGCCAAATTGACGATGAGCATATTTATTTATTACAGACAGACGGGGATCCTCTAGTAGCTATGCACAGTTGCAGCTCTATATTCTCACCAGAGCTCACATTTTCAAAGCTACTTAGATATTTAAGGTTAACCACAATAGCTGCAGCAGTACTCAAGTATGGTCAGTGTTCCTGGCCATGCACCTGTAGTCTACAGCCTGAGTCTGACCAGCCAGGAACTGTAAGAACACCTGTAGTAGCACAGTCCCAAAGACCTGGCAGATGGTACCAACACATACAGCAAAATGTGTGGGGTTCCACACCAAATCTGCAGAGAAGGACTGTGAGGCCACACAAAAAACTCAATTTTCTGCATGTTTTGACTGCATTCCAAAACAAATCAGGAAAATCTAAGCAGCAAGAGTGAACGAGCCTCCAGAATTATTCAGAGGATGGCAGCACCAGGAGGGACAGAATGAGTCCTCGCTCGATGGATACACGGGCTCGCATGTTTGGCTGAGCCAAGGTGCCTGGGCACAGCTGCTGCAGCCCTGGACTCAGGAGCGGTCTGTGGCAATGAACATTTTGTTTACAGTTGCTGTTTTTCCAGAGGAACCTTTGCAGAGTACATTAGCAGAAGTCTCTTAATCTTATTGGCACTACTCAGGGAAGACATCAGGGCATGGAAAAAGTGTGTGTGTGTGGGGAAAGCTTAGGAATTTAGAATGATGCTGAATGCATTTGCTGAGACAGATTTTTAATTTGTTGCTTCCTTTTCTGAGAACCCTCTAGTAATGGTCCTTATTGTTTTCCATTTCATAGCTGCCAGAGAGCCTGGAGAATTATTCCTCACAGAGCTATAAATGATGCCCCATATTAATGATTGCTTTCACTGATCTTTGGAAGACTGTTCTGGGGTGACTTGTGAAGATGAGATTTCCATTTCTACACCTCAAATAAACAGCGTCATGTCAAAATCGTAGCAGACAGGCAGAAAAGTGTGCTTCCAAGCATCTAGAAACCCAGATAAAAATGCTGAAGTTTGACTCCAAGTGGATGACAGTTTATGTGCAATGGGCCCGGCCAGAAAAGCAGCGAACAAAACTAATCTCCAGTTGCAGAGCAGAGGGCCTTGCACTAGACAAGCATGCTCAGGCCTGAGGGAAGATCATAGCATTTCCAGGGGCCAGAAAATGCTGTTGTTTTCCAACTGAGATATCTATGCCAGAAAAAATATCAGAGGGAGGCTGATTTGAAAGCTGAAGATTTAGGTCCAATTCACAGAAGTTCTAGGTATAGGCACCAGTTCCTCTGCATTTCCTAACACAATGCTCCCATAAATCGCCATGTACATGGCACTGGCACACAAGCATACACACAGCCAGAGGCATGCAGGAAGAGCTGCAGCAGCCTCAGGGACTTGTGGCCTTGGTGCTGGTTTGTGTTGTTATTCCCATTTAAAGTGCGAAGCAGTCCTGTTTCCCTTCTGCTCTCAATCATCAGCCAGCTGCAGGTAAGGGTTTGTTTTGCAGCGGATCGGCACACACAAACCCTCTAAACACAGCATGTTAAGAAGGGACGGTAATGCTACAGGCAGCACAAACCTGTTTGCAGGCAGGATGGGAGGTATACTCACCATGAATTTTCTCCTTTATTAGGCCTCCTGTATTCACTCTGTTATTCATGAATCCAGTCTCACTTCCTCAAATGGCAGGGGAAGACAAGAGCTAATTGGGATGAATAATTTTTGGACTGGCAACCTTCACCTGCCTGCATCCAGTGCCAAGGGAGCTAGGATTTCCATTCCAAGGTTTTTATGAGCACTAGGAATATGAGCAATATCTGGGCGAATCAAGCCCAGCTGTGGAAGACACCGCAGCCATTGGGAAAAATTTGACCAGCTTGTAGAGTTTCCCTTTTTCTAGCATATTGACAGGTACAGAAAATAGACACTTTTCAAAATTTTCAAAACTCCATTGCAGGAAGACTTGTCAGCCTTATTAAATATAATATTTCACCCAGAGAGCCCTTATTTACTTATTTATCTTGGCCTTGCCATCCCTACAAAGCTGCTTGGAAGTCAGAAAACATGGTTTCACTATATTTCAAATTGAAGCAATGCTCTGGGTTTGCAAGCCAAAGAAGAACAGAAGCCAAGTTAAAAACATGCATACATATACATGTATATATATTTGCAGTGATTCTTTGTGACAAGGGTTTGAAAATTCATTTTGTTGCTTTCATTGTATTTATAGACCTTCTTTCCAAATTTGATCCTTAGAGAAATGTATTTTGTTACTATGTCCAGCAAGTATTATAGAATTTGATTTGCAGTGTGACAGGCTATTCCACCGATAAGGCTCCAGCCAGTCGCTGGTAAACAAGAGAAACAAGGTGGGGAAGTAAACTATGTGGAAGGCTTGCTTGTGTGTTTTGTAGTTGTTTATTTAATAAAAATCTTTGCTTAAGCTGGATTCCATGTATCAATGCAACCAAAACAGATGCTGCTCAAGTAAATGCACCCAGGCGGTGACTGAGTTTTCTCACTATCTCTTCACTGTTTGCTTCAGCTATGTGCTCAGATCACAAGAAGCTTTGTCCCGTTCCTCCATGTGGATACTAAAAGAGCTCAAATGCCTTGGAGGAAATGAAAGTGTCTGACTTTGGAGTTGGCTGTGCACACCAGCCACACGCACCAATTTGCATATGATTTGCATTTCATCACTAATCACTGCACAAATGTGCAGAAAATACCATTTTAATCAGCTGACTGTGGGCAAACAAAGTAATCTTTCTCATGGTTTGGAGCGGGTGATGTCCTTTCATGGCATCAGAAGTGATGTAAACTGCCACTCACATGGCCTGGGCTTTCCCCAGACAAGCCAACTGCCAGACTGTGGCCATCAGGACACCCTACCCATCCACTCTCCTTTGGTTCCCTCTCTCTAGCAGTAAAAACATCTTCTAGGAAAGTGGTGTGATGCTCTGTGCTACCCATGCAGTTGTTACTGTCAAGTATATATATCACAAAGCTCACACCTGCAAGAAGAGGCACTTGAGGCACCAAGGCAGGGGACTCATCCCAGCCCTGTCAACACCAATGGACTTGTTCTCAGCAACCTCCTCCATCACTGGGCAGACAGATATCTCCAGGGGTCAGAATTCAGGCTACCAGAAAGTCAAACATTGCAGATAAACCTGCTTTCACGCCTGGGGATGAGCAGTTCATCAGCAGTGGGCTCTGAGGGAGAACGAGCAGCTTCTCCTCCTGGCTCATTGGTTTTCCTGTCTTTGCTTCGCACTCCAGTTTTTCTAAAATTTGCCTGCAGCTTTCAAAGGATGCTATATGAAAACCTACAGCTCATAAAGTGCTGTGTCCTTTGACAGGCATGGAAAAGGGAACCACTGCTGCAGAGACCTACTCAAGGAGGATAAAGGTGGCTGCTGGTCACCAAATGGGCAGTGAATTGTAGTGACTTCAGGGGAGTAACTGGGCCTGTCTGTTGAACTGCCGAGGCTGTCAGAGTCACACAAGTTCTACATACAAAGGCAGCTACTTTTGGGATAGGTATTTAAAAAGTTTTATTACCAGAAAGAAATAATCTAGCAGTGATTTACACCTCTCTTTCTATCGCTTTACACTGCGGGAAAATTCTCCTTTTTGATACGGCAATGGGAGATGGGGTAAAGTCAGGAAAGAGGGCTTTTGTTGATGCCAGGTAATTTCAGACACATAGCCAGCACCTGCTGCATCCCCTCTCACAAGCACAGCCCTGCCCCTGCACCCTCAGAGGAGAAGATGCTCCACGACCTGTATCATTGACCTTGGGGGCTACGGGGTGTTCCAGGGGAGTTTGTAGTTTCCTTGCTGGGAGGTCTCAGGAGAATGAGCCAGGCCAACATTTCAGCATGTAAAAGGATACTGAAGTCATCCTGTCAAACTGGCCCTGTGCTCAGTGGCCAGTGTCACCACAGTGGGCAATAGTCAAGTTCAGCAGATCTGTAAATACAGCCTTTTTAATGAAAGCACTGAACTGGATATGGATGTCTGCACGTAACAACCCTAGGTTAACCAAGGACTGGCTCCATGCTGCTACTATGTTTAGTTTCCAAAAACAGTCTGACCATGCACTGCCCTACACCCTCTGCCTATGAACTCTCTCAGCTTGATTCAACTCAGAAACTGATTTGACACAAGCGTCCCTGTATCTATTACTTATCTCCAATGTCCTTGGCAATGCTGATCTTCCACCTCTTTCCACATCATGCTTGCTTCTGACTGTATTTTAATCCAAGGGAACAATTAGGTGTCTCCACATGTTGATTGCCTGGTTCCCCAGAAGCTGTCTCAGAGCAATCAAGTTGCCAGGTTCAGTGGGATGCTTCACAGAAAAAGCATGCACACAGAATCTCTGAGCCTCCAGTGCTTTGCTAATCTAACGAAGTGATACATGCCTCTCAGGTTCACTTTGCCACTAACAAACACATCTCTGGAAGCAGCTGCTCTTTGAGCTCATGCACCAAAAAAATCACTCAGCAGCTTTAGGGAAGGGGCCAAACTGGACACGAGGCAGAAATGGCTTAGCCACATCGGCTTTGATTGGTGCCAGCTGAAACATCCCAGCCAGCCATTTGCCTCGGGAGGCTTGCTTTTTCATCAGGATGTCCAGATCTGCTTGAAGCATGCTGGAAAAGTGACATCCTGCTGGGTTGAACCCAAACAGATATGGGCCCCAGCTGCCTTTCTCTCAACACTTCCAGGATTGGGTGCTGGCAATTTGGGCAGAGATGCCAAGTGTCTTTTCCCAGATAGGTAGGGCACTGCACAGCCAGAAACTCGCTTATATGGAGGCATGAAACCCAGTGGAAGTGAGCTCATGCTTAAAAACAGAGGCCCAGCAGGACTCCTTATCCCTCCTGCTCCATGAAATGCAGCCAGACGAAGCACTGAAAAACAAGTCACGTTTGCTCCTCCCCATCCCCGCCTCCACCTTGTAATTCTCAGAGGAAGAGAGGTCTTTAAAAGTTTAGGCAATTATTAGTGATCTGGCTCTATTGCTTCCCAAATACCAGAACATCAGAAGAGGACAATTAAGTTTGGATCTGAAAGTAAAGATCTACTTGAAAAAAACATATTCAACCCCATCCCATACCCCTTTAATGTGAACTACAAATTCTGCTGTACTAGGAGCTACTTCTTTCTGACTACTGCATTTTATAAGCAGAAGAAGAAATATTTTTCCACTGTAGTTCAACAGGGATTTATTTTTTTTTGTTTTATTTTTTTTGTCATAAGGTATAAGATGAAAATTTATTAAAGGTAAATATTTCCTGGAACACAGATGAGGCCTGTTGTGCAGCTATAAGTGTCAAGCCTTATCCACACCACAGTTTCCAGGAAGCTGCTTGCTTTAACTACCCAGTGAGCAGTAACACACAATCCACACCACAAACATGGAGACACCTGCTCTTGCCGAGTACTGTGGACACCAGCAGGCCATCCACAAGCAATGGTGGGAGGACAGCCACAGGCAGAGAAGTTCAGCTCTTGTTCTGACTCAGCCTGGCAGCAGTGTCATTGCCTGCCGTCAGCTCTAGGGGGTTTAGTAGCACTAGTGGCTTCTGGCATGGTGAGAATGCCCTTTCTAACACTTCAGGCTGGACTAGCTCTATTACCTCTCTCATGCTCAAAAACTTTCCCTGGAGGAACAAGAAGCTGAAGGAAGGACAATCACCACAGACCAATTTCTCAAATATGCTCTTTATTACCCAAAATGTGTAGTTTCCATTTTTATTAAAAAATGATGCATAGCTCCATGTCCTAGGACATATTTAGCTATTGGTTAAACGAGAAATCATTTGCAGTCTGGCTACCTACATTCATAATGTAAGGGCCACAGTGCCCCTACAAACACCCTTGTTAGACCCTTGCTGAAATGGCTCAAGTTCTTGCTTGTTTCAAGTAAGCAACCTCACTGTCCTAAATCAGGATATCCTTACCTTGCCATTTAAACGCCCATCAGTCCAACAGACCAGCAGATCACAAAAGCTGTTGGCCTTCTGGCCCAAATAAAAGAAAACTCAAATGCCTTTCCCCATGTAAAAAGCAAGCCATGGGACTCCCCTTTATGTTGCACTATTCATCATGGTTTCCAAGCAGACAGGGCTCAACTCCAACCCACTTACGTAACTCCAGCTAGCCACAAATAAACTCAGCAATCCCATCTGACAGACATCATGACATGAACTCCTTGATATGACCAGTCCTCTGAAAATGCTGCTGTTTTACAAGGCAGAGGACCTGGGTGGGAAAGTGCCAGCACTAAAATATGTGCTCTGGCATATTTTAGTCTGACTCTGCTCAGTTTTCAGCCTGTTCAACATTACAAAACAGCAATCTCACATCTCACAATTAAGTAGAAACCTCTCCTTCCTGCATGGGGTCATCTGCTGTGGGGAGATAATGTGTGAGATGGATCCCTCCAAGGAACCTGCAAAAAGACTTTACAAACTTCTTTTTCTTCCCCAAGTAGCCGTTCCTGTCTGTTTTCTGCTAACAACTGTTTTTACGTGGGAGGATAGAGAATGGCACACAAGAAGTTTGGGCAGACCAGGCAGAAATCTCCGTGCCCTTGTGAAACCATGGGAAATGTGCTGCTGGCACCAGGCATGGTGGTGCTTTGTCCCTTGCCCGTTGCTCCCAAGTCTTTCCTTGCACCCTCTCCACAAACAAACCCATGTTGTTTGGCTATCCATGTATCTCAAATCAGACAGACTGAGGCTGCTGCTGCTGTCCTTGCACCACGTTCCTGCCCCAGAGGTGCAACCTCTTTCCAGCCAGGGCTGAGGGCCACCTACAGCATCTGTGGGTGTCTCACACCTTGGCAGACCTGGGTGGTTTTCCCTGCTAAGTGTGCAAGATCAGTCATCTTACAGGATGCCCATCCCCTCAATTAAAACATCTATTTGTTACCCCTTTCTGATACCCACAATCCATGAAGCAAGCAGTGCCACTTGCCAGATAACATTCAACAGAAAGCCCTCAGGGACAGGGTATCCCCAGTTCGACATGTGCCCTTCCCCAGCGTGTTTCACAGTTGAGTCCCATGTGCTGAGGTCCCACGCACCTCTGCTCCCTGGCACTCATCCTCCTGCTGCCACTGTCCCTCCCTCATCAGCAGCAGTGGCCTCTGGGGCAGCCAGGAGGGATGCTGAATTACAGCGGAGTCAGCAGAGAGCGCTGCCTCCTTGGCTCATCATTGAGTCTTGATCCGCCAAGACAAACCCAGGCCAATCACAGAGGGCTCCTGGCAGCACACCCATGTGCTCCTCTCATCAAAGCCTATTTCCTCTGAGTACACGCCTGGTAGAAATAGAATTAAAGGAGACCATTGCTCCTACTTCCCTCTCTCAAGGAGCCAGGTACTTCCAACATGCCAGCCTGCCAAAAGAAAGGATTATGCGCTGTAATTAAAGCCTGGCCCCTTTCCCAGAGTCACCTTTTCCTTCTTGCGAGGAAAATGAAAGGGAACTGCAATGTCATGCCAGCTCTGCCTGCGTGATATTGACATCATGAAGCTGTGCCTAAGGACATTCCCAGAGCCCTGCTTCAGGCAGAAGCATGCTCCAGCCCACAGTGGCGGGGTAGAAAACAGTGCTTATTCCCAGCCTTCGTCTCCCGCTAGGGCTTTATGAAACACGTGCTGGAGGTTGCAGCTGCCCCTGCCCTCTGCCCCATCCCTCTTCACCAAGGCATAACCTCGGTTTCAGGCAATGTGCAATATCACCAGGGCAGTGGAAATACCTGTCTCCAGGCAAGGATGTCAAGGGTAGAGGAGTTGTTGGGAGTTATTTCTGTAGTAATAAGGAAAGTGGATGGTCCTCTGTGGAGAGGGCTACCATCCGGAAGACAAGAGGGCACACAACTGTTTTTCTCCAAGTCTGTCCTGAATGCTCTGCATCCATGGTACAATACCTCAGGAAAGATGAAGATGACCTTGAGATGTGTTGGAGGATGTTTAAAAAGCTCAGGTGAGGCCAATGATGGAAAAGGAAAGTTTTCCTGAGAAAAACTCAGGGTACCAGGGCTAAAACATCCTGTCTCTTGGGCAGGGGGAGGTGGCTGCACTGGTGGCACAGAGGCAGCTCAGGCTGGCTGGCAGGGAAAATCCATGGCAGTGTAGGCTAGAGGCACACCACCATGCCACGGAGACCACACCACAGCCTCTGCCGCAGAAATAGAGCACCTGGAGTTACTCTTTACAAGATCTTCTGGCTTCCTCCCTATTTTCCCCAAATTGCTCTTTTTTTTTATGCAGCAAGGAAAACCTCTACTGCACCTGCATCATCTGTCAGCTGCCCCAGAAGCAGAGTGAGCCTAGAGTGTGGTCTGTGGTACCAGAAAGGTTTGGCACAGCCAGACCTGGGGAAAAGCAAGCATGCTGCAGCTCTGTTCTGAGGAGGGGATTATAAAGCTTCTCTTTTGGACTTGATGTCCAACATAGTTAATGCTGCCTTAATCACTCATAAGCCACTCTACTCTGAAAAAAAAATAATAATGATAAAACCCCCTTCTTTAGCCTCTTTGCTTTCTATTTTCCTGTCTGTAAATACCAAGGCCTTCCACAATACACTGTCACTGCTGAGCAAACTTAACTGTTAACCTACAAAGAGCCACCAATGATTATGCCTTTGAAAGTAGATTTTATCCACTCCCTCCACTCCCCTTTCCTGATCTAGACACAAATGCTTACCGAATGTTACTTGGCAACCATGGTAAAAATGTACTGAGCCACAAATGGCTACAAAGGATGAAATCACTGTCATGAAATTTCCAAAGTAAGTACTGTAATACCAGAATTCTTATTCCTAAGAGGAACAAATAAATCTCTTCCTTTCTTATAACTTTTTGTTCTTTAAAAAAAGAATTTTTTTTTCATTAGCAAGGTACAATTTTTCTTCTTGTATCTTTGTAAAACTTCTTTGTCACTTGATTCAGGTTATTTTGCTGCAGTGAGTACCCCTATACACATGCATATATACCCTATGCATAAATACACTGTGCACTGTGTGCACCTACACAGTGTTAGGGAAAGCACATATTGCCTCTCTTAAAGTCTGGTCAGAAATACACAATTGTAGAAGGTGGGCAAGGACTCTGGAAGTGTTTGGTCAAAGCAAGGCTGACCCCAAAGCTATGGCAATGGGCTCATATATGTCTGTATAGATGCATGCATGTGCACACACACCATTTGGGTCACTTTAGAGACTCTCAGAAGTAAGCACATGATAAAAGGTTAATCAAATGAGACTGTTTTAAACTAGATATCACTAGCGCAATTAAAAACTGGGATGGATACCAGTTATTGATTGATCATCTGCCTGAACCTACAGTTGTCAAACATCCAACTCACATTTTCCATAAATTCATTCTTCTCCTATGGTTCAGCTCCTGTACTCAATACTCTGTAGCCCAAGGGACTACCAAAAAAGAAGATGCCACTTGTAGGAGATACTTTTTCACGTAATGATTGAAAGCAGCCCTTGGTAGCCTACAATTAACATGTGTTTCTTTTTTTGGTCTCAATAAAGCAGGGAAGAAATTAATGTTTATACGTTTTGCTCAAAGGTCCAGAGCCTGGCCAGCTTTTGGACAGACTGAACTGCACACAATTCGATATGAAACCAATGTACACCACGCTTAATCTTTCAAACAGAAGCCTCTTGAAGTTGTTTAACTTCTCACCAGAGAAATACTTAATTCCAGAGATTAAACACTGTCTTAAGACTCAGAGGTAAAACGTGATGCTGATTAGCACTTGTCTCAAAGCCTGATTATACACACTGTTTCCCTTTAAGGGAATATACTTCTTTCAAACTTGCATATAAATTTGTGCCCACAGATCTGCTTTCTCCTCTGACCAATACACATTAGTCACAACTTTTCCTGGATCTGAGTAGCTAGGGCATCCATTCCTCTCCAGACCAGTGCTAAGTGGGATCAGCAATCTGAAAATCAGATTCCTCCCAGTTTTCAACCTGGCCCAGCCCCAGAGCCCTGCATGCAGTGTTGGTGCTTCAGGCAAGGACAGGGAGCCCAGGGAGGTGCACACTGTCCATTTCTGCCATGTTCCCTGGCAGTGAGAATAGCTATGATGTAGTTTTAGCTCCTGCAGCAGGAATATCTGCTCAGACACCTTTTGTCTCTTGAGGCAGAATTTTATTGGCAGCAAAGCAACCCACACCATCTCTTCCCCCCAAAAATGGCTTAGGAAGCAGGGTCTGTCACTTCTGGAGTACACGTCTGGGCTGATGCAGGCACTCCAGCATCCTTGGAGTGTACAGTGGGTTGAATGTCCTGGTTTGCAACAGAATAAGACTCTCCTTGTTCTGCTGCTGCAAATGAATCAAAAACCCTGGTGGCAAAAGCTGTGCCATGATCCCCACACGTGGTCTAGCATGGCTACCCATCGAGGATGCCCACCTGTGCAAAACTAGCAGAGCTTGTTCAGCCCGTCACAGCTGTTGTTCTCCACTCAAACCCACTGGCATCTCTGGGCTCCTCCATGGCAGAGATTGTGATGCTCTGAGCCCTGTCTTGATGTTATGGCCTGAGCAAGGAAACCCATGAGCCTTGGATGGACCCTTGCTGATATCTTTGATTTGCCCTCAAATGCTGCTTTCCTATTTTCCTGTCTGGCTACCAGTGCAAGCATAAGCCTAGAAAACATGTCTGCATCTCACCAGCCTTCCCTCTGAAAGGGTTTGGGACCAGTTCTTGCAGACAGAAGCGACTCAACTGTGTGAAACCAGATGATGCCATCTTTTTGCCTCTTTTATGGATGCATCTTCCCCACCAACCTATCCCTGGCTTATGCCTGAGCCAGGCAGGCTGTGGGACAAGGCTACTCTGGCAGACACAGTGCCAGCATCTGGCCCACCTTGGTGTGATTTTGTCCCAGGCAAAGTCGGGGAAGATGCTCACCAGCTCCCTGTGGTTATTTCATATCTCAAAAGCTTTTGAAAAGTGACTGCTAGAAATCCCATGGGCACAGGGAATAAGTCTGGGACTCCCTAGCTCAGAGGGAGATGCTTTCATCTGTCAATTAGCATGAAACAGCACTGAGAAGGTAAAAGAGATCCATGCAAACAGGGTGAGTTTTTAACTAACCTGCCCAAGCCAGAGACACAAAACTAGCCTTAGAAAAAAACATACTTACAAAACCACACACACCATTTTGTGTGTGTATCCCAAAACCTGTGTTCAGCTAGGCTCTAAACTCCTCCAGGAATTATTTCTGCTTCCTGCCAGCGCTTTAGAAATGGGTTTGGACACTGGCTTTTTAATCAGTGAGAACTGCTGAGCCGTATCAAGTTTCTCATATTTAAAAGCTGATTTTTCACAATTGCACTTTTAAAAGATTCTTTCAAAAAATCTCCTGCTCTACTTTCTAAACATACAGTGCAGACATGCAAAGCTATGGGTGACTAACAGGTATTTAAGCTAGCTATTATATTCTTCTGTAAACAGTGGCAAATCACAAATGCTAATCATATGGGATTTCATTATTTCACGTGCTGAACACATGGCACTTTAGATAGCTAATGTGCAGGGAGAAATTAAAACTCTGCATGTCAAAAGTGCAAGCCCTAGATGAGCTTTTGTGAAGAATGAGGACCTAAACCTACACCAGCAGCTCCTCTGCAGGGTCAGCTCGTTAGCATCGAGTTGCTGGTAAATTGCCTGCACAAGCGGTTTGTGGGTATTTAATGCTTTGATTGCAGAAGTGGTGCTCAGCAGCAGAGCGGTGTGACCATACAGAGATACGTTGTCCCTGACCTGATGGCCTACAGTCTTGTCTCAAGTGAGTGCCCTTAATTACTTTACACCATATTCTCGGTGGCTTGGCAGTAGCTGTATTGCACTGAGAAGACATGCACAAAAACAGCTATGGGCAGGAAAGCAAAGATTGTCCCACATATCCTTAACTGTGCACAAATGCATGTGAACATACACCTGAAGATCAGTGTTCCTGTATTACAACTCCAGCAGCCAAATGTAATGGTACTGTCTGTGTAAATTGTTCTGACTACATGTGCACAGGGCAAACACACACACTTGAGTGCTCCTGAGAGAGTGTGTATGAAACATTAATTTTAATGTCAATTAAATTAATAATTTTAAACATTTAATTTTAAACCATTAATCGTAAACTACTCCCCCACCAAGCTGCCATTACTGGGACCATTCTCAGTACCACTTTCAGGACTCAGCCACAAATAAAACCCATCACCTAACTGGCAGACAATCTTGGCATGAAAGCCAGGCTCTGCCTGCCCCTGCTCTGCACTTCAAGGCAGACACAGAGGAAGAGAAAGGAGATACTTCTGTCTTACAGGCAGCAAAATGAGCCATTTCTAGAAGGGTTTTCTGTTTTGTTTTTGTTTTCCCCAATCCCGGAACAAAAAAAAGTTTCCTATTTTAATCCCCTAGAAGCTGATGACCTTCCTGCCTTGGGGTCAGCATACTCCCCGCCTGGCAGTAAGTGACAGATTAAAACAGCCACCTTCACTGCCTCTGCAGTTCTGCAACCTGGATGCTTTTTAATCAAATTTAGACAGGCTATTTGTCTTTAAATAAAGAGTGGCTTCCAGCAGGGCAGAAGGACAGCTGGAGGAATGGCAGCCTTCCCTGTCTCCTCTGCATGCTGGCTGCCGACAGCTGGGTCATATAACCTTTTCCTTTCAATGCTCCATCCTGCTCCAATTTGGGTCATCTTTGCCCTCCTCTCTGTTTGCCTCAGCTTTAAGCTCTCTTAGGGGCCAGAATCCCAGCAAGCCATCAAGACAAGCAGCACAACAGCAGCCATCAGCAGGAGGGCATAGTTGTTTAGCTTGGATAAGTGAGGATCAAATCCCCTCAACAGCAGGGCACAGACACAGTACTGTGTCCAAACACCCTCGTGCAGATGCCTTTCACCATTGCTCTGCTTCTCTCTCTCTTTACCCTTCTCTCTCCTTTTCCACTGAAGAGAGGATCAGTCCATGCAGGGAGCTTAATAACCTGTTCCCAGCCCACAATAAGCATAGCAGACCTTAAATAACTATTAGTTGAGTCAAAAGACAACTGCCAATTCCCCTCCAGCCAGTAAGAGTGGGGATTGTACTGGAGAGCAATGAGCTAATGCTGCTGGCCGGGCCCCACTGCCACCTGACCTCTGCAGCTGGGTGGGGAAGCACAGCAAGGATAGCTGCACCAATTGCTGAGCAGCAGCCTTCTACACTCTGCCAGAAGAAATCAACTGTATTTTAATATAAGAGCACACCAGTTCACAAGGCTAGGGCCAAATCTAGTTTCACAATTTATCTTTGTGCTCAGGACAACATCCTAGAACAAGTGATGAGTTGCCTTGACCTCCACAGGCATTCTGGGACACATGTGAGAAAAGGTCATGTTACCTCGGTGGCTCTAAAACTACTCACAGACAACCAAAGAGGTAAAGGCAGGAGGTGTCAATAAGGTAGCAACTGTTGGAGGAGCCAAGGGACAGATTAGTTTGCATAATTCATTCCCATACACCAAGGGGAGGCTCAGAAGTCAAGGTCTCCTCTTGCTGAAGTTGCTCTTCTCCATTGGCGTGCAGTAGAGACAGGATCAATCACAACTGTTGCAGTTCCCTGTTGACATTTCTAAGTGCTCCACTGAGCAGAGATGAATTAGAGATGGTTGTGGTCTGTGGTCTCTCTCCTGGGCTCCTGCAGCCACTGAGCTCCATTTTCACTCTCCTCTCAATCACATTTCCTGAGACAGATATGATCAAGGAGATAAAACTTGTACACAGTGGTATCAGTCCTGATAACAAGCTATTAGCAAGAGTTTTCAGATTGTACTACTTTTAATACGATACTGACAACTGTGGAGTAAATAACATAAAGCAGATAAAACTGAAGTGTTTGTATGAAGTGCTGCTCACAGCCACAAGGCAGCATTCAGACTGTAAGTTGCAGACTGGAAAACTCAGCTATGTGGTCTGATCCAGCACACACCACCTGTGTCTCAATCTTTCTGAGCCTCAGTTTCCCCTACCTCTATGATAGCATGATACCAGTTGGGCTTTGTGAAGCACCTGGGGACCTCTGAGCTAGCACTGATGCACAGGACTCTAGATGTTACTGTAAATTACAGAGCTAAGTACTTACAAGGTTAAGTATGAGACATGGACAATTGGGATTCGGCCTTTGGAGCCTAAATATGCTCTGGATTTTTTCTATGACAACTTCAGTCCTGTGGAAACCAGTTGCTCCTTTGTAAGAAAGGAGAAATCCTTTGCCAGGCTCAACCCTGTGCACAGTGCACTCCCTAGGGCTGCAACTACTATTTGTTCTATGCTTGTCCAGTCATCCAAACCTCAAGAAGAAAGCCCTGAGCTGTGACACTTTCCTTCTCAGCTCTCTTTCCCTCTCTATTGCAACGACAGGTCAGGAGAGCTGCTCGTGTCCTTCGCTCCCACCAAGGACAAGGACAGCTCCATCCTGCAAGCCTCTGCCCAGAGGGATGCTTTCCCTGTTGGGCTGTGCTCATCAATGCCCAGCACAGCTCCCAGATGCAGCTATTTTTTTCTGGATTGCTATTTTTACTGGGTAATGCTTCTGCAAATCACAGGATCTTCCACTCTGCTCCTGTCCAAGGACCCATTAATCTGCTGAGCAGCTGTTTCCACATTGGGGAAGAAAGGAAGGAGCCCTTGGGCTGAAGCAGCAGTAGGACAATGCAGTTGGAACATGGTGCCCTTCTGTTAGCTGCAACATCCATTCTCCCAGCAGCTTGTGGGAACCTTTATTTCCCACCAACGTTACTAGGGCTAGGAACCTCCTGCATGAGGTGCAAAGCAAGCATGCAGAAGCACCCAAGGAGCGTGTAGGAGCCCCTCCAGGCTTAAGAAAACCAAAGGGGCGATTTGGCACCAGTGATGCCATGGCTGGATCCAGACATGATCCCATCTCACTCCCCCCTTCATCCCAACAAGCTCACAACAAGCACAGGCTTGCTCTAGACAATGCAAAAGGCATCCCCCAACAATTTTGGTGGTAGTGAAACCCTGAAACTGCAAGACTGGATCAGAGTGGTTAGCATGACAGGGGCGAGCAAGAACATAGACATAACTTCAAACTGCAAGGCAAACACAAGCAGCTTTCAAAAGCTAGCTCCTGAAAGAGAAAACAAGGTGTGAATTAATGAAGCTGGAGAAGCTGAGTGAGAAGACAATGGCACTGTTCATTCCAAGCACTGTGGAGGCAGCTTGCAAATGGAGAGTAGCAGATGTGGTGGGAACAGGCAGTGCCTGGGGAGCCCATTGGCAGGCAGACACCTAGCCCCAGCATTGAGAGCTAAAAATACATTGTGCCCAGCATGACGCCTGGGAAAGAGCGGGATTCCTATGGCACGGTCAGAAAGAGCAGGGAGTATGCAAGGTGGTACGAGAGCTGCCATGCAAACCCATTGCCATTCCTGGGAGGGAGCTGGGCTGGGAGATGAGAGACTGTGGGATGAAACAAGAGGAAAATGTGCAAGTCATTGGGATCTTCCATTCATGGGGCTACACAAATGCATCCAAGATATCAAAGTGACCTGCTGGGTTACTTGGTTTGAGCAATGCGACAGACCTCTCCATGCACAGCCATAGCACTGCACTGCTGGCACGATGGAGCAGCCCCTTGCAGCCTTCCTACCCAGCTCTACTGCCCACCCCAGGCCCACATGGATAGAGGCATGTAGGCAGCTGGGCAGTGGGGTGGTCACTGCCTATAAGAAACCAGCGTTGTCTACAGTGCGTGGGAGGTGCAGAGTGCATGAGATAGGGGTGGACAAGGGGAAAGGGGAGTCTTGCGGATGGCTCAATTTAGCCCTCCTGTGGAAGAGCACCCAGTGAAACTGGCAGCTCTGCTCTCAGTTCAGTTTTGAGGTCAAGTCATTGTCAGTCCACAAAGCCACCTGTCCAAGCAAGGAATTTAAATAAATGACATCTGGTAAACAGATGAAGAGGATGTTGCTTATCAGTGCTGGGGCTGAGACCTAATCTTTCCACTCGAAGAAGCACAGGTTTGAGTCATGGGCAGCGGCATGTTTGAGGCTGGCCATTTACCTGTTTGAATTGGCATAAGAGTTATGAATTGGCATGCTGGCTAAGACTCGCTTTGTTCAGAGGCGATGTTCTTATCAATCTCCACAATACAGGATGATGTAAGTATATCACCCATTATCACTATTTTCATTTCTGACATATGGAAAAATTAATTTTCTTTTAAAAAATGATGTATGAATAACCCAGATTTGCCTGAATAATATATGAACCTATAATCTGGCTGCTACCCTTTGTCTGAAGCACTAACATTAGCAGAAGGCAATTTAGGATGATTGCTTTTAAGTTGTAAAGCCAATGTTCAATTAGAGTATGAAATTAAAGACTTATCACTACTACTGGCATAGACATTTATTCTCAAAGTATTTCTTTCTAGAAATGAAGATGCTGGTTTTGCCAAAATGACATGTTTATATGTTGCTATGAAAAATGGTTTGAAATCAAACATTTTTATATTTAGGATAATGACATTGTTTTGTTAAAAAAATTCAACATCATGTTTGAATTTCAGTTATTGAATTTGGTTTGAGATTTCCATTCCTTTGGTGGGTCCTGCTGCACCATGGGCTGTAGAGGATAGTTCACCTTCTCTGAAACTTCTTTTGCTAGGGCAGTGGTAGTGGAAGCTGCAGTGATACCACAAATGTTTTAATACCAAACAGAGCTCCCAGCAGTCTTCAGCAAGTCTGAATCTTTGTGGGATCCCAAAATGAACTTTCTGTGAATCAAGCCTTTGCAAAATGTTGGGAACCAGAACCATAGGTAGCCTTCCCCAGCAAACAAAGAGGTAACTGCAAGTTTGTGGCTTTAAAAAAAAATAAAACCAAGAGTCCCAGGGTGTGGTGTCAGTGGGGTATCCACAGGCACATGGGAAAGGTGTGGGAATGGCCAGCCATGCTGAGCAGAGCAGGAAAGTACAGGCTCTACTTTGGTGCCTGGCAGGACAGCACTGCCTGCAGTGCCTTGTGTGTGGCTGGCACAGCTCACATGAACCCTCATCTGTATGCAAACCCTGAGACTTTCAGGATGCTGCAAAATAGTAATTCTCATTGCTGAGTCTTGTAGAATAAATTTGTGAAGATCTGGCAACTACAGCAGGAAAAATTGTACTTGCAACATGTGGGGTTTCACTGGGGAAATAAAAGAGAAAGCAGTGACAAACATCCTCCTGCTATGTAACATCATGCATGCTGCAGAATGCTATTCAAACGATTGCTTTCTTGAAGATACTGTTGATTTTTTTGCATGCAGCGTCATTTCTTTGCTGGTGCTCCCCAGGCCCCAGTGTCTATTCCCAAGAGAAGCGGTACATGCTCAAGCCACTGGCTGCAGACTCGGGGTTTACACTGGACTAGGCACAGAGAGTGACTGCTGCAGGAATAAAAGGGCACTTTACTACTTGATGTGCCATCAGTGCTCAGAAATATCTGGAAGGCACTGATGGGTGTGAGCAAGCCCTGAGCCACATGCTAGGGACAATCAAGGTCAGAGGGGCTCAGGCCACCCAGCGCTGGTGGTGGGGGAATGGAAGAAGTGCGCACCTGTGCGACCTGCCTCTCCTCAGTTCCTCTCAAATCAAAAAGACTAGAGAAAGTTGAGCTTAAGGAATCCTGGATCTGTGAAAGATCTCTGCCTCGGAGAGGGGAGCCCTCCCTGTTGCTGGCTCCCACTGGGGGCAGCCATGATCTTCCCGATCACAGGGAATCTCGCCAGTATGTTTTGCTCCTGTTCAGTGCTATTAATTTGGCCTAGCAGTCACAGCTGGCAACTTGTCTGCATGGAGTCCTGCACTGAATAATAAGCCCCAACACTGAGACACAAGGTAGGGCCAGGATGGAGCAGCCAGCAAGCTCTGCGAGCTGCTCTTCTCAGCCTAGCCTTTCCCATCATGCCTAGGGGGTCTGGCACTACCATGCTTCTTGCCCCTCCAAAATGCATCGTCTCCCAGTTTCTTCCCTATTAACAAGTTGTGATCCAGACGCCCATTCGCCTACTCTCAGCCTAGAAGCACAGTACAGACCAGAGTTTAACTTCCTCAGGTTGCAGCTCACATCTTTCTTTGATTATCTTTTAACATTTCTGTAAACAACATGCATGCAAGCAATAATGCACACAGCAGCTGTCTGCTTGCATAAAATGGCCAATACTCTCAACACTGAACAGAGAGGCACTAACTCCTGGAAGGCAAAAGTCTAGACATAATATATCCAAGGGAAGTTCATTCCCACAAAAGAAATCTCTAGGTTCATTTATACAAAGCTGTTCCTCAAGGCCGTAGAGATTATCACTTTGCTATTTTCCAGCTGCACTTTGCAGAGATCTGGATGGATCAGAATTACACCTTGGTTCTGGGCAGCCTCTGGCAAAAATTTTTGCAGCATCAAGAAACAGAAAAAAAGCACTAGGAAGGTTCTTGCAGCGAGAACTTCTATAACTGAGATGCTTCACAGAATAAACCCTGGGCATGGAACCAAGAGGAGTAATTGCACTGGCCATCCTCCATGTATAAGATAGTTGTCTTAACTTTTCAAATGTGAAAAGAATATCGAGTCTTTCTTCCAGAGAGCAAGGAAGTAGTTGATGTCATGCTGCTTTGCCCCTCAAAATCCTGCCAGCATGAAAATCTGCTGTTTATTACTGTCCTAGAAGCTCCAAGACACACTAAGCCGCCTGCATAGTGATGCTGAAACAGGCAGGAGCAGGCAAAAAGGGGCAGAAGCACGTCCTCCTGGGAGCACTGCACGTGGGAGTTACACTGCAGCACAAAATGAAATTATTCTGGAGTTGTGCAAAGACAGGGTCTCCAGAGAGGCACTTTGCTGTGTACCTATAGCTCAGGAGAGCCAACAGAGATGTTTTCAGCATGCCTTTTGCTGGCAGCTCTCCTGGGCTGTCCATCTGCCACTTTGGTCCTGAGGGTGCTTCCAGACTGCTCCAGCAGACAAACCCCAGCCCCTTGTGCACAACCCCCTGCCCTTCCCCAAATTTCTGATGGCTGGAAAAGGGTGGGAAGAAGACAGTACGAAACACAGTGGGAAAACTGACAGGATAGAGAAGACTGTGGTCAGAGCTGTGCATCAGGAGATAAAAAGTGCACAGCTGGGTGTGAAGGAGTTGGGGACAATGAGCCAGCTCACACACTGCCAACTCTGCACAGGGAGAAGTTAGCTTGTAAATGCCTCTGCTTCTCAACTCCAGGCTGTGGGTTAAACATTTGGGCTGGAACATGCAATGGACCTTGCTGTCTACTGAGCTGAACACCCACCCATCTCATTTCAGGATCAACTCCTCTGAAGAGCTTGGGCTCAGCAAGAGGGCAGGAGGGAGCTGAGGGAGGAAAAAACCCAGAATTACAGCTTTGGGGATGACCCAGGCCAGCCCCAAGTTTATCCTCTTGCAGGAAGCTCCTGCAGGTTGGGTTTGCACAGTTGGTTTTGGGGATCCAGGGTGAGGTGCCCTGTGGTGGCAGGGGTGGAATCCACTTGAGAAATCAGAGTTCTACAGAACTGTGTGTTTGAAAAGACTGAATGAAGTTGGCCTGGGAGAGAGGAGAGACTGTGCTGGGTCCATGCAGCCCAGCCTGGACTGAGGCAGCTGCTTCTCACTGCACTAGTCCTTCAACCCAGTAACTCCCCAGGCTCCTCTGGCACTACACTGCTTTTCTCAGCAGTTGATTTTTTTTAACTAATCCTCCATACTAATATATGCCTGGAAGGTTTTAAAGTAAAATAACAGTAACTGGAGCCACCAGTTATACAAGCAGTAACACAGACATAACAGCAGCCCTGCAATTACAGGACCTGCTGCAGTGCCCACAGAGATTGCCCATGCTTCTAAAGGATGTTTTAAGGATCAGCATATTAAAGACTGCAGCAAACTGATGCTGTATTGCCAGGTAAGTGAGCACTCAAGCAGATATTAATTGCTACCTTCAGGAGACAATTAAAGGGACTCTGAGCCACCTTTCTACCCCAGGCAGCACAGACCAAATGCCTCAGCACATGTGGCTGCAACTGCACAAACCCTCTGCCTCTTGAACTGGGGCAAGCCAGCAGAGATGGATAGATGTACACTATATTTGTTTGCCAACAGGCGATCTGCCATCAGTCTTTAAAGCTGAATGAGTCTCAAGAGTGGGATGAAAAGCGCTTAATAATGCAGTATCCATAATTTTGGTTTTTAATTTTGTGCTTGCCCACTTGCTGCAGAGCATTATGTGCACATCAGGTAAACGAGTAATAGATAAATAAATAATTCACCAAATTGTTCAACCTCTTGGTTCTCTCAATCATCACGGAGCTTGGGCACAGGGATCCTCGAATTACAAAGTGCAGGGAGATGGTCAAGGGGTGACACCATATCGATGACACCCAACACTTCTGAAATCCCTCTGCTAGCAGTTGTAATACCACAACTGCCCAGCTGCCTCTATAGAGGCATGTAAACACCTCTTGTCCTCTCCCCCTCTCCCGCCCCAGAAGCCTTACCTGCAAGAAATTCTAACAAATGTGTAACTGGATGGTAAAAATATAACAGGTGTGGGTGAAACTATGGGACAGGGTTTTAACATGTGCAACTTCTGTGAGGCTTCTCCAGGGACTAGACATTCATCCTCAACAGCCACTCCCATCACACTGACACCATTCAAGAGACCTTCATCTGCTCCTACCCTGTCTCACTCAAATAGAGATAACCTCTCCTGGTGATCAGTTGTGCACAAATGTCCTGCCCTTGCGCTGGGCTGTCTTCAGCTCTGGTGATGAATAATCACAGCCTAACCCCATGGCCAGGCCACCCAAACAGGCCCTACAAGCTGTTGGTGGCCAAAAGCAGAGCCATGAAACCCCTGGAGTCCTGATGCTATGGATGGAAAGGCTTCATCTGCCTATGTTCACTGAGTGCTGCCATTGCTGCAGTAGGAACACCACCACATCACTGCCCCCTTGCAATGTTAGCAAGGCTAGCACAGCAGCCTAGCTCTTCCTCTCAACCCTCTTAACTTTGGTCAGATTTCTCCAGCACTCTGCCAGAGAAACTCAGCTCTGCTGCGAGAGTCCCTTGTGACACTAGGAGAGAGCAAACCTGCCAGGATTGCTGCAAAGTGTATCTAATCCAGCTTCTCCTTCTTCTCCTTCTGGCCACCAAACACACAACTGAGCTGCTTGGGACAACCTTGTTCCCCAGTCCTGCACTGAGACCTGTTTTAATTTATGGTTGCAAATAGCAAATCAACTCCACATATTTGGTGTGAGGGGCTCAGCAGTTCCTGGTGGAAGATGCTGTATACACAGGAGCAGATTTTCTCCAGCCATGATCAGCAGGCTCTGAACCTCTGTTAAATAGCTAGGTTTGTGCCAAAAGCTTTATAGCCACACCAGGACTTCTGCAAATTCTGGTCCCATAGGTCTTCACAGGTGATGTCATCTGCCTCAGAGCAATCTCAGCCCCTCTCTTTCTGCAGAAGTGCTGATCTGAACAGGTCAGATCATGATCCAGATCTTCTCTGGCTTCAGATCCGGTTTGTTAGAGAGTTGCCTCCTGCCACTTTGTGTATTTCTGGGTCTTTCCAGACAAGGTGTTGGAGCTCACCTGGTCAGAGTAAGCCAGTAGGATACATGGCATGTCTTAAAGTTTAGCAATCAGATTCCTAAAATATGGATCCTGAAACATGGAACAGTTTTGGTTTTCCTAAAACATGATTGCAGTAAGTAGAAATTTCTCAATGCTAAGCCACTTCAGCAAACCCACAGTAATGCTTAGCTGGTGTGGGTGAAGGTATTTTCAGACTGCAGACCCCAAACATAAAAAGCCCATGTACAGCATGGGTTGCAAGCAACCTGTAACATGAGGCAACCCAAAGGGATGCCTAGAAATGTGTTGGGCTTTCCTGGGCAGCTTTCTGCTCCTCTCCTCCCCCCTCTTCTACTGTATTTCTTCCAATTGCAGCCATCACACAGACATGCGTGGAAACTTAATGCAGCAGCAGAAGTGTTGCTCAGCTTCAGCAGGAAATAGGCCCAGGAAACCCTGGGGAAAGAATGCACACCGAAATAATGGCAGGGACTAGAAGAAAGTATTTCCAAACCACTCCACCAGTAAAAGCCACCACTTTGTTCCTGTTCTTGCTGTGTTGCTGTAGTGTCAGTGCTAGCGGTTATGGGGAACAGAGAGGTGAAGTATGCAAATGGCTAGTGCTAAAGCAAGGAGTCAGCTAGCAGCATGGCAAGAGGGGATCTCCTAAGCTCTGGTATTGCCCAGCAGTTAAATTTGACATTTTTGGAGACAGCTTTTCATTATCCTGTTTTGCTATTGTTGTTTTTTTAATAAATAACAAAAACAAAAGTCATTCTTTTGGCAGGTTCATGAAGCTGTATTTTGCCATGAGAAACGTTTCAGCATGTGCTAGCTGAGTTCATGAGTAAGTGTAATGGCATCTTTCAATACACTGCATGGATACCTCTTTTAATTCATTGAGACACAAATGAGCAGAGAGAAGAAGGTGCTGGTACAAGAGCCCAGCTCTCATGGACAGGGTTCTCAGCAGCGACAGTCAGACCTAGGTTGCTGGCCAGCACTGTGACCAGGGCAGACATACAGAAACACAAGTGGAGATGGGGCCGTTCAGTCCTATTCCTGGTCCCCACCACAGTCCAAGGAAGCAAAACAAGAGCATAGCATCAAAGCAAAAAGTGACTAGAACCCTCTGCCTCCTTGTTTCATGTTGTGCTGACCTTTAATAACTGCAGAAAGGGAAATGAAATGGTCAGTTTGGATTATAAAGTCACTGAAGTGTCTTGTGCTTTCTTCTGCTTATCAAATCCAAGCTGCTTGGATAAGCTCAGTAAGTAACCTACAGCCAGAAATTTTGGAAGTCCATTTGTGTATAGTTGATTTGTTCTGATACACTCCAGAAAAAAACTGCTCAAATAGCGTCAGTGTGCTCAGGCAGATTATAAATTGCCTAGCTCAAGATTGTAAATATTGCATCTGTGCGTCTCTGTATGTTTTAAAGACATCTTCATGCATAGTGCTTGTATGGAAGAGATTTGTTTTAATATTTTACCAAGGAGTGCATATTTCATCTGCATGCTGCTTACAAGGGAGGGTTTTTCATTTTGAAAAGCTTCTTCAGCTTTGAGGAGAGCAAGTGTGGATGATACACAGACATGCAACTGCAGCCAGGATGCTGCAGTTACCCTGAGACATGATTAAAAATGCACAGGTCAGCAAAAAAAAGGAAGGAAAAAAGGAGACCAAGAAGAAAAATGGAGCAGGCAATGCCTCAATGATAAAGGAAACAAGGCGCAAAGCATGGTGCTGAGCCTTGAGCCTCTGTGCTGAGCCCTGAGTCTCTCTTCACTGTAACTGCAAGCGTGCCAGGAGTCAGTCGAGTTAGAGCAGAGAAGGACCTTTAAAACAGCAGCTGTTTTTAATTCAAGGCCACCACCTCTTGCCATCAGTATCCAGGAATTTACTGATCAGGGCTTGCATGGCATTAACATCAAAAAGGATCTTACATCTTTAATTGCATCAGCAGATGGTCAACAAAATATGTGGATACCTCCAATCTATGAGGACAAAGCTTTAAGGCACTTGAACTTGCTGATGGCCTCTTGTGCAATCTTAGCAGCTGATATTACATTTTCTCTTTTCATCTAGGGCACAAGCTTCAAACTCAAAAAAAATTTTGACCACGAGGGTAATAGATTCAAGTGCCCTAGCTAAGAGTAGGGATATTCATAGAACTCTTCACCTGTGATCCCTCGCAAGTCAAAAGCAGCAGTGCTCAGCGCAGGGTGTTGCCCAGGATGTGTGAGGCCCCATTTCTAATGTACTGTGCTGCAATGAGTGTTTGTGTGCAGGGCTCTCTGCCATGCTGGCAGATGCTCTTCCAAAGGTCTGGTCTCTTCAGCCCTGGGAAAAAAAAGCTAATTTTTTTTTCAAGCATAACCAAGTTTCACCCTATAAACTTGCAGAGAAAAATCTGAAAGTGTGAACTGGGTACAACCTTGCAGCTCCATAAAAGCTCTTGCAGATCTATAGAAGTCCTCCATTTACTCCTGTTGTCACTAAACCAGCTGTCTCATTCATGGGTTCTCTGACCCAGGAGGTTTCTTGCAGCATCAGGGCTGTTTGAGTTGACACTCCTGCACTGAGCTGTGAAAGCTGTCTCCCCAGGAAAGTTTCTGCCTCTTGCAGCTCTTTGCCATGGTGGGCTGTAACTATATGTGCTCAGCATCATTCACAGTCAGCTCCCAATAAGATGTTTGCCAGGGGAAGCAATAAGACTGGAGTCTGATGTATCAGAAGACCAGAAAGCGACTCCCCTGCATTGCTGGAGCCACGGATATCCCTGAACAGAGGACTCCTCAGGCAGTAGAAATGCTGAAGGGTGACAAAACTCCACAACACCCTGCCACAGCACCAGATCCAAATGCCAGTAAAGCTGCAGTTCTCAGCTGAAGGACTAGGAGAAAACAGGGCCCATTCTGTGCAACAAGCAGTGTTTTAGGGAGAAAGTTAGGAAGACAGACTGAAAGAGGAATCTTTTAAAGAGTTGCTAGCATTTAAAGGGTGCCCTAAAGAATTTTGTCTGTTCTGTGCTGTGAGCTGAGCTCTGCTGATCTAAATCCAGATGAGCTACACTTCACAAACACAGCAGCTCTGAGTTCTGCCTGGTTAGCTCTGGCCTTTTATCGGTAGGAAACGCAGCCCACTCTGAAGATGGAAGGAAACACATAGAAAAGAACATATGAAACATATGAAACATATGAAAATGCCAGTTCCGTCCTTAAAGCCGAAGAAATAGGCATGTGCTTGCAGGGCATCAAATCCACATGTATCTAACTGCAGTTACCCTGAGACACTGCAATCAAATGGCTAATTCAGCAGCCAGCCCATCCACCCAAGGCAGCTAGGTAGAAAGATCTAATATAAATACACTGTAACTCTCTCACAGTGCTACCAGGGAGGGATTCAGTTTGGATGGTGACACAGTGCCAGTGTTCAACATGTCACTAATAGCAAGATGCTGAAGATCTATTTCAAAAAAGGGCCCTTTTGCTCCTCTGAGACCTCTCCAGCTTTCAGCACCTGATCCCCTCTTGCCTTGCCAGTGATCTCTTTGCAGGTTGCTGAAACACTTGTAAGCATTCTGTGAACTGGGCGTTGAAGAGGATGCCTGTTAATGCATCACTGTAGTTTCTGGGTCAGGGCGGTGACTGTGTCAGAGGGTCTTTGCAGACAAACATATCTGAGGGCTGGGATAACACGGACAAGGGATTCCTTGTCTGGCTGCCAGGGATGAAAGCAGCCCTGTGCGTTCACAACAGCACCAGACCACCATCAAGGCCTTCAGTTTGGCTGTGCTGGGCCCTGACAAGGTTTCAGAGCAGCACAAATGCCAAGCGACACATCTGGAAAGAGCCCAACATATTGCTCCTTGGTGCTTAGTCAGGCTTTTCACTAAAAACACTCTATGTTTTTATTGCACACTGTTGTGAGGTGGAGCAATGCTGTTATACAGAGACATGAAACAGTCAACACTTGTCTTCTGCAGGGGTCAGGACACAGCTCAAAATCCTCAGAGCTCCCTGCTAATGCAGTCTCAGATATCCCTCTGGTGAGGTGCTCACGGTTGAGCTGGTGGCCTGGCTTTCAATTCTCTTACTTCAACTGCAAAACACTAAAGCAAGGCAGAGCATTGCTTCATACTGCAGTATCTGCAGGTCTGGATCAGTATGCAATGAAACACACTGCTCTGAATGCTAAACAGTACCTAAAATCAACTGCTTGGCCAGAAGACCCACAGCCGCCTCCTCGGGAGCAGCGGGAAAAGGAAAGGTCTTCTGCTCCTCCACAACAGCTGTCCTGCAGTGTGTCTTCTAGGTCTATCTATCAGGCATAATCTGCCTGAAATTGCCCACATTCATCACTTTCGCCATGGTAGCTGAGTGTCTCGCAGTCTTTACCAGCTGCAACACATGGAATTGCTGCTACCTGCTGGGAGCTGACGGGGAATCAATGAGGATGGCATGCATGAGTCCTCAGGGTGGGACACATCCCCCATTGGACGCTCCCCACCAAGCTGCCCAAACCGTGCTCTCCCTGATTGTGATAGCTGGCTCCAGAGCACAACCATCTCTACCTTGGGGCAAGTGGGAAGGACAAGGAACTTGGTTTCAACTCCTCTTTTCTCTTAAATGTGACTGCCCCCAAGCTCTGCTTCCACAGCTCTCCTTTTCTGCAAGAAAGCGTGCACGGCATCTGGCTGCAGATCTTTGGGTGGCCACCTGTCCTGTCTGGCCTCCAGCAGCTAGCCTCTGAGGGAAAGCCAAATTGCACTCTCAAATACATAAGCTCACATGTGTCTGCATGCTCAAGGGAGGTCTCCAGCAAAGGTCAGGCACTGCAGGCAGTGCCGCAATGGCCAAATATTTAGTTGTTGCATCTGCCTCTGGTTTCATCCCTGTCAAGTGGCATAAACAATCAAATCAAATTAATAAGGGGAATTGGTAGAGGCTTTTGGTTCTTAGCTTGTTTTTAATGATTCACTCAGCTTCCCTCAGCTCCTGCAACTCAAGCCCTCTCCTCCTCTCCCTTTCTGAACAAAAGCTGCTGGAAGCCACCCCAGGACGTCTCAGCACTATCAACGCAAATTAAAAATGCCATTGCTCTTAGTGGGGTGTCTCTCAAGGCTGCTGTGTAATTAATTTTAGGCAAAAAGAAGTCCTGACTGGGCTTGGGCTTTGTGCTGACTGTGAGGAGTAAAGGACTGATAAGGGGCCTCCACACAGGCACACAAAAAACTGACATGTTCACTTGGGCTCATTATAATTAGTTAGCAGCTCCAAGGACCAGAGTAACCGAGATACACCTGCTGCCACCAAGTTGGCCACACTTTGCTGCGGAATGGCATGCTGACACCATCTTCGCCAGCCCACAGCCCCTTCCGGCCACCATCACAAAATGGAGATGTGCTACCACGCTGTGGCCTCATGTCCAGGTCGATGCTCTGCTAATGCAAGTAGCCACCATGGGGAGAAGGTTTTGTCTCATGCTGCCCCTCTGTTTTCTTTTCTCCACCAAGTCCTGGCTGCACAGGAGGGAGAAAGTCCCCATGGCTGGGAGGTAGGAGCCAGGCCCTGCCTCACATCACTCTGCCCCATGCCTGATCACAGCAGAGATGGGAGGGAGCTACCTTCACCTATGCATCAGGTAGGCCTGAGCAGCTCTCACCTCAGTTCATCTGGAGTGGAGAAACCGTCCAGCACATCCCGCATCTGTCAGGCAGCTCTCCCTGCTACTTAATGCTGATTTATGGTCTTCTTGTCCAGCTGCCAGAGGAACCCTTTATATCAGATAGCTTTTATCTCAAAATAAGCCCTGGAAAAATACCACAGGCTTTATTTGTCATTCACTCTGGGAAAGTTTTGAGCTAATAAATAAAGTGAACCTATTTTAAAGGGCAACAGCTTTCCTGAAAACTTAAACTCAGGGCTCTGACAGAAACAACAATAATGCCATTGCCTAAATACATATAAGCTCAGCTCCTGCAAAATTAGGTTTCTCAGGCTGCAAAGAACAAACTTTGCAAATCAAATTACTTCATGCTCATGTAATTAGCAATTATCTCCCTGGTGGAAAACTATTTCCCTACACAATATTTGAGTGAATTATAACTGAGTGGGGTTTTTTAACTTGTTTTTTTTGCATGTGCACACACACAAACACAGAAGCATATCAGGATCTTGACCAAGTGTACCTCTTTACTCTGCCCTTTATTTCAGACCACAGCTCTCAGATCTTAAACCACAGTAGTCTTCCAAGTGTTAAAGTTGGCATTAGCAACCCCACCTCCTCGCTGACAGTAAAGGAAAAGTCAAGTATGGGTCAGGGTCATGGTCCTGTTTCCTGAGGTGGTCAGGCCAGGAGTCCTGAGGACAGCTTAAGAGTTCCCACACAATTTGCTGAGCTATTTACAGTGCTTGGACAAAGAGGTGGGAGTGTTAACTCCTTCATGGAGTTGTAGACATGCAGGAAGCACAGCATTATGCAGGAGAAGGACCCATCACCATGAGCTTGATTTAGCACCCTTGTTTTAGATCAGGACTATCACATCCCCTATCAGGACTTCTTTGTGCCTAAACTTCATTACAGCAGCAGCCTTGCGAGACACCCCACCAAGAACAACTTTTAGCCATGAGAAAAACGCAGAATGGCAGTTACAGGAGGATTTTTGCTTTCTTTTTAGACTGGCTCAGATGGGAACTTGTGGGAATAGTGGAAAGATGCCTGCACCCAACGGAGAAAGCAAATACAGCTCTGGCAGGCAGGGCTGGAGGATGCTTGGATCAGAACTGCGTTACATACAGAGCTGTCCCTGGATCTCATTTGTCTGCAGCCTGCATCAGCCCTCTCCTATATTATTTCAATACACGGCTCGACCAGGACTGCCTACTTTAGGCTGCTGTTGGCATTTCTGCTTACACAGTGAATGGTTCACAGGGTACCTAGTGCTTTTTTGTTGGAATTGATTTCCAAGTTTGAAGGGAAATGTGACTTCATAGAAATGTGAGAATTCTGAATTTCATCACACATTTGCAATGCTTCTCTGGGATGAAAAAAAAAGCTTATAGCCTGTTTTTGTGTTCTTTTTCCCCTCTATATTATTTAACATTGTTTCACAATGGCTCAGTAACAGGATGCATGATACACTCCATTTATCCCAGCATGGTGAACCAGAATTTTATGTACAAAACTATTAAGAGAGCAGCTCCTCAGGTTGAATGAGACCCTAGATCTTGCTACAACAAAACACTCCCCCCTTGGCTTGTCATCAGGTAATTTGTCACAAATTTGTCACTGAACACTTGCTTATGCTGTTCCTGGCCTCCTTAAGGATTCCCAAAGATGTTGTGAGCGGACTGCTGATGCAGGCTGTCTGGATTTGCAGTGTTGGCCTTCCTTCATGGCCCACATGGAAAATAGAGAGTCTGGCCCAGATCCTCCATGCTTCATTGGCTTCAGCAAGCAGTGGTTCGCAAGAGGAACTGCCTGTTCATTCCTGGGTGGATTGCTGAAGAAGGAATGAGATCTAATTGAATGCTTGCTTATTTGGGTATAGGTGCATCAAGAGGGGCAGTTGCTCCCTGAGACAGGCAGCCAATAGCCATACAGAATGGTGCAGCTCTAAGATCTGCATATGCTCAGCCTCATTAGTTTGCTGGCAGAGCAATAAGAGGCCTTCGACATTCTGGCTTCCTCTCCTGTTCCTCAGCTCACCTGTGGCACAAAAATTTCCAACTTTTTTTTCACTATACAAAGTGGCTTTGTGCAGTTAACCAGATTAAATTTGGAGAGAGAATGAACCATCAACTGGAGGTGCCTGATGTCAGAGTAGGAAATTTGGGGATAAGCATCTAAGAGCACTCTGTGCAGCACTATCTCATGTGTAGTTCATATGGCTTCCACAGGGTCTAAGCCTCACAGAAGGATGGAAATGAAAGCCAGTGATCAATAGTAAAGAGATTTGAGAGAGGGTGCAGCTTTGAAAACAGCTCAGAAGCAGAAACCAAGAAAGAAGAATAAATGGTCAGTTTTCAGGAGAACATGCTCACCAGCAAGATGCCATACAGTTGCATGGGGGGATATAGAGGGCTTCATAAATTCCTTAACAGTATAAGAAAAAACGCCCATAAACACATACACACATCCCTCCATATATGTATACTCATACAAATATGCATATTTGACTTAAGCTCAGAGAGAACTGTGGGAATCTTCAAAGACATTCAAGAAGGGTGAGGGACAATAAAGTCTGAAGAAAGTAATGCAGAGCAATGCACACATTGATGGGAAAAAAACCCCAAACTATTCCTACACATGCTACACTGTAAATCAGCCGTAGCTGCTCAGGAAAAGGCCTTCGTAGCAGTCAGCCAGGTGAAGAACTCTGCTCTGGCATCAAGAAAACAAAATAAACACTTGGACATGCAAACAGTAGACTGAATAAAATCGTATCAAACCAGCATGATGACATTCAGTAAATATGTAGTGAGAGTATATACATGTTTTCTATTATTTCACTACAGAAAGGGAGAATGTAAAGTAACAGGGGGACAACTAATAAAGAGGTGAAGAGACTTCCACAGTAAGCCAGGCTGCACACAGCAGATTTGTTTCACTTAAAGATAAAGCAATATATAAAAGGATTGCCTGACAGTTCTTATTTATTCTTCCTTGACACAAGAACAAGTGATCTCTTGGTGAAATTAAAAAGCAGTGGATTCAAAAGAAACAAAAGGATTTTTATATTCTCACATACAGCACAGCAAATTGTGACACTAACTGAAAAAGCATCTTTGAGGTCAGGAGATTTGTATGTTTAGAGACAGAATCAGATGTTTAGGGAGAAAATTAAGTTATTTTAAATGAAATTTTATAAAAAAGCATGCAAGTCCCTGTGTTTTTGTGAGGAGCTATCAAAAATATATGCTTTCCCATTCAGTCCAGGTTGAACAACTAGGAAAAACGAACGGGTCCAAAGATGTCGGAGGAAGGTTTGTAGGCCCAAAGCAGTGACTCTGGAAATGGTGCAGCTCTCCCATCACCATGTTGTGTGTCCTGAGTACATAGAAAGAGAATGCTGGTTTATGGCAGGGGGTCAAGGATATGACAGCCCAGCGGCAAAGAGACCATTACTGCAGTATCTTCCAACTCCCATGCCCACCTTTCAGTTTGGTTGTTGGAGGACCTGATAAATGTTGCAGACTGGTTGAGGTTTGGAAAGCTCATCTAGCAGAGTGGACCCAGAATAGAGAGGCAGCCTTCTGCTTATTTGCGAGAGACTGATCTAACCTGAATGGCCAATTCGTGCTAAGAGGAGCCTGTGGAATCCAGATGGTTTATTTAAAAGTGTAAATGCATGTAAATAAGTAATATGAACCAAAAAATTGCTATGTCTGCAGACAGAAAAAAGGGTTGAATTTACTGGATAAAGGGGAGTAATTTAATTCCCTTTTCTCTGGATGACATAAGACTCAATGCAACCCCCTGCAGAGGCTTTCCTCAGGCTCCCAGTGGACAGAATGACATCCATCAGCTGTTTTTATCCTACAGCAGCCTTATTTCCCCATCCTCCCTCCCTAGTCTGACTCCTCTCAACATTGTGCTTTATAGCTGCGCACTTTGGTCTGAAGAGATGGGTTTGGAAAGGAAATTACTGCAAGATGCAGAGGGCAAGCAGACAGCCCAGGGTGCACTTCCAGAGGTCGTGTCCTCCTGGCCTTTCCTATGGGAAAGTGCTCTCTAAATCTGCTCATAACCTTTTCCAACAGGTTCAGAGCCCGAAGCCAACCACTACCTAGTTACACACCTGTGATGCCTGCCCTTCTCCAAGGCAGGCATTCTGGAAGGATGCTGCAGGGAGCTTGCTGGGACCCTGTTGGTGGTGCTCAGAGTCAGAAAGCAGCAGCTCCTGGGGAAACACCAGCAAAGTGGCTGCTCCATGTCAGTGGTGGGGATACAGAAAGGGATGAAATCTCCCCATAGTGGGCTCAGCTTTACGGCGGGAACTCCAGTTCCTGGCTGCTGTGAGGCAGGATCCACAGACCAAGCCCAAGAAAACTATTTGCCATGGTGAGGGATGTTTGCAGAGTGAAACTGCTTCATTTCTTAGCTTTCTATGCCACTGGGTACATTGGTATTTTCCTTGTGTGCCACAGAAGCATTGACAGCCTTCATATAGAGTGGCTCTGGGACGACAGACAGGCAAAGGGCAGCACTACAGAAACAACTGCAAGATCATGTTGTAGCTCAGCCTCTGGGCTGGGCAAGGGACTGAGTTTGCTGGTGCTCAGTGTGATGTGTCCACCAGGCCCCCCTACCTCCTTAGTGCAAAGTCCCAGATGTGCTCTCCAGCAAGAACAACAGCGACTGCAGCTGGCTCAGGACTTCCCAGCCACAGAAATAAAATTGAGTTTTGCCTGGTACTGAACGTGTCCTGAACACAATTGGAGTGATAATATCTATGTAATTTTGAGCTGCTGCTTTGTTTTGGAAGGCAGCATGGTTCACCAGATGGAGGAGATCTGTAGTCGCTCTGGTTTTCTGTGACGTGGTTTATTTGTGGGAGATCCAGCACAGTCACATCATGTCCTTTGGGCCTGTAGCCCACGAAAGGTTATGGAACAAGCACGTGGTGCTTACCTGCATTGGTGCAGAGGGTACCACATGCCTGATATGTGAAGGACACTGCTCACCTTTACAAATAGCTTTGCTAACCATGTCTGAGCCTGAAAGCCCCAGTGCACGTTTCCTTCTGCTCATCCTTGCCATCCGCAGCTCCCATGAACAGGCACTGGGCAGCCAGAGAGGACAGTGTGCTGGCTGCACCTGACGGGCAGCTTGCTGCTGCTCATAGATGTTTACCCCAGCAAAGGGCTTCTCAACACTGAGAACAAAATTTATTCAACAAAATATTTATGCAAGTCAGAGCTGAAGGGAAAGGTAAGTGGACCCTGGTCCTACCAAAGCTGAGGCTTCCCAACACAGGTGAGCAACATCTGGAGGGAAGGGGGAACTTATACATCGTAGATTTCTTCCCCTTCCTTTTCATCCTGTTCATCATCAACAGGCCTAAACTGACTTTCAGACAGTTTAAGTTTGTTATTTTTTGCAAAGGTATCCCATGGAAAATGTTTAGATGTCTTCAGCCACAATGCAGTTGGCAAGCAGTACTACAGAGGGGGTGCAGGGTTTCCTTTCCTTTTCCCTCATCACAGCTGTTTCACCAAGGGGCAGCGGGAAAGCCTCTAGGCCCATTCACTCACCTTGCATTGCCTCTGTGAGACAAACAGCCTCTGTGGTATGGGAGCAGCTTCACCATTGGCCATGTGAGGGGAATCATGCCTGGCTGAGACCCGGTTCTACCACTGCAACGGAGCAGAGAGAATGGCTGCAACATGCCCTCATGTAAATCAGTGGGGCCTGGGGAGGTTTCTGGTCCCTGGAGGACCTGAGGTGAGACATTGGGCATGGTTAAATGTAAAGTGAAACTCAGAGCTGAGACACCACTAGGAAAGGCTCTGCATAGACAGAGAGGAGGCAAGCAGGACAGTAACCCATCTAAGAATGAACAGTTATCACTGCCATCAGTGACTACAGGGTCCTTCCCATCTCATAAAATCCTGTCAGAAAAGCAAGGAAAGGGCAAGCAGTAGCTGATAGGAGGAAGGTGCCAAGGCTTATCTAGGATGTACAAAAATGCAGCTGGCCCTATCTCTGCAATTATCCCAAAGCTAGGGATCAGACATATAAGGTATCTTGATCTTTATCAACCTCTAATCATACATTGGACTCTTTTGGGAAATAAAACTAACAACCACAAGTGTCTTCCCTTTGGAACAGCAGTTGTAGCTTTGCCTCCCTAAGTATGTCAACAAACATTTGACATGCTCTCCTACAACCCCAGCTACTATTTCTGCCCCTGGCTTTCTGCAGCTTCTTCCAGCTATGCCAGTGTGGCGTGCAATTAACTCACCAGTCACAGCTCCACGAACTTTGCTGGGTGCAAACACTCAACTACATAAATAATAAATAGGAAAATTAACATCTTGTCTCTGTTTCTCTGCTCTTTTTAATTGCAAAGGTATCTGGTGCAGGCACCTTGGTATATAGACATGCATGCACATACGCAAATGCACACAGATGGAGAAGCTAAGTGCCTGCACTCCAGTTTGATTAACTCTGCATTTGGTGATTAGTTCAGTTTGTGGCAAAGCTGTACACAAAACTAGAAAATAACACTGGCTTTAATAGACCTGTTTTTCATTAAACATTCTGCTTCTCTCTCTGCCTCACCAAAGACTGGAACTGAGGTTAATCAGAAAAAATGAGTCTCCTTTGCAGAGCTGGTGGGAGTTTGCAACAGGGCCGCCTGCATTGTTTTTTTTCCACAATCCCCTGAGGCCTATGTAGAAACAGACATTTAGTCCAAACTATATTACTTGGCTAACAAGATTTTCAAGCAGTTTGAGATAATGCAATCATTTCCAAAATGAAGGAAAGGCATGCTCTAAAAAGTAAAGCTGGGAGGAGGGAGATAAGGGCTCATTTTCTCAAAATTCATTATGCGCAGTCTAGCTTTTGTGAGTGTGTATGTTGCTTTCGGACTCTGAAGACTGACTTAAAGGCCATCTCTGTAGATTTTCTGCTAGCCTTTATCTACAGCAACATTTTTCATCTTCATCTGGATTTTTTCCAGATGCCTCTGCCTCCCATGAATCTTATACAAAAAAAACAACAAAATCTAATCAGGCTGTCCAACCTTGCCTCATCACTGCTCAGTGTTATTTGCTTGTCAGCAGACATGCAGGAGCAAAGTATGTATCAATACAAACAGGAATGCTTAGCTAATGCAATGACACTCACAGAGGCCTGCTTTGCAGTATGTCAGAAACCTAGAGACAGCACCTGCTCCTTACTCATCTGAAACTGTGGAGTAATGTGACCAGTGCTCCAAAATTATTGATGGTCAATGAATTACAGAAATCAGAGATGGAAAAACCAGCTGCATCATACTGCTGTCCACCACCTCACCTGTGCATACTCACATGCATGTACGCACAAGCTTTTTGCTGCCAATCCAGGATGTCTTCCCTAGGGTTGAGTATGACTGGGTTTTAAATTACTCTGGTGATGGGGTTTCCAGCATTTCCCTGGGAGTCTGTGAGCTAACAAGGCAGACATTACCCAGTGCAGTGACAGTCCTTCCTCCCCAAATGACTAATTTTCCCTTGCTCTGTCATCCTTGCTGTGAATCCTGCTGAGTCCCTTGCCAGAAAGCAATCTTCCCAGCTCCACCAAGCTCTGTACACTCAACATTTCTGCTGTTTCACTACAAGTGAAGCACTCAGGGTTTCTCTGTTTCCATGTCTATGGTCCTCCTGGGGCATGCACTGAGCTGTGTCTATGTAGACAGCTGAGGTTTCACTGCAGAGGGAGCAGGAGATGCAAGTGGTCGTGCTGAAGGTGCAGGACGGCCAAGGCATATGAACTCCAGGATGGATCGAGGACCATGCTCAGCACAGGAAAGGATGCTTTAAGGTGTTGCTGGGCAATCCTTGCTCCCTCCAAAAATGGAAGGCGGTACATAGCTTTAAAGACAAACTACTTTCATCCACTCCATTTGCCAGCTTTCACGTGTGCAACAAGGTAAGTGAACAGGCTGTTTAATATTAAATGTACTATTTATTATTTACACAGCAAAAAGTGCATGTTAGGGAGCTGTTCCAAGGCAGACATGCTGAGCCTGACTCAAAAAAACCCTCCTCTGCGCCTCCCAGCAAGGCCAAGAGGACTTTTTAAAAAGTCCACCAGCAGCCTCTTCTCCCAGCCCTTTGCCACAAACCAGGTCTGCTCACGGTGCAGTTTCCCTCCACATCTTCCTTCCTGAGCCACACTGTGGGGAAGCTGTCCTGTCCTTGGTAGTTTCTGATTTCTGACAAGACGAAGGCAGCAAGGGAAAAAATAGAACATTCTGAAACAGGACAATGCCGTGCATTGGCAAAGAAAAGAGAAGAGTGAGGCTAGACTGGGAGCTTGGCAATCCAGGATATGGGTGCAGGGGCAATTTCTCCTGGACTCTGGACATGAACATGAAGGGATTGGACTGCAAGGCTACAGGGAGGGATTCTTGCTGGAAATGTTGAGAAAAGCTCCAGATCTCTTAGGAAATCCCTCTCATTTCAAGTGGTTGCACAATAGTGCCAGGTTGCAAATTAAATACAAGAGCCATTAAAGTTAAAGGTACGAGCAAAAGCCTTGGATCAAACGCCTGGCAATGCTTCTTTGAAAGAAACAAGGCATATTTCACTTAACTGGTTAATAGTTCAGACTCTGGCTAAATTTGTAGCAGCCTACAGTAAATCCAGGGGTAAGCTAACATCATTGCCTGCTCGCTATCCTCATGTTGTTGCTAGGAGCACAGGATGGTCCCTTCCTCCAGAGGCAGTTTTCTCATATGGGGGTGTTGGTCGTGGCCCCAAACCCAGCCCTGTTGTGTCCAAAACCATGCTGCAGTTCAGGGCCAGGCAGGCAGCCTGCCCACCCATACCCTTTAAAGCCCCAAGTGCCTTATTTTGGAGATGTTCAACACCTTCTGAAGCAAAGGGTGAGATCCTGGATTATGCCACCAGCAAGGCTTGTCTCCCAGTGTGCCACTGCAACCGAGACAGCTGTGACATAAATGACACGATGGCTTTGAGGGAGTTTTGCATTGATGCATTTAGAGTAACTCACCACCTGTCTCCCAGATGCAGGAGCCATTTAGGAGGCATGACTTTTTAAAGAAAGCAGCTGAGCCGTTTCAGAGCAGTTTCTGGCAACTTCTAAAGAGAAAAAAACTAGCAGCAACAGCTAGCCCACAGTGTAAGACACATTCAGGTGATACCCTTATCTTCACCACACCGTGATGAGCTAAAGCTTGACACTCATATCAATACTTTTTCCCATGTAGCTTCCATCAGACTCTTCTCCAGCACTTCAGTGCTTTTCATTCCTGCTCAAACTTGCATTTGTTGATGAGAAAATAAAAATCACAGCTCCATAAAATTAAAGTTCCATTGCACCAAACACCTTGCAGACCAGACAGAGACCATGGTGGCACAAGAGCAAGCCATCCCCGCATGCAGTAAAACAAGTTGGCAGGGAAGAAAACCAGGATGGCTGAGTAGGGAGCTTCATAGCGATCTCAGGAAAAAGAACGTTTACGAGCTTTGGAAAAGGGGGCAGGCATCCCAGGAGGACTACAAGGGTGAAGTGAGATCGTTTAGGGAAGAAATCAGAAGGGCTAAAGCCCTGGTTGTTTAGTTTAGAGAAGAGGAGGCTGAGGGGAGATGTCATCACTGTTTACAAGTACCTGAAAGGAGGTTGCGACAGGGTGGGTGCTGCTCTCTTCTCGCAAATGATGAGCGACAGGATGAGAGGGAACGGCTGCAAGTTGCGCCAGAGCAAGTTTAGACTGGACATTAGGAAGAACTTCTTCACTGAGAGAGTGGTCAGGGATTGGAACAGGTTGCCCAGGGAGGTGGTGGAGTCTCCATCCTTTGAGGTGTTTAAAAGATGGGTAGATGAGTTTCTCAGGGATATGGTTTTAGTAGGTAGACACGCACGGTTGGACTCGATGATCTCAGAGGTCTCTTCCAACCTTATGATTCTATGATTCTATGATTCCACGTGACCAACACGAGTACTTAGCCCCAAAACACAGACAGATAGCTGGGAAAAATTCCTTGTCCAAACACCACCATGCTGAAAATTTCTACGTATATATGATGAAAGCCCACATCCTTTAGCTTCCAAATACTCAGTGGTTTGCACAATGCACCTCAAAACTGCTCACTGCTTGTCAGCAGGGCTGTGTTGCACTGGGACAGCAGAAGCTGTCTGATAAAAATAAAGCCGCTCAGAGTGCAAAGTGGCGGAAGAAGCAATAGGCAAAACATCGTAACTCATCAGATAATGTAAGAGATCATAAGTAATAAGCAGCAGCAGCAGTCTACAAAGTGGTTTATAAAGGGCTTGATGAGTAACTCAGCTGAGCCCCTGGATTACACTCAAGACGAATCATTTAATTTCTGTCCTTATGCAGCAGCCCATCTGCAGTGTGCAAGGAACCATCCTTGTCCTCACATCTCTGGAGCTTCAGATAAAAGGGTGAGAATAGCAGCTAAAACCAGGCAACATGAGGCAAATTTTTCACTTACTCCTGGAAGACAATACTGATTTTGCATGCCTGATCTCTATAATTGTGGACTATTTCATATGCACAGATTTGCAAAGCCCTAAATGGACACACAGCTGTGAAAAGTTCAAGAAGTGGGCTGTGCTGTCTCATAGCTGTTCCCAAATTCAAAACCAGATTTGGCCAGAGGCACTGACTTACACCTTATAAAACTGCACTGATTTCTGCCCTGTGTGGTACTGTTGAAATTTAGCTATTCAGAATACCTGCAAGGGGGACCCATGGCGAACCTGCCTACTGTCAGTTGCAGAATCTGCAAGTACCCACTTGTCTGACTTCATCCAGCCACCACCTCCAGCACATCAGTCCTCAACAGAGTCTCCCTGGCTGTCTGCTCAGTGGGTTCCAACCACTTCAGCTTACCTCTCTTCAGCTTCTACTCTCACAGGATTTTTCCCCAGGCTATCTCCATTCTGGCTTCTTATGAGGGGTCCCTGAGTAATCTAGTATCTACTTTGAATTGCATGAATCATGCAGAGACAGAGACAAGCCAACAAAGAACTTGACTTGTTCTCCTGAGGGATTTCACTGAACATCTTTGAAGAGTTTCCTCTACTTGCAACAAGAAAAACTTCTGCTGCACATGCAACATGTGTGTGCAGGACACATTATATCTCAGGCATGTGCTTCCTTGCAGATGAACCTGCAAATGCACATTAAAGGCTAATGTGGCCAAAAAGCACTTGGGTCCTCGTACAGCACTCACACAGTCAGACTGGTAGTAAGCCACGTTCATTCACATGGGACTCACAGGCCCTGGGACTTCAGTCTCTATAGCCCTGTTACTCTGCTCACACATTGCAAAGGTCCTATCTGGGGAAAACAAAAGCCCTGCAGTCTAAGCTAGTTCCTGGCCAAGAGACAACCAAGGAGGAAGATGAACCCCTACTGGAAACAGCATCTATGGCTTCAAAGTCACACACAGAGACCAAGTATCTAAAGTGTAACCACCCCTAAATGTTGCTCATTACAGCAACATTACTTAATTAATTGCATTTGCAGCAAATCACACAAGTGTGTTGATTTTGCCAGGGCATCTGGGGCATTCCTGGAGGGTGCTGAGTTTGGGACACATGTGCAGCTCACTCTCCAGTGAAGCCCAGGCTATGCTTTACAGGGGCCCATGGATGCCATTCCTTTCCCTCTTGCATGAGGGGTGGGTGAATGACTCCCATGCCTAGATGTGGGCTCTGCCAGTGAGCTGTGCTGCCGCGTGTAGGAATCTGGGCCTGGAAGAGCAGCTGACCACAAGCTGCCTCATCCCCACACTCCATGCAAGAGGAGTCCCGCTAGCTGTTTTCAAGCAACAATGTACTTCTGAGCTCTAGCCAGGCAAGATGGATTCTTGTCAAACAGAAAGATATCAGGAGATAATGTCTTCAAAATGCTTCGGATCACTGCCTTGCATATCAATCCACTGCACTAAGGGACAGTCGCCCCAGTTGCCCTCCGCTCTGCATCCTCTGGTACAGTGGCACCACACCATTGCAACTGCCCGAGAAAACCCACAGCTGGGCTTTGGCATATTTGGTATGCCTCAGGCACGGGAACGGCAGGTCCCAACTCACCCAAAGGAGAGCCATTCCCAAAAACCCATCCATCTCTGACATAGCACTCTGTTGCTTAATGTAGCATAGACAACACTCTTCAGCACTCATAGGCTCATTTGTCTCACGCTTCGCAGCAGCAGGCATGCTTTTGGCTGCAGATTTCACCAGCAGCCCCAAAGTGGAGCCCTCAATAACATTACACTTCAAAGCAATCCTGCCACTGCCATTTTGGTTGGCTGGCTGGCGGCAGGTAGGAGCCACTGCAACAGCTGGTGGTCCGGTCCTGCTGGAGTGTGGGGTGCAGTAGAGGACTCGGCAAAGCTTGTGCTACAGTAGACATTTCCAAGCACAGCTGTATCAGCAAGACTAGCTCAGTGCAAGACCAGAGTACACTGAGTCATACTTAAGGGAGCTGTCTGGCTTCCGGAAGAATAGCAAAATAAAAGCAGAGTCCAGTCTTCCCTCCAAACTTATGATCTTGAGATACTTGCACTTTGCTGCCTTCATTAATCTGCTTCAAAACAAAGACCCACATCTCCGATGGCAAAGAACAAGGCAAAAACGGTTGCCTTTCACCTGAGAATCCCAAAACTGTCCAGGGAAATGTGCAAATCCTGCTTTCTCCTGCTCTACAACTAGTTGCTCATCAGTAAGGTAAAGTGAATAAACACTTTCTGGCTGAAAGACGGCTTCCAAGAGGGCTGTGGGAAGGGAAAGTGTTTCTATTCTGAGCCACATCTCCGAAGGTCTCCAGCACTCGGCTGCTATCCCAGAACTTGCTTTGATTTCTCAGGAATGAAGACAGGGAGAAGGAGGCTGCAGAGACCCATTTTCAGGGGGGCTGCCTTTTGGCATTGCGACGGTGGGCTTTCAGCTTTGAGGTGATCACAGGGAGGCATGGGCACGCAAATATGCCAGAGTGCCATGGCTCTGCTGTTTGCCTAATGATACACCTAAATCCTGCATCATGACATATCAAAGATGTCAGGATATCAGATCTCTTTTTTCCTAATTTATTCTCTGGTTTGTTCCAGTGTAACACATGTCCAAGGTGTTTTTGGGGACTATTGCAGCTTCCACCAGCTAGGTAATAAACCAGGATAATAACATGTTGCAGCAGAGCAATTAGCAGGGGGAAAGGAAACCAGAGCAAGGGAACACGCATGAAAGTGAGCTGGTGTGAACCTCCATGCCTGCAATGATGTATTTTCAATTTCACTGATTAAAACTGCTCTGGGTAAAGATTGCCTTTTCCCACTTCATGCATGTGGTACTGCTCCACATGTCTTGAGACCGGGCAACATAGGCGTTTTGATAGATTAACTGGAAGCCTGGCTAATTTCTTTAGTACTTCCTCAGCAGTGTGATGAAAACACCACGGCAGCCACTGTGTGAAGCTCTTCTTTTCCCAAGACAGATCTGTGTTGCAAAGACCTTAAGCACAACCTTGTCACAACCATTGTGGCGATCTCCATTTGCACCGGCATGCACAGGCCAAGAAAACAGCAGGTAAACATATTTCTTTTCTCTCCAGATGTCCTGCCATCACGACCAGGGGACAAGAGGATACACATGGGCCCCTCTGACTTACTGCTTCAGGTATGGCACAGGGGGCTGCCAGGGCCATGGAGATATCAGGCCCCAAGAGAGACCTCTGCCCAACACAGAAACTACGCAACCAGGAACAAACCTGCACCATCCTCTTGTAAGGCTTTGTCTTGCTTGAAAGGCTGGTGCTGGAGTGGACCTGGGGTCAGCAGGACTGCCTGCTCTCATGGATGCAAACAACTTCCAGGATGGTTACTCCAGACTTGAGACACTACAGCCCTCATGTGAACTGAGGGTTGATGCAGCTCCACTTAAGACCCCAAATTCTGTACTGCAGAAGAAACAAGCTTTTACTACAGTCCATAGCCAGCACTCCTTCCAGATGGTGGGACCTCTTCAGAATAGGATATGGGATGCCCAGTACAACATCTGCTACCAATCACAACCCTGGTCTTCAGCATTTCCTTGAGTCATACTCGGTAGTGGCTTGCTCTGTGTTGGAGGAAATTCAAGGCAAGGACACCCTGCTGCATCAGAAGTTATCTTTCCCATAGAAAATCAAGTTGTTTCAGAGTGCATCTCAATCACTCACCAGTGGAGAGTCTACACACCAGCCAGCATAGGATCTGTTTCTGTGGGAAGCAAAAAGCAAATAGGGAGCCTCTCTCTTTCTTACTGATGGAGACCACGAATATCTCCTTTGCAGGTGGCAAGCTGTCAATGACTCCAAAACATGCTGTGGTCTGGACCATGGTCAAGAAACCATCATATCACATTAACAGCTTCACCACTTATCAATCAGCTTTTTTTCCTCTCCCACCCTTATGCCACCAAAGTGTTAAGGGCTGATGCTGCTCTAAAGGGATTGATTTCATTCCACAACAGTTTTGCATCCATCTCTTCTCCCTAACTTTCTCAAGCATTCCACATCCCCAAGAGTTTATGAGACTTAATCAGCCAATTTAAAGGTGTTTACGGATAGATCCAGCAGCATCTGCTATCCTGCATTTTGGATCCTGAACAGGACATGCTGCAGCAAAATCAAATAAAGGCTTCTTTGGAGCAGTGGAAAAATACCTACTTCCCATGCTAAACCAGGATTTACACATCTGTCATAAGTGCCTCGCACAAGGAATTATGGCTGCCTCACCTGGCAGGATTTAGAGCTGCAGTCAGCTCAGAAAGATCACAGGGCTGTATTTACTTTCTGACAGATATACAAGTTTATCACATCGTCTCCCTTGGATATATATGCCCTTGAGTATATATATACGAGGTACAACACAAAACCCCCTGGACTGTGCCTGTAACTCATTTTATTTAACAAATTAAAATTAACTATGATCACCTTCAAAACATTTCCCTTCTGAGTTGCTGAAGGTGACACACAGCTATATACGATGGTGCCAATGTTTAAAGTAATTCTACAGATCAATTTTCTGAAAGGTTGTTGAGGATCTCCATGTTTTTACTTTCATATCTTCCACCGACAAAACATTGGTACCTTTGAACACTGACAATCTTTGGGAAGTGGGAGCCAGGTCTGGTGAACAGGGAGGTGCTCAAGCACAGTGACGTTGTTATTAGCGAAAAACTGCTTCACATGCAAAGCATTGTGAGCTGCTGCACATTAGCATTTTCTGACTCAGGTAAGAAAACATTCGTATTTGAGCACGTGTTCAGTCATACTGAGTGAAGCAATCGAGTTGAATCTTGTCTCACTATGACAGGTTAGAACATGTTCTATGACCTTGTTATAGAACATGTTCTCATTGTCTCTTCCTTCCCATTCTTGGTTCCCAAGCTATAGCATTTGTGTCAGGCCTTGTGTACCTGAAGTGTCTTTGGGCAGAACTCTGAAAATATGACTGAGAGAATATCCTAGCCTTTTTCTGGGCAGTTAAGCTTCCTGTCCAAACACATAAGGATTGATAGCACAAGACATGTTGGAGAATGGGTTTCCTTACTTGTGCAATGTACCAATTTGAGTTTAAGTTGCCCTTGTTACCAGCTAGTAATATGAGAAGTACTTTACCCAGGCATGTTCTTAAAGAGCTCTCCTTGCTCACACGCACTGGGCTATGTGGTTGCACACTGTAATTGTACATCTAAAATTATCGCAGGTGATAAACTGAAGGCAGAAAAGGAAGTTAGAGCTCAAGCAGAAGTCTGCCAAGTTTCTAATGAAATTTAAAACACAGCAATATTTAAGAGCAGACATGAAGCCAGCATTTGTCTGTGTTTCAGTCTGCCTTGAAATCCCCTGAGCAACCAACTCACGTGGAGGCAGCTTAAGGAATGGAAAAATCAGTCACTTCTATTTCTCGTATCTCTTTTAGTCTGCAAGTACAACACGCAGTAGGAAAATGATATCCTAACCACTTACTCAGCAACAAAAGCAATTTCAACTTCAGAAAACCAAAGATATCTCTTTCTAAGGCCTTTCATGACAGATGTTCATGGATACTTGACCAACCACATATCCTTAAATGTGAGTTTCTAAAAAGAGTGCACTTGTTCACTAGCTCCCCAAATGATACTTTACTTCCACTGTGCATACACACAGGTGGTGTGATCCAAGAGGCTTGTTCACGAGTTTAAGTAACGAAAAAATCATTTCCTTCCACGATTACAACTGCAGTTTTAGCTATTTAGTGTGGCACTCCCAAGCACAGGTTTTCAGTCAGTTCTTGTTAAATATCCAAAAGCGAAGAGTTCCCTGGGCATTTGTGCTGGGTCTGCAGTTGTGTCCTCCACCTCATACAGCCAAGGCTTGGCAGAACCAGCTGGCCATGTTTTGCAAAGAAAAAAATTTCCTGTCATGGTGAGAGACACACACAGATTCTGGAAAGAGTCAGTAGGAAGGCGAGGATCACATTTATTGCTTGCACACTCTGTGTCAGCACATTCACGTGCTCTGAGCTCTGAAAGGAGAATGTAAATGCGATTCCCTGATGGTTTCCCATCCTGGAAACACCTCAGCAAGGACATTTATCTCAAGTCCAAGTGAGGAAGAAAACGCTCCTCTCTCCAGCGTAACCAGTGTCTCTCCAGGCATTGTTGTGTCCTGGAGCTGGGCCAGCATGAGCCACAGGGCCACCTACATGACTTGTTTCCATGCCATGGACACCATAGGTACAGCTGAGTAAGTCAGGATGGAGAGACCCGTCTGGCCCGGGGCGTCTATAGCAGTAACCTAAGCTGTTCTTCTCAGGGTTAAAGGAGCGGACAAGGTGTTTGGATCACTCCCTACCACAGCAACATGCAGAGTAGAGTACAAGAACTATGCAATATCTAGCTTCCCCTAGGTGAAAGGCAAAGCTTCTTGTAAACTCTTCATCTCAACCTTAACCATGGTATGGCTATGAGGAAGTTCACCCTACAATAAGGGGAACAAGCTCCAATCCGAGGACAGGGTGGGACAAGGCAGTTGGTAACAGCCTAATATGGAGGTCAAAGGTGATCCAACACTCCTAAGCAAATCTAACTTGGATCAAGGTAAATATTTGGTGGCTGGAGAGGGACAACTGTACGGCTGCAGAGAACCAAGAACCTGGAAAGAGGCAAGCGGGACTGGAATCACCCATGGCTGTGTAGAGACCCCCTGTTTCCCTTTCCACCTCGGGCAAGCTCTTCACTGACATTTTGACTCATATCAACATGTTCACAGCTTTCCCCACTCTTGGAGAAGAGGGGAAAGCTCATGAGAAACAGTTTTCATCTGCAGAAAAAATATGCCTGTCAGAGGCCTTAGTGAGGCCAAGGTGGATTGCTACAGAAAACAAGATGCCAATGGTCCAGCTGACGTTTCCTGAACTCTGATGATATTAAGTTGGATCTTGGTGTTCAGCACAACTGTTTAGAATCACCACTTCATGCAATAAGATCAGTTTTCTAAACATCATAGCTCACATTTTAGCTGCTTGTTTTATCAACTGTAATATTAGCTCACATGCTGTGAGAAGTAGTGTCCTACAACAGAAATACCTTTGTTCATGACAGTTTCGGCACTAAATTTTGTCTCTGAAGTACTTTTGATTATAAGGAAATCTCAGATCCTCAAATAAAGCAGTGTAAATCACTGCATTTGAGCAGAGACCGCTTTTTGCTCTGGCTTAAGGAAACTTCCTTTATTTCCTGTAAACGTTCACTGTTCTTTTCAGAGGAGTAATATTTACTATCAGAGTTGTAGAAAAATGTCTCATGAAAAGATTCTTCCTCCCCCCTCCAACCTGTTTTGCAATTCTTCAAGCCTCCTCTACCCTCCAAACTAAATGTTTGTATACCACATTTTTCTCGTCCATTTTTTAAATATTATTTTTAATATTATATTTATTTTATTACTAATTTTATTATTATTTTAGAATAGGAAATACCTATTTCCCTGTCACTTCTTTAAGTCCTTACTACTGTTGTTTCCCACTCATTTCTTTGGCTTTTCCTTCCAGCTTTTAATTCATTTTTCAAAACTGTGAAAAAATGGAGGGGAAAAAAGGGTAAACTGCAATCTCACTTCTTTTTGCTAAACATATAAAGCTGATGAAATTCTGAAATGCTACAAAGTTACAACAGTCATGGTTTTACTTTTCATTCACCGTATCAGAGATTTCTCCCCACACATCCAAGTAATTCTCAAAAAGATGGAGAGTAGAAAAAGAGAAAAGTTTAAGAAAGAACGTAAGTGAAGAATTTCTTCCCCAACCCTCCCTGTGACTTGACAGTCACCTATAGTCCTGTTTGGAAAGATGGAATAAGAGCTAGAAAGCACCAAAGGTGAAAATTCTAGATTTGGGGTCAGTTTAGGGATCTTCCTGGATTAATCTAGCATTTTCTAATTTCAACACTGTGAAATTTTGTATTTTTTCAATTATTTTTTTCCCCTCTTCTACCAGCTCTACCCTTCAGATTATGTAATAATTTTTCCTACTTAGTATTTTTCTAGCTCATCTTGCATTTCGTTCCAAAAATAAGGCTCAACACTTATTTCTGGTTCTGGGAATAATTAACTCAGACCTCCTCAAATGCAACCTGCATCACTCCTGCCCACACAGTGCATTGTGTCTACGCTTATCACATCCAAATGCAGTTCCATAATTCTTTGTGTGAGTAAAATTGTACGGCATAAGGCACCATCCGCTGCCCTGTTATTATGATCTCTTTGTTCAAGATATACCCCAAAGCCTTCATCCCAGTGAAATGCTGTCTCCATGGACATGTTACCGCCAGGATGCCTAGGGGTGGACAGTTTCCTAGTTACAAGGTATTTGTCTTCTGCACCAAGTGTCCATTTGCCGCTGATAAGATATGGAGAATGAAACTCTGGGGCATTATCAGCCTAAGTCAACACATAGTATTAATAATCATTATTTCTGCAGTGCATATTGCTTTGGCACTCTCAGCTAGATTAGCTTTGCTTTTTGCATCACAGCTGTACACATGCTTATCACCACACAATTTAAAACCAATGCAATTATTTGGGTGATAACTAAAAGCTATAGATATGGTAGAAAGTTTTTTTTATCTCTTTAACCCCCAAAAAACCTCCAGGGCAGAGAAAAAAACCTAGAAAGTCATTGTCACTGAGGTTAAATGATTTTTCCTCCCCATACTTGCTTGAATGTTTGCTTTTTTTCTGGTTTACATGCAGAACTGCCCTAATCGTTCTACAGTAGTATTGCCAGGCCTCCTTTCCTATGCTGAGAAAAGAGCAGGTCAGAGTGGAAGCATGACCACCTGCCCTGGGGGAAGATCCTCCCTGCACGTGCAGCTGAGCGGATGGAAAGCAGCAGCTTGGGGCAGGATGGGTGAGAGGGCCAAAGTGAGGAGTTCAGACAGGGACAGAGGGAATCACTGCCCCATAACCGCAAATTTCCAGCTATTTTCAGAGCACAACCTAATAAGTTTGTCTACATTTAATTCTGAAGTATAACACTTACAGTCTTTTAAACTGTCCAAATTACGAGAAGGGGGAAAAAAAACGCAAACCCAGGAATAAGGACAGAGCAAACAGAAATAATGTCCACAGAAGCCTCCTGATACCTCTCAATGTCCCATGCTGGACAGAAACATAAATGCTCAAATCTTAAACTTTCCTGCTTCTGGTATGTGTCATAGAAAATTCCACCTTTGCGAGTGGACACCAGGGACACACTGTTTTGGTCAATTATACTGTGTGTTTCTGCTGTCCAGTATCCTGTCTGTCCTGCCTGATACAGATGTGCTCTTGTGTGGACCAGCAAATCAATGCTCAAAGGTTTTCAGAAAGCCCTGTGTTGCCCAGGTACATGGCTTAGGACCTCCAAGCCATGAGCAACTACCCTAATTTTGTCCTTATAATGCACATTAAGCGATATAGGCTGACTAGGACACAGGCGCTGAGCAAGATGAAACAACCTCGATTAATTATTTCAAAGAAATCATGACAAAAACCCATGAGTTTCTCCAGCCTTTCAGTCCAGCAATGTCTGACATATATTAGAAAATCGTGAAGGTCCGTTGATTCCCCTCAAGAGATGCTTGGTGACTGAAGTCAGCAGGAGGAGGCTGTGGGCAGGACATGGTTACTGTTTTTCTCCTCCCAGCAGACTCAGTCTGAATTGCAGAAAGCTCACGCTAAAGCCCACTGGCTGGTGATGGGAGCTGGAGTAATGATGCATGCCAGGAAGTTCTCATGGGCGAGTCCCAAACCCCTGTGCCTCCATTTCCCATCTGCAAGGGCAAGAACTTTGGGTTTTTTTTTTTAAAAAAAGAGTGTCTGGCAGTGAGTGGTCTGGCTGCTGCTGCTGCTCCTTCCCACCTTGTGCACGTTGAGCGAAGAGGTGGTGCACAGAAGCGAGAATGCCTGGATAAATCCCAAAGGGCCACTGCTGGGATTATCAGAGGAACACAAGCAGGAGAAGGTGGGTTTTCCCTGCACCATGCCTGTGCTGGAAGCTGATATGGGAGATGCTGGATGCCAGCTCCAGGAACACACAGTAGGGCAAAGTTTTTCCACACTGCCCTGAGATTCTATTCTTAAAATATTGCATATATAGGGAGATACTTAAGGAAATCAGAGATAAAAAGAGAGCCTACGAGCCTACTGACTGTGGAAGGCAGGGCTGGCCACTCAGGAAGAGTATAAGGATATAGTTAGAAAATGCAGAAGGAAAATTAGAGAAACAAAAGTGCAATTTGAAGTTAATTTGGCTACTTCTGTTAAGGATAACAAAAAGCGCTTCTATAAATGCATTAATAACAAAAGGAGGGGCAAGGAAAACCTCCATTCCTTGTTGGACCTGGGGGGGAACATAGTTACTAGGGATGAAGAGAAGGCTGAGGTACTCAACACCTACTTTGCCTCAGTCTTCACCAGTGGGAGAAGTAGCCCTCATGATAACTGGCCTCCGGACCTCACAGACAGGGACAGGAAACCAAACGGCTCCCCTGTGTTCCAGGAGGAAATAGTCTATGAGTTACTGAGCCACCTGGATTCACACAAATCAATGGGACCTGATGAATTCCATCCTAGGGTGATGAGGGAGCTGGCAGAAGAGCTTGCCGAGCCACTCTCCATCATCTACCAATAGTCCTGGCTCTCTGGGGAGGTCCCAGATGATTGGAAGTTGGCAAATGTCACGCCAATCCACAAAAAGGGCTGCAAGGAGGACCCGGGCAACTATAGGCCTGTCAGCCTGACCTCAGTGCCTGGCAAGGTTATGGAACAGATTATCCTGAGTGCAATCACACAGCACCTTCAGGATGGACATGGGATCCGACCCAGCCAGCACAGCTTTATGAGGGGCAGGTCTTGTCTGACCAACCTGATCTCTTTTTATGATCAGGTACCCCACCTGGTGGATGAAGGGAAGCCTGTGGATGTAGTCTATCTGGACTTGAGCAAAGCCTTTGACACTGTCTCCCATGGCATACTCCTGGATAATCTGGTAGCCCGTGGCTTGGACAGGTGCACTCTCAGCTGGGTTAAGAATTGGCTGAATGGCTGGGCCCAGAGAGTGCTGGTGAACAGGGCTGCATATAGCTGGCAGCTGGTCACCAGTGGTGTCCCCCAGGGATCAGTGTTGGATCCAGTTCTGTTTAACATCTTCATTGATGATTTAGATGAGGGGATTGAGTCCATCATAAGTAAATTTGCGGATGACACCAAGTTGGGAGGAAGTGTCGACCTGCCGGAAGGCAGGAAGGCTCTGCAGAGGGACCTTGGTAGGCTGGAGAGATGGGATGAGTCCAACAGGATCAAGTTCAACAAGGCCAAGTGCCGGGTCCTGCTCTTTGGCCACAACAACCCCAGGCAGAGCTACAGGCTGGGGACAGAGTGGCTGGAGAGCAGTCAGGTGGAAAGAGACCTGGGGGTACTGATTGACAGGAGGCTAAACATGAGTCAGCAGTGTGTCCAGGTGGCCAAGAAGGCCAATGGCATCCTGGCCTGTATCAAGAATAGTGTGGCCAGCAGGACGAAGGAAGTGATCCTTCCCCTGTACTCAGCGTTGGTGAGGCCACACCTTGAGTATTGTGTTCAGTTCTGGGCCCCTCAGTTTAAGAAAGATATTGAGGTGCTGGAGCGGGTCCAGAGAAGAGCAACAAAACTGGTGAAGGGACTTGAGCACAAGTCCTATGAAGAGAGGCTGAGGGAGCTGGGGTTGTTTAGCCTGGAGAAGAGGAGGCTCAGGGGTGACCTCATTGCTCTCTACAACTATCTGAAAAGAGGTTGTAGACAGGTGGGGATCGGACACTTCTCCCAGGCAGCCAGCAACAGAAATAAGAGGGCACGAGCTTAGACTCTGCCAGGGAAGGTTTAGGCTGGATATCAGGAAAAAGTTCTTCACAGAACGAGTAATCAGGCATTGGAATGGCCTGCCCAGAGAGGTGGTGGATTCACCATCCCTGGAGGTTTTTAAAATAAGACTGGATGTGGCACTTAGTGCCATGATCTAGTAATCATGAGGACGTTGGACAAAGGGTTGGACTTGATGATCTTGGAGGTCTCTTCCAACTCAGATGATTCTATGATTCTATGATTATATATGTTTCCTTTCACTACCAGTCATATTAATTTCCTGTGAGAGGAAGTTACAAATAAGGAGAAAACACATTAATTAAGTGACTGGATGGGCCACTATCTTTAGCCCATTTAGTGATTTATTGCCTCCTCCTCTCCTAGTAGCTACACAGGCTTAAAGGCTGCACGAAGAAAAGCTGTTGAGACCTTTCTCGAAAATGACCTGGGTGAAGACCAACATGGAGTAGATAGGACTGAGTCTAGTCATTGGTCATTGGCCACCTGTCTTTTAACCTCTAGACAGCTCTTTGGAAAACAGGTCTCCAAAAAAGGGACCAATCACATGTCAAAAACTGTCCCAGCTCTGCTGGCACTGTGTTTGCTGTTAATTACTCCTGCTTGGCTTTTATGAAAGGTTTAAATACAGACAGGACAAATTGACAGAGGTTTCCTAAAATCTCATCTACAGGCATTTTTCCATGCACAGAAATACCCCTACTCTCTGCTAATCCAGAGGGCAACTTGTGCCATCCTTAAAGTGAGTCTCAGCAAATGATTTATCAAACAGGTTTCTGGCTGCCTTCAGAGAAAAGGCCAGAAAATACCACTGGGAATTAGGCTTTCCAGCGTGATCAGAGCGGGAGGAAAAAGCTTAAAAACGCTCAAAGGAAAAGCAGTATAAAGAATAACATAATGGAAAGAGGGAAGGAAAAAAGAGGAGAAAGTGGAAACAAAGTTTAAAACAAGCTTCAACAGCCATTAGGGAAGCAAAAAATAAAATGAACTCCTGGCCTTCAACAAGGTGTTCAAATGCCTCCATTCTGGACACCAACAAAAGAAATCAGATGGGCAAACCAGAGGGATATTATTTGCAACAGCTTGCTGGCTTTCCCTAGAGTTTAATAATAGCAACTGTATTTATACAACTAAATGTTTTTGTTAAAAGGCTAAGTAATGGTATGTCACAAGAGTCACTTTTCTTTAAAATAAATTCTAAAAGTTCTCACTGAAAAGGTTTGCAGCTAACTATAAATACATGCAATATACAGATGGATTTTCTGAAAGCAGATTTATTCTTCTTCAGAGGAACTAAACAGTACATTTCTGTGCAGCATTTCCGTGGCACGAATTTCCAGAGGCCTTGGGAGTCAGGATTTCTAACTGATCTTAAATTTTTTTAGCCCTTCTGCATGGAGGGGCAGAACTGGCTTGTTTGATGTGGGTTTTTTGATACGTGAGCAGATTCTAAAAGACAGAAGACAGAAAGAATGAGGAAAATTAAAATGGCAGAGACCTGGGCAGGGTGGCAGCCCTCATACTCCCTGTTACTCTGAGCATTTAAAGAAAAAAAACTCACTGAAAGCAGCAACCTGAACTCCAGTCCTGGGCCTTCTCTCATGAATGGTAATGACCTCGATTGCCTACTGCATTCATTATTTTTCCCTAAAAATGGAAACCACAGAAAGTTTCCACGAGGAATGTCCAGACCATGCCCTCCACTGGGTGCACTCAAAGGGAAACATTGCCCGGTGTAGTAGAGACTGCCAGGCTGTGTGCTGGATGGCCCTGACTTCCTTTCCTTCCCAAACACATGGAGTTCTTTGCTGGTGACCAGCAGAGAGTAGAGCCCAGGTGCATCACTTGATTCCCACAATGTAGAGGGTGCCCAACCCAACCTCCCATCTCCTGTGTGACTGTACCATAAGAAATTGCAGGAGGATGCAGGTATCCCTTTTTACTGATTTTTTTTTGTGCTTGCAGAGTTTAAAATCATCGCTGATGGTCTTTGCACATTCTCTCTTTGACTTGTGAGTGTTGCCAGAGCGTGTGACATCTTACATTTGCATTGCCCTAGCATCAGTCCCACAGCAAAGCAGCAGAGAAGCAGCAGTGGGTGCAGAGGCCAGCAGCACTTCAGCAAGCTTTGCAGCAGAGTGTGGCCCTCATCTGAGGCTTTGACCCTGAGTAAGTCCTCCAATAAATGGTGCAATCTCATCCCAGCAGGCAGCCAGAGGGTATGCTCCATTAACAGGCCTTTGACAGGAGCAGAGTTTTCATTGCAGCTGTAATAAAGGATAATTATGGTGAATTCCTTAGAAGGGACTGAAGTCAGCCTGCTACCAGATAGCAGGAAATATTTATAACAATCATGTCCAAATGCAGCCTTTCATCTAAAATCTAAACAGAAAGCTGAAATCCCCAGGCCTGTAAACTGATACCTTGGCTATATATGGTCAAAGAATTACACCAGGGAGAAAAAAATACTGAGGCCCTAGCAATCCTCAGGCATGAGGTACCAACAAGATCCTCTAACCTCTGTAAAACTAACAAGCCCGTATCATCAATCAGCTTTGAATTACAACTGTCATGGTGTTGTATTAAGAGCTCTGCTCTCCCAAGGATGCCTCAACATGCTATAGTCACAGCCACGTGTAAGACCGGGCACACCGTGCTAGAAATGCACAAGAGATGTCCCCTGGCCTTGTGTGCCTGCAGCTGGCACTTCTGAATTAAGAAGCACTATTGCAAAGTCATCAGGTGATCCACACACTCTTAAAGTAAAGCACTGCTGAGCAGAGGCAGGGCTTTTCACAAGATGTGCACTGGCGAACAGGGGACTGGTGTTTTCTGGTATCCAGGCTTGCAGAAATAACAGCAAAAGTAATTCCTGCATGAAAAAGGATGTAGAAAATCTCAAGGCATTGAAATGCTTCACTTCAGACATTAGTAGTGAATACTACAAAGTTCTATTGACAGCAGAAGTCCACATTTTCTACAGAAATGTCATAATTTTTAATGAACCCTCAACATGTCCTTCCACAGCAGAAATGAGCTGCAGACCTTTACTCAGAGAGATGCTTCCTGTGTCACACGCGTCCCCTCAGCCACCTGGCCCCCCTGGCCATAAGCGACAGTAGAGGGATGCCTGTGCCCCTACTGCAGGGCACAGGGCCTGGCACAAGGTACTTCTTCACTACCTGAGGACTGACAAGCTGGAGCCTCGCTGGGACAGCAATGTTTTCTTGTTGCCCTCCCTTGCTTTTAGTTAACCTGACAGCACATATGTCAGCTCTGTCCTGCCTTCCCCTTTGGCAAGCCAACTGTTTCCTACTTCCCAGCTTTCAGGTTTACTGTAATCCTGGATGGATCACTATTTCTGGCTTTTCTGCATAGTTGGGAGGGCCGGGATGCTGTATCTTAGCTAAGACACAGAATAGGTATGTATGCTCATAGACTCAAGGGCTTAAAGACCAGCATGGCAGTTTTTCCTTCCAAGAGGGAAGAACAGGTTCATAATCCCTGAAGAATCAACAGCTTTGGCCCTGTGATATTAAGTGTTTTCTTTCTCCAAGACACTGCTATGCACATGCACTTCACCACGGAGATGGTCTCGTGCTCAAAAGCAAAGAGCTGGCATTCCTGCTCTCAGTCTGCTGCATGTAAGCTTTTAACAGTCTGCCTGTAACAGTAACCACAAAGCAGTCAAGTGAGCTCACTAAAATGAGCCTTGAGCTGAAGCCCACAATGCTTGGTCCTCATCCAGACATCATCCTCTGCATAGGATAATCCAAGCAGTCTGACATGCAGGTGAACCCATGTGTCTCTGGGATAGCCTGTTTCTGTTTCATTGCAGTTGAATGCTTTTCTGCCCACCCCCAATTCACCACTTGCAACTCAGTTTCAAGAAAACAGCAGTGAACATCCGATTAAAACCCCCAGATATTATAAAAGTCCTGTTTCCTTTTGTGAGATCTAACATACTGTCTCAATCCACTCATTGTTACTAGGCAAAGAGAAGCAAATTAATTTCTGCATATGTCCCTGCCATATGTGGTGACAAAAATCATGAGAATAATTTCTATCTAAAGACAAATCCTCTTTTGTTTCTCTTTCTGTAACTCATGCAGGGTATGGTCATAAAACCACCAACCAACACAATTTTGGCCTCAGTCAGTGCCAAAGCAGCAATAATACCTAGCTATGTCATAGCAAATGGCGAGTTCGCAGGGTGGAAACAACTGCCAGACAAAACAAGCCTCTTTACAGTGGTGCCAAAGGAGAAGATCTAGGCTTCAGACCTGCAGTTTGAAATACAAACCCTGATAACTTTTGCTGGTAGTCATTACGGGCTGTATCACAGTCCAGTATGTGCTGTATATGATCAGTTCCACAGAGACTTTGATGCCTGCTGGCCCTTCAACTTTCTCATGTGCTCCAGAGCCACTTTACTGTCAATCTTTTCCTCATGCCTCAGAAGCCTGGCTACCTCTGACCACTTGTTGGCACTACTCCCTGCCAGTGTGCCACAACCAAATATGTCGTGCTTGCAAATCTCAGGAAAGGACAGAATGTATTCAGGAAGGTTCCCAAGCCACAAGCTTGAAAAGGAAAAGGGCCAAACAGCAAAACTGAGCAGTGGCATTTGCATGCAAACTCATGCAGTTGCAACCCAGCTAGTTACACACCCTAGCTGACTAGGGAGAGCCACATGCACTCTTTCAGGTGAGTATGCAGCATCCTCAGTAAAGATCTGAGTGTTACAAATACTTATTGGATCTTCTCTCAGCAATTTCAATGTATATAACTCGGGTCTAGCTACTGGGGAAAACTCTTCAGGTTTATCTTCAGTCTTTTATACTCCTCTAGAACTTAAAAAAGTGCTGCCTTTTGTCTGCAGTTGATAGCTTTGAGATTTGAAAAGAGCTCCTTTGCAGAAGGAGCAGCTGTGGAGCCTACAAACAGCAGCAGCGACCAGATGATTAACCTTACTCCTTCAAGACATTTTCAGCCACAGCTGTGGCTGAGCTGGCTTCCTTCTTCCAGGCTGCAACTATCCTCACAACACTTCTCACAGAAAGGAGAATAATTTTCCCTTCAGCCAGCAGGATTTGCTCCTGAGGCATCAGTGTCAACATCCACAGTGCTAAGACAAAATGGCCTTAGGTTCCCTGCCATTCTCCTTCTTCCACTCTGCCAATCAGTGCAAAGAAAGCTTCCATTGACAAGATAACAAGAAGGAAGAGGTGTAAGCTTGAAAAACACGTCTGATGGGAGCATATCAAAAGGCTTCTAGAAGGCAAGAACCATTCTCCACCACATCAGTTATCTACTGACATACAAGAAACAGGCTGACAATGAAAAATTAGATAATAAAAGCTCTGGTTTAACTCATTAGGGTTTCCATTATGGCTCCAGGTATGTGTAGTACCAGCGTGTGCTGAATTTTATTTACATCTGCATTGCAACCACCTTTGGAGAGCACTGCTACAGGGCACAGAGAGGCAGAAGAAATCGGAGATGATTTTGTTCTGTAGCTCAAGAGAGGCAAGCCATTTCCACTGTCACAGTAGACAAACAAACCTCAGCCTCCCTCATAATTAAACCCCAACCAATGTGACTCCACCCCTATAGCAGGATCACTGCCCAGAGCCTTTCCAGGACAGGGAACCTCTGCAGTGTTAGTGTAGCAATGTAGATTTCTGTCACTGAGAACAGAAGTAAGCAAGGGTGATGCTTTATTTAGTCCCAGGTGTCTTCTCCAAATATCAAGCTAACCCCTCTTCTAAATCTATATAGTTCCTCCTGCTTCAGCTCTTAAAACTAAAACCAGGTACACTTCAGTGGAGTGTCCAAATTTCCTAATTTTCACTGAGAGGAGAAAATGCAGTATGTACTTCTGGGGAAAAAACCTCAATCAAACACTTCCCCAGTTCCACCTGTTGTAAGAATGACAATCAACAAGCCTGTACAACCTCTGTCACACAGGCAGGTAAGCCAAATGACCTTTACAAACCATATCTAGCATCTTTGAAATACACAACTATATTGTATTTGTAGTTTAGATCAGCTATGAGATTAAGCCTTTCTTTACAGCCTATCATTTATGTTTAAAAATTGATGGCCTCCATCTCAACCAAAATCTGTACACCAGAGGCAGAGAAAGGCAGAGAAAATCCTCAGGAGATATGAGCTGGGTTCTTCTGGAGGGTTTTGCCAGGGCTATGTGACCTGTTCTGTAATAGGACTGACGGAGGAACTAAGGGAGGAACAGGAGAGAACACTGTTGTGCTGGCCTGTCTTCAGATCCACTTTGCTAAAACTACAGCATTCTCAGGAGGATGTCAATGTAGGAAGGGCCTACTCTCACGGGTCAGTAAATATTCTGGCTTCCAGCCTCCCAAGGGTTCAAACTGAGCCAGTCATCCCAGGTTTATTACAAGCTCATTGGAAAGGTCATAAACTACTCTGTCTCATCCTCTCCTTCTCATACAGTAGCACCACACCACCCTACTGTGTTAATGACCCACTGTTCTTTCTGCATTAGAAGTCACTAGTGCAGTGGCGTTGGGGACATAACTGCTGCCAAATCAAGGACCCCGCTCATAATAACTGGTGCAAAGAGAGCATCATTTTACTTAATTTTTAATGACCCAAATGCAAGCCTAAAGCTACCCTTGTTCAAATGTGTTAGCAGTTCTCTTCTAACTAGTAGATGTGTTTAAGTACCAAAAGAAATAAATGAATAAAACTCATGCCACAAATCAAAGGCTTCAGCAAGGACTGAGGGCAGGCACTATGCTCCACTCCTCTTCACGCAGAGCTCTGGGTCCAAAGCTATCTTGTGGTCTTGTGACTCCCACCTGCTTCTTTGTAGCATTTTCCATCACATAACCAGGGTGCTAGAAGCTAACCCCACTTGCAAAGAGCTGTTGCACAAGTTGTCTGACTTTATATATAACTTTTCAATGCACTGGCTTTCACAGAGAAATTGCGATGCTAAAGTCTTGTTGTTTTATCTCCTGCCACAGTTGCTGTTAGCAGGGGTTTTCAAAACACTTGGCCTAAAAGCATCCTCTATTTAAAGTGTCCAGAGATAATGCAGGAAAGTCTGCTTTAAAATGAAACTTGAATTTTCTGTGAAGCATTAAATAATTAATACCCCCAACCCAAAACTTCAACTGAAGTTAAACCTTCTTCACTAATTAAATAATGTTCACACAGATCAGTACATTTCCCCTCATATTTAGCAAAATAACTTTAAACCTCTGCTCTAGCTGTGAGGGAAGGAATTAACACAATATTAAATACGGAGCTCTTCATGTTACCTTTTTTCTTTCCCTCTCTCACATGCATGTACCGAGCCACACAGAGTGTGACTACCTTGGCACCAAAATGCTGACCAACAGCAGGAAAATTCAGATCAATTTAGCTCTCCATTTCCCACACACAGTGATTTATTTGGCAAGGTCAGAAGAATTCTCTTTTCCTAGTGCCAACTCAGGGCTCTCCCTGTAAGCATACCGAAGCTGAAACTTGTGTAATATCAGCTCAATGCATTTAAGACATAGATGTCAAACTCATTCTGCAGCAAGAGCCAAACAGCCTTTTTCAAGTAGCTACTGAAAACCTGAACAGTCCAACGTTGCTCTAAGCTTTTATGGGACTAGGGGTCTCTGAACATGACCCTGAGAATGTTGCAGCTCTGCAAGTACTCACCAGCAGCTCAGAGGAAGCACTTATATGAACCATTGTGATTTTGGCTGCTTTCATTTTTCCTTCCACCTTTCCTTTTCAAATATATGTTATGCATTCTCTTTTCCCTTATTTTGCCTCACCACTGTACATGTGTGTCCCTAGTGAATCTTTCACCTACTCTGATTGCTGAGGCATAGGTGTATGCATCCCTTAGGTATATGGGCACTTTGAAGTATATGGACCCCTTTTGGAGATGGGTACAGCTGCTGCCTGAGTAAGTCCACCAACTCACACCAAGACAAAAGGGCAGTGGTGTGAATTGGCTTTGTAGCTGAGCTGTGCAATAGCTGAAGATGACAAACATTCTGTGCCCATGAAGCAGAGCAGTGGCTGAGCAGTGCCACAACCCCCTGATGTATAAAATTCAGTGCCTGGTTTATAAGCCCTGAGTGTCTGACTGTATTAAACCATGCACATGACCAAGCATCCAAGCAGGCTGCTTTGGCTTTCCCTTCTCACTGGTGCTGTACTCAGCTCTCCCTTCCTCTACTTTGCACCTGAGACCCCAGCACCGTATCAGCGTGCCTATAGCTGGGCCATGAGCTTACTATGGGCTGAAATAGCACCCCTTGCCTGGCATGGCCTGGCTGCCTTGCCCTCATTGCAAGCCAACCCTCTGCTCATCACACCCCTGGAGGTCTCCTCTGACAGGTTTCCTCCCAGTGTTGCCAAGCCTCTTCCATCACAGCCAGTACCAATGCTCTCTTCCCCTCTCGTTAGCTCCCTTAATCTGTGCAGCCTTGCTTCCCTTCCCCTGGGGGCAGCGCTGTCATGCAAAGAAGCTGGAGTTGCATTTAATTATTAGCAAAGGAGACAGTCAGCAGGTGAGCACTGGCCCTGTCCCAGATATCTGTTGTGATCAAAGAGCCCAGATTCGGCGGCCACAGGGAAGCTCTGAAGGTTGCATGTGTATGCATGCATTTGGTCTTTCTTCTTCATATGTAGGTTGCATTGCATATTACCCCATCACACACTTGCGACAGAAGACCATGCAGAACAGAGACCACCTGACTGGAGTGTAACTCACAGGATTAATCCTTTTGCCTGGCTAGCACATAACAACAGGAAATAAAGAGTTCCCAAGATCTCACCTGACCCAATCCTATCCTGAAAGAGACATTACACCTGATAAATTTTTGAGTAGTGTCTCTGCTGTTGACTGAGGTCACCCACCCCAAAGCTAATCTGGAGTGGACCCGTCTGTACTAGGAGGAAATTTTCTCTCCTCTCTAATTAAACAGCCCCAGTTCTTGTGGTCTCTCATCTTGGGTCAAATTTCTCAGACCATCAGTCATTTTCTGTGCTTTCTGCTAGACTCTTCCCAACATCTTCTGGAGCTGTGGCACTCCTCAGGATGACCCTTGCCTCATCCACTGCAAGAGCATGGCATTGTGAGCCCAGACTTGGCTGTCAGGTCACAATGACACCCCCTGACTCAGTTGTTCACATCTCACTTGAATTTGTACTTACGGCTATTCTTGCACGAGCACTTTACAGTGTCCTGCTTTTGCTCAGGCTGTTTCCCAGCCCATCTCTGTAAATCGACATGCTTCCTTTGATAATGCTTCCAGCCTCTCCACTCTTTTTATCTGCAAGCTTCAACATCAAACTTGTCATTTCCACATCCATCAAGCTCCAGTTCAGGACAAGCATATTTCTCTTTCCGGACAGGTTTGATTCACCCCAGTGGCCCATTTAGCCAGTGCTTCCTTACGATAGTATTGAACAGAGCAACATTAAAAGTCTTTCTGAAGCTGACTGATACGACAACCACTGCTTCTCCCTTACCCAAAAGGCTGGCATAAAAAGTAATTAGGTTGGCTTGATAAGATTTGTTCTTGACAAATATATGCCAGATGTTATTCATCTCCTTGTTTTCTTTGAGGTACTTACAAATAATGTGTTGATTCATTCTAAGCTCTTTTAGATACAAAAGCAGACCTAATCTGGCTAAACTGCTTTCGAAGGCAGCTCTTGAACTTGCCTGCAGATCTCACCTCTACCCCAGGAAATCTTCCAGAGGGACTGGTAGTAGTTCTAAGAGCCCCTCAGGCATTCTCCTAAAAACACAAGGATAAATCTCAGGATAACCACTGCGTCTGAGGACAGGTAGATCACATAATCTCCAGGCCTCATGAACACAGACATCCACAGAGGAACTTTCTTTGTGGTGCAATCTTGTGCTCCCTCTGCACTGCTAACGCATGGATAGGACAAATTCTTCCCCTCTAATTCTCTTCCAGTTCATGTTCAGCCAAAAACCAAAACCCCCATGCCGCTGTTACACTCCTCCCTACTAAACAGACACATTTTGGGGGTTTTATATGATTCTTTCTGAGTTCCAGGTCAGCAGAGAGCTCACGAGTCAAGTAAATCTCCTGTCACACTTCTCTCCCTTTCTCCTATGGTAGGATCCTTTGTGCTTTGGGCATCAATACTGACTTTGTTTAAATTATTTTTACCCTATGTAGGAGTGATACCTTATCCCCCAAGGTACCATCACATATACAGTTGCTAAGGAGGAACATAAATTTCAATAACCAAACCTAAAGCATGAATGCAAATCTACTGAACTAAAAAAATCCAAAGCCTTGTGCAGAATCGGTTGCCAGGTAAAACCTGTTCCCCACCCGTATAAGCCAAAGCAACAGGTTTTACCTCAGATCCAGCTGCGCCTTCTCAGTGAAACCAGTGCATCTCTCCATTGCTCATCGCAGCGCTATTTATTACAGTCTCCCTGCAGAACAGACTTTGTTTCTGCTTCATATGCTCTGACATGGCTGCGTATTCATGTGAGAGCTGTATTAGGACAGCAGAGCCTGGGCTGCAGCATGACATTGCTGAGATGGAAGGAGGGCTGTGGCCAAGGACCACAGCTCCTTGCAGCACAAAGCCTGTGGTCTCCAGACAGGCATGTTTCTTTCCCATATCTAAATGGCATGCCAGCGTAATTTATCTGTCATGGCACTGGAGAGAGGAACACTCAGGTTGCACAGGTAAGTTCTTGAGTCAGAGAAGAGCAGAGCCAAGGCCACATGAGTGGCACAGAGACAGGAGGATGAGCGTGGAGAGAAGGGGCAGGCAGGAGAGAAGCCTGCACAGGCTGAGAAGCTGAGCCATTAGCACTGTAAAGCTGAGAGGCTGCCTGGGAAGTTTGAGGGGCTGATGAGTACTTTAATGGATCATCTATTTCTACTCCAAATTGTTTGCAAAGACCTGGCACATAACTATTTTGTTCTGCTGGAAGGAAGCAACAGATGAGCAAAACAATCCTTTTTTTTTGTTTTGTTCTGGACCCAGCAAGAAACTTCACATTCTTCTTACATCCCAGCCAGGAAGACAGCAGCTTTGTCACCTTGTGATAGTGCATCTGGCCTCTGGGACAAGGCTCTCCTCAGGGCTTACTAGGGCTGTAGTTTATTTACAGCCACCTTACATGACCCCAAAATAGCACAATGCATGACTACTGCACACCGGTGCTGTAGCAGGAGCAAATAAGCAGGAGAATCACTCAAGCACTCCAAAGAGCAAAGAAGCGTCCTGACAACAATGTCAGAAAATGGAAAACACCTCTACAAAAAACTCCAAAGTAGTATCTCTGCACCGGACTCCACTCAACCCATCCCTGTCCTCAGCCACCTGAGAGCATCTGCACTCAGAGGACCTTCCTCTGGAAAGAGCTTTGCTCTGATTGGACAGGCATATGCCATCAGCTCCATCTCTCTCCTTCTAGCACCCAGTTCACAGGGATCCAATCTGTGCCCCCATTCTTCGTTGTTACTTTGTTTGTCATTTCCAGACACATTTTGTTACTTTGATTGTGTAGGAAGGTATCCAGAACACTATGGAAATGGAACCATATAGGGACTGGACAGAAGAGGCACATGCTGGCCACTCACTTGCACAGCAGTGGGAATATTTTCTCTCTTACGGTACAGTATTTTTAAAATAGAGAATGCTGTTATTTGTTGTCACCCAGGATCCAGCACTGCCATTCTTGGAAACCACTGCAATGCCTCCAATGTCAGTGTCAGAAACATTATTAGTAGAGTTTTTGATAACTCCCAAGATGTCCTCAGGCTAAATGGCATTTATGACTTGGAGAGGGCTGATCTTAACTCCAACCATGCCCGAGACTGCAAAGCAGAGAACATACCCACTAATACCAGTGTAGTTATGCCATGTACCTGGACACCACAAACATAGTGGCTATAAAAGACTTTTAAAGTTCCTCAGATGAGGAACTCAGATGAGGTTCTCAGATGAGAGTACTGTAGAACTACAGGTGGTCCAGCAAGATCAGGCTGCGAAGGTTAAGCTAACACACTTATCATATCCAGCAGAGACAAAAGATAGCATAGGTATCTTTCCCCTTGCATGGCAGCCATGTGCATGTCCTTGCTAGTGAACACGAAATTTTGTCCGTAGTGTGAGCAAAGTCAGCAGGGACACATACAAGGCAGACCCAAACATGAAAGACTGTGCAACACCCCTGGTACACTTGCCTGCCAAGAGCAGAGCAACATTGCAACCCCGACAGCAGAGAGCTGGTTGATAGCACTCCATCCACCTGCAGAACACGGGATGATGCAGCTGATGACCCTCCCTAGCATTTCTGTTTCTGACTCAGCCAGTTGTCTGCCAGGCCCAGCCACTCCTCTCTGGCTTTGGATGACAGCAGATGTTTCTCAGCTTGGATGCCAGCTGTAGTCAGCTGTCTGTGTTTTGTTCTGTTGCTCTCATTTTAAGTCCATAAAGGCAGCCCTGTTGCTGGAAGAAAACTGAGTGCCATCCACCAAGGTCAAACCTGGGGGTAAATTATCGGACGAAATCAGCCTCTTCCCAGTGCAGATGCACAACTTGAACTCAGCACTTACATTGGGATCCTGTGTATCAATTATTTACCTCTCACAACTGAAGAATTTGCCACAGTAAAGGACCCCATGTGCAAAGGAGGGAAAGGGACAGATTCCTGCTCTGTTGACAAGGCCTGCATATCATAGCTGGTGCTAACGCTGCTGCCAGCAGTGCTCAAGCATATGCCATGAAAAGAAGAGAGTGTGCAAACAGGGACAGGGCTTCTCCTATCCCTCACTCTTGTCTCCCCAGCAAGGAGCTGCAGAGCAGCACTCAGTCCAAGGTAACTCTTTCCCATGCCCAAAAGCTTTGCAACAGTTGCTGCTTTAATTTCTTAAAACAAGCCTAGGTCTTGTGTTTTATAAATTACCATAGTGCATTTAATAGGTAGCCTTTTCATAAAGGGGCACAGCAGATGTGTACACAGGCCTTGATGAAGCTAACTGCCTCTCAATGGCTCTCAGAGTTATTACATATTTAAGATCTAAGTTTCCTTAATCAACCACAGAGATGCATCTGGCAGCAGCAAATTGGCAACAACTGCTTATTACAAAAACCCTAAATATTATTTTTTCAAGGACAAAATCTGTACCAGTTCTTCAGTGAGAGCAAGTCACTCTTGTCCTCACCCTTTTCCCCTCCATTCCCTTCTGTGATATGCTGACACAACTTGCTTCATCCAATAACACAACCTCACTGCCTAATCCCCCCCACAGGGGACATCATTAAATCAAGTTCCAGGATTTCATGACTTATTTGGGCAAATGGCACAGTGCTCACCCTCTCCAAGCAAGCTAGGGACAGGACTTGTTCCACTACACCATGATGACATGCCACAGGAGTATACCCTTACTTTGGGAGTCTTACCCTAGGAGGAGAAGACCAGATCAGGCCATAAGGCACTCGGTGCCCAGTTTGTGTGCACAGGACAGCAGCAAGCACCTGCAGGGACTTGGGCACAGAAGGAAGGGTAAGTTCTGTGAATACTGCGTGGCCTCATTTCCTTGCTGTCTATAAAGAGAAATGCAGTTGTTGTCCAGTGCAACCGAGACAAGAGCAGAGCATTTTAAGAGAGATGCACATGGCTGGGAGATGCTACGGCGAACATTTTAGGAGTGTTCAGGAAAGACTAACATTGTGTGAACAAAGACGATAAGAAGAAAAGACAGCTTACCCTGGTGTAGTTGTATCTCTCTCCCCTAAAGAGAGGATGACTATATTTTGGCCTTCAGAACACAAAGCAATGATACATTTCAGTCCCAGGGAACTTCTCCCCAAAACTCCCCTGGAAAGAGAAACAGACCCCATGCCACGCCCCAGCTGGTGCAACACATGTGCTTAGATCTCTGCTGTGGGTCATGGCTAGTGCCAGGGGACATTAAAGAGAGAAAGAATGTGTTCAATGATAAAATGGGAAAAGGGGAACGTTTATTTGCTTCACTTTCAGCCTGGTTTACAGTGGTCTTTCTGGTCTTCACCTGTGTCCCATAGCAAGGCTGACCTTGCTATATATAAATCCTACAACAAGGCTGATCATTAATATATATTTATTGATACTGACATTTTTAAAGGGCTCTTGGGAGGGAGGGATCTTTGGGGAGACATTTCCTAACAATTTAGAGGATTTAGCTGATGCTTGTGTCAGTTAGCATTTGGCTCCTAGATTTTTGCTTCCAGAGAAAAGACAAAGCTGGCTTAGGCAAGTTGAATTCAATGGGCCGAGAGTGTAAATTTCTAAACCTACAGCGGACACCTTTTATAAAGCTAAACTATATATTATCAACCACAAGATCTATCGACATAAGATTCTCCATGCAATTACAGGTGTAACTGCATAGGTTAAATACCAGTTTAGTTGGTTACGTAATTGCATCTTCCTCACTGACACACTATCACAGTAAAACCTTTCATTTTGGAGTGTGTAGATGCAAGCATCTAGAACTCAGATTGTAATAGAATTCTAGTTGTAATGTTATCTCTAGAAAAACTACTATTTTTGAATATAAAAGAACACACAATTTTCATACGGTTTTGCAGTTGCATCTGGAAAAAGTGCCCTCCTGATGTTCTGAGACAGCAAGCAGAAGAGATCCAATCAGCTGTGGGAAGGATTATGTTCTCCTCTAAGATAGGAGGCTGGACTTCTTTTGAATTTGTCATTTGGTCAAAAGATAAAAATACACTAACTGTAGTAGACAGGTGGGCAGGAAGAGCTTGCAACTACTCTTCTCCACGTTTTAATCAAGAAAGCTTTAATCATTAACGGAGATGCAAGACAAGGTGGGAGTCACCTGATTGAGGATGGCCCCAGAGGGAAGGGTCTCTTTTAGACTTCAAATTATAGCACCCTGTCTACATCGATGTCTCAGAGCGCCAGGTTTCCATGCAGCATCACTGAAACTGACCTTGCTGAGATCCAAGTCGGACATCTTTAACTTTCCCTCACAGCTTGGAACAATTTGTCAAGCAAACCCAGCCAACTCCTTTACAAAACACATTTAAACGCTATTTCTTTCATTTGCCAGCATGCATGCTTTGAACACACAAGCTGTGCTTCAGGATCAAGGAGCATCCACCACTCCAAGGGGCTACCAGGCAGTGCTGAGATAAAATGTTCCATAGGAGGATCAACATCTTCTCCATTATACATCCACTTTGGTATCATCAGAATGAGATCTTTGTTTAAATGCACAGGACTGCTATGGCTTCAGTAGTTACATAGCTATTTTTTGTGCTCTGGGAAAGCTCTATTTCAAAATGGGAGCCTATCTGGACACTGCAAACAAACAACATGTTACATAATTGGGCTTTCTGGGAACTGGAGGAAGGTCTCCAGAAGATCAGGGCCCTCCCAGTGCTTCCTGATTTTTTTTTTTTTGCTGGGTTTTACCAGCAAGCCAACTCTCTAACAATAGAGGCTTTATACACTTTTCTTCCATTCTTGTGCCTCCTTCCACTGTTCTACCTTTGTCGTTAGTGCCCCAGATAAACAAAACTTATTCAGCTTTATCAAACTGATTGATAAAACCTAGAATGGCAGAGCTGAAGAGGCACTACAGGCCTTTAGAAAGGGCAGCAAAGCCATCTCTTGGCCACCAGAGCATGGCAAAACCTGAAATTTTAGACGTTTATCAAATCAAGTGCTAGGGAAGAACACTGCTCTACATAGCTGTGATTTAGCTAAAGTACAGCACTAACAAGCAATGTCATAGCAAAGAGGCTTTAGCTCTTTAACCCACATATTGTGCTAGCACATCTTTATTCTCATTAGAGCAAACTTTTCCAAGGGAGGATACCTCAGCTTCAGGACCACATCACCTTTGTGCTACAGAGCTGTCCTAAACTCACGTGCAGGCAAACATGGACCTGCAGGAAATCTTCTGCAAGTACCATTCAACACCTGAACACAGACCGTAGCAGCTAAGTTTTAGATAAATATTCACTGCCTTTCAGGCACATGAATAGATTTGTACAGTTTCATCCTCTCCCAGAAAAATAAAGTATTTGCATGTCCTCTCACACCTGAATGGAGCAAGCCTCTTGCTCAGCATATGGCCTTGCAGTTACCACCTCTCCCAACTTCATTCTGCAAGCCCTCATCTGTATCAGGTTGTGAAGTCCTGAAGTGGTACTTCCCATGTACCATCCTTCCTTGAGATTCCAGGGAGAGATTGTTTAAGGGCAATAGAGGTATGATGGCAATGCCCTGGCATTTAAGTAAGCTGTCTTCCCCTGTTTTTTGCTTGCTGTGCATATATTGACAGGCAGCAAGAAAAGGAAGAGGAAGGCTTGCTGTGGGGAGAGCACACCAGCACACCCTGGAAGGCCCAGCAGCAACTCTGACAGAATGTGGTCATCCCCTTTTCCAGCACTTCCCTTGATTAACTGTGCTGTTGGCAAAAGTCAGTAGTGAACAGCTTAGTGGAGGAAATGCCACTAGCAGGGGCACAGAACAGCAGGCCCTGGTGCAATGACCAGGAGAAGGCACCGCCTCCCCCTGCAGAATCCCACATCTCAGGCTGAGCATCAGCAGGCAGCGCACACACAGGTGACACTACCTGTATTTGATGAAGGACAGCACAGAGATCCTGACCAGAGTGAGGGACCCAAGACAAGGCGGAAGGCCAAGCCCCTCCGAGCACAGTTGTGGAGCCTGTGGCCATGTGTTTGGCCTGCCATGTAAGCATGCTGCATCCCAGTGGAACTGAGATCAAATGTCAATGTCTTGCTGCCAGTAGCCCAGTGCTGAGTGACCTGGTTAAAAAGTGAAGAGTCTTTGACGAATATTCTTATAGCCTAGCTTATTGCATCTTTACAGACAACTCCCTGCTTCTCCCAAAACAAAACAAATAAACAAACAATCCAATAACCACATTCCTCTCTATTAGTTATCATTTAGGAACCAGAAAGAATGGCATACCATGTGCTCTCGGCTCTTGTGTGAGCAATACGTATGTTCTGGCTTCCAGATATTGTGAGAGCTGTGAAGTTCTTGCTCAATTTTTCCTGAGAAGTCAAAACCCCAACTGGTCTAATATCCTGCCTGAAAACTACAAAACACTTTTTTCTTTCCCCCTACTTTAAGTTTTACAATCCCTCTGTTTGCTTCGTTCTCTCTGTGCACATGGAGCAGATACAAGTAACATCCTAAAGCCCACTCTCAGCACTCATCATGAGCCTGTCTCAGCTTCCAAGAGACTAATTGTACGACACGCAATACCCAAGCCAAAATTTAGGTCTCCCTTGACACAGTAGTGTCCTTTATCAGGAACTGCTCCGAGTCCTACATAGTGGTTTTGTGCTACAGATGCTACTGTTGGCAGTGACTGATCTACAGACACAGTCTTCACTGTGGGCTAAGGCTGGTCTCCCAAACCTTGTTTCTCTCAGAGCCCCAACTGGGCAAGGAAATGTCTTCGTGACATACCTGAGGATAGATGTTTACTACCATGGTTTACTGGGCTAATTTATATTCTCTACATGATGTAATAAGACTACAGCACTAATACTTTTTCCACCATCCACCCAGAAACACTCAGGAGTAGCCTCCAACACCTTTCAGTCTCCTTTTTACTTGCAAGCGGTCAAATGTGGCTGCAGTTGCATTCTAACCATCGGGATTCTCTTCATGGCAATATATTTTCAGGACATGTATTGCACAATGACCCCAGCCTGCAGCCTTTAGAAGAGCACAATGTGAAGTGAACTTCACCGAATCCCTGAATAGAGCATCAGTGGAACAGGCTGTGGTCCAGTCCCAGATGATCTGACCCTGTTTAGGTAAGGGGAAGTATGACAATTCATGCACTCTGTTTAGGCCCTTCGCAAGACAGATTCTTGTGACTAGGTGGTAACAGCCAGCTTGGTTTTTGCCATCTCCTCCGCTATAGAGGTGAGGCTATAGAGACCTGGTCAGTGCATGGGTAGGGTGTGGGAGGCTGGGCTCACAAATCAGTCCCACCCCTCCCTGCTGCTAGAAGGGTGGAGTATGCCAGAGCAAGCATCACTTCCTCAGCTGTTAGCAAGACAGGAATGCAGCATCTCAGGCTCCCCAAAGCACACAAGGTCATTCATGGCTTACTGCAGTGTGCTGGCACCCAAACACCTCCAGTGCAGCTCTGAGAGCCATGCACATTTAGTTTCAGGAGAACCAGAGACTGTAAGTAACAAATAAATACTTCACTTACACTATCTCATCATTCTGGAATTCTAGCTCCCCAAAGGTGTCTTCAAAGTCCTCTCCTCCACCTTTGGCTGAGCCTTCAATGGTTTTGTAGGGCACAATAACATTTCCTCGTGCACCAGAGGTTCGCAACACTTTCACTTCCATGGTCCCCACACTTTCACTGACGTGCGTTACTGGCTCCTCAAAGGTGAAGATGCCAGCATGGTCATCGTCAAAGATGGTGACAGTGGCAGTAGATGGTGATCCCAGGCAGGCAAGAGTAGACATGTGACTGGCCTCAAGAATGCCCTCATTTGAGGTCTCAGTGCTCACACGGACATTGCTGAGATGGACCAGGAAGTTTTCATCCTCCTCAAATATGTCATCATCGATTATGCCAACACGGATTTCCTTCTGGGTTTCTCCAGGCTTGAAGATCACTGTCCCTTCAGTGAACTCATAGTCAGAGCCAGCATTGGCCGTCCCATCCTCTGTCCGGAAATCAACGTACACCGTGTTGGTCAAATCGCCTCCCCGGCGAATGATAGTCAGGGCAACAGTGCCACAGTTCTCCAGACACTGGTAGGTACCCTGCTCAAAGTAGAGCTTGCTGATGGGATCATTTTCTGCCACCTCACTGTTGACCTCATGCATGCTGACGGCTTTGCGGGCCTGGTCTGCAGCATGTCTCTTCAAGATGTTGCCAGCTCCTGTCATGAGCCGAGTGGCCTGAATCCGGTAAAATGCTCTGCTTTTTTGTTGCTGGCTCAGGACCTGATAGTTGGCCAACTCTATAAGCTGTTCAATTTCCTTGTCGGGGTGCTTTTGTTTCAGCTCTTTCAGGATCCGAGCCATTTCCCTCCTGGCTTCCTCATCATCCTGGTCTTTCTCATCCACCTCCAGCACCAGTGTCCCATCCAAAAAGTTCTCCACATGAGAATTAGCAACCTTTCCATCCATCTCAATATCAGCTTTGGAGGAGGGCCGGTCACCTTCATGTTCAATGATCATGCCTCTCTGCTTGCCAGCTCGGTATTTCTTGTAGACATACTTGTAAAATAAAAGCCTCCTGTCAGCTATCCAGGCAAACACCACACAGATAGGGAAGAAGAAGAAGGTGAGCAAGCCTTCCCAAACCTCCACGATCCCGGGAGAAGACACAGATAAAATAATGTAAAGCCAAGTGTAGGCAAAGATGCTCCAGGCTGCTGTAACAAAAAACACTCGCAAGTGCTTGATCTTCCTTATCTCTCCATCTGGAACAACATAAACACAGATCGCGATGATAACAAACATGTTAAACGCAGCACTCCCCACAATTGTGCTTGGCCCCAAGTCCCCTGCTGTGAAGCCATGGCCACACACTTCTATAACAGACAGAAGGATCTCGGGTGCAGATGAGCCCAAGGCCATCAGTGTGAGGTTGGAAACAGTCTCATTCCAGATCCTCACTGTGGTTTTGCTGGTTTCACCATTGGGCTTCTTGATGGTTATTTCCCGCTCTTGGGATGTAATGACTTCAATGGAGGACATGAAGCGGTCAGCTATGATAGATACTCCCAAGAACATGTACACCATTGCTACAAAATACACGGTTGCTCGAGCAATTTTGTCACCAAAAGAAGGGTCTTGGGGTTCCCATATTGGTAAAATCACACCCTTTTTGCAGATGTATGAACCAGCGCACTCCTCGGTGTCATTCACAGGCAATTCGCTGGGACTCTCTGCATGTATGCCATCTGTGTGGAAGAGCAACACCAGTATAACACTCAGGAGTTGAAAGCTCACTGGGAAGATGGGTGGGTGAGTTGCTCGTGCCATGGCAACTTCCACTGAACACGTTTTCAATGTCCTCAACCTGTAGAGACAAAAGGAAAGATGCATTAAGTGAGGCTGCCCAGAGAGAAAGAAATTTCCCTCTACATCTTGTTTATTTCCCATCTTTTCCAAACGTATGACAAAGTTAGAGAAGAGACATCTAATGAGCCCATTTTTGTTATGATTACTGCAGTTTTCCATGTTCAAATCAGTTATCTGAACAAGGACAGTGGGCTAGCACCTATCCCCTTTAGCTACTATGATGTTTAATGCCACTTTATTTCTGTTTGCTGAAAGCCCATTTGTTTAATTGCAATTTCTTGTTTCTCATCTAATTAAAGCCCATCATTCTGTTTCACAGCTGGCAGAAGTGTTTCCCATTTCAAAACTACAGTGCACTCAACCTCTGAATTCAGAAGAAGAGCAGAAGAGGGCCGGAAAATCTAGAATCCCTTCAACAGTTTTAAAAAACATTTTTATTCCTGCCATTTTTAATTGCTGTAAACTACATTTTTCACAGCCTTTTCTTGCTCATAGTCCTCCCAAGCCTCTATTCCACAGCACCCTATACAAAGTGAGCTCAAGCCCTGGCAAAACCTTATTCTTAACAGTAACTTGGTCATAAGGTACACCAGAAGGGCTGTACCACTTTAATTGTAGTTTCACGAGCATGAATACTGTGAAAGGGAGAAAGACCTGCACTTTAAACAGCCTTCTTAGTTCAAAGACAAGAGAAATCCAGCTGCCTTCTTTTTCACCTTCCGTAGTCCTGGCCACACTCCAGGACAGGGGGGCAACGAAGCAGTTGAGACCAGAGTTCCTGCATGTAAGAATGATGTAAGTTGTTTATTTAACAATATAAAAGCTGGACCCTCTTGTAGTGAGCTGTCGAGACCTCATCTACGGCTGGATGTGCTGCGTAGAACCTCCCAATTGCCAAAAGCGAAGGCTCTTCAGATCTTCTATGCAAAAGGGACTCCCTAGCGACTGCAGATCTGGAGAATGATGATGATGATGATGATGACAGGACAACTGGTGATATATCTTTCTTAATTACTATACTTGTAGTAATGATTAGACGCATTGCCTTTAAAGCTGTTATTGTTAACTTGTTGTTACTATTAATCAACTTTGTTACCTTTCTTGTTTTAGTAAGTTGAGTAAAACTTGATTTCACATGGTATTCAAGAGTATGGGCTTTTATGCTGATTGGTCTCTATGTTTTTTATTCTGTGGTAACACAGTATGTCAATACCTTTACTTTGCTGGTGATTATAAAAGGCTGAATTGGTTTTGCTCAGAAAAAAAAATCCCAGAAAGATTAAAAAAAAAGTGCTCAGCCATGAAAGGTTTCAACTTCTATGGCATTCCCAGGCCCGTATCAGATACAGGACACATGCAGATCAGTTAACGCCTCCTGAAGTCCAGCCTCTGCAATGCCTGGCAGGTCTGTCTCTACGATTTGCCATCTACTTGGTCTCCAGCAAATCCAAACTAGGTCTGACAAAGCACACAGCTGCATGTGCCGGAGACACAGACCAGACCAGCCATCCTAAAGGCAGCACCCAGTGACAGCATCCTAGCTGTCACCTGGACCCCATCATAGCTACTGTGACCCAAACAGGATGGCTAAGAACATCCTATCTCTTCTTCTGGAAACAGGACTTATTTCACAGCACAGCTCCATGCATGCAACAGGTTCCACATGCTGCACTGTTGACTGCAAAAGTACAGCCAGGCATGTGTTCCTAGGGAGAAGCATTTACCCTCCAAAACAGGGACACACCAACACCTTCTTGAAGAAAAGTACCTGGTCACCACCATCCATCTCCTTATCTCCCATGACACGGAAATCCCTCACTGTTAGGGCAAGGGCATATTATGCATGGACAGGGCTGCGTGCAAGTGAAGAACTGGCTGCACAGAGATATTGTAATAATGGATCAAAGCCCTCTCCTCCATTTGCTTTCATTTAAGGATGCTGTAGAAGTATTACTGGGCTGAAAGAACAATACTGAGAATTTATCATGACAGTTTTATGCAAAGAGCATTTCCTTACCAGGAATTGTTGCTCTGCCCCCAACACCTCCCCCTTAGCTTTCTAATTAAGAAAAGAAAAAGATACACAAAGCAGGAAGTGAGCAAGTCAGAGAGCTGGGTGATAAGAACAGATAAGAGGAACATGAAAAAGCAAACCTCCTGTATGAAGACAGATTTAGGAGTTTGCACTGGAAATCCTGCTAAAGCTACAAAAACCTCTTACTGCTGGAGTAAGAAGCCCTGAACATTGCTCCCCTGATCACAATCCCTGGGGTGTCTCCTGCTTCCCAGAACACAGGCTCTAGCCACTACTTAAAAATCTTAAGTGAAAAATTTAAAACATGATTTTTTTTAAAGAAGAGTACCTTGTTGCAGGTCATTTGGCAGATAGCTAAGTTGAAACAAGTGTGTAATCATGGTCATTGAAGTTTAGCCGAAGCATGAATGAGCCACCCAACACGTGTACTCCTGTGTTTCACACTGATCCAAACCAAGTCTTGAAGAGATTTGATAAAGGGGCTGTCAAAACACAGACTGAATCGGTATCTACCCTGTGTATCCCAGATAGCTCCTAAGTGTAGTTTTGGGGCTTTTTTTAAATATATAGGCTTATAAAAATTTACTGTAGGCATAAAATATTGCTCAGTTGCGCACTTCTTCACTTTCTTTCTATAGTGTAGTAGCTTCAACAGAAAACCCAAAAGCATCCACCTGCATTTATTCAGTTGATTTTCTCCCTGTGGCAAGTCATATTCTTGCACATGTACAATTATTCAAAGCAACCAGGCATTGTAAAATCCCCTTGGCAAGAAGAGGTAACAGATGGTTCTAGAGAAAATATTATGCTTTGGGTCACTGATTTAGGTCATAAAGAATAAGAGAGTCCCATCACATTTCGGACCAACTCTACAACCTTAAAGAGATTCAAGCACTAAAAGTCTCACCCAGAAAAAAGACAGATTACTATGTCACTGAACTTCATCAGCCATGTTCTTCCCTTTCAAACATTTTAATATAAACTGGTTTGTTTGTTTGTTTTTTTAATCAAGTGACATAGTATGTTTAACAGGAGGAAAAGAGGCCTAGAGGCTTGCATCTGAGGCAATCCATTTTTCTGGCCTTCCCATTCAGCTCTCCATGCATAAGCAACTTTTTTTGCTAAGACAGCAGGAGATAAACATGGAACTTTTCTGGAGAGTTCAGATGGGTGGGGAAAGGCTGGAGCTTTGGAAGAAAAAAAACACAAGCTTGGCAATGTGCCAGGACCCTTCTTTAAGCAGCAGTAGCATGCCCCAACTCAATGTCAGACTTTCTACAGTATTCTGTGGAGCTGTCACTAAGTAAGATTCACATACCCTCACCAGCTTTCCTACTTGAACCAATTCACAAAGATTGTTACTAACGCGAATCTCAGGAATTATGGAGGGTTAGAAAGTGCTTGGCCATAGCATGCTAGTTACACACACACAATCAGAGTGAAAGAGCCTCACAGTGAAAATATCTCTGAGAAGCAGCTGCTATAAAACTAGCAACATTTCTTTATTTGTACAATCAAAAAAAACCCAAGCTTGGTTCTCAGAGACCTCCTTGTTCTCCATTTGCATAGGGTTTCAGCCCATGGTCAGCACACTGCTGCAGATGCAGTAGTAGGAATATTCCCAGACAAATCATATTTTTCTGTAACTAGAACTAAGGCTACCAGAATGTCAGCCCTCCCTCCAAACCCAAATTCGTTAGTGTTTCATTAAAGTGTCTCAATTGCATTTCCCATCAACAATAAAAGCAAATGCAGTGGTTGATCACCGCACGCCAGGCTAGCAGCCCCAATAAACCTTGTCTGACACAGTGCAGGTCACGGCCTTAGTCCCCCAGCATCTCTTGGTCAGACATCAAGGTAGTGCCAAGCAGGGGCATAAGCTGCTCTCGGGCTTGGTGCTGGCCATACATGTGTGATGAAAAGGCCCAAACCACCACTCCAGGTCAGCACAACCCTGCCCATAAGCACTACTTCATGCCCAGGAGCAGCACCCAGAGCCCTTTTCACCACCAAGGGAGTGGAGCAGTCTTGGAGCCCCCTGGAACTGGCTGCCTGTGGGATTTCAGGGAGAGCTGGAGCTTACCAGGAGAGGCAGATCTCAACTTAGGTTCTCCTGAAGTCAGAGCTATGCTTCTTGCCTGCTATGCTATGCTACTCCAGAGCACTAGCAGTTGGCTTTGCACAGTCGTGGAGGAGAGCCTGAAAGAAGCTGCAAGGTCCCTTTGAACTAAGCTCAGTTTACATGCAGCTCCCATCCAAGAGATTCTGATTCAGCCCTTATTCCATCCCTTGATGTTGTAAAACACCAGGAGGGCAGTTATTACCCACAGCAGGGCTAGGAGGGTTGCAGAGATATTTGCCTCCCTGCTGGACATGGGAGCTCTAGGCTTTACAAATTGGTAGGAGAGAGCTCCCGTTGCCAGCTTGCGTTGATGAGGAAACAGCCTTTTAGACTCTGCTCTGATCTTTCCCTGGCAGCCATGCTCCTCCAATCTGGCTGGTTGCTGCATGCACAGAAAGGTGCTATGCATTTCAACAAAGTACAGCTTTTCCTTTGCAGCAGCCTCCCAGCAGTCTCTAGTTGGGCACTTCGCCCTTAAAGTATCCACTGTCACACCCTTCCTGTTATTTTCCTACACCTTTGTATCACACATTGGTTTAGACCATCTGCAACAAGCTGGTAGCACCATTCAGAGAAGTGAAGAAAACACAGCTACCCCAGACACATTTATTACAGGAGGACTGGGCAAGAAAGGAAATGGCCTGGGCTCACAAGGAATGGGCAGCCACACAAAGAGTGAGAAAGAGACTTTCCATGGGGATTTTTTTTTTCCTGGAATTTGACAGAAAACACTCTGCAACACAGAGCAGCTGTGACATAGCAGTATTCACACCATTACAGCCATTACCACAGCTATCCAACGTGCCTACCCCACTGGGACGTCAGGTTTGTAATAAGCATCATTACGCTGAATTTTCTGCCAGCTTGTTTGGGAGAGGCTGTCCACACAGCCATGCCACTGGTTATAGGAGAAGGGAGCAGCACCCCAAAAGGTGACTGGTTGCTTGCTGGTGTCAGCAGGATGTTTGGTTTTCACATGACAGCAGCTGCTTTTTGACATCCTGTGGGAACACTGCAACACTCCAGCAATTCTCAGCCAGCCCTTCCCCATCCCACAGTCACAGCTAGATAGAGAGCAGCTTTCCCTAGTGAGAGTGCACTGCTGCAGGGAGACAGGAAAGGCAGCTCAGAAAAATCCTTTGCTGATGTCAGGTGCATGAGAAAGATGGTCCCTCTTCAGCCAGAGGGGTCATAACCTTTGACAAAGAAGCAGCAGTTAGTAGAGGGACACAAACCAAATGCCAACAGCCCTGCAAGGTACAGGGTGCTTGGAGACTGTAAATCTGGAATCACAGAGGAAAGCCGCTACATCCATATATCATGTTGCTACTCAGGGTCGCAAAACATGACAGCACTTTAAACACAGTTTGGCAAACCCCTGGCTCACAGTCCTGCTTTAACTCTGCCTGGCTCCTTCTCCCTCCCACCCAGTTCTGCCACTTCAAAACAAGCACAGCCTGTTGGCATCCTTTGCCCATGTCCTTCCAGATCTCCACATCAGGAAAATGATTTCCAGACCATCAGCATCCTGATTGCATTAGTACAAAAAACCAGCAAAATGTTTCCAAATATAGTCAGCAGCACAAGCCCTGCATGAAGCAAATCAAGTAAAATACACACCAGGCCATCCCGTTTTCTGTAAAGGACATTAAAAAGTGAGAACAATTATCAGTCTGCAACTGATTTTTCCAAGTTTTCTATCTCTTCAACGAAGCATCCAATCTCCTCTCACAATCCACACAGCAACTTTCCAAAATAACCAGATAAATAGAGAAAATAAAACAACCCCATTAGAAAATTTCAGCCTGATTGGATGAATTTGGGAGCAGCTTGTAGAGACTAGGCTTGGAACTGTGTGTCAGGAGGATCCCAGCTTTGCATTTTAACGCAGGGAGACCAAGTAGCAAGTTGTCCCTTGGCTCATTATTCATGATCTCAGCAAGCAAAATGCCAGGAAATGAGAAGCAAGGGAGAAATACTACATTTCTCTTGCAGTTATATTTTCTCTTTTTTTTTTTTTCCTACATCTCCCTTCTACTCATTGCAGTCTTCAGACCATTTCTCTATCCCTATAACTTGCTTTTGGTCTTTTCATTATCAAGCAGTGTCAGCCTCTTCCCCATTATTCCTCTAGGCCTTGCTCTATCTGTGGATCTCCCTCGCTGATTTAGGCATGGTGCTATCTGCCTGGTTTCCATGGCTTTGTGGCTGCCCTGTCAATAGACTGGGATCTCAGTGCAGCCTTTCTCCTCCCTGTGCTCTGTATCTCCCTCTGTAAAATGGGAAGACCACCTCCCTTGAGTACTGCAAGAATAATACACTGCTAATAAGCCTCATGGATAGCCTGGGGAGGAAGCACCTGCCCAGACGATGCCCCATAAGAGCCAGGAGAGAGGAATTAGCAGGACTGTTGCTTTCGTCTCTGTCTACCTGTGTCCACTTTCCTCTATTTTTGCACAGGGTTTGTAGCTGTCTGTAAGTCCCCTGTTGCAGCAAGATGCTCTGCTGCACTCTGTGGGAGGGTGGAGCAGAAAGCTTCAAGGGGGCAGAGACAAATTCCCAGCCCTCAGCTCCCTGCACCCATCCAGGGACAAAGAGGTAGAAGACGTCCCTGGGAATGTGTGAGAGAAAAGGCTGAGGTGAATGAATGCAGAGAATGGTTGTAGAACCAGGCAATTTGGACATCATCCTGGACAGGAGCTGGGGGTAGGCACCTCCCAGATGAGTCACCACCCAGAGGTACAGCTCCTCCCATCACTGACCTTAGAGAGAGCTGAATGCTAATGATGAATAGACACCCAGTTTTTAGACCACCAGATGTCAGGAAAGGGAGTCTAAGACCAGGTGTGTGCCAGTCCTTGGTTGCACATCTCAAAAGTGGGGTTAACCAGCACTCTCCTCCTCCCCAGTCTGCCCTGCCTTCTCTGTCTCTTCTCTGAGTATTTTGCAGCAGCAAATCTCGCTTCTATTTGTAGCCAGGTTTCTTTAGGAAGCCAGGCATATGAAATCAGAGTTTCCATGTCTGTCTGTCTGTTCACATCCCAACCTCCACCCCCCTCCAATTTCAGCTAAAATCACCAAAGGGATAGAGACCGTGGAGAAAGCTAAGTTCCTATAAGCTTCCTGAAAATAACTGGAGATACCACTCATGTCCTCGGCAAGAGAAAGATGGGTCAGTAAACTCAGTCCATACTGGATGCCAAAGTACCAATGGCATAACACCCTGAGCATCACAGTGCAGCCAGGATTTGCACAGTTGTGGGGACCTACATCCATTAGCTGGCAGCCCATCATGGCATCTTGAGCTTGAACAGAGGTCCAGGTACTTCACTGTACCAGTCACAAGGACAGCCAGTATAGCATGCCCTTTGTGTTGTCTATGACCAACCTATTGGTTGGTTGTCCAGTGATACCCATGCCTTGGGGAAGACTGGGCTTTATTATAGGATTTGAGTTTCACTAGGATGCTGGAGAATAGCTTCTTTTCCCCAGTAAGCCAGTGGGATGCCCCTAAAAACACAGCAGAAAACCCAATTCTATCCTACATGCAATGTTAGAAAATTGGAACCCTGACAGCCCTGAGCAGATTAGGACACTACCAAAGGCCCAAACAGGCAGAGAAATGGCTGCTCCTGTGTGGCATCATGCAAGTTGCTGTGGAGACTTCCAAGAGTAAGGACATGAGCCAAGTTCATGCTGCAACACATACAGCAGTGGCAGTGAAGCATTCTAGGTGCAAAGTTTCATCAGCTTAAAACTGTGTTACTCAGTGTCTGGCATTCAGAGATGCTAGGCAAAAAGAATACATCCAATCTCCTCAAATACCTTGAACAAACCCTGGTACAGAGGAAGCTCTGAGCAATGCAGCTTCCCAGCATTGGCTTAGGAGTTGTTCATGCCTCTAGAGGAACAGAGCTGGTGGGGTTTTAGAGGAGTCAGGTAATGCTTAAACTTTTCTGGGGAGACAGTGGTGGGGGTTCAAGGCTTAGGTAGTAGGTTATGGCTCTAGAAATGCTAGATTATTTCCTTATTTAGGTTAAAAGCCTCTGCTAGGAAAGGGACAAAGCTGCTACTGAAGAAAGATTTGGAAAGAAAAGGGGAGGAATAAACATTTATCAGATGTACCCAAGGGAACACAAATGCCTTTCTTTCGTGACTTCCACTTCCCTAGCCAAAGCCATGCTGCACAGATCTTTTTTCCCCAGTCACTATCACCACATCAATATGCAAGAGTCCCAACTTCCCTTTTGTAAATTAAAGTGCACCTCTTCTATTTGTGGTGGTGAGAAAAAGCACCCGAATGCCTAGGCAGGTATCAAGAGAGTGCACAGAGAACTCTAGCCTCTCTCAGCCCCCATTTCCATTGCCTGACTTGTGGATTTCCAACATCTGGGACTGGAGGAACAGCTTCCTGCAAAATGCAAGCAAAGAGGAGCCCTGAAATCAAGCACTTGCACCCACATGCCTGTGACCTTGTGGTTTACTATAGCTTTCATTTTTAGCCTCCAGTTCTCCCTAGTGCTTGCTGCATTTTCTACAATATTTTGGCAGTTTGCTTTCACCCTGGAGACAGAGCTGAGTGTGGGGTTGCTTAGCATGGCTCAGTGGAGAGGGAAGCAACAAGGCTACGATTAAAGAATTAAGATGATGGCAGAGCCCCAGCCATGCTTCCACCTAGACAAAGCCTACGTGACGAGCACTGCTTAATGCCGGCCCTTAATAACACACTCTGATGGAGACGAAAATGAGGCTGCAGGTGCCTCCGACCGCTCACCTCGGAAACCGATTCAAGAGAGAAATCGCCGGGAAGGAGGAAAAGCAGCCCTCCCTGTAGGCACGAACAGCGCGCCAGGAGGAGACACCGCACCCCGCGGCCGCGCACGGAGGAAGATGCCGCTAAGTCCCCCGGGGGGAGGCGGTTTGCTCCAGCATCCCCTCCTGCCCGGCCCCACATGCACGACGATGCTCGATCCTTGGGGTGAGAGGAAGTCAACCCCCCGGCACAGCCGTGCCTCCCGTCGCGACATGTCGCGATTGGCCGGCGAGGGAGGGGGGCGAGCCCCATCGCCTGCCTAAAGGTGCCGTGGGCGGGATGCTAAAAGCATTCCCGGAGCAGGGGGGAACATCCTACACCCACCTCCCCACCGCCTCCCACATGGCTCTGGGCCCCCCATCCCGCCTCCCCATCCTCCTCCGGTACCGGGAACCCCGGTGTGGAAACAGCGGCGGGGCGGCGGGAGTCTCGTAGCGCTAGGCAGGGCTGCGGCCGGAGCGGGGACCGGTCGGTCGCGCTCCTACCTGGTGGGGGGCAGCAGCGGGCGCCGCCGGGGCCGGCTCAGCAGCGGCGGGGCATCGCGGCGGGGCTGGCGGCGGAGCCCCGGTGAGCGGCTGCGGCGCGGTGGCGGGCGGGCGGGAAAAAAGGAGGGAGAGAGAGAGGGAGGGATGGATGGAGGGAGCGCGCGCACACACACGCGCGCGCACACAGAGACACGGCGCCCGGGGATGCGCTCAGACGGCCAGGGCCGCAGATAGCCTCCCCTCCCTCCGCATCCCTCCTCCTCCTCCTCCTCCTGCGGGAAATATTTACCGATTTCCTCCTCGGAGCGAGGGGCTTTGAAAGGCAGGGCTGGTTGCGGACCCACCCCCGCCCGTCCTCCCCGCCTTGCGCGGGGCAACCCCAGCCCTGCCCTGAGTGACCCCAGCCCTGCCCAATCAGCCCTCACCCTCGCCCGTCGAAGCCCGTCGCGTGCCCTCGGCCGCTTTGCAGCCTGCCAGGGCAAGCCTGATCCCGTTTGTACCCTTCAGGAAAGAGCGAGCCCTAGGAGGGACGGCGAGAAGGGGCGTGGGGGTGGGGGTGGGTGAGGGTACTGGTGCGACACGTGCCTCGCTGACCTTCATCGTGCTCCGTAATGTTGCCCATGGCTGCTATCGGGAGGCAGGAGGTCAAGGGCTCTGGATTAAGTTTCTTTCCTGTCTGACATTACCAATGTTGTGGTGTTTTCAAAGGACAGCAGAAGCCATGGGGTGGCAGGCAAGGCCTTCCTAGGTAACCTTCTGGTTATGTCCAACTCAGTCCCTGAAGCTGCAGAGGCTCCTGTTCCCATGGGAGGGTCTTTGGGTTTGGGGAGTTTCTCCAGGAAGCTAGCAGTCCAGCACAAAAGAACTTGCTGAACCTCAGGCTGGCCCAAGTGTCCTTCCTGTGGGCAGTTCCCCCTTCACCATGCTTGAATGACTCCTCCACCCTTCATTGGCTCCAGCAAGGAGCAGATGAACCCATTGTCCCTCCCTCTAGGCAAAAATCCGTGGCTTTGGGGACTTAAAATAGAACTGAAGCTAGTAACTTATACATTGATAGCTCCAAGTACCCAGTAACCTTGAGAAGTTCTCTATGCCCAGATCCTCAGGTGCAACAAGATCCATGGAGAAGAAGAGCCATTATTGTAGATCCTGCACCCTCTTACACCTTTTCCCTCTTATCTTGCTGGCTGTGACTGTAATTTTTGTCACCCCTGGCGAGACAGCAAGCCAGAGTTTTACCTTTGGATTTAATTTGTGCTTTTCTTCCTTCCTTCCTTGGAAAACTACATTTCTCTGTTCAAGATGAGGTGCAAGAATGGACAATGTCACAAAACTCCTTTGTAATGCACTTTGTGATGAACCAACCAAATAACAAACCAGCTACTTCTTATTAGTGTTGCAACTGTTAGTGATATTATTTAGTTTTTGTTCTCAGTTTAAAAGTATATTACCTACACGAGGAAAAAAATGTGGTTTTGCGTCCAGTAGCTAACTCTGATTGTCTCTTTCACCTCTTTTGATATAAAACTCTCCAGAGGAGGGGTGATGTTCCATCTGGTCATGTGTGGTGCTTTGATGGGACTCAATTCTCCCAGCAGGGCCATTGATGTAGAAATGTGCACAACCGAACATTACAGCATGCCTAGGGCTGTTCTCTCGTCAGGACCTGAGCAGAGCAGTAGATATGTAATTAGACTACACAGTAGTCTGGCCGTGGCTGCAGGAAGCAAAGTGCTGCACAAGATGGCATGGCAAAGGGATACTGTGAGCAGAGAAAATCGGCATGGATGCAGCAAACATAATCTGTGCTCTTGCTTTGCACCATGCACACTGAAATCTAATCATTGCAACAGTAAGCAATGGAACTCAGAATTTAATTAGCTGTCAGCCATGAAGTTCTCCCTGAAGCTCCCTGTTTCCCTCAGTTATGTTGCTGACCTACTTCCCTGCTCTTTCGCTGAATATAGTACACAACTCCTCTAGAGCACCAGAACATTAACTCTGCTAATGGGAATCCACTGGAGATTCTCTCTCTGAAGAGCCAGACTCATCCCCATTTCCTCCCAGTCCACCTCGCTCTGCAGCTTGTAGTGCGTGTTTGTGTCTTCCAGTGCCTCCTGCTGAGACTCTCACCAATGGGTGCTTCAGCTGGGGGATTTTTGTGACATTTGAGGGGAGCTGAAGAATTACCAGAGTTTAACAGTGTTTGTGGTGATACTCATTAGTCCATGCAAATGAACCCTTTGTGTAGCACTGGAATGGCGTTATCCCACCCATATCTGAGAGCGGCTTTCATTTGCTTGAAAAGTGACTGGCTAGGAGGGATATGAGGCTGGGAGGGGGGTGATATACCCCACTCCGCAATCCCTCATACGTCACTGTCAGGCACATTCAGACCTTCATTTTTTGCAGTCTTGGAGAGAAAGATGTAGTTGGGCCATGAAAGAAAGAGTGGATATCAGGGAGTAGGGGAGACAGCAGGTCCAAACGAGGAGAAGAGATACTGCATTATAGGATGGCTTCACCCTGAAGTGCCTACAGTTCACAATTGCTTTTTCTCAGCCAAGCTGGCTGAACTGGTAGCTGTAACAGCACAGAGTTCTGTGAGGGCTGTGAAATCTGCTGGTCAAGCTGAGCAAATGCTCCAGTGTTCTGCCTTCTGCTCTAGGCAGAAATGCAACAAGACTGCTTACGTCCTGACACAGCAAGTTTGTCATGGTGTGGGCACATCCATGCTTCCTCACAACTGCAGCCTGGGCTGTGCTGGGAGAAGCAGTGTTTTTGCTCCTGCTGCCTTTCCTTCCCTGTCTCTTTGAAGTCATGCAAACACCAACCATTGCAAACATGCATGCAAACACCAATTAGTAGCCTCAAAATCATGAAGATTCTCATACCGATGCTAATGAATGGTTCATTCAGTCACTCATTCAGATATACCCACAGTTCTCTCTGACAGCAGCCTGCATCTCTCTGCAGTTGCTAGAGGAGGTTTCCAGCTATTGTCCACATAAGCAGAGTAGAAGGACAATTCCTTCCTGCAAAGAATGGGTTTAGTGGGCTGTGGAGTTTTCAAGAAAAGAACAGAACGGTGTGGGCCAATTTTCTGCTCAGTGCTTTGTGGAAAAAAAGTCATCTGAGATCCTGCACATTTTAGAGGAGGTGGATATAAACTCTCAGGTTTTGAAAAATTCTTGCCTTATATTTCCTGTAAAAAAACCAAATGGCCAGGGCAAGGACAATCTTCAGCTCAGCCACAGCATGCTGACCTACAAGCAGCTGTCCCACCACCTTGGCCTTGTCTGGAACATCCTTGGTGGAATGCTTTGGTGTCTGCTGCAGCTTTTGAAGGTTTAGATAATGCTGGAGGATAATCATTGAGTCCTCATTGGTTAGGTATTGTGGTGTTCCTTTAGTCCCTCAGGAGATGCCAGAGGGATCCTGCAGGAGCAGATGGGATGTCACCTCTGGCTTGCCATTAATCTGTCTTTGATCTTCATTGCAGTAAATTTGAGCACGTGCCCACTTAACCTTCTCTGGCTCCCCTCTGCATGTTTTTGGCATAGACTCGGAGATCCTCCAGAGTGGTGTTTCCAAAAAAAGATGCTCAGAAACATAGTTTCCAGCAATTTGAGCATTCACTTTTGCTGTCACCTTCAAACTTGCCTTTGCTGGTAGGAAGATAATTTAGACATTTAGAAATGTGGCAGATAGAGTAGGACACATATGTTTGCAGGAAGGGTAATTTTGTGTGCTGACATCATGAACTTCTTTGAGCTCTCCAGGCAGTGCCTCCTCATCTGTTTCTGAGTAACTGGTACAGTCTGAGTCCCAGGGAGGTCTGAGCTCATGACAATCATCCAATGGTCAGTTGGAGGTATTAGTGGTAGAGTGTGTCTTCTACCTCTGGAAAACAGAGTAAAGACTATACCCTAGGGAGAAGGCAGTGCTCAAAGGGAAGTTTCGGCATGCTTGTGAAAAATTGGCAGCCTATGGTTTATTCTAACAGCAATGCCTTGAAAGCCTGCGGAGATAACTGGAGAAACCATGCTTCTGCTGCTTTTGAGCTTTCCCTCCAGTACGTGCTCTATCCTGTGTTTTATACAGATTTAAACAACAAACCCAGAACACTGATTGATAAGTATAAGCATTTAACAGCTTGGGAGAGAGTTTTCCTGGAATCTTGCAGTTTGACTGCCAAATTTTGCAGACCACTGCTTGTCTGTGTCAGACACAAAAGAGTATTTGCACTGGAAACCAGCTGCCATGAAGGGGTTGAAAGCAGAACTGGTTATAGGGACTGGGCATGAACTTAGGGAGCTTGGAAATGAGGAGAGCTGCATGTATTTTTCAAACATCTAGTCTATAAAACAAGCCACACAATCTTTAAATTCTGATTTAGAATCTCACTTTTATTTTTATTTGAAAAATGTCCTTTCTGGTCCTCAGGGTTATACAGCAAAAATTCAATATGTTTGCAGAATGACTTCAGCGACTGGGCTTAATGCAAGAAATGTACAGGGTGCAAACTGTCTCCTTACTCTTCTCAAAGGAGCAGAAACTCAAAACCCTTCTGGTAGATGCCATTTGTCTCAACAGCAGTGCATTCTAATACTAGCCCCTCACTCCTGTCCTTGTTTCACAGCAAAAAAACTGTTCATAACTTGAGTCACTGGAAGATGAAGAGCTAGATGTCACCTGCTGTCACCTGATGTCACTGCCTGTCCTTTAGTATCTTTTCCCAGAAAAAGAAAACAAAAAGCAGCTTTGTTTTGCTGTTACAAAACTGCAGAATACAGGAATTAAAATTGCAGATGCATGGTCAACTGAAATGCATTTCCCAGTGGAACCAATAGCCCAGGGACTCCGCTGCCTCCAGATGAGTGTCCTGCAAGGGGCCACAGTGTGCTAGACCCAGGACAGCACTGCAACCAAGCAGGCGCTAGCACTCTCCATTTGAAACTCCAGCTCATTTCCCCATGATCCCAAGGCTGCCATAGCCTGACACAAATTTGGCTGAACAAAAATTAAAAGAGATCCTCCCCAAATCCAGAATTAAAAAGGAAAACAAATGTGGTATTTTCTGGATTTGCCTTCTGCTTTTGAAACCTAGAGGTACGATGATTTCCAATTTACCTGGTAACCAAAAGTGAGTTTAAAAAAAATAAGAGAGGTGAAATGGTGGCATGTAACCACTTGACTCCAGGAACTGGGACTTTAACAAAAACCAGAAGTGCAAATACCTTGAAAATGTGGCAACATGTATGAGCTGTGTCGTGCAAACTGAAGACTTTGATGCTTCCTCAGCAGCTCCAGTGTCACATGAGGCCATATCCCTCATTTGATTTGTTTGCAAGGTTCTTATATCTTTCGCTGGGCAATGCAGGGTGAATCAGATGTAGTACATGACTCTGTCCGTGGCCGCTGGTTCTGAAGATAAGTTGGCCTCCTCTGTACCTCCTCTGTGTTTTCCAGCCCTGAGGCAAGACAGGATATTCCAGGGAAAACAGACTTCTTTATTAAAAGTGAAAAGTGACTCACCTCAGCGGCATAAAGTCCCTTATTTATATTTTATTTATATATTCCAGGTCAAGAAAGCTGCTGGAATGCCTTTCAAAAAACAAGTCCATTAGGGCAAGACGATGTAAAATGATGTCTCTTAAAGAGAAGCTTGTCTTCACTAATCTGTGCTGTCCTTGCAGGGTGGTCAGAAATCTTCTTTGCCTCCTTGCTGCTTTGACTTTACCAACCTCTGCCTCAGCTCTGCCTTGTTTCACCTCCAAGTGGCTTTGCCTGACTAGGTGTCCCTCCAGTACTGCCAGAGATTAGCCCCCGAGTCCCAGGGACAGAGCAGAGCTGAGAAACATGCTGTTCGCTGCTATCAGCGTGCAGCATTCAGTTTTTGACCACAAGGACCCATGGGATTGGGAATTTCTGTGCTCTTCAGTCTTCCCCAAGGCACCTTGGAGAAAATATGTGCCCTCACTCCTGTCTGACTCCTTCCCTGGAAACGCTGAGTACACTTCTTTTCACACAGCTTAGAGGTGAGTCAAATGGACAGGGATTCCCGCTGGTAAACACACAGATCTTGGTTTTTTTTTTTAAAATTTGCTTTATTTGCACTTCTGAAGATGGATAGACCAAAACTATTTGTCTTCTCTGTGCTGCACTCTCAAGCAGCTTTAAGGCAGTAACGAATGTTGCATGTCCTACACATAGTAATTGAGGTCCTGTGTGTAAAGAGAATTTAACCAAAAAGGAGAGAAACACAAGAAAACAAGATTTAACTTTTGGCTTGCTTAATGGTTCTGTGTTTGTTTTTTTGCTGGGAATTTTTGAGAAATAAAACTACACTGCTTTTGAGATCGGATTCTTCTTTTAAATTTTGCATGCTGTCATGTGAAATTTAGCATGTCAGCGAGGAGGCTGAGGGGAGACCTCATCACTGTCTCTAACTACCTGAAAGAAGGTTTTAGCAAGGTGACTGTTGGTGTCTTCTCACAAGTGACAGGTAATAGGACGAGAAGAAAAGGTCGCAAGTTGTACCGGGGTGGTTCAGACTAGACATTAGGAAAAATTTCGAAATTGAAAGGGTGGTCAGGCACTGGAATAGGCTACCCAGGGTTGAGTGGTGTTTAAAAGACAGCTAGATGAGTTTCTGAGGGACATGGTTTTAGTAGATGGACAGGTACATTTGGATGCGATGATCACAAAGGCCTTTTGCAACTAGGTAATTCTATGATTCTATATACTAGTCTGTTCCCCTCCATGGAATTTCAAACATGGCCTGTACAAAAGCTGCTCTGAGCTGAATAGCTTTTTTACAGTTTTCTGGATTATGATGATGCTTTAAAATTATTGAAGGTGATCCTTTGCCACCTGCTTCGTCGTTAGAAATCCCCAAGTCTCTTATAAAAATCTCCTGCTTTTATGGGAAGCTGTCCCCAGCTTCTGGCAAAATTTCTGGATTCTGAGGCTGTGTTTGTACGTGCAGGAGGAACATGGCGGGGGTGGTGGTGCATGGGGGTGTGTGTGTGCATGTGTGCAGATGTTTCATAATGCAGATTGTGCAAGCTCTTAGTTCTTCCCTCTGTGTTTCTGCTTATTTAGATGACTTCATCATCTTCTGCGAGTGTTTGCATCTCTTTAAGTGGGTGAGACAATTTCCTGAGTGTAGCTGTCAGCCCAAGAAAACAGGCTGCTGCAGTGTTTATGCATGTGGGCTAGAGATCAGGGAGAGAGGGTAGAGCAGGGACGGGGAGGTTCAAGCATTTCTTGGCCTCTGCTGCGCCTCCTGCTCTAGCAGTGCAGACAGTGCAGTGGCAGATGTGGAGAGAATGACAGGAGTGGGAGGGCATGACTGCATGTGGAGAAAGCAGAGTTCCAGCAGTAGAACCATTTCACTGGTATGCCAGTATCTGTATGTCTAATAGACCAATGTCTTAGCAGGGCTGATGGGAATATAGGCTTTCCTACTTCATTCAGCTCCCTTCCATGTGCACCTTAGTTGCTAGGAAAGTTTCTGGCCCCTGCAGCTCAAGACACCAGTGTGGTATTTTCGTGTTTGTGCCAGGGCTGTTATTTGGCTTTTTATTTGCCATTAACAGACTCCGGAGTCAATAGCTGTATTTACATGTCCAATGGCATCAGGAAGGCAGGCAATAGCTGCAGAACCACCAATGGGAAGAAATAAGAGAACTAAAAAGTCAAGAAGAAACTATTCAAGAGGAAACATTGCACGAATGCAGACTTTCGAGAGATGACATGTATCCTTGCAAATCTTAAATAACAGATGTTTCCCACTCCTACTGTCAATGACATAAAAAATCAGGACGTTAAACTACAGGCAGGGAGGCTGAAGTTTGACACAGGAAAAAGCTTTCTATTGCCATGAGAGTAACGGTGTAGTCAGCTGGATTGTCTGCAGAGAGGGAGAAGTCTATGTCATGGAAAGGTTTTAAGATGAGGATGAGTAAAGCTCTGTTTTGTTCAGATCAGGTGTAGGTGACTTAGCTTTCAACACCATTTCATCAGGAAGATATATCTGAGGGATGAACAATCAGGAGACTTTCAGCACATCATAAAAAGAAAACCACTCTTGTGATTAATAGGGTGAAGGAAAAGATGAACTGCCTTTAAGGCTTGTAGGAAAACAGCCAGACTGCTGGAAATTAGGCCACGGACTAGAGCAGATCTAGGCGGCAATGCTGTACAAGGTCATGCAACCTGTGAGCAGAATGACCTTGGTTTCAGGCTGGCAGTGAGTTTCCTGGGTGGATGAGCCATTTATCCAGAGGGACACTGGGGAAGAGTGTTGGTAGCAGCTCTAAAGCCCTTGGGTTTTGTCCTGTCAAGTTTTTTTTCCAGACTCATAGTCATTTAACTCACTAGCCTCTTCTGTTAGTTTTTCTTGCTCAGCCATCGGAACCTTGAAGCTTACCCAAATACTCTCAGGAGCTGGTGTTGTAGGAAGGCTTTAGTTGGAAACGTTCATCCTGCTCTTCTGGGATCCTGTCCCACCATCAACTGGAAACTGAGGTATGCACACAAATGACCTTCCCTAACCAAATCACAGCACTACGGAGACAGCTGCACAAGGGCACGCATAGGTATTCCTCATAGCAAAGACAAAATAATGTTTATACAGATAGTTAACCCTGCCTTATGGCTACATAAGATACAACATGAAGTAAGGGTATAAGAAGCTACCAGAACCTGCAAATCATAAGAAAAATAGTAAGGTATATGCAGCTGACCATCCTTGACCAGTAGCTATACTAATTAGATAGCATTAAAACTAGTAGAAAACATTGTATGTAACAAAAGCAGGATACTAGCTTAATTGCTGACTGAAGTACAAATTACCAAGGCAACCATATCATGAGTACTAAATAAGTGTATAAAGTCAGGAAACCTGTGACCAGCAGGGGAAAAGTAAATACAGGTGTGTGGCTTGTCTGAGAGGAGAGAGACTTGCCAAAGAAGCAGAACCTGGGAAAAATAGAAGGGGCAAAACCAGAATAAAAGGTAAATGAAGGGACATACTCAGGACTGATCGTTGGCTGTTGGTCAGCCCTGTGCTTAATTATGCCGGTTTGAAACAGAACAATAAACCTGCTGTTTCTACCTTTCTTTTGTCCAGCTTGCCTTCATGGTCAGGAGGGACTTGGTGTACTTTGGGATTAATGAGAGCTGTGACTGGTGAGGAAACCCGTGCCACACTGCCCTTCCCTTCCTAGACAACCTGATTCTGTCTTTCAAGTCCCTATTTCTCCTAACTGACTCTACAGAGGATCTTAAGTGTAGACATTGGCATCACACAAGTTCAGTAGCTGAGGACTAATACAGGGAAACCACATGACAAATGAGCAACACATACATGTGGAGGTACTTGGGGTCAATCAGGCCACACACATCTGCCACGTTCAGCACACCTCCATCTCTTCAAAGAGCCTGACTCAAAGCAAGTGCATTTCTGCAGATGGTTTTAGGCGGAAAGAACTAGCTAAAGTGAAATCTCTGCACAAGCCACAACCACGAAAGAAAGGACATGCATCAAATAAAATCCACTCTAAAGACAAGAAATCAAGTGAAAACTCAAGATGAAGGCAGAGAGTTTGTACTGGCAAAACAACAGCTTTATTAAGGTTAGAGTCTTTAAACTTGTCTTGTTCTATAATTTTATGTAGGCTGTATCAAGGAATGTTTCAAGATAATCAGATTGTCTGTATCAAAGAGAAGAACGTTAAAATTTGGTGTGTTTTTATCAACAGAGACAGAAAATGTCTACAAAACACGAGCAGTGGCACAGCTTGATAAGCTTACAAACTTATCCTATTTTGGAGCATTCTTCTAGGTCTGCATTAAAGCATGCTTAAACATCGTCTGCCAGATTTTAAGATAAGAACATTGAAATTAAGGGTCAAGGGCTAAAAATTTTCTAGTACATTATCATGGAGGTACAATTTCAGGCATTTTAGCATGTTAAGGCACACATGAAGCAAGGTGCACACCTAGACAGGCTTGCTCCAACCTCTAAAAAGGCAAGGACTGTCGCTGAATTATGGATCCTTAGGTGGGTCTGGTGATTTATAATGGAGATTCTCTGGTGCCTAGAAGGGGACTAACTGTTTTTTCTAAAATACTCATAATTTGTCCTGAATCATGCCCAATGACTGATAACTAAACAGGAAAAAATCATTGCCCATTAAGCAGATTTTGACTAGCACGCAGTACAATGTTTTCTGATCTCCGATAAGAAAGTATGCATGCTCTGTACACATTGTTCTCTTCCAAGGGATCATAGATCATAGAGATCCTCATACGCAGTCACAGCAGAGAACATTCAACATCTTTTTTCTAGATTAAGGTGGAGATACATCACACTCAGGAAGGATGAGGTTATCAACAAGGCTCTGAAATGCCCCGTAATAGTAATTACTCTTGTTTTCAGAAATTGTCTCCAGATCAAACCAACTCAATCCAAAAGATAAATCTCTCAGTTATTGAGAAAGACACCTCCTGGAGCATCTCATTTCCATAACAACTGGCAAAAAGTATTTCAAAACAAGATAAACTCTTTAATGCATTTGTTTTCCAGGCTGTGCTTTGGACTAGAGCCAATATAGAATACGGCAGGAACACAAATGCAGGACCTCACACAAGGATCCACCATGGTGCTGGAGCTCATTGCATTAAATCTTTGAGTAATGTAGCCAGAGAATGAAATAAAAACACCTTGTGCAGCTGCATATCTTTCTTTTTGCATTATTTTGCACATGAATTAATACTACCAAAGAGATCTGGAAGACCTGCTGCAAGGTTTCTACAAAGATTTTGCTTATCAGCAACTTGGAAAAACACACAAGGGAGATAAATGTTAGAATTTAGACCTATGATATCTCTTCTGTCAGGATATTTCTGTCCTGCTCCAGAACGTTGGTATATCATGTGTCTTATATGTCATATCAAGCAGCGGAGCTACAGTAAACATCACTGTTCTGAACAATACTGAACTAGGCAATTATCCTGGACAGGAGGTGCTTTCAGAACATTGCTTCAAATAGCTATGCTCTGAAAAACAGGCTAAATCCAGGACGTCATCTTGAAATATAGATGACAGGCCAAAGTGACTTAACACTGGCTTACAGGCATGCAGTGTTACAGACGTGAGGAAGACTGGCTGGAGAGCTGCCTGTCAGAAGGACCTGGGGATGTTGATTGACAAGCCAGCAGTGTGCCCAGGTGCCTAAGAAGGCCAATGGCATCTTGGCCTGTATCAGAAACAGTGTGGCCAGCAGGACGAGGGAGGTGATTGTGCCCCTGTACTCGGCACTGGTGAGGCTGTATCCTGAGTAGTGTGTTCAGTTCTGGGCCCCTCACGACAAGAAGGACATTGAGGTGATGGACTGTGTCCAGAGAAGGGCAACAAGGCTGGTGAAGGGGCTGGAGAACAAGCCCTGTGAGGCATGGCTGAGGGAACTGGGGTTGTTTAGCTTGGAGAAGAGGAGGCTGAGGGGAGACTTCATCGCTGTCTACAGCTGCCTGAAAGGAGACTGTGGCAGAGTGAATATTGATCTCTTCTCACAAGTGACAGGTGATAGGACAAGGGGAAATGGCCATAGGTTGCACCAGGGGAGGTTCAGACTAGATATTAGGAAGAGTTTCTTTACTGAAAATGTAGTCAGGCACTGAACAGCTGCCCAGGGAGGTGGTTGAGTCACTGTCCCTGGAGGTGTTTAAAAAATGGGTAGATGAGTTTTTGAAGGACATGATTTAGCAGAAGATGGGTACAGTTGGACCCAGTGATCTCCTAGGTCTTTTCCAACCAGAAGATTCTATGGTTCTATGACTGAACATGGTTTAAAGGGCCATATGCAACAAGTTACACCAGATTGAAGCAAACGCTAGTCTCTCACATCCACTGTTATTGTTAGCAACTTATTTTACTGCGTGTATCTTTTAACAGCAACAATGACTCACTAATAACAGGATAACAGCACAGATCACTAACATGTTGTGTTCTGTGGCCACAGGAAGGGCTTAATTTCACTGCGAACATGTTGGCAGTCTCAACACTCTAGCAGCAAATCCAAAGTTTAATGTTAAATTTAGGGCAGAAGCACACGATTTCTACTTTGAGCCTTTCCGTAAACCAAAAAAATAAGATAGGGTATTTCTAATATTGTACTTGCCAAACTACTACTAAAACAATGAACTGAGAATTAGATGCTGGGAAAGTAGACGTCACCTTGGTTTTGCTTTGCTGTTCTAATGTGCAGATGTGGCAATTGCTGATGCTGGGAATCAGCATGAGAGGGGGCTGTTTCAAGGTGATGCATTCTCTATTCCCACACTAAAGCCTAAATCTTGATACAAGGTTACTACTTTTGGAAATAGGCATCAAAGCAAGTTGATTTGGAAAGGTGAAGAGGTTGGAGGGCAAGAGATAAGACTTGTCCATCAAGTCTTTGGCCCCTGTACAAAGCCTGAGAGTCAGAGCTGCCTTACATGGACAAGCATGTCCTCTCATCTATTTTCAGGCCTCTTCAGGCCTGAAAAGATAAAAAAGATATCCAAATATGTTGAAGTATGGAAATCATAAAATAACTTCAGCTTTGCCCTGCAGGTACCCCAAGCAATTAGAATACATTTATGATCATAGCACAGTGATGATTGTAGCCCTAGATAAGAATAAACTGAGTCCTGAAGACCTCAAGATTTACTGTATTGTTGCTATGTTTTCCCCCATGCTTTGCCAGAATAACACTGACTTTCTTAAAGGATTAACTCTAAAATGAATGGCAATTCATAAATTGCCTGCTTTACCTGCAAATTGGCAGAAAACACCATCACTGCTTACAACTCTCATGTTTTTGCCTCTTCCCATAGCAGCACAGATCAGCAGATGGTGGGTCTGAAGAGTGATGCTCACAGCTAGAATCCATCCGAAGCACACTGGAACAGCAAGAGATCTCTGCAGATATGTCCTAAGCCAGCCTGCTGGCACATCTTGCTGATGACTGCTAAGGGAAAACATCCTGGACATCTCTAAAACTGAGCGTTTTTAGCTTAGGGGCACGCAACTCTGAATTCAGATTATTTTTTCACGCATTTGTAAAGAGGCTCTGTCCATTTGTATGCCTTGTCTGCAAACCCCAGCACTGGGATTCCTCTCACGTGACCACGATTCAGCAATATCAAGGTTCAGTTTGCTAGTGAGATGCTGAATACTTAGCATCATCAGAGCTACTTTGTAAAAGCTAGGTTTCAGCTTGACATTAAAGGCAGGTTGTATAAATGGGATTGAAATTTAGGAATAGTCCATGTCTGTAAGAGACCAAAAAAAGACAGCTGGATTTAGACCATCTGAGGCCTTTGAGGGTTATTTACTCATCTCTCCATGCTGTCACTCATACACAAAATTTTTATAATGAAGAAAAAGTTTATTAAGCTGGATGGCCCAGAGTTTAACACAGCAAAACAGAAACCGTAGAACACAGGTTATTTTCACTTCCTGTCTGAAGTTCTGCTTATTTAAAAGTATTATGGCCTTGTGTGCATAGAAGATACTGGACACTTTTGTGCTCCTATGCATGAGGTTGCAAACAGCAAGCACCATGGTACACATT